>OX387716.1:51989619-53189619 GCA_947577245.1 Andrena bucephala | reverse complement strand
CAGCGACCTGTGACTTGTGACCAGTGACCAGTGACCAGTGGCCAGTGACCAGTGTCCAGTGAGCACTGACCAGTGGCCAGTGACTAGTGACCCGTGACATGTGACACGTGACCAGTGACCAGTGACCAGTGACCAGTGACCAGTAACCAGTGGCCAGTGGCCAGTGACCTGTGACCAGTGACCAGTGACCAGTGACCAGTGACCAGTGACCATTGACCAGTGACTTGTGACCAGTAACTCGCGACATGTGACTGTGACCAGTGACCACTGACCAGTGACCAGTGACCACAGACAAGTGACCAGTGACCAGTGACTAGTGACCAGTGACCAGTGACCAGTGACCAGTGACCAGTGACCAGTGACCATTGATCTGTGACCAGTGACTAGCGACCAGTGACCCGTGACATGTGACCCGTGACCAGTGACCAGTGACCAGGGCCCAGTCACCAGTCACCAGTCACCATTGACCTGTGACCAGTGACCAGTGACCACTGACCACTGACCAGTGACAAGTGACCAGTGACTTGTGGCGAGTGACCAGCGACCTGTGACTTGTGACCAGTGACCAGTGACCAGTGGCCAGTGACCAGTGTCCAGTGAGCACTGACCAGTGGCCAGTGACTAGTGACCCGTGACATGTGACACGTGACCAGTGACCAGTGACCAGTGACCAGTGACCAGTAACCATTGACAAGTGACCAGTGACCAGTGACCATTGACCAGTGACTTGTGACCAGTGACCACTCAGCAGTGACCAGCGGCAGTGACCATTGAACATCGACAGTGACCATTGACCAGTGACCAGTGACCAGTGACCAGTGACCATTGACAAGTGACCAGGGACCAGTGACCATTGACCAGTGGCTTGTGACCAGTGACCCGCGACATGTGACTGTGACCAGTGACCACTGACCAGTGACCACAGACCAGTGACCAGTGACCAGTGACCAGTGACCAGTGACCACTGACCAGTGACAAGTGACCAGTAACTTGTGACCAGTGACCAGTGACCTGTGACTTGTAACCAGTGACCAGTGACCAGTGTCCAGTGACCAGTGACCAGTGACCAGTGACCAGTGACCAGTGACCAGTGACCAGTGACTTGTGACCAGTGACCCGCGACATGTGAGTGTGACCAGTTACCTCTGACCAGTGACCAGTGACCACAGACCAGTAACAAGTGACCAGTGACCAGTGACCAGTGACCAGTGACCAGTGACCAGTGACCAGTGACCAGTGACCAGTGACCAGTGACCATTGATCTGTGACCAGTGACCAGTGACCAGTGACCAGTGACCACTGACCAGTGACTAGTGACCGGGGACCAGTGACTAGCGACCTGTGACCAGTCACCCGTGACATGTGACCCGTGACCAGTGACCAGTGACCAGTGACCAGTGACCAGTGACCAGTGACCATTGACCAGTGACCAGTGGCCAGTGACCAGTGACCAGTGACCAGTGAACAGTGACCATTTACCAGTGAGCAGTGACCAGTGACCAGTGACCATTGATCTGTGACCAGTGACCAGTGACCAGTGACCAGTGACCACTGACCAGTGACCAGTGACCGGGGACCAGTGACTAGCGTCCAGTGACCAGCGACCCGTGACATGTGACCCGTGACCAGTGACCAGTGACCATGGCCCAGTGACCATTGACCATTGACCAGTGGCCAGTGACCAGTGACCAGTGACCAGTGACCAGTGACCACTGACCAGTGACCACAGACCAGTGACCAGTGACCAGTGACCAGTGACCAGTGACCACTGACCAGTGACAAGTGACAAGTGACCAGTGACTTGTGACCAGTGACCAGTGACCTGTGACTTGTGACCAGTGACCAGTGACCAGTGTCCAGTGACCAGTGACCAGTGACCATTGACCAGTGACCAGTGACCAGTGACCAGTGACCATTGACCAGTGACTTGTGACCTGTAACCCGCGACATGTGACTGTGACCAGTGACCACTGACCAGTGACCACAGACCAGTGACCAGTGACCAGTGACCAGTGACCGGTGACCACTGACAAGTGACGAGTGACCGGGGACCAGTGACTAGCGACCAGTGACCAGTGACCCGTGACATGTGACCCGTGACCAGTGACCAGTGACCAGGGCCCAGTGACCATTCACCAGTCACCATTGACCTGTGACCAGTGACCAGTGACCACTGACCACTGACCAGTGACAAATGACCAGTGACTTGTGACGAGTGACCAGCGACCTGTGACTTGTGACCAGTGACCTGTGACCAGTGGCCAGTGACCAGTGTCCAGTGAGCACTGACCAGTGGCCAGTGACTAGTGACCCGTGACATGTGACACGTGACCAGTGACCAGTGACCAGTGACAAGTGACCACTCAGCAGTGACCAGCGACAGTGACCATTGAGCAGCGACAGTGACCATTGACCAGTGACCAGTGACCAGTGACCAGAGACCATTGATCTGTGACCAGTGACCAGTGACCAGTGACCAGTGACCAGTGACCACTGACCAGTGACCAGTGACCGGGGACCAGTGACTAGCGACCAGTGACCAGTGACCCGTGACATGTGACCCGTGACCAGTGACCAGTGACCAGGGCCCAGTGACCAGTCACCAGTCACCATTGACCTGTGACCAGTGACCAGTGACCACTGACCACTGACCAGTGACAAGTGACCAGTGACTTGTGTCGAGTGACCAGCGACCTGTGACTTGTGACCAGTGACCAGTGACCAGTGGCCAGTGACGAGTGTCCAGTGAGCACTGACCAGTGGCCAGTGACTAGTGACCCGTGACATGTGACACGTGACCAGTGACCAGTGACCAGTGACCAGTGACCAGTGACCAGTGACCACGGACCAGTGACCAGTGACCGGGGACCAGTGACTAGCGACCAGTGACCAGTGACCCGTGACATGTGACCCGTGACCAGTGACCAGTGACCAGTGACCAGTGACCAGTGACCAGTGACCAGTGACCAGTGACCATTGATCTGTGACCTGTGACCAGTGACCAGTGACCAGTGACCAGTGACCAGTGACCATTGACCAGTGACTTGTGACCAGTGACCACTCAGCAGTGACCAGCGGCAGTGACCATTGAACAGCGACAGTGACCATTGACCAGTGACCAGTGACCAGTGACCAGTGACCATTGACAAGTGACCAGTGACCAGTGACCATTGACCAGTGACTTGTGACCAGTGACCCGCGACATGTGACTGTGACCAGTGACCACTGACCAGTGACCACAGACCAGTGACCAGTGACCAGTGACCAGTGACCAGTGACCACTGACCAGTGACAAGTGACCAGTAACTTGTGACCAGTGACCAGTGACCTGTGACTTGTAACCAGTGACCAGTGACCAGTGTCCAGTGACCAGTGACCAGTGACTTGTGACCAGTGACCCGCGACATGTGACTGTGACCAGTTACCACTGACCAGTGACCAGTGACCACAGACCAGTAACAAGTGACCAGTGACCAGTGACCAGTGACCAGTGACCAGTGACCAGTGACCAGTGACCAGTGACCAGTGACCATTGATCTGTGACCAGTGACCAGTGACCAGTGACCAGTGACCACTGACCAGTGACTAGTGACCGGGGACCAGTGACTAGCGACCTGTGACCAGTCACCCGTGACATGTGACCCGTGACCAGTGACCAGTGACCAGTGACCAGTGACCAGTGACCAGTGACCAGTGACCATTGACCAGTGACCAGTGGCCAATGACCCGTAACATGTGACCCGTGACCAGTGACTAGTGACCAGGGCCCAGTGACCAGTCACCAGTCACCATTGACCTGTGACCAGTGACCAGTGACCACTGACCACTGACCAGTGACAAGTGACCAGTGACTTGTGACGAGTGACCAGCGACCTGTGACTTGTGACCAGTGACCAGTGACCAGTGGCCAGTGACCAGTGTCCAGTGAGCAGTGACCAGTGGCCAGTGACTAGTGACCCGTGACATGTGACACGTGACCAGTGACCAGTGACCAGTGACCTGTGACCAGTAACCAGTGACCAGTGGCCAGTGACCTTTGACCAGTGACCAGTGACCAGTGACCAGTGAACAGTGACCATTGACCAGTGAGCAGTGACCAGTGACCACTCAGCAGTGACCAGCGACAGTGACAATTGAACAGCGACAGTGACCATTGACCAGTGACCAGTGACCAGTGACCAGTGACCAGTGACCATTGACCAGTGACCAGTGACCAGTGACCATTGACCAGTGTCTTGTGACCAGTGACCCGCGACATGTGACTGTGACCAGTGACCACTGACCAGTGACCACTGACCAGTGACCACAGACCAGTGACCAGTGACCAGTGACCAGTGACCAGTGACCACTGACCAGTGACAAGTGACCAGTGACTTGTGACCAGTGACCAGTGACCTGTGACTTGTGACCAGTGACCAGTGACCAGTGTCCAGTGACCAGTGACCAGTGACCATTGACCAGTGACCAGTGACCAGTGACCAGTGACCATTGACCAGTGACCAGTGACCAGTGACCATTGACCAGTGACTTGTGACCAGTGACCCGCGACATGTGACTGTGACCAGTTACCACTCACCAGTGACCAGTGACCACAGACCAGTGACAAGTGACCAGTGACCAGCGACCAGTGACCAGTGACCAGTGACCAGTGACCAGTGACCAGTGACCATTGATCTGTGACCAGTGACCAGTGACCAGTGACCAGTGACCACTGACCAGTGACCAGTGACCGGGGACCAGTGACTAGCGTCCAGTGACCAGCGACCCGTGACATGTGACCCGTGACCAGTGACCAGTGACCAGTGACCATGGCCCAGTGACCATTGACCAGTGACCAGTGACCAGTGACCAGTGACCACTGACCAGTGACCACAGACCAGTGACCAGTGACCAGTGACCAGTGACCAGTGACCACTGACCAGTGACAAGTGACCAGTGACTTGTGACCAGTGACCAGTGACCTGTGACTTGTGACCAGTGACCAGTGACCAGTGTCCAGTGACCAGTGACCAGTGACCATTGACCAGTGACCAGTGACCAGTGACCAGTGACCATTGACCAGTGACTTGTGACCAGTAACCCGCGACATGTGACTGTGACCAGTGACCACTGACCAGTGACCACAGACCAGTGACCAGTGACCAGTGACCAGTGACCGGTGACCATTGATCTGTGACCAGTGACCAGTGACCAGTGACCAGTGACCACTGACCAGTGACGAGTGACCGGGGACCAGTGACTAGCGACCAGTGACCAGTGACCCGTGACATGTGACCCGTGACCAGTAACCAGTGATCAGGGCCCAGTGACCAGTCACCAGTCACCATTGACCTGTGACCAGTGACCAGTGACCACTGACCACTGACCAGTGACAAATGACCAGTGACTTGTGACGAGTGACCAGCGACCTGTGACTTGTGACCAGTGACCTGTGACCAGTGGCCAGTGACCAGTGTCCAGTGAGCACTGACCAGTGGCCAGTGACTAGTGACCCGTGACATGTGACACGTGACCAGTGACCAGTGACCAGTGACAAGTGACCACTCAGCAGTGACCAGCGACAGTGACCATTGAACAGCGACAGTGACCATTGACCAGTGACCAGTGACCAGTGACCAGAGACCATTGATCTGTGACCAGTGACCAGTGACCAGTGACCAGTGACCAGTGACCAGTGACCAGTGACCACTGACCAGTGACCAGTGACCGGGGACCAGTGACCAGTGACCCGTGACATGTGACCCGTGACCAGTGACCAGTGACCAGGGCCCAGTGACCAGTCACCAGTCACCATTGACCTGTGACCAGTGACCAGTGACCACTGACCACTGACCAGTGACAAGTGACCAGTGACTTGTGTCGAGTGACCAGCGACCTGTGACTTGTGACCAGTGACCAGTGACCAGTGGCCAGTGACGAGTGTCCAGTGAGCACTGACCAGTGGCCAGTGACTAGTGACCCGTGACATGTGACACGTGACCAGTGACCAGTGACCAGTGACCAGTGACCAGTGACCAGTGACCACTGACCAGTGACCAGTGACCGGGGACCAGTGACTAGCGACCAGTGACCAGTGACCCGTGACATGTGACCCGTGACCAGTGACCAGTGACCAGTGACCAGTGACCAGTGACCAGTGACCAGTGAACAGTGACCATTGATCTGTGACCTGTGACCAGTGACCAGTGACCAGTGACCAGTGACCAGTGACCAGTGACCAGTGACCAGTGACCAGTGACCAGTGACCACTGACCAGTGACCAGTGACCGGGGACCAGTGACCAGTGACCCGTGACATGTGCCCCGTGACCAGTGACCAGTGACCAGTGACCAGTGACCAGTGACCAGTGACCAGGCCCCAGTGACCAGTCACCAGTCACCATTGACCTGTGACCAGTGACCAGTGACCACTGACCACTGACCAGTGACAAGTGACCAGTGACTTGTGACGAGTGACCAGCGACCTGTGACTTGTGACCAGTGACCAGTGACCAGTGGCCAGTGACCAGTGTCTAGTGAGCAGTGACCAGTGGCCAGTGACTAGTGACCCGTGACATGTGACACGTGACCAGTGACCAGTGACCAGTGACCAGTGACCAGCGACAGTGACCATTGAACAGCGACAGTGACCATTGACCAGTGACCAGTGACCAGTGACCAGTGACCAGTGACCATTGACCAGTGACCAGTGACCAGTGACCACTGACCAGTGACAAGTGACCAGTGACTTGTGACCAGTGACCAGTGACCAGTGACCAGTGTCCAGTGACCAGTGACGAGTGACCATTGACCAGTGACCAGTGACCAGTGACCAGTGACCATTGACCAGTGGCCAGTGACCAGTGACCATTGACCAGGGACCAGTGACCAGTGACCAGGGCCCAGTGACCATTGACCAGTGACCAGTGGCCAGTGACCAGTGACCAGTGACCAGTGACCAGTGAACAGTGACCATTGACCAGTGACCACTGAGCAGTGACCAGCGACAGTGACCATTGAACAGCGACAGTGACCATTGACCAGTGACCAGTGACCAGTGACCAGTGATCATTGACCAGTGACCAGTGACCAGTGACCAGTGACCATTGACCAGTGACTTGTGACCAGTAACCCGCGACATGTGACTGTGACCAGTGACCACTGACCAGTGACCAGTGACCACAGACCAGTGACCAGTGACCAGTGACCAGTGACCAGTGACCAGTGACCAGTGACCAGTGACCAGTGACCAGTGACCATTGATCTGTGACCAGTGACCAGTGACCAGTGACCAGTGACCAGTGACCACTGACCAGTGACCAGTGACCGGGGACCAGTGACTAGCGACCAGTGACCAGTGACCCGTGACATGTGACATGTGACACGTGACCTGTGACCAGTGACCAGTGACAAGTGACCACTCAGCAGTGACCAGCGACAGGGACCATTGAACAGCGACAGTGACCATTGACCTGTGACCAGTGACCTGTGACCAGTGACCATTGATCTGTGACCAGTGACCAGTGACCAGTGACCAGTGACCAGTGACCAGTGACCACTGACCAGTGACCAGTGACCGGGGACCAGTGACTAGCGACCAGTGACCAGTGACCCGTGACATGTGACCCGTGACCAGTGACCAGTGACCAGGGCCCAGTGACCAGTCACCAGTCACCATTGACCTGTGACCAGTGACCAGTGACCACTGACCACTGACCAGTGACAAGTGACCAGTGACTTGTGTCGAGTGACCAGCGACCTGTGACTTGTGACCAGTGACCAGTGACCACTGGCCAGTGACGAGTGTCCAGTGAGCACTGACCAGTGGCCAGTGACTAGTGACCCGTGACATGTGACACGTGACCAGTGACCAGTGACCAGTGACCAGTGACCAGTGACCAGTGACCAGTGACCATTGATCTGTGACCTGTGACCAGTGACCAGTGACCAGTGACCAGTGACCCGTGACATGTGACCCGTGACCAGTGACCAGTGACCAGGGCCCAGTCACCAGTCACCAGTCACCATTGACCTGTGACCAGTGACCAGTGGCCACTGACCACGGACCAGTGACAAGTGACCAGTGACTTGTGACGAGTGACCAGCGACCTGTGACTTGTGACCAGTGACCAGTGACCAGTGGCCAGTGACGAGTGTCCAGTGAGCACTGACCAGTGGCCAGTGACTAGGGACCCGTGACATGTGCCCCGTGACCAGTGACCAGTGACCAGTGACCAGTGACCAGTGACCAGTGACCAGGCCCCAGTGACCAGTCACCAGTCACCATTGAACTGTGACCAGTGACCAGTGACCACTGACCACTGACCAGTGACAAGTGACCAGTGACTTGTGACGAGTGACCAGCGACCTGTGACTTGTGACCAGTGACCAGTGACCAGTGGCAAGTGACCAGTGTCTAGTGAGCAGTGACCAGTGGCCAGTGACTAGTGACCCGTGACATGTGACACGTGACCAGTGACCAGTGACCAGTGACCAGTGACCAGCGACAGTGACCATTGAACAGCGACAGTGACCATTGACCAGTGACCAGTGACCAGTGACCTGTGACCAGTGACCATTGACCAGTGACCAGTGACCAGTGACCACTGACCAGTGACAAGTGACCAGTGACTTGTGACCAGTGACCAGTGACCAGTGACCAGTGTCCAGTGACCAGTGACGAGTGACCATTGACCAGTGACCAGTGACCAGTGACCAGGGCCCAGTGACCATTGACCAGTGACCAGTGGCCAGTGACCAGTGACCAGTGACCAGTGACCAGTGAACAGTGACCATTGACCAGTGACCACTGAGCAGTGACCAGCGACAGTGACCATTGAACAGCGACAGTGACCATTGACCAGTGACCAGTGACCAGTGACCAGTGATCATTGACCAGTGACCAGTGACCAGTGACCAGTGACCATTGACCAGTGACTTGTGACCAGTAACCCGCGACATGTGACTGTGAC
This sequence comes from Andrena bucephala, assembly GCA_947577245.1. Classification (NCBI taxonomy): domain Eukaryota; kingdom Metazoa; phylum Arthropoda; class Insecta; order Hymenoptera; family Andrenidae; genus Andrena; species Andrena bucephala. The sequence goes on along the minus strand of OX387716.1, from coordinate 53,180,669 downwards.
CATTGACCACTGACCAGTGACCAGTGACCACAGACTAGTGACCAGTGACCAGTGACCAGTGACCAGTGACCAGTGACCAGTGACCAGTGACCATTGATCTGTGACCAGTGACCAGTGACCAGTGACCAGTGACCACTGACCAGTGACCAGTGACCGGGGACCAGTGACTAGCGACCAGTGACCAGTGACCCGTGACATGTGACATGTGACACGTGACCAGTGACCAGTGACCAGTGACAAGTGACCACTCAGCAGTGACCAGCGACAGTGACCATTGAACAGCGACAGTGACCATTGACCTGTGACCAGTGACCAGTGACCAGTGACCATTGATCTGTGACCAGTGACCAGTGACCAGTGACCAGTGACCAGTGACCAGTGACCACTGACCAGTGACCAGTGACCGGGGACCAGTGACTAGCGACCAGTGACCAGTGACCCGTGACATGTGACCCGTGACCAGTGACCAGTGACCAGGGCCCAGTGACCAGTCACCAGTCACCATTGACCTGTGACCAGTGACCAGTGACCACTGACCACTGACCAGTGACAAGTGACCAGTGACTTGTGTCGAGTGACCAGCGACCTGTGACTTGTGACCAGTGACCAGTGACCACTGGCCAGTGACGAGTGTCCAGTGAGCACTGACCAGTGGCCAGTGACTAGTGACCCGTGACATGTGACACGTGAACAGTGACCAGTGACCAGTGACCAGTGACCAGTGACCAGTGACCATTGATCTGTGACCTGTGACCAGTGACCAGTGACCAGTGACCAGTGACCAGTAACCCGTGACATGTGACCCGTGACCAGTGACCAGTGACCAGGGCCCAGTGACCAGTCACCAGTCACCATTGACCTGTGACCAGTGACCAGTGACCACTGACCACGGACCAGTGACAAGTGACCAGTGACTTGTGACGAGTGACCAGCGACCTGTGACTTGTGACCAGTGACCAGTGACCAGTGGCCAGTGACGAGTGTCCAGTGAGCACTGACCAGTGGCCAGTGACTAGTGACCCGTGACATGTGACACGTGACCAGTGACCAGTGACCAGTGACCAGTCACCACTCAGCAGTGACCAGCGACAGTGACCATTGAACAGCGACAGTGACCATTGACCAGTGACCATTGACAAGTGACCAGTGACCAGTGACCATTGACCAGTGACTTGTGACCAGTGACCCGCGACATGTGACTGTGACCAGTGACCACTGACCAGTGACCGGGGACCAGTGACTAGCGACCAGTGACCAGTGACCAGTGACCAGTGACCAGGGCCCAGTGACCAGTCACCAGTCACCATTGACCTGTGACCAGTGACCAGTGACCACTGACCACGGACCAGTGACAAGTGACCAGTGACTTGTGACGAGTGACCAGCGACCTGTGACTTGTGACCAGTGACCAGTGACCAGTGGCCAGTGACGAGTGTCCAGTGAGCACTGACCAGTGGCCAGTGACTAGTGACCCGTGACATGTGACACGTGACCAGTGACCAGTGACCAGTGACCAGTCACCACTCAGCAGTGACCAGCGACAGTGACCATTGAACAGCGACAGTGACCATTGACCAGTGACCATTGACAAGTGACCAGTGACCAGTGACCATTGACCAGTGACTTGTGACCAGTGACCCGCGACATGTGACTGTGACCAGTGACCACTGACCAGTGACCGGGGACCAGTGACTAGCGACCAGTGACCAGTGACCAGTGACCAGTGACCAGGGCCCAGTGACCAGTCACCAGTCACCATTGACCTGTGACCAGTGACCAGTGACCACTGACCACTGACCAGTGACAAATGACCAGTGACTTGTGACGAGTGACCAGCGACCTGTGACTTGTGACCACTGACCAGTGACCAGTGGCCAGTGACCAGTGTCCAGTGAGCAGTTACCAGTGGCCAGTGACTAGTGACCCGTGACATGTGACACGTGACCAGTGACCAGTGACCAGTGACCAGTGACCAGCGACCCGCGACATGTGACTGTGACCAGTTACCACTGACCAGTGACCAGTGACCACAGACCAGTTACAAGTGACCAGTGACCAGTGACCAGTGACCAGTGACCAGTGACCAGTGACCAGTGACCAGTGACCAGTGACCAGTGACCAGTGACCAGTGACCAGTGACCATTGATCTGTGACCAGTGACCAGTGACCAGTGACCAGTGACCAGTGACCAGTGACCACTGACCAGTGACCAGTGACCGGGGACCAGTGACTAGCGACCAGTGACCAGTGACCCGTGACATGTGACCCGTGACCAGTGACCAGTGACCAGTGACCAGTGACCAGTGACCATTGACCAGTGACCAGTGGCCAGTGACCAGTGACCAGTGACCAGTGAACAGTGACCATTGACCAGTGAGCAGTGACCAGTGACCACTGAGCAGTGACCAGCGACAGTGACCAGTGACCAGTGACCAGTGACCATTGATCTGTGACCAGTGACTAGCGACCAGTGACCAGTGACCCGTGACATGTGACCCGTGACCAGTGACCAGTGACCAGGGCCCAGTCACCAGTCACCAGTCACCATTGACCTGTGACCAGTGACCAGTGACCACTGACCACTGACCATTGACCAGTGACTTGTGACCAGTGACCACTCAGCAGTGACCAGCGGCAGTGACCATTGAACAGCGACAGTGACCATTGACCAGTGACCAGTGACCAGTGACCAGTGACCATTGACAAGTGACCAGTGACCAGTGACCATTGACCAGTGACTTGTGACCAGTGACCCGCGACATGTGACTGTGACCAGTGACCACTGACCAGTGACCACAGACCAGTGACCAGTGACCAGTGACCAGTGACCAGTGACCACTGACCAGTGACAAGTGACCAGTAACTTGTGACCAGTGACCAGTGACCTGTGACTTGTAACCAGTGACCAGTGACCAGTGTCCAGTGACCAGTGACCAGTGACCAGTGACCAGTGACCAGTGACCAGTGACCAGTGACCAGTGACCAGTGACCAGTGACTTGTGACCAGTGACCCGCGACATGTGACTGTGACCAGTTACCACTGACCAGTGACCAGTGACCACAGACCAGTAACAAGTGACCAGTGACCAGTGACCAGTGACCAGTGACCAGTGACCAGTGACCAGTGACCAGTGACCAGTGACCAGTGACCAGTGACCAGTGACCATTGATCTGTGACCAGTGACCAGTGACCAGTGACCAGTGACCACTGACCAGTGACTAGTGACCGGGGACCAGTGACTAGCGACCTGTGACCAGTCACCCGTGACATGTGACCCGTGACCAGTGACCAGTGACCAGTGACCAGTGACCAGTGACCAGTGACCAGTGACCATTGACCAGTGACCAGTGGCCAGTGACCAGTGACCAGTGACCAGTGAACAGTGACCATTTACCAGTGAGCAGTGACCAGTGACCACTGAGCAGTGACCAGCGACAGTGGCCATTGAACAGCGACAGTGACCATTGACCAGTGACCAGTGACCAGTGACCAGTGACCAGTGACCACTGACCAGTGACCAGTGACCGGGGACCAGTGACTAGCGACCAGTGACCAGTGACCCGTAACATGTGACCCGTGACCAGTGACTAGTGACCAGGGCCCAGTGACCAGTCACCAGTCACCATTGACCTGTGACCAGTGACCAGTGACCACTGACCACTGACCAGTGACAAGTGACCAGTGACCAGTGACCAGTGACCAGTGACCAGTGACCAGTGACCAGTGACCAGTGACCAGTGACCATTGATCTGTGACCAGTGACCAGTGACCAGTGACCAGTGACCAGTGACCAGTGACCACTGACCAGTGACCAGTGACCGGGGACCAGTGACTAGCGACCAGTGACCAGTGACCCGTGACATGTGACCCGTGACCAGTAACCAGTGACCAGTGACCAGTGACCAGTGACCATTGACCAGTGACCAGTGGCCAGTGACCAGTGACCAGTGACCAGTGAACAGTGACCATTGACCAGTGAGCAGTGACCAGTGACCACTGAGCAGTGACCAGCGACAGTGACCAGTGACCAGTGACCAGTGACCATTGATCTGTGACCAGTGACTAGCGACCAGTGACCAGTGACCCGTGACATGTGACCCGTGACCAGTGACCAGTGACCAGGGCCCAGTCACCAGTCACCAGTCACCATTGACCTGTGACCAGTGACCAGTGACCACTGACCACTGACCATTGACCAGTGACTTGTGACCAGTGACCACTCAGCAGTGACCAGCGGCAGTGACCATTGAACAGCGACAGTGACCATTGACCAGTGACCAGTGACCAGTGACCAGTGACCATTGACAAGTGACCAGTGACCAGTGACCATTGACCAGTGACTTGTGACCAGTGACCCGCGACATGTGACTGTGACCAGTGACCACTGACCAGTGACCACAGACCAGTGACCAGTGACCAGTGACCAGTGACCAGTGACCAGTGACCACTGACCAGTGACAAGTGACCAGTAACTTGTGACCAGTGACCAGTGACCTGTGACTTGTAACCAGTGACCAGTGACCAGTGTCCAGTGACCAGTGACCAGTGACCAGTGACCAGTGACCAGTGACCAGTGACCAGTGACCAGTGACCAGTGACCAGTGACTTGTGACCAGTGACCCGCGACATGTGACTGTGACCAGTTACCACTGACCAGTGACCAGTGACCACAGACCAGTAACAAGTGACCAGTGACCAGTGACCAGTGACAAGTGACCAGTGACCAGTGACCAGTGACCATTGATCTGTGACCAGTGACCAGTGACCAGTGACCAGTGACCACTGACCAGTGACTAGTGACCGGGGACCAGTGACTAGCGACCTGTGACCAGTCACCCGTGACATGTGACCCGTGACCAGTGACCAGTGACCAGTGACCAGTGACCAGTGACCAGTGACCAGTGACCATTGACCAGTGACCAGTGGCCAGTGACCAGTGACCAGTGACCAGTGAACAGTGACCATTTACCAGTGAGCAGTGACCAGTGACCACTGAGCAGTGACCAGCGACAGTGGCCATTGAACAGCGACAGTGACCATTGACCAGTGACCAGTGACCAGTGACCAGTGACCAGTGACCACTGACCAGTGACCAGTGACCGGGGACCAGTGACTAGCGACCAGTGACCAGTGACCCGTAACATGTGACCCGTGACCAGTGACTAGTGACCAGGGCCCAGTGACCAGTCACCAGTCACCATTGACCTGTGACCAGTGACCAGTGACCACTGACCACTGACCAGTGACAAGTGACCAGTGACTTGTGACGAGTGACCAGCGACCTGTGACTTGTGACCAGTGACCAGTGACCAGTGGCCAGTGACCAGTGTCCAGTGAGCAGTGACCAGTGGCCAGTGACTAGTGACCCGTGACATGTGACACGTGACCAGTGACCAGTGACCAGTGACCTGTGACCAGTAACCAGTGACCAGTGGCCAGTGACCTTTGACCAGTGACCAGTGACCAGTGACCAGTGAACAGTGACCATTGACCAGTGAGCAGTGACCAGTGACCACTCAGCAGTGACCAGCGACAGTGACAATTGAACAGCGACAGTGACCATTGACCAGTGACCAGTGACCAGTGACCAGTGACCAGTGACCATTGACCAGTGACCAGTGACCAGTGACCATTGACCAGTGTCTTGTGACCAGTGACCCGCGACATGTGACTGTGACCAGTGACCACTGACCAGTGACCACAGACCAGTGACCAGTGACCAGTGACCAGTGACCAGTGACCACTGACCAGTGACAAGTGACCAGTGACTTGTGACCAGTGACCAGTGACCTGTGACTTGTGACCAGTGACCAGTGACCAGTGTCCAGTGACCAGTGACCAGTGACCATTGACCAGTGACCAGTGACCAGTGACCAGTGACCATTGACCAGTGACCAGTGACCAGTGACCATTGACCAGTGACTTGTGACCAGTGACCCGCGACATGTGACTTGTGACCAGTGACCAGTGACCATTGACCAGTGACTTGTGACCAGTGACCCGCGACATGTGACTGAGACCAGTTACCACTGACCAGTGACCAGTGACCACAGACCAGTGACAAGTGACCAGTGACCAGTGACCAGTGACCAGTGACCAGTGACCAGTGACCAGTGACCAGTGACCAGTGACCAGTGACCAGTGACCAGTGACCAGTGACCATTGATCTGTGACCAGTGACCAGTGACCAGTGACCAGTGACCAGTGACCAGTGACCACTGACCAGTGACCAGTGACCGGGGACCAGTGACTAGCGACCAGTGACCAGTGACCCGTGACATGTGACCCGTGACCAGTGACCAGTGACCAGTGACCAGTGACCAGTGACCATTGACCAGTGACCAGTGGCCAGTGACCAGTGACCAGTGACCAGTGAACAGTGACCATTGACCAGTGAGCAGTGACCAGTGACCACTGAGCAGTGACCAGCGACAGTGACCAGTGACCAGTGACCAGTGACCATTGATCTGTGACCAGTGACTAGCGACCAGTGACCAGTGACCCGTGACATGTGACCCGTGACCAGTGACCAGTGACCAGGGCCCAGTCACCAGTCACCAGTCACCATTGACCTGTGACCAGTGACCAGTGACCACTGACCACTGACCATTGACCAGTGACTTGTGACCAGTGACCACTCAGCAGTGACCAGCGGCAGTGACCATTGAACAGCGACAGTGACCATTGACCAGTGACCAGTGACCAGTGACCAGTGACCATTGACAAGTGACCAGTGACCAGTGACCATTGACCAGTGACTTGTGACCAGTGACCCGCGACATGTGACTGTGACCAGTGACCACTGACCAGTGACCACAGACCAGTGACCAGTGACCAGTGACCAGTGACCAGTGACCACTGACCAGTGACAAGTGACCAGTAACTTGTGACCAGTGACCAGTGACCTGTGACTTGTAACCAGTGACCAGTGACCAGTGTCCAGTGACCAGTGACCAGTCACCAGTGACCAGTGACCAGTGACCAGTGACCAGTGACCAGTGACCAGTGACCAGTGACTTGTGACCAGTGACCCGCGACATGTGACTGTGACCAGTTACCACTGACCAGTGACCAGTGACCACAGACCAGTAACAAGTGACCAGTGACCAGTGACCAGTGACCAGTGACCAGTGACCAGTGACCAGTGACCAGTGACCAGTGACCATTGATCTGTGACCAGTGACCAGTGACCAGTGACCAGTGACCACTGACCAGTGACTAGTGACCGGGGACCAGTGACTAGCGACCTGTGACCAGTCACCCGTGACATGTGACCCGTGACCAGTGACCAGTGACCAGTGACCAGTGACCAGTGACCAGTGACCAGTGACCATTGACCAGTGACCAGTGGCCAGTGACCAGTGACCAGTGACCAGTGAACAGTGACCATTTACCAGTGAGCAGTGACCAGTGACCACTGAGCAGTGACCAGCGACAGTGGCCATTGAACAGCGACAGTGACCATTGACCAGTGACCAGTGACCAGTGACCAGTGACCAGTGACCACTGACCAGTGACCAGTGACCGGGGACCAGTGACTAGCGACCAGTGACCAGTGACCCGTAACATGTGACCCGTGACCAGTGACTAGTGACCAGGGCCCAGTGACCAGTCACCAGTCACCATTGACCTGTGACCAGTGACCAGTGACCACTGACCACTGACCAGTGACAAGTGACCAGTGACCAGTGACCAGTGACCAGTGACCAGTGACCAGTGACCAGTGACCAGTGACCAGTGACCATTGATCTGTGACCAGTGACCAGTGACCAGTGACCAGTGACCAGTGACCAGTGACCACTGACCAGTGACCAGTGACCGGGGACCAGTGACTAGCGACCAGTGACCAGTGACCCGTGACATGTGACCCGTGACCAGTAACCAGTGACCAGTGACCAGTGACCAGTGACCATTGACCAGTGACCAGTGGCCAGTGACCAGTGACCAGTGACCAGTGAACAGTGACCATTGACCAGTGAGCAGTGACCAGTGACCACTGAGCAGTGACCAGCGACAGTGACCAGTGACCAGTGACCAGTGACCATTGATCTGTGACCAGTGACTAGCGACCAGTGACCAGTGACCCGTGACATGTGACCCGTGACCAGTGACCAGTGACCAGGGCCCAGTCACCAGTCACCAGTCACCATTGACCTGTGACCAGTGACCAGTGACCACTGACCACTGACCATTGACCAGTGACTTGTGACCAGTGACCACTCAGCAGTGACCAGCGGCAGTGACCATTGAACAGCGACAGTGACCATTGACCAGTGACCAGTGACCAGTGACCAGTGACCATTGACAAGTGACCAGTGACCAGTGACCATTGACCAGTGACTTGTGACCAGTGACCCGCGACATGTGACTGTGACCAGTGACCACTGACCAGTGACCACAGACCAGTGACCAGTGACCAGTGACCAGTGACCAGTGACCAGTGACCACTGACCAGTGACAAGTGACCAGTAACTTGTGACCAGTGACCAGTGACCTGTGACTTGTAACCAGTGACCAGTGACCAGTGTCCAGTGACCAGTGACCAGTGACCAGTGACCAGTGACCAGTGACCAGTGACCAGTGACCAGTGACCAGTGACCAGTGACTTGTGACCAGTGACCCGCGACATGTGACTGTGACCAGTTACCACTGACCAGTGACCAGTGACCACAGACCAGTAACAAGTGACCAGTGACCAGTGACCAGTGACCAGTGACCAGTGACCAGTGACCAGTGACCAGTGACCAGTGACCATTGATCTGTGACCAGTGACCAGTGACCAGTGACCACTGACCAGTGACTAGTGACCGGGGACCAGTGACTAGCGACCTGTGACCAGTCACCCGTGACATGTGACCCGTGACCAGTGACCAGTGACCAGTGACCAGTGACCAGTGACCAGTGACCAGTGACCATTGACCAGTGACCAGTGGCCAGTGACCAGTGACCAGTGACCAGTGAACAGTGACCATTTACCAGTGAGCAGTGACCAGTGACCACTGAGCAGTGACCAGCGACAGTGGCCATTGAACAGCGACAGTGACCATTGACCAGTGACCAGTGACCAGTGACCAGTGACCAGTGACCACTGACCAGTGACCAGTGACCGGGGACCAGTGACTAGCGACCAGTGACCAGTGACCCGTAACATGTGACCCGTGACCAGTGACTAGTGACCAGGGCCCAGTGACCAGTCACCAGTCACCATTGACCTGTGACCAGTGACCAGTGACCACTGACCACTGACCAGTGACAAGTGACCAGTGACTTGTGACGAGTGACCAGCGACCTGTGACTTGTGACCAGTGACCAGTGACCAGTGGCCAGTGACCAGTGTCCAGTGAGCAGTGACCAGTGGCCAGTGACTAGTGACCCGTGACATGTGACACGTGACCAGTGACCAGTGACCAGTGACCTGTGACCAGTAACCAGTGACCAGTGGCCAGTGACCTTTGACCAGTGACCAGTGACCAGTGACCAGTGAACAGTGACCATTGACCAGTGAGCAGTGACCAGTGACCACTCAGCAGTGACCAGCGACAGTGACAATTGAACAGCGACAGTGACCATTGACCAGTGACCAGTGACCAGTGACCAGTGACCAGTGACCATTGACCAGTGACCAGTGACCAGTGACCATTGACCAGTGTCTTGTGACCAGTGACCCGCGACATGTGACTGTGACCAGTGACCACTGACCAGTGACCACAGACCAGTGACCAGTGACCAGTGACCAGTGACCAGTGACCACTGACCAGTGACAAGTGACCAGTGACTTGTGACCAGTGACCAGTGACCTGTGACTTGTGACCAGTGACCAGTGACCAGTGTCCAGTGACCAGTGACCAGTGACCATTGACCAGTGACCAGTGACCAGTGACCAGTGACCATTGACCAGTGACCAGTGACCAGTGACCATTGACCAGTGACTTGTGACCAGTGACCCGCGACATGTGACTGTGACCAGTTACCACTGACCAGTGACCAGTGACGACAGACCAGTGACAAGTGACCAGTGACCAGCGACCAGTGACCAGTGACCAGTGACCAGTGACCAGTGACCAGTGACCATTGATCTGTGACCAGTGACCAGTGACCAGTGACCAGTGACCACTGACCAGTGACCAGTGACCGGGGACCAGTGACTAGCGTCCAGTGACCAGCGACCCGTGACATGTGACCCGTGACCAGTGACCAGTGACCAGTGACCATGGCCCAGTGACCATTGACCAGTGACCAGTGACCAGTGACCAGTGACCAGTGACCACTGACCAGTGACCACAGACCAGTGACCAGTGACCAGTGACCAGTGACCAGTGACCACTGACCAGTGACAAGTGACCAGTGACTTGTGACCAGTGACCAGTGACCTGTGACTTGTGACCAGTGACCAGTGACCAGTGTCCAGTGACCAGTGACCAGTGACCATTGACCAGTGACCAGTGACCAGTGACCAGTGACCATTGACCAGTGACCAGTGACCATTGACCAGTGACTTGTGACCAGTAACACGCGCCATGTGACTGTGACCAGTGACCACTGACCAGTGACCAGTGACCACAGACCAGTGACCAGTGACCAGTGACCAGTGACCAGTGACCAGTGACCATTGATCTGTGACCAGTGACCAGTGACCAGTGACCATTGACCAGTGACCAGTGACCAGTGACCAGTGACCATTGACCAGTGACTTGTGACCAGTAACCCGCGACATGTGACTGTGACCAGTGACCACTGACCAGTGACCAGTGACCACAGACCAGTGACCAGTGACCAGTGACTAGTGACCAGAGACCAGTGACCAGTGACCAGTGACCATTGATCTGTGACCAGTGACTAGCGACCAGTGACCAGTGACACGTGACATGTGACCCGTGACCAGTGACCAGTGACCAGGGCCCAGTCACCAGTCACCAGTCACCATTGACCTGCGACCAGTGACCAGTGACCACTGACCACTGACCAGTGACAAGTGACCAGTGACGAGTGACGAGTGACCAGCGACCTGTGACTTGTGACCAGTGACCAGTGACCATTGACCAGTGACTTGTGACCAGTGACCCGCGACATGTGACTGAGACCAGTTACCACTGACCAGTGACCAGTGACCACAGACCAGTGACAAGTGACCAGTGACCAGTGACCAGTGACCAGTGACCAGTGACCAGTGACCAGTGACCAGTGACCAGTGACCAGTGACCAGTGACCAGTGACCAGTGACCAGTGACCATTGATCTGTGACCAGTGACCAGTGACCAGTGACCAGTGACCAGTGACCAGTGACCACTGACCAGTGACCAGTGACCGGGGACCAGTGACTAGCGACCAGTGACCAGTGACCCGTGACATGTGACCCGTGACCAGTGACCAGTGACCAGTGACCAGTGACCAGTGACCATTGACCAGTGACCAGTGGCCAGTGACCAGTGACCAGTGACCAGTGAACAGTGACCATTGACCAGTGAGCAGTGACCAGTGACCACTGAGCAGTGACCAGCGACAGTGACCAGTGACCAGTGACCAGTGACCATTGATCTGTGACCAGTGACTAGCGACCAGTGACCAGTGACCCGTGACATGTGACCCGTGACCAGTGACCAGTGACCAGGGCCCAGTCACCAGTCACCAGTCACCATTGACCTGTGACCAGTGACCAGTGACCACTGACCACTGACCATTGACCAGTGACTTGTGACCAGTGACCACTCAGCAGTGACCAGCGGCAGTGACCATTGAACAGCGACAGTGACCATTGACCAGTGACCAGTGACCAGTGACCAGTGACCATTGACAAGTGACCAGTGACCTGTGACCATTGACCAGTGACTTGTGACCAGTGACCCGCGACATGTGACTGTGACCAGTGACCACTGACCAGTGACCACAGACCAGTGACCAGTGACCAGTGACCAGTGACCAGTGACCAGTGACCAGTGACCAGTGACCATTGATCTGTGACCAGTGACCAGTGACCAGTGACCAGTGACCAGTGACCAGTGACCACTGACCAGTGACCAGTGACCGGGGACCAGTGACTAGCGACCAGTGACCAGTGACCCGTGACATGTGACCCGTGACCAGTAACCAGTGACCAGTGACCAGTGACCAGTGACCATTGACCAGTGACCAGTGGCCAGTGACCAGTGACCAGTGACCAGTGAACAGTGACCATTGACCAGTGAGCAGTGACCAGTGACCACTGAGCAGTGACCAGCGACAGTGACCAGTGACCAGTGACCAGTGACCATTGATCTGTGACCAGTGACTAGCGACCAGTGACCAGTGACCCGTGACATGTGACCCGTGACCAGTGACCAGTGACCAGGGCCCAGTCACCAGTCACCAGTCACCATTGACCTGTGACCAGTGACCAGTGACCACTGACCACTGACCATTGACCAGTGACTTGTGACCAGTGACCACTCAGCAGTGACCAGCGGCAGTGACCATTGAACAGCGACAGTGACCATTGACCAGTGACCAGTGACCAGTGACCAGTGACCATTGACAAGTGACCAGTGACCAGTGACCATTGACCAGTGACTTGTGACCAGTGACCCGCGACATGTGACTGTGACCAGTGACCACTGACCAGTGACCACAGACCAGTGACCAGTGACCAGTGACCAGTGACCAGTGACCAGTGACCACTGACCAGTGACAAGTGACCAGTAACTTGTGACCAGTGACCAGTGACCTGTGACTTGTAACCAGTGACCAGTGACCAGTGTCCAGTGACCAGTGACCAGTGACCAGTGACCAGTGACCAGTGACCAGTGACCAGTGACCAGTGACTTGTGACCAATGACCCGCGACATGTGACTGTGACCAGTTACCACTGACCAGTGACCAGTGACCACAGACCAGTAACAAGTGACCAGTGACCAGTGACCAGTGACCAGTGACCAGTGACCAGTGACCAGTGACCAGTGACCAGTGACCATTGATCTGTGACCAGTGACCAGTGACCAGTGACCAGTGACCACTGACCAGTGACTAGTGACCGGGGACCAGTGACTAGCGACCTGTGACCAGTCACCCGTGACATGTGACCCGTGACCAGTGACCAGTGACCAGTGACCAGTGACCAGTGACCAGTGACCAGTGACCATTGACCAGTGACCAGTGGCCAGTGACCAGTGACCAGTGACCAGTGAACAGTGACCATTTACCAGTGAGCAGTGACCAGTGACCACTGAGCAGTGACCAGCGACAGTGGCCATTGAACAGCGACAGTGACCATTGACCAGTGACCAGTGACCAGTGACCAGTGACCAGTGACCACTGACCAGTGACCAGTGACCGGGGACCAGTGACTAGCGACCAGTGACCAGTGACCCGTAACATGTGACCCGTGACCAGTGACTAGTGACCATTGCCCAGTGACCAGTCACCAGTCACCATTGACCTGTGACCAGTGACCAGTGACCACTGACCACTGACCAGTGACAAGTGACCAGTGACCAGTGACCAGTGACCAGTGACCAGTGACCAGTGACCAGTGACCAGTGACCATTGATCTGTGACCAGTGACCAGTGACCAGTGACCAGTGACCAGTGACCAGTGACCACTGACCAGTGACCAGTGACCGGGGACCAGTGACTAGCGACCAGTGACCAGTGACCCGTGACATGTGACCCGTGACCAGTAACCAGTGACCAGTGACCAGTGACCAGTGACCATTGACCAGTGACCAGTGGCCAGTGACCAGTGACCAGTGACCAGTGAACAGTGACCATTGACCAGTGAGCAGTGACCAGTGACCACTGAGCAGTGACCAGCGACAGTGACCAGTGACCAGTGACCAGTGACCATTGATCTGTGACCAGTGACTAGCGACCAGTGACCAGTGACCCGTGACATGTGACCCGTGACCAGTGACCAGTGACCAGGGCCCAGTCACCAGTCACCAGTCACCATTGACCTGTGACCAGTGACCAGTGACCACTGACCACTGACCATTGACCAGTGACTTGTGACCAGTGACCACTCAGCAGTGACCAGCGGCAGTGACCATTGAACAGCGACAGTGACCATTGACCAGTGACCAGTGACCAGTGACCAGTGACCATTGACCAGTGACCACAGACCAGTGACCAGTGACCAGTGACCAGTGACCAGTGACCAGTGACCACTGACCAGTGACAAGTGACCAGTAACTTGTGACCAGTGACCAGTGACCTGTGACTTGTAACCAGTGACCAGTGACCAGTGTCCAGTGACCAGTGACCAGTGACCAGTGACCAGTGACCAGTGACCAGTGACCAGTGACCAGTGACCAGTGACCAGTGACTTGTGACCAGTGACCCGCGACATGTGACTGTGACCAGTTACCACTGACCAGTGACCAGTGACCACAGACCAGTAACAAGTGACCAGTGACCAGTGACCAGTGACCAGTGACCAGTGACCAGTGACCAGTGACCAGTGACCAGTGACCATTGATCTGTGACCAGTGACCAGTGACCAGTGACCAGTGACCACTGACCAGTGACTAGTGACCGGGGACCAGTGACTAGCGACCTGTGACCAGTCACCCGTGACATGTGACCCGTGACCAGTGACCAGTGACCAGTGACCAGTGACCAGTGACCAGTGACCATTGACCAGTGACCAGTGGCCAGTGACCAGTGACCAGTGACCAGTGAACAGTGACCATTTACCAGTGAGCAGTGACCAGTGACCACTGAGCAGTGACCAGCGACAGTGGCCATTGAACAGCGACAGTGACCATTGACCAGTGACCAGGGACCAGTGACCAGTGACCAGTGACCACTGACCAGTGACCAGTGACCGGGGACCAGTGACTAGCGACCAGTGACCAGTGACCCGTAACATGTGACCCGTGACCAGTGACTAGTGACCAGGGCCCAGTGACCAGTCACCAGTCACCATTGACCTGTGACCAGTGACCAGTGACCACTGACCACTGACCAGTGACAAGTGACCAGTGACTTGTGACGAGTGACCAGCGACCTGTGACTTGTGACCAGTGACCAGTGACCAGTGGCCAGTGACCAGTGTCCAGTGAGCAGTGACCAGTGGCCAGTGACTAGTGACCCGTGACATGTGACACGTGACCAGTGACCAGTGACCAGTGACCTGTGACCAGTAACCAGTGACCAGTGGCCAGTGACCTTTGACCAGTGACCAGTGACCAGTGACCAGTGAACAGTGACCATTGACCAGTGAGTAGTGACCAGTGACCACTCAGCAGTGACCAGCGACAGTGACCATTGAACAGCGACAGTGACCATTGACCAGTGACCAGTGACCAGTGACCAGTGACCAGTGACCATTGACCAGTGACCAGTGACCAGTGACCATTGACCAGTGTCTTGTGACCAGTGACCCGCGACATGTGACTGTGACCAATGACCACTGACCAGTGACCACAGACCAGTGACCAGTGACCAGTGACCAGTGACCAGTGACCACTGACCAGTGACAAGTGACCAGTGACTTGTGACCAGTGACCAGTGACCTGTGACTTGTGACCAGTGACCAGTGACCAGTGTCCAGAGACCAGTGACCAGTGACCATTGACCAGTGACCAGTGACCAGTGACCAGTGACCATTGACCAGTGACCAGTGACCAGTGACCATTGACCAGTGACTTGTGACCAGTGACCCGCGACATGTGACTGTGACCAGTTACCACTGACCAGTGACCAGTGACCACAGACCAGTGACAAGTGACCAGTGACCAGTGACCAGTGACCAGTGACCAGTGACCATTGATCTGTGACCAGTGACCAGTGACCAGTGACCATTGACCAGTGACCAGTGACCAGTGACCAGTGACCAGTGACCATTGACCAGTGACTTGTGACCAGTAACCCGCGACATGTGACTGTGACCAGTGACCACTGACCAGTGACCACAGACCAGTGACCAGTGACCAGTGACCAGTGACCGGTGACCATTGATCTGTGACCAGTGACCAGTGACCAGTGACCAGTGACCACTGACCAGTGACGAGTGACCGGGGACCAGTGACTAGCGACCAGTGACCAGTGACCCGTGACATGTGACCCGTGACCAGTGACCAGTGACCAGGGCCCAGTGACCAGTCACCAGTCACCATTGACCTGTGACCAGTGACCAGTGACCACTGACCACTGACCAGTGACAAATGACCAGTGACTTGTGACGAGTGACCAGCGACCTGTGACTTGTGACCAGTGACCTGTGACCAGTGGCCAGTGACCAGTGTCCAGTGAGCACTGACCAGTGGCCAGTGACTAGTGACCCGTGACATGTGACACGTGACCAGTGACCAGTGACCAGTGACAAGTGACCACTCAGCAGTGACCAGCGACAGTGACCATTGAACAGCGACAGTGACCATTGACCAGTGACCAGTGACCAGTGACCAGAGACCATTGATCTGTGACCAGTGACCAGTGACCAGTGACCAGTGACCAGTGACCACTGACCAGTGACCAGTGACCGGGGACCAGTGACTAGCGACCAGTGACCAGTGACCCGTGACATGTGACCCGTGACCAGTGACCAGTGACCAGGGCCCAGTGACCAGTCACCAGTCACCATTGACCTGTGACCAGTGACCAGTGACCACTGACCACTGACCAGTGACAAGTGACCAGTGACTTGTGTCGAGTGACCAGCGACCTGTGACTTGTGACCAGTGACCAGTGACCAGTGGCCAGTGACGAGTGTCCAGTGAGCACTGATCAGTGGCCAGTGACTAGTGACCCGTGACATGTGACACGTGACCAGTGACCAGTGACCAGTGACCAGTGACCAGTGACCAGTGACCAGTGACCGGTGACCATTGATCTGTGACCAGTGACCAGTGACCAGTGACCAGTGACCACTGACCAGTGACGAGTGACCGGGGACCAGTGACTAGCGACCAGTGACCAGTGACCCGTGACATGTGACCCGTGACCAGTGACCAGTGACCAGGGCCCAGTGACCAGTCACCAGTCACCATTGACCTGTGACCAGTGACCAGTGACCACTGACCACTGACCAGTGACAAATGACCAGTGACTTGTGACGAGTGACCAGCGACCTGTGACTTGTGACCAGTGACCTGTGACCAGTGGCCAGTGACCAGTGTCCAGTGAGCACTGACCAGTGGCCAGTGACTAGTGACCCGTGACATGTGACACGTGACCAGTGACCAGTGACCAGTGACAAGTGACCACTCAGCAGTGACCAGCGACAGTGACCATTGAACAGCGACAGTGACCATTGACCAGTGACCAGTGACCAGTGACCAGAGACCATTGATCTGTGACCAGTGACCAGTGACCAGTGACCAGTGACCAGTGACCACTGACCAGTGACCAGTGACCGGGGACCAGTGACTAGCGACCAGTGACCAGTGACCCGTGACATGTGACCCGTGACCAGTGACCAGTGACCAGGGCCCAGTGACCAGTCACCAGTCACCATTGACCTGTGACCAGTGACCAGTGACCACTGACCACTGACCAGTGACAAGTGACCAGTGACTTGTGTCGAGTGACCAGCGACCTGTGACTTGTGACCAGTGACCAGTGACCAGTGGCCAGTGACGAGTGTCCAGTGAGCACTGATCAGTGGCCAGTGACTAGTGACCCGTGACATGTGACACGTGACCAGTGACCAGTGACCAGTGACCAGTGACCAGTGACCAGTGACCACTGACCAGTGACCAGTGACCGGGGACCAGTGACTAGCGACCAGTGACCAGTGACCCGTGACATGTGACCCGTGACCAGTGACCAGTGACCAGTGACCAGTGACCAGTGACCAGTGACCAGTGACCAGTGACCATTGATCTGTGACCTGTGACCAGTGACCAGTGACCAGTGACCAGTGACCAGTGACCAGTGACCAGTGACCAGTGACCAGTGACCACTGACCAGTGACCAGTGACCGGGGACCAGTGACCAGTGACCCGTGACATGTGCCCCGTGACCAGTGACCAGTGACCAGTGACCAGTGACCAGTGACCAGTGACCAGGCCCCAGTGACCAGTCACCAGTCACCATTGACCTGTGACCAGTGACCAGTGACCACTGACCACTGACCAGTGACAAGTGACCAGTGACTTGTGACGAGTGACCAGCGACCTGTGACTTGTGACCAGTGACCAGTGACCAGTGGCCAGTGACCAGTGTCTAGTGAGCAGTGACCAGTGGCCAGTGACTAGTGACCCGTGACATGTGACACGTGACCAGTGACCAGTGACCAGTGACCAGTGACCAGCGACAGTGACCATTGAGCAGCGACAGTGACCATTGACCAGTGACCAGTGACCAGTGACCAGTGACCAGTGACCATTGACCAGTGACCAGTGACCAGTGACCATTGACCAGTGACTTGTGACCAGTGACCCTCGACATGTGACTGTGACCAGTTACCACTGACCAGTGACCAGTGACCACAGACCAGTGACAAGTGACCCGTGACCAGTGACCACTGACCAGTGACCAGTGACCGGGGACCAGTGACTAGCGACCAGTGACCTGCGACCCGTGACATGTGACCCGTGACCAGTGACCAGTGACCAGTGACCAGGGCCCAGTGACCATTGACCAGTGACCAGTGACCAGTGACCACTGACCAGTGACCACAGACCAGTGACCAGTTACCAGTGACCAGTGACCAGTGACCACTGACCAGTGACAAGTGACCAGTGACCACTGACCAGTGACAAGTGACCAGTGACTTGTGACCAGTGACCAGTGACCAGTGACCAGTGTCCAGTGACCAGTGACGAGTGACCATTGACCAGTGACCAGTGACCAGTGACCAGTGACCATTGACCAGTGGCCAGTGACCAGTGACCATTGACCAGGGACCAGTGACCAGTGACCAGGGCCCAGTGACCATTGACCAGTGACCAGTGGCCAGTGACCAGTGACCAGTGACCAGTGACCAGTGAACAGTGACCATTGACCAGTGACCACTGAGCAGTGACCAGCGACAGTGACCATTGAACAGCGACAGTGACCATTGACCAGTGACCAGTGACCAGTGACCAGTGATCATTGACCAGTGACCAGTGACCAGTGACCAGTGACCATTGACCAGTGACTTGTGACCAGTAACCCGCGACATGTGACTGTGACCAGTGACCACTGACCAGTGACCAGTGACCACAGACCAGTGACCAGTGACCAGTGACCAGTGACCAGTGACCAGTGACCAGTGACCAGTGACCAGTGACCAGTGACCAGTGACCATTGATCTGTGACCAGTGACCAGTGACCAGTGACCAGTGACCACTGACCAGTGACCAGTGACCGGGGACCAGTGACTAGCGACCAGTGACCAGTGACCCGTGACATGTGACATGTGACACGTGACCAGTGACCAGTGACCAGTGACAAGTGACCACTCAGCAGTGACCAGCGACAGTGACCATTGAACAGCGACAGTGCCCATTGACCTGTGACCAGTGACCAGTGACCAGTGACCATTGATCTGTGACCAGTGACCAGTGACCAGTGACCAGTGACCAGTGACCAGTGACCACTGACCAGTGACCAGTGACCGGGGACCAGTGACTAGCGACCAGTGACCAGTGACCCGTGACATGTGACCCGTGACCAGTGACCAGTGACCAGGGCCCTGTGACCAGTCACCAGTCACCATTGACCTGTGACCAGTGACCAGTGACCACTGACCACTGACCAGTGACAAGTGACCAGTGACTTGTGTCGAGTGACCCGCGACCTGTGACTTGTGACCAGTGACCAGTGACCACTGGCCAGTGACGAGTGTCCAGTGAGCACTGACCAGTGGCCAGTGACTAGTGACCCGTGACATGTGACACGTGACCAGTGACCAGTGACCAGTGACCAGTGACCAGTGACCAGTGACCATTGATCTGTGACCTGTGACCAGTGACCAGTGACCAGTGACCAGTGACCCGTGACATGTGACCCGTGACCAGTGACCAGTGACCAGGGCCCAGTGACCAGTCACCAGTCACCATTGACCTGTGACCAGTGACCAGTGACGACTGACCACGGACCAGTGACAAGTGACCAGTGACTTGTGACGAGTGACCAGCGACCTGTGACTTGTGACCAGTGACCAGTGACCAGTGGCCAGTGACGAGTGTCCAGTGAGCACTGACCAGTGGCCAGTGACTAGTGACCCGTGACATGTGACACGTGACCAGTGACCAGTGACCAGTGACCACTCAGCAGTGACCAGCGACAGTGACCATTGAACAGCGACAGTGACCATTGACCAGTGACCATTGACAAGTGACCAGTGACCAGTGACCATTGACCAGTGACTTGTGACCAGTGACCCGCGACATGTGACTGTGACCAGTGACCACTGACCAGTGACCGGGGACCAGTGACTAGCGACCAGTGACCAGTGACCAGTGACCAGTGACCAGGGCCCAGTGACCAGTCACCAGTCACCATTGACCTGTGACCAGTGACCAGTGACCACTGACCACTGACCAGTGACAATTGACCAGTGACTTGTGACGAGTGACCAGCGACCTGTGACTTGTGACCACTGACCAGTGACCAGTGGCCAGTGACCAGTGTCCAGTGAGCAGTTACCAGTGGCCAGGGACTAGTGACCCGTGACATGTGACACGTGACCAGTGACCAGTGACCAGTGACCAGTGACCAGCGACACGCGACATGTGACTGTGACCAGTTACCACTGACCAGTGACCAGTGACCACAGACCAGTTACAAGTGACCAGTGACCAGGGCCCAGTGACCAGTGAACAGTGACCATTGACCAGGCCCCAGTGACCAGTCACCAGTCACCATTGACCTGTGACCAGTGACCAGTGACCACTGACCACTGACCAGTGACAAGTGACCAGTGACTTGTGACGAGTGACCAGCGACCTGTGACTTGTGACCAGTGACCAGTGACCAGTGACCAGTGACCAGTGACCAGTGACCAGTGACCATTGATCTGTGACCAGTGACCAGTGACCAGTGACCATTGACCAGTGACCAGTGACCAGTGACCAGTGACCATTGACCAGTGACTTGTGACCAGTAACCCGCGACATGTGACTGTGACCAGTGACCACTGACCAGTGACCAGTGACCACAGACCAGTGACCAGTGACCAGTGACCAGTGACCAGTGACCAGTGACCATTGATCTGTGACCAGTGACTAGCGACCAGTGACCAGTGACCCGTGACATGTGACCCGTGACCAGTGACCAGTGACCAGGGCCCAGTCACCAGTCACCAGTCACCATTGACCTGTGACCAATGACCAGTGACCACTGACCACTGACCAGTGACAAGTGACCAGTGACTTGTGACGAGTGACCAGCGACCTGTGACTTGTGACCAGTGACCAGTGACCATTGACCAGTGACTTGTGACCAGTGACCCGCGACATGTGACTGTGACCAGTGCCCACTGACCAGTGACCACAGACCAGTGACCAGTGACCAGTGACCAGTGACCAGTGACCACTGATCAGTGACAAGTGACCAGTGACTTGTAACCAGTGACCAGTGACCTGTGACTTGTGACCAGTGACCAGTGACCAGTGTCCAGTGACCAGTGACCAGTGACCATTGACCAGTGACCAGTGACCAGTGACCAGTGACCATTGACCAGTGACCAGTGACCAGTGACCATTGACCAGTGACTTGTGACCAGTGACCCGCGACATGTGACTGTGACCAGTTACCACTGACCAGTGACCAGTGACCACAGACCAGTGACAAGTGACCAGTGACCAGTGACCAGTGACCAGTGACCAGTGACCAGTGACCAGTGACCAGTGACCATTGATCTGTGACCAGTGACCAGTGACCAGTGACCAGTGACCAGTGACCACTGACCTGTGACCAGTGACCGGGGACCAGTGACTAGCGTCCAGTGACCAGCGACCCGTGACATGTGACCCGTGACCAGTGACCAGTGACCAGTGACCAGGGCCCAGTGACCATTGACCAGTGACCAGTGGCCAGTGACCAGTGACCAGTGACCAGTGACCAGTGACCAGTGACCAGTGACCACTGACCAGTGACCACAGACCAGTGACCAGTGACCAGTGACCAGTGACCAGTGACCACTGACCAGTGACAAGTGACCAGTGACTTGTGACCAGTGACCAGTGACCTGTGACTTGTGACCAGTGACCAGTGACCAGTGTCCAGTGACCAGTGACCAGTGACCATTGACCAGTGACCAGTGACCAGTGACCAGTGACCATTGACCAGTGACTTGTGACCAGTAACCCGCGACATGTGACTGTGACCAGTGACCACTGACCAGTGACCACAGACCAGTGACCAGTGACTAGTGACCAGTGACCAGTGACCATTGATCTGTGACCAGTGACCAGTGACCAGTGACCAGTGACCAGTGACCACTGACCAGTGACCAGTGACCGGGGACCAGTGACTAGCGACCAGTGACCAGTGACCCGTGACATGTGACCCGTGACCAGTGACCAGTGACCAGGGCCCAGTGACCAGTCACCAGTCACCATTGACCTGTGACCAGTGACCAGTGACCACTGACCACTGACCAGTGACAAATGACCAGTGACTTGTGACGAGTGACCAGCGATCTGTGACTTGCGACCAGTGACCTGTGACCAGTGGCCAGTGACCAGTGTCCAGTGAGCACTGACCAGTGGCCAGTGACTAGTGACCCGTGACATGTGACACGTGACCAGTGACCAGTGACCAGTGACAAGTGACCACTCAGCAGTGACCAGCGACAGTGACCATTGAACAGCGACAGTGACCATTGACCAGTGACCAGTGACCAGTGACCAGAGACCATTGATCTGTGACCAGTGACCAGTGACCAGTGACCAGTGACCAGTGACCAGTGACTTGTGACCAGTAACCCGCGACATGTGACTGTGACCAGTGACCACTGACCAGTGACCACAGACCAGTGACCAGTGACCAGTGACCAGTGACCAGTGACCATTGATCTGTGACCAGTGACCAGTGACCAGTGACCAGTGACCAGTGACCACTGACCAGTGACAAGTGACCAGTGACTTGTGACCAGTGACCAGTGACCTGTGACTTGTGACCAGTGACCAGTGACCAGTGTCCAGTGACCAGTGACCAGTGACCATTGACCAGTGACCAGTGACCAGTGACCAGTGACCAGTGACCATTGACCAGTGACTTGTGACCAGTAACCCGCGACATGTGACTGTGACCAGTGACCACTGACCAGTGACCACAGACCAGTGACCAGTGACCAGTGACCAGTGACCGGTGACCATTGATCTGTGACCAGTGACCAGTGACCAGTGACCAGTGACCACTGACCAGTGACGAGTGACCGGGGACCAGTGACTAGCGACCAGTGACCAGTGACCCGTGACATGTGACCCGTGACCAGTGACCAGTGACCAGGGCCCAGTGACCAGTCACCAGTCACCATTGACCTGTGACCAGTGACCAGTGACCACTGACCACTGACCAGTGACAAATGACCAGTGACTTGTGACGAGTGACCAGCGACCTGTGACTTGTGACCAGTGACCTGTGACCAGTGGCCAGTGACCAGTGTCCAGTGAGCACTGACCAGTGGCCAGTGGCCAGTGACTAGTGACCCGTGACATGTGACACGTGACCAGTGACCAGTGACCAGTGACAAGTGACCACTCAGCAGTGACCAGCGACAGTGACCATTGAACAGCGACAGTGACCATTGACCAGTGACCAGTGACCAGTGACCAGAGACCATTGATCTGTGACCAGTGACCAGTGACCAGTGACCAGTGACCACTGACCAGTGACCAGTGACCGGGGACCAGTGACTAGCGACCAGTGACCAGTGACCCGTGACATGTGACCCGTGACCAGTGACCAGTGACCAGGGCCCAGTGACCAGTCACCAGTCACCATTGACCTGTGACCAGTGACCAGTGACCACTGACCACTGACCAGTGACAAGTGACCAGTGACTTGTGTCGAGTGACCAGCGACCTGTGACTTGTGACCAGTGACCAGTGACCAGTGGCCAGTGACGAGTGTCCAGTGAGCACTGACCAGTGGCCAGTGACTAGTGACCCGTGACATGTGACACGTGACCAGTGACCAGTGACCAGTGACCAGTGACCAGTGACCAGTGACCACTGACCAGTGACCAGTGACCAGTGACCAGTGACCAGTGACCAGTGACCAGTGACCAGTGACCAGTGACCAGTGACCAGTGACCAGTGACCAGTGACCACTGACCAGTGACCAGTGACCGGGGACCAGTGACCAGTGACCCGTGACATGTGCCCCGTGACCAGTGACCAGTGACCAGTGACCAGTGACCAGTGACCAGTGACCAGGCCCCAGTGACCAGTCACCAGTCACCATTGACCTGTGACCAGTGACCAGTGACCACTGACCACTGACCAGTGACAAGTGACCAGTGACTTGTGACGAGTGACCAGCGACCTGTGACTTGTGACCAGTGACCAGTGACCAGTGGCCAGTGACCAGTGTCTAGTGAGCAGTGACCAGTGGCCAGTGACTAGTGACCCGTGACATGTGACACGTGACCAGTGACCAGTGACCAGTGACCAGTGACCAGCGACAGTGACCATTGAACAGCGACAGTGACCATTGACCAGTGACCAGTGACCACTGACCACGGACCAGTGACAAGTGACCAGTGACTTGTGACGAGTGACCAGCGACCTGTGACTTGTGACCAGTGACCAGTGACCAGTGGCCAGTGACGAGTGTCCAGTGAGCACTGACCAGTGGCCAGTGACTAGTGACCCGTGACATGTGACACGTGACCAGTGACCAGTGACCAGTGACCAGTGACCACTCAGCAGTGACCAGCGACAGTGACCATTGAACAGCGACAGTGACCATTGACCAGTGACCATTGACAAGTGACCAGTGACCAGTGACCATTGACCAGTGACTTGTGACCAGTGACCCGCGACATGTGACTGTGACCAGTGACCACTGACCAGTGACCGGGGACCAGTGACTAGCGACCAGTGACCAGTGACCAGTGACCAGTGACCAGGGCCCAGTGACCAGTCACCAGTCACCATTGACCTGTGACCAGTGACCAGTGACCACTGACCACTGACCAGTGACAATTGACCAGTGACTTGTGACGAGTGACCAGCGACCTGTGACTTGTGACCACTGACCAGTGACCAGTGGCCAGTGACCAGTGTCCAGTGAGCAGTTACCAGTGGCCAGGGACTAGTGACCCGTGACATGTGACACGTGACCAGTGACCAGTGACCAGTGACCAGTGACCAGCGACACGCGACATGTGACTGTGACCAGTTACCACTGACCAGTGACCAGTGACCACAGACCAGTTACAAGTGACCAGTGACCAGGGCCCAGTGACCAGTGAACAGTGACCATTGACCAGGCCCCAGTGACCAGTCACCAGTCACCATTGACCTGTGACCAGTGACCAGTGACCACTGACCACTGACCAGTGACAAGTGACCAGTGACTTGTGACGAGTGACCAGCGACCTGTGACTTGTGACCAGTGACCAGTGACCAGTGACCAGTGACCAGTGACCAGTGACCAGTGACCATTGATCTGTGACCAGTGACCAGTGACCAGTGACCATTGACCAGTGACCAGTGACCAGTGACCAGTGACCATTGACCAGTGACTTGTGACCAGTAACCCGCGACATGTGACTGTGACCAGTGACCACTGACCAGTGACCAGTGACCACAGACCAGTGACCAGTGACCAGTGACCAGTGACCAGTGACCAGTGACCATTGATCTGTGACCAGTGACTAGCGACCAGTGACCAGTGACCCGTGACATGTGACCCGTGACCAGTGACCAGTGACCAGGGCCCAGTCACCAGTCACCAGTCACCATTGACCTGTGACCAATGACCAGTGACCACTGACCACTGACCAGTGACAAGTGACCAGTGACTTGTGACGAGTGACCAGCGACCTGTGACTTGTGACCAGTGACCAGTGACCATTGACCAGTGACTTGTGACCAGTGACCCGCGACATGTGACTGTGACCAGTGCCCACTGACCAGTGACCACAGACCAGTGACCAGTGACCAGTGACCAGTGACCAGTGACCACTGATCAGTGACAAGTGACCAGTGACTTGTAACCAGTGACCAGTGACCTGTGACTTGTGACCAGTGACCAGTGACCAGTGTCCAGTGACCAGTGACCAGTGACCATTGACCAGTGACCAGTGACCAGTGACCAGTGACCATTGACCAGTGACCAGTGACCAGTGACCACTGACCTGTGACCAGTGACCGGGGACCAGTGACTAGCGTCCAGTGACCAGCGACCCGTGACATGTGACCCGTGACCAGTGACCAGTGACCAGTGACCAGGGCCCAGTGACCATTGACAAGTGACCAGTGGCCAGTGACCAGTGACCAGTGACCAGTGACCAGTGACCAGTGACCAGTGACCACTGACCAGTGACCACAGACCAGTGACCAGTGACCAGTGACCAGTGACCAGTGACCACTGACCAGTGACAAGTGACCAGTGACTGGTGACCAGTGACCAGTGACCTGTGACTTGTGACCAGTGACCAGTGACCAGTGTCCAGTGACCAGTGACCAGTGACCATTGACCAGTGACCAGTGACCAGTGACCAGTGACCATTGACCAGTGACTTGTGACCAGTAACCCGCGACATGTGACTGTGACCAGTGACCACTGACCAGTGACCACAGACCAGTGACCAGTGACTAGTGACCAGTGACCAGTGACCATTGATCTGTGACCAGTGACCAGTGACCAGTGACCAGTGACCAGTGACCACTGACCAGTGACCAGTGACCGGGGACCAGTGACTAGCGACCAGTGACCAGTGACCCGTGACATGTGACCCGTGACCAGTGACCAGTGACCAGGGCCCAGTGACCAGTCACAAGTCACCATTGACCTGTGACCAGTGACCAGTGACCACTGACCACTGACCAGTGACAAATGACCAGTGACTTGTGACGAGTGACCAGCGATCTGTGACTTGCGACCAGTGACCTGTGACCAGTGGCCAGTGACCAGTGTCCAGTGAGCACTGACCAGTGGCCAGTGACTAGTGACCCGTGACATGTGACACGTGACCAGTGACCAGTGACCAGTGACAAGTGACCACTCAGCAGTGACCAGCGACAGTGACCATTGAACAGCGACAGTGACCATTGACCAGTGACCAGTGACCAGTGACCAGAGACCATTGATCTGTGACCAGTGACCAGTGACCAGTGACCAGTGACCAGTGACCAGTGACTTGTGACCAGTAACCCGCGACATGTGACTGTGACCAGTGACCACTGACCAGTGACCACAGACCAGTGACCAGTGACCAGTGACCAGTGACCAGTGACCATTGATCTGTGACCAGTGACCAGTGACCAGTGACCAGTGACCAGTGACCACTGACCAGTGACAAGTGACCAGTGACTTGTGACCAGTGACCAGTGACCTGTGACTTGTGACCAGTGACCAGTGACCAGTGTCCAGTGACCAGTGACCAGTGACCATTGACCAGTGACCAGTGACCAGTGACCAGTGACCAGTGACCATTGACCAGTGACTTGTGACCAGTAACCCGCGACATGTGACTGTGACCAGTGACCACTGACCAGTGACCACAGACCAGTGACCAGTGACCAGTGACCAGTGACCGGTGACCATTGATCTGTGACCAGTGACCAGTGACCAGTGACCAGTGACCACTGACCAGTGACGAGTGACCGGGGACCAGTGACTAGCGACCAGTGACCAGTGACCCGTGACATGTGACCCGTGACCAGTGACCAGTGACCAGGGCCCAGTGACCAGTCACCAGTCACCATTGACCTGTGACCAGTGACCAGTGACCACTGACCACTGACCAGTGACAAATGACCAGTGACTTGTGACGAGTGACCAGCGACCTGTGACTTGTGACCAGTGACCTGTGACCAGTGGCCAGTGACCAGTGTCCAGTGAGCACTGACCAGTGGCCAGTGGCCAGTGACTAGTGACCCGTGACATGTGACACGTGACCAGTGACCAGTGACCAGTGACAAGTGACCACTCAGCAGTGACCAGCGACAGTGACCATTGAACAGCGACAGTGACCATTGACCAGTGACCAGTGACCAGTGACCAGAGACCATTGATCTGTGACCAGTGACCAGTGACCAGTGACCAGTGACCACTGACCAGTGACCAGTGACCGGGGACCAGTGACTAGCGACCAGTGACCAGTGACCCGTGACATGTGACCCGTGACCAGTGACCAGTGACCAGGGCCCAGTGACCAGTCACCAGTCACCATTGACCTGTGACCAGTGACCAGTGACCACTGACCACTGACCAGTGACAAGTGACCAGTGACTTGTGTCGAGTGACCAGCGACCTGTGACTTGTGACCAGTGACCAGTGACCAGTGGCCAGTGACGAGTGTCCAGTGAGCACTGACCAGTGGCCAGTGACTAGTGACCCGTGACATGTGACACGTGACCAGTGACCAGTGACCAGTGACCAGTGACCAGTGACCAGTGACCACTGACCAGTGACCAGTGACCAGTGACCAGTGACCAGTGACAAGTGACCAGTGACCAGTGACCAGTGACCAGTGACCAGTGACCAGTGACCAGTGACCACTGACCAGTGACCAGTGACCGGGGACCAGTGACCAGTGACCCGTGACATGTGCCCCGTGACCAGTGACCAGTGACCAGTGACCAGTGACCAGTGACCAGTGACCAGGCCCCAGTGACCAGTCACCAGTCACCATTGACCTGTGACCAGTGACCAGTGACCACTGACCACTGACCAGTGACAAGTGACCAGTGACTTGTGACGAGTGACCAGCGACCTGTGACTTGTGACCAGTGACCAGTGACCAGTGGCCAGTGACCAGTGTCTAGTGAGCAGTGACCAGTGGCCAGTGACTAGTGACCCGTGACATGTGACACGTGACCAGTGACCAGTGACCAGTGACCAGTGACCAGCGACAGTGACCATTGAACAGCGACAGTGACCATTGACCAGTGACCAGTGACCAGTGACCAGTGACCAGTGACCATTGACCAGTGACCAGTGACCAGTGACCATTGACCAGTGACTTGTGACCAGTGACCCTCGACATGTGACTGTGACCAGTTACCACTGACCAGTGACCAGTGACCACAGACTAGTGACAAGTGACCCGTGACCAGTGACCACTGACCAGTGACCAGTGACCGGGGACCAGTGACTAGCGACCAGTGACCAGCGACCCGTGACATGTGACCCGTGACCAGTGACCAGTGACCAGTGACCAGGGCCCAGTGACCATTGACCAGTGACCAGTGACCAGTGACCACTGACCAGTGACCACAGACCAGTGACCAGTTACCAGTGACCAGTGACCAGTGACCACTGACCAGTGACAAGTGACCAGTGACTTGTGACCAGTGACCAGTGACCAGTGACCAGTGTCCAGTGACCAGTGACGAGTGACCATTGACCAGTGACCAGTGACCAGTGACCAGTGACCATTGACCAGTGGCCAGTGACCAGTGACCATTGACCAGGGACCAGTGACCAGTGACCAGGGCCCAGTGACCATTGACCAGTGACCAGTGGCCAGTGACCAGTGACCAGTGACCAGTGACCAGTGAACAGTGACCATTGACCAGTGACCACTGAGCAGTGACCAGCGACAGTGACCATTGAACAGCGACAGTGACCATTGACCAGTGACCAGTGACCAGTGACCAGTGATCATTGACCAGTGACCAGTGACCAGTGACCAGTGACCAGTGACCAGTGACCATTGAACAGTGACTTGTGACCAGTAACCCGCGACATGTGACTGTGACCAGTGACCACTGACCAGTGACCAGTGACCAGTGACCAGTGACCAGTGACCATTGATCTGTGACCAGTGACCAGTGACCAGTGACCAGTGACCACTGACCAGTGACCAGTGACCGGGGACCAGTGACTAGCGACCAGTGACCAGTGACCCGTGACATGTGACATGTGACACGTGACCAGTGACCAGTGACCAGTGACAAGTGACCACTCAGCAGTGACCAGCGACAGTGACCATTGAACAGCGACAGTGACCATTGACCTGTGACCAGTGACCAGTGACCAGTGACCATTGATCTGTGACCAGTGACCTGTGACCAGTGACCAGTGACCAGTGACCAGTGACCACTGACCAGTGACCAGTGACCGGGGACCAGTGACTAGCGACCAGTGACCAGTGACCCGTGACATGTGACCCGTGACCAGTGACCAGTGACCAGGGCCCTGTGACCAGTCACCAGTCACCATTGACCTGTGACCAGTGACCAGTGACCACTGACCACTGACCAGTGACAAGTGACCAGTGACTTGTGTCGAGTGACCCGCGACCTGTGACTTGTGACCAGTGACCAGTGACCACTGGCCAGTGACGAGTGGCCAGTGAGCACTGACCAGTGGCCAGTGACTAGTGACCCGTGACATGTGACACGTGACCAGTGACCAGTGACCAGTGACCAGTGACCAGTGACCAGTGACCAGTGACCATTGATCTGTGACCTGTGACCAGTGACCAGTGACCAGTGACCAGTGACCCGTGACATGTGACCCGTGACCAGTGACCAGTGACCAGGGCCCAGTGACCAGTCACCAGTCACCATTGACCTGTGACCAGTGACCAGTGACCACTGACCACGGACCAGTGACAAGTGACCAGTGACTTGTGACGAGTGACCAGCGACCTGTGACTTGTGACCAGTGACCAGTGACCAGTGGCCAGTGACGAGTGTCCAGTGAGCACTGACCAGTGGCCAGTGACTAGTGACCCGTGACATGTGACACGTGACCAGTGACCAGTGACCAGTGACCACTCAGCAGTGACCAGCGACAGTGACCATTGAACAGCGACAGTGACCATTGACCAGTGACCATTGACAAGTGACCAGTGACCAGTGACCATTGACCAGTGACTTGTGACCAGTGACCCGCGACATGTGACTGTGACCAGTGACCACTGACCAGTGACCGGGGACCAGTGACTAGCGACCAGTGACCAGTGACCAGTGACCAGTGACCAGGGCCCAGTGACCAGTCACCAGTCACCATTGACCTGTGACCAGTGACCAGTGACCACTGACCACTGACCAGTGACAAATGACCAGTGACTTGTGACGAGTGACCAGCGACCTGTGACTTGTGACCAGTGACCTGTGACCAGTGGCCAGTGACCAGTGTCCAGTGTGCACTGACCAGTGGCCAGTGACTAGTGACCCGTGACATGTGACACGTGACCAGTGACCAGTGACCAGTGACAAGTGACCACTCAGCAGTGACCAGCGACAGTGACCATTGAACAGCGACAGTGACCATTGACCAGTGACCAGTGACCAGTGACCAGAGACCATTGATCTGTGACCAGTGACCAGTGACCAGTGACCAGTGACCAGTGACCACTGACCAGTGACCAGTGACCGGGGACCAGTGACTAGCGACCAGTGACCAGTGACCCGTGACATGTGACCCGTGACCAGTGACCAGTGACCAGGGCCCAGTGACCAGTCACCAGTCACCATTGACCTGTGACCAGTGACCAGTGACCACTGACCACTGACCAGTGACAAGTGACCAGTGACTTGTGTCGAGTGACCAGCGACCTGTGACTTGTGACCAGTGACCAGTGACCAGTGGCCAGTGACGAGTGTCCAGTGAGCACTGACCAGTGGCCAGTGACTAGTGACCCGTGACATGTGACACGTGACCAGTGACCAGTGACCAGTGACCAGTGACCAGTGACCAGTGACCACTGACCAGTGACCAGTGACCGGGGACCAGTGACTAGCGACCAGTGACCAGTGACCCGTGACATGTGACCCGTGACCAGTGACCAGTGACCAGTGACCAGTGACCAGTGACCAGTGACCAGTGACCAGTGACCATTGATCTGTGACCTGTGACCAGTGACCAGTGACCAGTGACCAGTGACCAGTGACCATTGACCAGTGACTTGTGACCAGTGACCACTCAGCAGTGACCAGCGGCAGTGACCATTGAACAGCGACAGTGACCATTGACCAGTGACCAGTGACCAGTGACCAGTGACCATTGACAAGTGACCAGTGACCAGTGACCATTGACCAGTGACTTGTGACCAGTGACCCGCGACATGTGACTGTGACCAGTGACCACTGACCAGTGACCACAGACCAGTGACCAGTGACCAGTGACCAGTGACCAGTGACCACTGACCAGTGACAAGTGACCAGTAACTTGTGACCAGTGACCAGTGACCTGTGACTTGTAACCAGTGACCAGTGACCAGTGTCCAGTGACCAGTGACCAGTGACCAGTGACCAGTGACCAGTGACCAGTGACCAGTGACCAGTGACCAGTGACCAGTGACTTGTGACCAGTGACCCGCGACATGTGACTGTGACCAGTTACCACTGACCAGTGACCAGTGACCACAGACCAGTAACAAGTGACCAGTGACCAGTGACCAGTGACCAGTGACCAGTGACCAGTGACCAGTGACCAGTGACCATTGATCTGTGACCAGTGACCAGTGACCAGTGACCAGTGACCACTGACCAGTGACTAGTGACCGGGGACCAGTGACTAGCGACCTGTGACCAGTCACCCGTGACATGTGACCCGTGACCAGTGACCAGTGACCAGTGACCAGTGACCAGTGACCAGTGACCAGTGACCATTGACCAGTGACCAGTGGCCAGTGACCAGTGACCAGTGACCAGTGAACAGTGACCATTTACCAGTGAGCAGTGACCAGTGACC
Organism: Andrena bucephala; assembly: GCA_947577245.1. Taxonomy (NCBI): domain Eukaryota; kingdom Metazoa; phylum Arthropoda; class Insecta; order Hymenoptera; family Andrenidae; genus Andrena; species Andrena bucephala. The sequence goes on along the minus strand of OX387716.1, from coordinate 53,147,938 downwards.
ACTGAGCAGTGACCAGCGACAGTGGCCATTGAACAGCGACAGTGACCATTGACCAGTGACCAGTGACCAGTGACCAGTGACCAGTGACCACTGACCAGTGACCAGTGACCGGGGACCAGTGACTAGCGACCAGTGACCAGTGACCCGTAACATGTGACCCGTGACCAGTGACTAGTGACCAGGGCCCAGTGACCAGTCACCAGTCACCATTGACCTGTGACCAGTGACCAGTGACCACTGACCACTGACCAGTGACAAGTGACCAGTGACTTGTGACGAGTGACCAGCGACCTGTGACTTGTGACCAGTGACCAGTGACCAGTGGCCAGTGACCAGTGTCCAGTGAGCAGTGACCAGTGGCCAGTGACTAGTGACCCGTGACATGTGACACGTGACCAGTGACCAGTGACCAGTGACCAGTGACCACAGACCAGTGACAAGTGACCAGTGACCAGTGACCAGTGACCAGGGCCCAGTGACCATTGACCAGTGACCAGTGGCCAGTGACCAGTGACCAGTGACCAGTGACCAGTGACCACTGACCAGTGACCACAGACCAGTGACCAGTGACCAGTGACCAGTGACCAGTGACCACTGACCAGTGACAAGTGACCAGTGACTTGTGACCAGTGACCAGTGACCTGTGACTTGTGACCAGTGACCAGTGACCAGTGTCCAGTGACCAGTGACCAGTGACCATTGACCAGTGACCAGTGACCAGTGACCAGTGACCATTGACCAGTGACTTGTGACCAGTAACCCGCGACAAGTGACTGTGACCAGTGACCACTGACCAGTGACCACAGACCAGTGACCAGTGACCAGTGACCAGTGACCAGTGACCATTGATCTGTGACCAGTGACCAGTGACCAGTGACCAGTGACCAGTGACCACTGACCAGTGACCAGTGACCGGGGACCAGTGACTAGCGACCAGTGACCAGTGACCCGTGACATGTGACCCGTGACCAGTGACCAGTGACCAGGGCCCAGTGACCAGTCACCAGTCACCATTGACCTGTGACCAGTGACCAGTGACCACTGACCACTGACCAGTGACAAATGACCAGTGACTTGTGACGAGTGACCAGCGATCTGTGACTTGCGACCAGTGACCTGTGACCAGTGGCCAGTGACCAGTGTCCAGTGAGCACTGACCAGTGGCCAGTGACTAGTGACCCGTGACATGTGACACGTGACCAGTGACCAGTGACCAGTGACAAGTGACCACTCAGCAGTGACCAGCGACAGTGACCATTGAACAGCGACAGTGACCATTGACCAGTGACCAGTGACCAGTGACCAGAGACCATTGATCTGTGACCAGTGACCAGTGACCAGTGACCAGTGACTAGTGACCAGTGACCACTGACCAGTGACCAGTGACCGGGGACCAGTGACTAGCGACCAGTGACCAGTGACCCGTGACATGTGACCCGTGACCAGTGACCAGTGACCAGGGCCCAGTGACCAGTCACCAGTCACCATTGACCTGTGACCAGTGACCAGTGACCACTGACCACTGACCAGTGACAAGTGACCAGTGACTTGTGTCGAGTGACCAGCGACCTGTGACTTGTGACCAGTGACCAGTGACCAGTGGCCAGTGACGAGTGACCAGTGACCAGTGACCAGTGACCACTGACCAGTGACCAGTGACCGGGGACCAGTGACTAGCGACCAGTGACCAGTGACCCGTGACATGTGACCCGTGACCAGTGAACAGTGACCAGGGCCCAGTGACCAGTCACCAGTCACCATTGACCCGTGACCAGTGACCAGTGACCATTGATCTGTGACCAGTGACCACTGACCAGTGACCAGTGACCGGGGACCAGTGACTAGCGACCAGTGACCAGCGACCCGTGACATGTGACCCGTGACCAGTGACCAGTGACCAGTGACCAGGGCCCAGTGACCATTGACCAGTGACCAGTGGCCAGTGACCAGTGACCAGTGACCAGTGAACAGTGACCAGTGACCACTGAGCAGTGACCAGCGACAGTGACCATTGAACAGCGACAGTGACCAGTGACCAGTGACCAGTGACCAGTGACCAGTGACCAGTGAACAGTGACCATTTACCAGTGAGCAGTGACCAGTGACCACTGAGCAGTGACCAGCGACAGTGACCATTGAACAGCGACAGTGACCAGTGACCAGTGACCAGTGACCAGTGACCAGTGACCACTGACCAGTGACCAGTGACCAGCGACCTGTGACTTGTGACCAGTGACCAGTGACCAGTGGCCAGTGACGAGTATCCAGTGAGCACTGACCAGTGGCCAGTGACTAGTGACCCGTGACATGTGACACGTGACCAGTGACAAGTGACCAGTGACCAGTGACCAGTAACCAGTGGCCAGTGGCCAGTGACCTGTGACCAGTGACCAGTGACCAGTGACCAGTGACCAGTGACCATTGACCAGTGACTTGTGACCAGTAACTCGCGAAATGTGACTGTGACCAGTGACCACTGACCAGTGACCAGTGACCACAGACAAGTGACCAGTGACCAGTGACTAGTGACCAGTGACCAGTGACCAGTGACCAGTGACCAGTGACCAGTGACCATTGATCTGTGACCAGTGACTAGCGACCAGTGACCCGTGACATGTGACCCGTGACCAGTGACCAGTGACCAGGGCCCAGTCACCAGTCACCAGTCACCATTGACCTGTGACCAGTGACCAGTGACCACTGACCACTGACCAGTGACAAGTGACCAGTGACTTGTGGCGAGTGACCAGCGACCTGTGACTTGTGACCAGTGACCAGTGACCAGTGACCAGTGACCATTGACCAGTGACCAGTGACCAGTGACCATTGACCAGTGTCTTGTGACCAGTGACCCGCGACATGTGACTGTGACCAGTGACCACTGACCAGTGACCACAGACCAGTGACCAGTGACCAGTGACCAGTGACCAGTGACCACTGACCAGTGACAAGTGACCAGTGACTTGTGACCAGTGACCAGTGACCTGTGACTTGTGACCAGTGACCAGTGACCAGTGTCCAGTGACCAGTGACCAGTGACCATTGACCAGTGACCAGTGACCAGTGACCAGTGACCATTGACCAGTGACCAGTGACCAGTGACCATTGACCAGTGACTTGTGACCAGTGACCCGCGACATGTGACTGTGACCAGTGACCCGCGACATGTGACTGTGACCAGTTACCACTGACCAGTGACCAGTGACCACAGACCAGTGACAAGTGACCAGTGACCAGTGACCAGTGACCAGTGACCAGTGACCAGTGACCAGTGACCAGTGACCAGTGACCATTGATCTGTGACCAGTGACCAGTGACCAGTGACCAGTGACCACTGACCAGTGACCAGTGACCGGGGACCAGTGACTAGCGTCCAGTGACCAGCGACCCGTGACATGTGACCCGTGACCAGTGACCAGTGACCAGTGACCATGGCCCAGTGACCATTGACCATTGACCAGTGGCCAGTGACCAGTGACCAGTGACCAGTGACCAGTGACCACTGACCAGTGACCACAGACCAGTGACCAGTGACCAGTGACCAGTGACCAGTGACCACTGACCAGTGACAAGTGACAAGTGACCAGTGACTTGTGACCAGTGACCAGTGACCTGTGACTTGTGACCAGTGACCAGCGACCCGTGACATGTGACCCGTGACCAGTGACCAGTGACCAGTGACCAGGGCCCAGTGACCATTGACCAGTGACCAGTGGCCAGTGACCAGTGACCAGTGACCAGTGAACAGTGACCAGTGACCACTGAGCAGTGACCAGCGACAGTGACCATTGAACAGCGACAGTGACCAGTGACCAGTGACCAGTGACCAGTGACCACTGACCAGTGACCAGTGACCGGGGACCAGTGACTAGCGACCAGTGACCAGTGACCCGTGACATGTGACCCGTGACCAGTGACCAGTGACCAGGGCCCAGTGACCAGTCACCAGTCACCATTGACCTGTGACCAGTGACCAGTGACCAGTGACTTGTGACGAGTGACCAGCGACCTGTGACTTGTGACCAGTGACCAGTGACCAGTGGCCAGTGACGAGTATCCAGTGAGCACTGACCAGTGGCCAGTGACTAGTGACCCGTGACATGTGACACGTGACCAGTGACCAGTGACCAGTGACCAGTGACCACTCAGCAGTGACCAGCGACAGTGACCATTGAACAGCGACAGTGACCATTGACCAGTGACCAGTGACCAGTGACCAGTGACCATTGACCAGTGACCAGTGACCAGTGACCATTGACCAGTGACTTGTGACCAGTGACCCGCGACATGTGACTGTGACCAGTGACCACTGACCAGTGACCACAGACCAGTGACCAGTGACCAGTGACCAGTGACCAGTGACCAGTGACCAGTGACCACTGACCAGTGACCAGTGACCGGGGACCAGTGACTAGCGACCAGTGACCAGTGACCCGTGACATGTGACCCGTGACCAGTGACCAGTGACCAGTGACCAGTGACCAGTGACCAGCGACCAGTGACCAGTGACCAGGGCCCAGTGACCAGTCACCAGTCACCATTGACCTGCGACCAGTGACCAGTGACCACTGACCACTGACCAGTGACAAATGACCAGTGACTTGTGACGAGTGACCAGAGACCTGTGACTTGTGACCAGTGACCAGTGACCAGTGTCCAGTGAGCAGTGACCAGTGGCCAGTGACTAGTGACCCGTGACATGTGACACGTGACCAGTGACCAGTGACCAGTGACCAGTGACCAGTGACCAGCGACCCGCGACATGTGACTGTGACCAGTGACCACTGACCAGTGACCAGTGACCACAGACCAGTGACAAGTGACCAGTGACCAGGGCCCAGTGACCAGTGAACAGTGACCATTGACCAGTGAGCAGTGACCACTGACCACTGAGCAGTGACCAGCGACACTGACCATTGAACAGCGACAGTGGCCATTGACCAGTGACCAGTGACCAGTGACCAGTGACCATTGACCAGTGACCAGTGACCATTGACCAGTGACATGTGACCAGTAACCCGCGACATGTGACTGTGACCAGTGACCACTGACCAGTGACCAGTGACCACAGACCAGTGACCAGTGACCAGTGACCAGTGACCAGTGACCAGTGACCAGTGACCAGTGACCAGTGACCAGTGACCATTGATCTGTGACCAGTGACCAGTGACCAGTGACCATTGACCAGTGACCAGTGACCAGTGACCAGTGACCATTGATCTGTGACCAGTGACCAGTGACCAGTGACCAGTGACCACTGACCAGTGACTAGTGACCGGGGACCAGTGACTAGCGACCTGTGACCAGTCACCCGTGACATGTGACACGTGACCAGTGACCAGTGACCAGTGACCAGTGACCAGTGACCAGTGACCATTGACCAGTGACCAGTGGCCAGTGACCAGTGACCAGTGACCAGTGAACAGTGACCATTTACCAGTGAGCAGTGACCAGTGACCACTGAGCAGTGACCAGCGACAGTGGCCATTGAACAGCGACAGTGACCATTGACCAGTGACCAGTGACCAGTGACCAGTGACCAGTGACCACTGACCAGTGACCAGTGACCGGGGACCAGTGACTAGCGACCAGTGACCAGTGACCCGTGACATGTGACCCGTGACCAGTGACCAGTGACCAGGGCCCAGTGACCAGTCACCAGTCACCATTGACCTGTGACCAGTGACCAGTGACCAGTGACTTGTGACGAGTGACCAGCGACCTGTGACTTGTGACCAGTGACCAGTGACCAGTGGCCAGTGACGAGTATCCAGTGAGCACTGACCAGTGGCCAGTGACTAGTGACCCGTGACATGTGACACGTGACCAGTGACCAGTGACCAGTGACCAGTGACCACTCAGCAGTGACCAGCGACAGTGACCATTGAACAGCGACAGTGACCATTGACCAGTGACCAGTGACCAGTGACCAGTGACCATTGACCAGTGACCAGTGACCAGTGACCATTGACCAGTGACTTGTGACCAGTGACCCGCGACATGTGACTGTGACCAGTGACCACTGACCAGTGACCACAGACCAGTGACCAGTGACCAGTGACCAGTGACCAGTGACCAGTGACCAGTGACCACTGACCAGTGACCAGTGACCGGGGACCAGTGACTAGCGACCAGTGACCAGTGACCCGTGACATGTGACCCGTGACCAGTGACCAGTGACCAGTGACCAGTGACCAGTGACCAGCGACCAGTGACCAGTGACCAGGGCCCAGTGACCAGTCACCAGTCACCATTGACCTGCGACCAGTGACCAGTGACCACTGACCACTGACCAGTGACAAATGACCAGTGACTTGTGACGAGTGACCAGAGACCTGTGACTTGTGACCAGTGACCAGTGACCAGTGTCCAGTGAGCAGTGACCAGTGGCCAGTGACTAGTGACCCGTGACATGTGACACGTGACCAGTGACCAGTGACCAGTGACCAGTGACCAGTGACCAGCGACCCGCGACATGTGACTGTGACCAGTGACCACTGACCAGTGACCAGTGACCACAGACCAGTGACAAGTGACCAGTGACCAGGGCCCAGTGACCAGTGAACAGTGACCATTGACCAGTGAGCAGTGACCACTGACCACTGAGCAGTGACCAGCGACACTGACCATTGAACAGCGACAGTGGCCATTGACCAGTGACCAGTGACCAGTGACCAGTGACCATTGACCAGTGACCAGTGACCATTGACCAGTGACATGTGACCAGTAACCCGCGACATGTGACTGTGACCAGTGACCACTGACCAGTGACCAGTGACCACAGACCAGTGACCAGTGACCAGTGACCAGTGACCAGTGACCAGTGACCAGTGACCAGTGACCAGTGACCAGTGACCATTGATCTGTGACCAGTGACCAGTGACCAGTGACCATTGACCAGTGACCAGTGACCAGTGACCAGTGACCATTGACCAGTGACTTGTGACCAGTAACCCGCGACATGTGACTGTGACCAGTGACCACTGACCAGTGACCAGTGACCACAGACCAGTGACCAGTGACCAGTGACCAGTGACCAGTGACCAGTGACCATTGATCTGTGACCAGTGACTAGCGACCAGTGACCAGTGACCCGTGACATGTGACCCGTGACCAGTGACCAGTGACCAGGGCCCAGTCACCAGTCACCAGTCACCATTGACCTGTGACCAGTGACCAGTGACCACTGACCACTGACCAGTGACAAGTGACCAGTGACTTGTGACGAGTGACCAGCGACCTGTGACTTGTGACCAGTGACCAGTGACCATTGACCAGTGACTTGTGACCAGTGACCCGCGACATGTGACTGTGACCAGTTACCACTGACCAGTGACCAGTGACCACAGACCAGTGACAAGTGACCAGTGACCAGTGACCAGTGACCAGTGACCAGTGACCAGTGACCAGTGACCAGTGACCAGTGACCACTGACCATTGATCTGTGACCAGTGACCAGTGACCAGTGACCAGTGACCAGTGACCAGTGACCACTGACCAGTGATCAGTGACCGGGGACCAGTGACTAGCGACCAGTGACCAGTGACCCGTGACATGTGACCCGTGACCAGTGACCAGTGACCAGTGACCAGTGACCAGTGACCATTGACCAGTGACCAGTGGCCAGTGACCAGTGACCAGTGACCAGTGAACAGTGACCATTGACCATTGAGCAGTGACCAGTGACCACTGAGCAGTGACCAGCGACAGTGGCCAGTGACCAGTGACCAGTGACCATTGATCTGTGACCAGTGACTAGCGACCAGTGACCAGTGACCCGTGACATGTGACCCGTGACCAGTGACCAGTGACCAGGGCCCAGTCACCAGTCACCAGTCACCATTGACCTGTGACCAGTGACCAGTGACCACTGACCACTGACCAGTGACAAGTGACCAGTGACTTGTGGCGAGTGACCAGCGACCTGTGACTTGTGACCAGTGACCAGTGACCAGTGGCCAGTGACCAGTGTCCAGTGAGCACTGACCAGTGGCCAGTGACTAGTGACCCGTGACATGTGACACGTGACCAGTGACCAGTGACCAGTGACCAGTGACCAGTAACCAGTGGCCAGTGGCCAGTGACCTGTGACCAGTGACCAGTGACCAGTGACCAGTGACCAGTGACCATTGACCAGTGACTTGTGACCAGTAACTCGCGACATGTGACTGTGACCAGTGACCACTGACCAGTGACCAGTGACCACAGACAAGTGACCAGTGACCAGTGACTAGTGACCAGTGACCAGTGACCAGTGACCAGTGACCAGTGACCATTGATCTGTGACCAGTGACTAGCGACCAGTGACCCGTGACATGTGACCCGTGACCAGTGACCAGTGACCAGGGCCCAGTCACCAGTCACCAGTCACCATTGACCTGTGACCAGTGACCAGTGACCACTGACCACTGACCAGTGACAAGTGACCAGTGACTTGTGGCGAGTGACCAGCGACCTGTGACTTGTGACCAGTGACCAGTGACCAGTGGCCAGTGACCAGTGTCCAGTGAGCACTGAGCAGTGGCCAGTGACTAGTGACCCGTGACATGTGACACGTGACCAGTGACCAGTGACCAGTGACCAGTGACCAGTAACCATTGACAAGTGACCAGTGACCAGTGACCATTGACCAGTGACTTGTGACCAGTGACCACTCAGCAGTGACCAGCGGCAGTGACCATTGAACATCGACAGTGACCATTGACCAGTGACCAGTGACCAGTGACCAGTGACCATTGACAAGTGACCAGTGACCAGTGACCATTGACCAGTGGCTTGTGACCAGTGACCCGCGACATGTGACTGTGACCAGTGACCACTGACCAGTGACCACAGACCAGTGACCAGTGACCAGTGACCAGTGACCAGTGACCACTGACCAGTGACAAGTGACCAGTAACTTGTGACCAGTGACCAGTGACCTGTGACTTGTAACCAGTGACCAGTGACCAGTGTCCAGTGACCAGTGACCAGTGACCAGTGACCAGTGACCAGTGACCAGTGACCAGTGACTTGTGACCAGTGACCCGCGACATGTGAGTGTGACCAGTTACCTCTGACCAGTGACCAGTGACCACAGACCAGTAACAAGTGACCAGTGACCAGTGACCAGTGACCAGTGACCAGTGACCAGTGACCAGTGACCAGTGACCAGTGACCAGTGACCATTGATCTGTGACCAGTGACCAGTGACCAGTGACCAGTGACCACTGACCAGTGACTAGTGACCGGGGACCAGTGACTAGCGACCTGTGACCAGTCACCCGTGACATGTGACACGTGACCAGTGACCAGTGACCAGTGACCAGTGACCAGTGACCAGTGACCATTGACCAGTGACCAGTGGCCAGTGACCAGTGACCAGTGACCAGTGAACAGTGACCATTTACCAGTGAGCAGTGACCAGTGACCACTGAGCAGTGACCAGCGACAGTGGCCATTGAACAGCGACAGTGACCATTGACCAGTGACCAGTGACCAGTGACCAGTGACCAGTGACCACTGACCAGTGACCAGTGACCGGGGACCAGTGACTAGCGACCAGTGACCAGTGACCCGTAACATGTGACCCGTGACCAGTGACTAGTGACCAGGGCCCAGTGACCAGTCACCAGTCACCATTGACCTGTGACCAGTGACCAGTGACCACTGACCACTGACCAGTGACAAGTGACCAGTGACTTGTGACGAGTGACCAGCGACCTGTGACTTGCGACCAGTGACCAGTGACCAGTGGCCAGTGACCAGTGTCCAGTGAGCAGTGACCAGTGGCCAGTGACTAGTGACCCGTGACATGTGACACGTGACCAGTGACCAGTGACCAGTGACCTGTGACCAGTAACCAGTGACCAGTGGCCAGTGACCTTTGACCAGTGACCAGTGACCAGAGACCAGTGAACAGTGACCATTGACCAGTGAGCAGTGACCAGTGACCACTCAGCAGTGACCAGCGACAGTGACCATTGAACAGCGACAGTGACCATTGACCAGTGACCGGTGACCAGTGACCAGTGACCAGTGACCATTGACCAGTGACCAGTGACCAGTGACCATTGACCAGTGTCTTGTGACCAGTGACCCGCGACATGTGACTGTGACCAGTGACCACTGACCAGTGACCACAGACCAGTGACCAGTGACCAGTGACCAGTGACCAGTGACCACTGACCAGTGACAAGTGACCAGTGACTTGTGACCAGTGACCAGTGACATGTGACTTGTGACCAGTGACCAGTGACCAGTGTCCAGTGACCAGTGACCAGTGACCATTGACCAGTGACCAGTGACCAGTGACCAGTGACCATTGACCAGTGACCATGGCCCAGTGACCATTGACCATTGACCAGTGGCCAGTGACCAGTGACCAGTGACCAGTGACCAGTGACCACTGACCAGTGACCACAGACCAGTGACCAGTGACCAGTGACCAGTGACCAGTGACCAGTGACCACAGACCAGTGACAAGTGACCAGTGACCAGTGACCAGTGACCAGTGACCAGTGACCAGTGACCAGTGACCAGTGACCACTGACCAGTGACCACAGACCAGTGACCAGTGACCAGTGACCAGTGACCAGTGACCACTGACCAGTGACAAGTGACAAGTGACCAGTGACTTGTGACCAGTGACCAGTGACCTGTGACTTGTGACCAGTGACCAGTGACCAGTGTCCAGTGACCAGTGACCAGTGACCATTGACCAGTGACCAGTGACCAGTGACCAGTGACCATTGACCAGTGACTTGTGACCTGTAACCCGCGACATGTGACTGTGACCAGTGACCACTGACCAGTGACCACAGACCAGTGACCAGTGACCAGTGACCAGTGACCGGTGACCACTGACAAGTGACGAGTGACCGGGGACCAGTGACTAGCGACCAGTGACCAGTGACCCGTGACATGTGACCCGTGACCAGTGACCAGTGACCAGGGCCCAGTGACCATTCACCAGTCACCATTGACCTGTGACCAGTGACCAGTGACCACTGACCACTGACCAGTGACAAATGACCAGTGACTTGTGACTTGTGACCAGCGACCTGTGACTTGTGACCAGTGACCTGTGACCAGTGGCCAGTGACCAGTGTCCAGTGAGCACTGACCAGTGGCCAGTGACTAGTGACCCGTGACATGTGACACGTGACCAGTGACCAGTGACCAGTGACAAGTGACCACTCAGCAGTGACCAGCGACAGTGACCATTGAACAGCGACAGTGACCATTGACCAGTGACCAGTGACCAGTGACCAGAGACCATTGATCTGTGACCAGTGACCAGTGACCAGTGACCAGTGACCAGTGACCACTGACCAGTGACCATTGACCGGGGACCAGTGACTAGCGACCAGTGACCAGTGACCCGTGACATGTGACCCGTGACCAGTGACCAGTGACCAGGGCCCAGTGACCAGTCACCAGTCACCATTGACCTGTGACCAGTGACCAGTGACCACTGACCACTGACCAGTGACAAATGACCAGTGACTTGTGACGAGTGACCAGCGATCTGTGACTTGCGACCAGTGACCTGTGACCAGTGGCCAGTGACCAGTGTCCAGTGAGCACTGACCAGTGGCCAGTGACTAGTGACCCGTGACATGTGACACGTGACCAGTGACCAGTGACCAGTGACAAGTGACCACTCAGCAGTGACCAGCGACAGTGACCATTGAACAGCGACAGTGACCATTGACCAGTGACCAGTGACCAGTGACCAGAGACCATTGATCTGTGACCAGTGACCAGTGACCAGTGACCAGTGACCAGTGACCAGTGACCACTGACCAGTGACCAGTGACCGGGGACCAGTGACTAGCGACCAGTGACCAGTGACCCGTGACATGTGACCCGTGACCAGTGACCAGTGACCAGGGCCCAGTGACCAGTCACCAGTCACCATTGACCTGTGACCAGTGACCAGTGACCACTGACCACTGACCAGTGACAAGTGACCAGTGACTTGTGTCGAGTGACCAGCGACCTGTGACTTGTGACCAGTGACCAGTGACCAGTGGCCAGTGACGAGTGACCAGTGACCAGTGACCAGTGACCACTGACCAGTGACCAGTGACCGGGGACCAGTGACTAGCGACCAGTGACCAGTGACCCGTGACATGTGACCCGTGACCAGTGAACAGTGACCAGGGCCCAGTGACCAGTCACCAGTCACCATTGACCCGTGACCAGTGACCAGTGACCATTGATCTGTGACCAGTGACCAGTGACCAGTGACCAGTGACCACTGACCAGTGACCAGTGACCGGGGACCAGTGACTAGCGACCAGTGACCAGCGACCCGTGACATGTGACCCGTGACCAGTGACCAGTGACCAGTGACCAGGGCCCAGTGACCATTGACCAGTGACCAGTGGCCAGTGACCAGTGACCAGTGACCAGTGAACAGTGACCAGTGACCACTGAGCAGTGACCAGCGACAGTGACCATTGAACAGCGACAGTGACCAGTGACCAGTGACCAGTGACCAGTGACCAGTGACCACTGACCAGTGACCAGTGACCGGGGACCAGTGACTAGCGACCAGTGACCAGTGACCCGTGACATGTGACCCGTGACCAGTGACCAGTGACCAGGGCCCAGTGACCAGTCACCAGTCACCATTGACCTGTGACCAGTGACCAGTGACCAGTGACTTGTGACGAGTGACCAGCGACCTGTGACTTGTGACCAGTGACCAGTGACCAGTGGCCAGTGACGAGTATCCAGTGAGCACTGACCAGTGGCCAGTGACTAGTGACCCGTGACATGTGACACGTGACCAGTGACCAGTGACCAGTGACCAGTGACCACTCAGCAGTGACCAGCGACAGTGATCATTGAACAGCGACAGTGACCATTGACCAGCGACCAGTGACCAGTGACCAGGGCCCAGTGACCAGTCACCAGTCACCATTGACCTGCGACCAGTGACCAGTGACCACTGACCACTGACCAGTGACAAATGACCAGTGACTTGTGACGAGTGACCAGAGACCTGTGACTTGTGACCAGTGACCAGTGACCAGTGTCCAGTGAGCAGTGACCAGTGGCCAGTGACTAGTGACCCGTGACATGTGACACGTGACCAGTGACCAGTGACCAGTGACCAGTGACCAGTGACCAGCGACCCGCGACATGTGACTGTGACCAGTGACCACTGACCAGTGACCAGTGACCACAGACCAGTGACAAGTGACCAGTGACCAGGGCCCAGTGACCAGTGAACAGTGACCATTGACCAGTGAGCAGTGACCACTGACCACTGAGCAGTGACCAGCGACACTGACCATTGAACAGCGACAGTGACCATTGACCAGTGACCAGTGACCAGTGACCAGTGACCATTGACCATTGACCAGTGACCAGTGACCATTGACCAGTGACATGTGACCAGTAACCCGCGACATGTGACTGTGACCAGTGACCACTGACCAGTGACCAGTGACCACAGACCAGTGACCAGTGACCAGTGACCAGTGACCAGTGACCAGTGACCAGTGACCAGTGACCAGTGACCAGTGACCATTGATCTGTGACCAGTGACCAGTGACCAGTGACCATTGACCAGTGACCAGTGACCAGTGACCAGTGACCATTGACCAGTGACTTGTGACCAGTAACCCGCGACATGTGACTGTGACCAGTGACCAGTGACCAGTGACCAGTGACCAGTGACCACTGACCATTGATCTGTGACCAGTGACCAGTGACCAGTGACCAGTGACCAGTGACCAGTGACCACTGACAAGTGATCAGTGACCGGGGACCAGTGACTAGCGACCAGTGACCAGTGACCCGTGATATGTGACCCGTGACCAGTGACCAGTGACCAGTGACCAGTGACCAGTGACCATTGACCAGTGACCAGTGGCCAGTGACCAGTGACCAGTGACCAGTGAACAGTGACCATTGACCATTGAGCAGTGACCAGTGACCACTGAGCAGTGACCAGCGACAGTGGCCAGTGACCAGTGACCAGTGACCATTGATCTGTGACCAGTGACTAGCGACCAGTGACCAGTGACCCGTGACATGTGACCCGTGACCAGTGACCAGTGACCACGGCCCAGTCACCAGTCACCAGTCACCATTGACCTGTGACCAGTGACCAGTGACCACTGACCACTGACCAGTGACAAGTGACCAGTGACTTGTGGCGAGTGACCAGCGACCTGTGACTTGTGACCAGTGACCAGTGACCAGTGGCCAGTGACCAGTGTCCAGTGAGCACTGACCAGTGGCCAGTGACTAGTGACCCGTGACATGTGACACGTGACCAGTGACCAGTGACCAGTGACCAGTGACCAGTAACCATTGACAAGTGACCAGTGACCAGTGACCATTGACCAGTGACTTGTGACCAGTGACCACTCAGCAGTGACCAGCGGCAGTGACCATTGAACATCGACAGTGACCATTGACCAGTGACCAGTGACCAGTGACCAGTGACCATTGACAAGTGACCAGGGACCAGTGACCATTGACCAGTGGCTTGTGACCAGTGACCCGCGACATGTGACTGTGACCAGTGACCACTGACCAGTGACCACAGACCAGTGACCAGTGACCAGTGACCAGTGACCAGTGACCACTGACCAGTGACAAGTGACCAGTAACTTGTGACCAGTGACCAGTGACCTGTGACTTGTAACCAGTGACCAGTGACCAGTGTCCAGTGACCAGTGACCAGTGACCAGTGACCAGTGACCAGTGACCAGTGACCAGTGACTTGTGACCAGTGACCCGCGACATGTGAGTGTGACCAGTTACCTCTGACCAGTGACCAGTGACCACAGACCAGTAACAAGTGACCAGTGACCAGTGACCAGTGACCAGTGACCAGTGACCAGTGACCAGTGACCAGTGACCAGTGACCAGTGACCATTGATCTGTGACCAGTGACCAGTGACCAGTGACCAGTGACCACTGACCAGTGACTAGTGACCGGGGACCAGTGACTAGCGACCTGTGACCAGTCACCCGTGACATGTGACCCGTGACCAGTGACCAGTGACCAGTGACCAGTGACCAGTGACCAGTGACCATTGACCAGTGACCAGTGGCCAGTGACCAGTGACCAGTGACCAGTGAACAGTGACCATTTACCAGTGAGCAGTGACCAGTGACCAGTGACCATTGATCTGTGACCAGTGACCAGTGACCAGTGACCAGTGACCACTGACCAGTGACCAGTGACCGGGGACCAGTGACTAGCGTCCAGTGACCAGCGACCCGTGACATGTGACCCGTGACCAGTGACCAGTGACCATGGCCCAGTGACCATTGACCATTGACCAGTGGCCAGTGACCAGTGACCAGTGACCAGTGACCAGTGACCACTGACCAGTGACCACAGACCAGTGACCAGTGACCAGTGACCAGTGACCAGTGACCACTGACCAGTGACAAGTGACAAGTGACCAGTGACTTGTGACCAGTGACCAGTGACCTGTGACTTGTGACCAGTGACCAGTGACCAGTGTCCAGTGACCAGTGACCAGTGACCATTGACCAGTGACCAGTGACCAGTGACCAGTGACCATTGACCAGTGACTTGTGACCTGTAACCCGCGACATGTGACTGTGACCAGTGACCACTGACCAGTGACCACAGACCAGTGACCAGTGACCAGTGACCAGTGACCGGTGACCACTGACAAGTGACGAGTGACCGGGGACCAGTGACTAGCGACCAGTGACCAGTGACCCGTGACATGTGACCCGTGACCAGTGACCAGTGACCAGGGCCCAGTGACCATTCACCAGTCACCATTGACCTGTGACCAGTGACCAGTGACCACTGACCACTGACCAGTGACAAATGACCAGTGACTTGTGACGAGTGACCAGCGACCTGTGACTTGTGACCAGTGACCTGTGACCAGTGGCCAGTGACCAGTGTCCAGTGAGCACTGACCAGTGGCCAGTGACTAGTGACCCGTGACATGTGACACGTGACCAGTGACCAGTGACCAGTGACAAGTGACCACTCAGCAGTGACCAGCGACAGTGACCATTGAGCAGCGACAGTGACCATTGACCAGTGACCAGTGACCAGTGACCAGAGACCATTGATCTGTGACCAGTGACCAGTGACCAGTGACCAGTGACCAGTGACCACTGACCAGTGACCAGTGACCGGGGACCAGTGACTAGCGACCAGTGACCAGTGACCCGTGATATGTGACCCGTGACCAGTGACCAGTGACCAGGGCCCAGTGACCAGTCACCAGTCACCATTGACCTGTGACCAGTGACCAGTGACCACTGACCACTGACCAGTGACAAGTGACCAGTGACTTGTGTCGAGTGACCAGCGACCTGTGACTTGTGACCAGTGACCAGTGACCAGTGGCCAGTGACGAGTGTCCAGTGAGCACTGACCAGTGGCCAGTGACTAGTGACCCGTGACATGTGACACGTGACCAGTGACCAGTGACCAGTGACCAGTGACCAGTGACCAGTGACCACGGACCAGTGACCAGTGACCGGGGACCAGTGACTAGCGACCAGTGACCAGTGACCCGTGACATGTGACCCGTGACCAGTGACCAGTGACCAGTGACCAGTGACCAGTGACCAGTGACCAGTGACCAGTGACCATTGATCTGTGACCTGTGACCAGTGACCAGTGACCAGTGACCAGTGACCAGTGACCATTGACCAGTGACTTGTGACCAGTGACCACTCAGCAGTGACCAGCGGCAGTGACCATTGAACAGCGACAGTGACCATTGACCAGTGACCAGTGACCAGTGACCAGTGACCATTGACAAGTGACCAGTGACCAGTGACCATTGACCAGTGACTTGTGACCAGTGACCCGCGACATGTGACTGTGACCAGTGACCACTGACCAGTGACCACAGACCAGTGACCAGTGACCAGTGACCAGTGACCAGTGACCACTGACCAGTGACAAGTGACCAGTAACTTGTGACCAGTGACCAGTGACCTGTGACTTGTAACCAGTGACCAGTGACCAGTGTCCAGTGACCAGTGACCAGTGACTTGTGACCAGTGACCCGCGACATGTGACTGTGACCAGTTACCACTGACCAGTGACCAGTGACCACAGACCAGTAACAAGTGACCAGTGACCAGTGACCAGTGACCAGTGACCAGTGACCAGTGACCAGTGACCAGTGACCAGTGACCATTGATCTGTGACCAGTGACCAGTGACCAGTGACCAGTGACCACTGACCAGTGACTAGTGACCGGGGACCAGTGACTAGCGACCTGTGACCAGTCACCCGTGACATGTGACCCGTGACCAGTGACCAGTGACCAGTGACCAGTGACCAGTGACCAGTGACCAGTGACCATTGACCAGTGACCAGTGGCCAATGACCCGTAACATGTGACCCGTGACCAGTGACTAGTGACCAGGGCCCAGTGACCAGTCACCAGTCACCATTGACCTGTGACCAGTGACCAGTGACCACTGACCACTGACCAGTGACAAGTGACCAGTGACTTGTGACGAGTGACCAGCGACCTGTGACTTGTGACCAGTGACCAGTGACCAGTGGCCAGTGACCAGTGTCCAGTGAGCAGTGACCAGTGGCCAGTGACTAGTGACCCGTGACATGTGACACGTGACCAGTGACCAGTGACCAGTGACCTGTGACCAGTAACCAGTGACCAGTGGCCAGTGACCTTTGACCAGTGACCAGTGACCAGTGACCAGTGAACAGTGACCATTGACCAGTGAGCAGTGACCAGTGACCACTCAGCAGTGACCAGCGACAGTGACAATTGAACAGCGACAGTGACCATTGACCAGTGACCAGTGACCAGTGACCAGTGACCAGTGACCATTGACCAGTGACCAGTGACCAGTGACCATTGACCAGTGTCTTGTGACCAGTGACCCGCGACATGTGACTGTGACCAGTGACCACTGACCAGTGACCACTGACCAGTGACCACAGACCAGTGACCAGTGACCAGTGACCAGTGACCAGTGACCACTGACCAGTGACAAGTGACCAGTGACTTGTGACCAGTGACCAGTGACCTGTGACTTGTGACCAGTGACCAGTGACCAGTGTCCAGTGACCAGTGACCAGTGACCATTGACCAGTGACCAGTGACCAGTGACCAGTGACCATTGACCAGTGACCAGTGACCAGTGACCATTGACCAGTGACTTGTGACCAGTGACCCGCGACATGTGACTGTGACCAGTTACCACTCACCAGTGACCAGTGACCACAGACCAGTGACAAGTGACCAGTGACCAGCGACCAGTGACCAGTGACCAGTGACCAGTGACCAGTGACCAGTGACCATTGATCTGTGACCAGTGACCAGTGACCAGTGACCAGTGACCACTGACCAGTGACCAGTGACCGGGGACCAGTGACTAGCGTCCAGTGACCAGCGACCCGTGACATGTGACCCGTGACCAGTGACCAGTGACCAGTGACCATGGCCCAGTGACCATTGACCAGTGACCAGTGACCAGTGACCAGTGACCACTGACCAGTGACCACAGACCAGTGACCAGTGACCAGTGACCAGTGACCAGTGACCACTGACCAGTGACAAGTGACCAGTGACTTGTGACCAGTGACCAGTGACCTGTGACTTGTGACCAGTGACCAGTGACCAGTGTCCAGTGACCAGTGACCAGTGACCATTGACCAGTGACCAGTGACCAGTGACCAGTGACCATTGACCAGTGACTTGTGACCAGTAACCCGCGACATGTGACTGTGACCAGTGACCACTGACCAGTGACCACAGACCAGTGACCAGTGACCAGTGACCAGTGACCGGTGACCATTGATCTGTGACCAGTGACCAGTGACCAGTGACCAGTGACCACTGACCAGTGACGAGTGACCGGGGACCAGTGACTAGCGACCAGTGACCAGTGACCCGTGACATGTGACCCGTGACCAGTAACCAGTGATCAGGGCCCAGTGACCAGTCACCAGTCACCATTGACCTGTGACCAGTGACCAGTGACCACTGACCACTGACCAGTGACAAATGACCAGTGACTTGTGACGAGTGACCAGCGACCTGTGACTTGTGACCAGTGACCTGTGACCAGTGGCCAGTGACCAGTGTCCAGTGAGCACTGACCAGTGGCCAGTGACTAGTGACCCGTGACATGTGACACGTGACCAGTGACCAGTGACCAGTGACAAGTGACCACTCAGCAGTGACCAGCGACAGTGACCATTGAACAGCGACAGTGACCATTGACCAGTGACCAGTGACCAGTGACCAGAGACCATTGATCTGTGACCAGTGACCAGTGACCAGTGACCAGTGACCAGTGACCAGTGACCAGTGACCACTGACCAGTGACCAGTGACCGGGGACCAGTGACCAGTGACCCGTGACATGTGACCCGTGACCAGTGACCAGTGACCAGGGCCCAGTGACCAGTCACCAGTCACCATTGACCTGTGACCAGTGACCAGTGACCACTGACCACTGACCAGTGACAAGTGACCAGTGACTTGTGTCGAGTGACCAGCGACCTGTGACTTGTGACCAGTGACCAGTGACCAGTGGCCAGTGACGAGTGTCCAGTGAGCACTGACCAGTGGCCAGTGACTAGTGACCCGTGACATGTGACACGTGACCAGTGACCAGTGACCAGTGACCAGTGACCAGTGACCAGTGACCACTGACCAGTGACCAGTGACCGGGGACCAGTGACTAGCGACCAGTGACCAGTGACCCGTGACATGTGACCCGTGACCAGTGACCAGTGACCAGTGACCAGTGACCAGTGACCAGTGACCAGTGAACAGTGACCATTGATCTGTGACCTGTGACCAGTGACCAGTGACCAGTGACCAGTGACCAGTGACCAGTGACCAGTGACCAGTGACCAGTGACCAGTGACCACTGACCAGTGACCAGTGACCGGGGACCAGTGACCAGTGACCCGTGACATGTGCCCCGTGACCAGTGACCAGTGACCAGTGACCAGTGACCAGTGACCAGTGACCAGGCCCCAGTGACCAGTCACCAGTCACCATTGACCTGTGACCAGTGACCAGTGACCACTGACCACTGACCAGTGACAAGTGACCAGTGACTTGTGACGAGTGACCAGCGACCTGTGACTTGTGACCAGTGACCAGTGACCAGTGGCCAGTGACCAATGTCTAGTGAGCAGTGACCAGTGGCCAGTGACTAGTGACCCGTGACATGTGACACGTGACCAGTGACCAGTGACCAGTGACCAGTGACCAGCGACAGTGACCATTGAACAGCGACAGTGACCATTGACCAGTGACCAGTGACCAGTGACCAGTGACCAGTGACCATTGACCAGTGACCAGTGACCAGTGACCACTGACCAGTGACAAGTGACCAGTGACTTGTGACCAGTGACCAGTGACCAGTGACCAGTGTCCAGTGACCAGTGACGAGTGACCATTGACCAGTGACCAGTGACCAGTGACCAGTGACCATTGACCAGTGGCCAGTGACCAGTGACCATTGACCAGGGACCAGTGACCAGTGACCAGGGCCCAGTGACCATTGACCAGTGACCAGTGGCCAGTGACCAGTGACCAGTGACCAGTGACCAGTGAACAGTGACCATTGACCAGTGACCACTGAGCAGTGACCAGCGACAGTGACCATTGAACAGCGACAGTGACCATTGACCAGTGACCAGTGACCAGTGACCAGTGATCATTGACCAGTGACCAGTGACCAGTGACCAGTGACCATTGACCAGTGACTTGTGACCAGTAACCCGCGACATGTGACTGTGACCAGTGACCACTGACCAGTGACCAGTGACCACAGACCAGTGACCAGTGACCAGTGACCAGTGACCAGTGACCAGTGACCAGTGACCAGTGACCAGTGACCAGTGACCATTGATCTGTGACCAGTGACCAGTGACCAGTGACCAGTGACCAGTGACCACTGACCAGTGACCAGTGACCGGGGACCAGTGACTAGCGACCAGTGACCAGTGACCCGTGACATGTGACATGTGACACGTGACCTGTGACCAGTGACCAGTGACAAGTGACCACTCAGCAGTGACCAGCGACAGGGACCATTGAACAGCGACAGTGACCATTGACCTGTGACCAGTGACCTGTGACCAGTGACCATTGATCTGTGACCAGTGACCAGTGACCAGTGACCAGTGACCAGTGACCAGTGACCACTGACCAGTGACCAGTGACCGGGGACCAGTGACTAGCGACCAGTGACCAGTGACCCGTGACATGTGACCCGTGACCAGTGACCAGTGACCAGGGCCCAGTGACCAGTCACCAGTCACCATTGACCTGTGACCAGTGACCAGTGACCACTGACCACTGACCAGTGACAAGTGACCAGTGACTTGTGTCGAGTGACCAGCGACCTGTGACTTGTGACCAGTGACCAGTGACCACTGGCCAGTGACGAGTGTCCAGTGAGCACTGACCAGTGGCCAGTGACTAGTGACCCGTGACATGTGACACGTGACCAGTGACCAGTGACCAGTGACCAGTGACCAGTGACCAGTGACCAGTGACCATTGATCTGTGACCTGTGACCAGTGACCAGTGACCAGTGACCAGTGACCCGTGACATGTGACCCGTGACCAGTGACCAGTGACCAGGGCCCAGTCACCAGTCACCAGTCACCATTGACCTGTGACCAGTGACCAGTGGCCACTGACCACGGACCAGTGACAAGTGACCAGTGACTTGTGACGAGTGACCAGCGACCTGTGACTTGTGACCAGTGACCAGTGACCAGTGGCCAGTGACGAGTGTCCAGTGAGCACTGACCAGTGGCCAGTGACTAGGGACCCGTGACATGTGCCCCGTGACCAGTGACCAGTGACCAGTGACCAGTGACCAGTGACCAGTGACCAGGCCCCAGTGACCAGTCACCAGTCACCATTGAACTGTGACCAGTGACCAGTGACCACTGACCACTGACCAGTGACAAGTGACCAGTGACTTGTGACGAGTGACCAGCGACCTGTGACTTGTGACCAGTGACCAGTGACCAGTGGCAAGTGACCAGTGTCTAGTGAGCAGTGACCAGTGGCCAGTGACTAGTGACCCGTGACATGTGACACGTGACCAGTGACCAGTGACCAGTGACCAGTGACCAGCGACAGTGACCATTGAACAGCGACAGTGACCATTGACCAGTGACCAGTGACCAGTGACCTGTGACCAGTGACCATTGACCAGTGACCAGTGACCAGTGACCACTGACCAGTGACAAGTGACCAGTGACTTGTGACCAGTGACCAGTGACCAGTGACCAGTGTCCAGTGACCAGTGACGAGTGACCATTGACCAGTGACCAGTGACCAGTGACCAGTGACCATTGACCAGTGGCCAGTGACCAGTGACCATTGACCAGGGACCAGTGACCAGTGACCAGGGCCCAGTGACCATTGACCAGTGACCAGTGGCCAGTGACCAGTGACCAGTGACCAGTGACCAGTGAACAGTGACCATTGACCAGTGACCACTGAGCAGTGACCAGCGACAGTGACCATTGAACAGCGACAGTGACCATTGACCAGTGACCAGTGACCAGTGACCAGTGATCATTGACCAGTGACCAGTGACCAGTGACCAGTGACCATTGACCAGTGACTTGTGACCAGTAACCCGCGACATGTGACTGTGACCATTGACCACTGACCAGTGACCAGTGACCACAGACTAGTGACCAGTGACCAGTGACCAGTGACCAGTGACCAGTGACCAGTGACCAGTGACCATTGATCTGTGACCAGTGACCAGTGACCAGTGACCAGTGACCACTGACCAGTGACCAGTGACCGGGGACCAGTGACTAGCGACCAGTGACCAGTGACCCGTGACATGTGACATGTGACACGTGACCAGTGACCAGTGACCAGTGACAAGTGACCACTCAGCAGTGACCAGCGACAGTGACCATTGAACAGCGACAGTGACCATTGACCTGTGACCAGTGACCAGTGACCAGTGACCATTGATCTGTGACCAGTGACCAGTGACCAGTGACCAGTGACCAGTGACCAGTGACCACTGACCAGTGACCAGTGACCGGGGACCAGTGACTAGCGACCAGTGACCAGTGACCCGTGACATGTGACCCGTGACCAGTGACCAGTGACCAGGGCCCAGTGACCAGTCACCAGTCACCATTGACCTGTGACCAGTGACCAGTGACCACTGACCACTGACCAGTGACAAGTGACCAGTGACTTGTGTCGAGTGACCAGCGACCTGTGACTTGTGACCAGTGACCAGTGACCACTGGCCAGTGACGAGTGTCCAGTGAGCACTGACCAGTGGCCAGTGACTAGTGACCCGTGACATGTGACACGTGAACAGTGACCAGTGACCAGTGACCAGTGACCAGTGACCAGTGACCAGTGACCATTGATCTGTGACCTGTGACCAGTGACCAGTGACCAGTGACCAGTGACCAGTAACCCGTGACATGTGACCCGTGACCAGTGACCAGTGACCAGGGCCCAGTGACCAGTCACCAGTCACCATTGACCTGTGACCAGTGACCAGTGACCACTGACCACGGACCAGTGACAAGTGACCAGTGACTTGTGACGAGTGACCAGCGACCTGTGACTTGTGACCAGTGACCAGTGACCAGTGGCCAGTGACGAGTGTCCAGTGAGCACTGACCAGTGGCCAGTGACTAGTGACCCGTGACATGTGACACGTGACCAGTGACCAGTGACCAGTGACCAGTCACCACTCAGCAGTGACCAGCGACAGTGACCATTGAACAGCGACAGTGACCATTGACCAGTGACCATTGACAAGTGACCAGTGACCAGTGACCATTGACCAGTGACTTGTGACCAGTGACCCGCGACATGTGACTGTGACCAGTGACCACTGACCAGTGACCGGGGACCAGTGACTAGCGACCAGTGACCAGTGACCAGTGACCAGTGACCAGGGCCCAGTGACCAGTCACCAGTCACCATTGACCTGTGACCAGTGACCAGTGACCACTGACCACGGACCAGTGACAAGTGACCAGTGACTTGTGACGAGTGACCAGCGACCTGTGACTTGTGACCAGTGACCAGTGACCAGTGGCCAGTGACGAGTGTCCAGTGAGCACTGACCAGTGGCCAGTGACTAGTGACCCGTGACATGTGACACGTGACCAGTGACCAGTGACCAGTGACCAGTCACCACTCAGCAGTGACCAGCGACAGTGACCATTGAACAGCGACAGTGACCATTGACCAGTGACCATTGACAAGTGACCAGTGACCAGTGACCATTGACCAGTGACTTGTGACCAGTGACCCGCGACATGTGACTGTGACCAGTGACCACTGACCAGTGACCGGGGACCAGTGACTAGCGACCAGTGACCAGTGACCAGTGACCAGTGACCAGGGCCCAGTGACCAGTCACCAGTCACCATTGACCTGTGACCAGTGACCAGTGACCACTGACCACTGACCAGTGACAAATGACCAGTGACTTGTGACGAGTGACCAGCGACCTGTGACTTGTGACCACTGACCAGTGACCAGTGGCCAGTGACCAGTGTCCAGTGAGCAGTTACCAGTGGCCAGTGACTAGTGACCCGTGACATGTGACACGTGACCAGTGACCAGTGACCAGTGACCAGTGACCAGCGACCCGCGACATGTGACTGTGACCAGTTACCACTGACCAGTGACCAGTGACCACAGACCAGTTACAAGTGACCAGTGACCAGGGCCCAGTGACCAGTGAACAGTGACCATTGACCAGTGAGCAGTGACCACTGACCACTGAGCAGTGACCAGCGACAGTGACCATTGAACAGCGACTGTGACCATTGACCAGTGACCAGTGACCAGTGACCAGTGACCATTGACCAGTGACCAGTGACCATTGACCAGTGACTTGTGACCAGTAACACGCGCCATGTGACTGTGACCAGTGACCACTGACCAGTGACCAGTGACCACAGACCAGTGACCAGTGACCAGTGACCAGTGACCAGTGACCAGTGACCATTGATCTGTGACCAGTGACCAGTGACCAGTGACCATTGACCAGTGACCAGTGACCAGTGACCAGTGACCATTGACCAGTGACTTGTGACCAGAAACCCGCGACATGTGACTGTGACCAGTGACCACTGACCAGTGACCAGTGACCACAGACCAGTGACCAGTGACCAGTGACTAGTGACCAGAGACCAGTGACCAGTGACCAGTGACCATTGATCTGTGACCAGTGACTAGCGACCAGTGACCAGTGACACGTGACATGTGACCCGTGACCAGTGACCAGTGACCAGGGCCCAGTCACCAGTCACCAGTCACCATTGACCTGCGACCAGTGACCAGTGACCACTGACCACTGACCAGTGACAAGTGACCAGTGACGAGTGACGAGTGACCAGCGACCTGTGACTTGTGACCAGTGACCAGTGACCATTGACCAGTGACTTGTGACCAGTGACCCGCGACATGTGACTGAGACCAGTTACCACTGACCAGTGACCAGTGACCACAGACCAGTGACAAGTGACCAGTGACCAGTGACCAGTGACCAGTGACCAGTGACCAGTGACCAGTGACCAGTGACCAGTGACCAGTGACCAGTGACCAGTGACCAGTGACCATTGATCTGTGACCAGTGACCAGTGACCAGTGACCAGTGACCAGTGACCAGTGACCACTGACCAGTGACCAGTGACCGGGGACCAGTGACTAGCGACCAGTGACCAGTGACCCGTGACATGTGACCCGTGACCAGTGACCAGTGACCAGTGACCAGTGACCAGTGACCATTGACCAGTGACCAGTGGCCAGTGACCAGTGACCAGTGACCAGTGAACAGTGACCATTGACCAGTGAGCAGTGACCAGTGACCACTGAGCAGTGACCAGCGACAGTGACCAGTGACCAGTGACCAGTGACCATTGATCTGTGACCAGTGACTAGCGACCAGTGACCAGTGACCCGTGACATGTGACCCGTGACCAGTGACCAGTGACCAGGGCCCAGTCACCAGTCACCAGTCACCATTGACCTGTGACCAGTGACCAGTGACCACTGACCACTGACCATTGACCAGTGACTTGTGACCAGTGACCACTCAGCAGTGACCAGCGGCAGTGACCATTGAACAGCGACAGTGACCATTGACCAGTGACCAGTGACCAGTGACCAGTGACCATTGACAAGTGACCAGTGACCAGTGACCATTGACCAGTGACTTGTGACCAGTGACCCGCGACATGTGACTGTGACCAGTGACCACTGACCAGTGACCACAGACCAGTGACCAGTGACCAGTGACCAGTGACCAGTGACCACTGACCAGTGACAAGTGACCAGTAACTTGTGACCAGTGACCAGTGACCTGTGACTTGTAACCAGTGACCAGTGACCAGTGTCCAGTGACCAGTGACCAGTGACCAGTGACCAGTGACCAGTGACCAGTGACCAGTGACCAGTGACCAGTGACCAGTGACTTGTGACCAGTGACCCGCGACATGTGACTGTGACCAGTTACCACTGACCAGTGACCAGTGACCACAGACCAGTAACAAGTGACCAGTGACCAGTGACCAGTGACCAGTGACCAGTGACCAGTGACCAGTGACCAGTGACCAGTGACCAGTGACCATTGATCTGTGACCAGTGACCAGTGACCAGTGACCAGTGACCACTGACCAGTGACTAGTGACCGGGGACCAGTGACTAGCGACCTGTGACCAGTCACCCGTGACATGTGACCCGTGACCAGTGACCAGTGACCAGTGACCAGTGACCAGTGACCAGTGACCAGTGACCATTGACCAGTGACCAGTGGCCAGTGACCAGTGACCAGTGACCAGTGAACAGTGACCATTTACCAGTGAGCAGTGACCAGTGACCACTGAGCAGTGACCAGCGACAGTGGCCATTGAACAGCGACAGTGACCATTGACCAGTGACCAGTGACCAGTG
The DNA here is from genome assembly GCA_947577245.1 of Andrena bucephala. Classification (NCBI taxonomy): domain Eukaryota; kingdom Metazoa; phylum Arthropoda; class Insecta; order Hymenoptera; family Andrenidae; genus Andrena; species Andrena bucephala. The sequence goes on along the minus strand of OX387716.1, from coordinate 53,121,003 downwards.
ACCAGTGACCAGTGACCACTGACCAGTGACCAGTGACCGGGGACCAGTGACTAGCGACCAGTGACCAGTGACCCGTAACATGTGACCCGTGACCAGTGACTAGTGACCAGGGCCCAGTGACCAGTCACCAGTCACCATTGACCTGTGACCAGTGACCAGTGACCACTGACCACTGACCAGTGACAAGTGACCAGTGACCAGTGACCAGTGACCAGTGACCAGTGACCAGTGACCAGTGACCAGTGACCAGTGACCATTGATCTGTGACCAGTGACCAGTGACCAGTGACCAGTGACCAGTGACCAGTGACCACTGACCAGTGACCAGTGACCGGGGACCAGTGACTAGCGACCAGTGACCAGTGACCCGTGACATGTGACCCGTGACCAGTAACCAGTGACCAGTGACCAGTGACCAGTGACCATTGACCAGTGACCAGTGGCCAGTGACCAGTGACCAGTGACCAGTGAACAGTGACCATTGACCAGTGAGCAGTGACCAGTGACCACTGAGCAGTGACCAGCGACAGTGACCAGTGACCAGTGACCAGTGACCATTGATCTGTGACCAGTGACTAGCGACCAGTGACCAGTGACCCGTGACATGTGACCCGTGACCAGTGACCAGTGACCAGGGCCCAGTCACCAGTCACCAGTCACCATTGACCTGTGACCAGTGACCAGTGACCACTGACCACTGACCATTGACCAGTGACTTGTGACCAGTGACCACTCAGCAGTGACCAGCGGCAGTGACCATTGAACAGCGACAGTGACCATTGACCAGTGACCAGTGACCAGTGACCAGTGACCATTGACAAGTGACCAGTGACCAGTGACCATTGACCAGTGACTTGTGACCAGTGACCCGCGACATGTGACTGTGACCAGTGACCACTGACCAGTGACCACAGACCAGTGACCAGTGACCAGTGACCAGTGACCAGTGACCAGTGACCACTGACCAGTGACAAGTGACCAGTAACTTGTGACCAGTGACCAGTGACCTGTGACTTGTAACCAGTGACCAGTGACCAGTGTCCAGTGACCAGTGACCAGTGACCAGTGACCAGTGACCAGTGACCAGTGACCAGTGACCAGTGACCAGTGACCAGTGACTTGTGACCAGTGACCCGCGACATGTGACTGTGACCAGTTACCACTGACCAGTGACCAGTGACCACAGACCAGTAACAAGTGACCAGTGACCAGTGACCAGTGACAAGTGACCAGTGACCAGTGACCAGTGACCAGTGACCAGTGACCATTGATCTGTGACCAGTGACCAGTGACCAGTGACCAGTGACCACTGACCAGTGACTAGTGACCGGGGACCAGTGACTAGCGACCTGTGACCAGTCACCCGTGACATGTGACCCGTGACCAGTGACCAGTGACCAGTGACCAGTGACCAGTGACCAGTGACCAGTGACCATTGACCAGTGACCAGTGGCCAGTGACCAGTGACCAGTGACCAGTGAACAGTGACCATTTACCAGTGAGCAGTGACCAGTGACCACTGAGCAGTGACCAGCGACAGTGGCCATTGAACAGCGACAGTGACCATTGACCAGTGACCAGTGACCAGTGACCAGTGACCAGTGACCACTGACCAGTGACCAGTGACCGGGGACCAGTGACTAGCGACCAGTGACCAGTGACCCGTAACATGTGACCCGTGACCAGTGACTAGTGACCAGGGCCCAGTGACCAGTCACCAGTCACCATTGACCTGTGACCAGTGACCAGTGACCACTGACCACTGACCAGTGACAAGTGACCAGTGACTTGTGACGAGTGACCAGCGACCTGTGACTTGTGACCAGTGACCAGTGACCAGTGGCCAGTGACCAGTGTCCAGTGAGCAGTGACCAGTGGCCAGTGACTAGTGACCCGTGACATGTGACACGTGACCAGTGACCAGTGACCAGTGACCTGTGACCAGTAACCAGTGACCAGTGGCCAGTGACCTTTGACCAGTGACCAGTGACCAGTGACCAGTGAACAGTGACCATTGACCAGTGAGCAGTGACCAGTGACCACTCAGCAGTGACCAGCGACAGTGACAATTGAACAGCGACAGTGACCATTGACCAGTGACCAGTGACCAGTGACCAGTGACCAGTGACCATTGACCAGTGACCAGTGACCAGTGACCATTGACCAGTGTCTTGTGACCAGTGACCCGCGACATGTGACTGTGACCAGTGACCACTGACCAGTGACCACAGACCAGTGACCAGTGACCAGTGACCAGTGACCAGTGACCACTGACCAGTGACAAGTGACCAGTGACTTGTGACCAGTGACCAGTGACCTGTGACTTGTGACCAGTGACCAGTGACCAGTGTCCAGTGACCAGTGACCAGTGACCATTGACCAGTGACCAGTGACCAGTGACCAGTGACCATTGACCAGTGACCAGTGACCAGTGACCATTGACCAGTGACTTGTGACCAGTGACCCGCGACATGTGACTTGTGACCAGTGACCAGTGACCATTGACCAGTGACTTGTGACCAGTGACCCGCGACATGTGACTGAGACCAGTTACCACTGACCAGTGACCAGTGACCACAGACCAGTGACAAGTGACCAGTGACCAGTGACCAGTGACCAGTGACCAGTGACCAGTGACCAGTGACCAGTGACCAGTGACCAGTGACCAGTGACCAGTGACCAGTGACCATTGATCTGTGACCAGTGACCAGTGACCAGTGACCAGTGACCAGTGACCAGTGACCACTGACCAGTGACCAGTGACCGGGGACCAGTGACTAGCGACCAGTGACCAGTGACCCGTGACATGTGACCCGTGACCAGTGACCAGTGACCAGTGACCAGTGACCAGTGACCATTGACCAGTGACCAGTGGCCAGTGACCAGTGACCAGTGACCAGTGAACAGTGACCATTGACCAGTGAGCAGTGACCAGTGACCACTGAGCAGTGACCAGCGACAGTGACCAGTGACCAGTGACCAGTGACCATTGATCTGTGACCAGTGACTAGCGACCAGTGACCAGTGACCCGTGACATGTGACCCGTGACCAGTGACCAGTGACCAGGGCCCAGTCACCAGTCACCAGTCACCATTGACCTGTGACCAGTGACCAGTGACCACTGACCACTGACCATTGACCAGTGACTTGTGACCAGTGACCACTCAGCAGTGACCAGCGGCAGTGACCATTGAACAGCGACAGTGACCATTGACCAGTGACCAGTGACCAGTGACCAGTGACCATTGACAAGTGACCAGTGACCAGTGACCATTGACCAGTGACTTGTGACCAGTGACCCGCGACATGTGACTGTGACCAGTGACCACTGACCAGTGACCACAGACCAGTGACCAGTGACCAGTGACCAGTGACCAGTGACCACTGACCAGTGACAAGTGACCAGTAACTTGTGACCAGTGACCAGTGACCTGTGACTTGTAACCAGTGACCAGTGACCAGTGTCCAGTGACCAGTGACCAGTGACCAGTGACCAGTGACCAGTGACCAGTGACCAGTGACCAGTGACCAGTGACCAGTGACTTGTGACCAGTGACCCGCGACATGTGACTGTGACCAGTTACCACTGACCAGTGACCAGTGACCACAGACCAGTAACAAGTGACCAGTGACCAGTGACCAGTGACCAGTGACCAGTGACCAGTGACCAGTGACCAGTGACCAGTGACCATTGATCTGTGACCAGTGACCAGTGACCAGTGACCAGTGACCACTGACCAGTGACTAGTGACCGGGGACCAGTGACTAGCGACCTGTGACCAGTCACCCGTGACATGTGACCCGTGACCAGTGACCAGTGACCAGTGACCAGTGACCAGTGACCAGTGACCAGTGACCATTGACCAGTGACCAGTGGCCAGTGACCAGTGACCAGTGACCAGTGAACAGTGACCATTTACCAGTGAGCAGTGACCAGTGACCACTGAGCAGTGACCAGCGACAGTGGCCATTGAACAGCGACAGTGACCATTGACCAGTGACCAGTGACCAGTGACCAGTGACCAGTGACCACTGACCAGTGACCAGTGACCGGGGACCAGTGACTAGCGACCAGTGACCAGTGACCCGTAACATGTGACCCGTGACCAGTGACTAGTGACCAGGGCCCAGTGACCAGTCACCAGTCACCATTGACCTGTGACCAGTGACCAGTGACCACTGACCACTGACCAGTGACAAGTGACCAGTGACCAGTGACCAGTGACCAGTGACCAGTGACCAGTGACCAGTGACCAGTGACCAGTGACCATTGATCTGTGACCAGTGACCAGTGACCAGTGACCAGTGACCAGTGACCAGTGACCACTGACCAGTGACCAGTGACCGGGGACCAGTGACTAGCGACCAGTGACCAGTGACCCGTGACATGTGACCCGTGACCAGTAACCAGTGACCAGTGACCAGTGACCAGTGACCATTGACCAGTGACCAGTGGCCAGTGACCAGTGACCAGTGACCAGTGAACAGTGACCATTGACCAGTGAGCAGTGACCAGTGACCACTGAGCAGTGACCAGCGACAGTGACCAGTGACCAGTGACCAGTGACCATTGATCTGTGACCAGTGACTAGCGACCAGTGACCAGTGACCCGTGACATGTGACCCGTGACCAGTGACCAGTGACCAGGGCCCAGTCACCAGTCACCAGTCACCATTGACCTGTGACCAGTGACCAGTGACCACTGACCACTGACCATTGACCAGTGACTTGTGACCAGTGACCACTCAGCAGTGACCAGCGGCAGTGACCATTGAACAGCGACAGTGACCATTGACCAGTGACCAGTGACCAGTGACCAGTGTCCATTGACAAGTGACCAGTGACCAGTGACCATTGACCAGTGACTTGTGACCAGTGACCCGCGACATGTGACTGTGACCAGTGACCACTGACCAGTGACCACAGACCAGTGACCAGTGACCAGTGACCAGTGACCAGTGACCAGTGACCACTGACCAGTGACAAGTGACCAGTAACTTGTGACCAGTGACCAGTGACCTGTGACTTGTAACCAGTGACCAGTGACCAGTGTCCAGTGACCAGTGACCAGTGACCAGTGACCAGTGACCAGTGACCAGTGACCAGTGACCAGTGACCAGTGACCAGTGACTTGTGACCAGTGACCCGCGACATGTGACTGTGACCAGTTACCACTGACCAGTGACCAGTGACCACAGACCAGTAACAAGTGACCAGTGACCAGTGACCAGTGACCAGTGACCAGTGACCAGTGACCAGTGACCAGTGACCAGTGACCATTGATCTGTGACCAGTGACCAGTGACCAGTGACCACTGACCAGTGACTAGTGACCGGGGACCAGTGACTAGCGACCTGTGACCAGTCACCCGTGACATGTGACCCGTGACCAGTGACCAGTGACCAGTGACCAGTGACCAGTGACCAGTGACCAGTGACCATTGACCAGTGACCAGTGGCCAGTGACCAGTGACCAGTGACCAGTGAACAGTGACCATTTACCAGTGAGCAGTGACCAGTGACCACTGAGCAGTGACCAGCGACAGTGGCCATTGAACAGCGACAGTGACCATTGACCAGTGACCAGTGACCAGTGACCAGTGACCAGTGACCACTGACCAGTGACCAGTGACCGGGGACCAGTGACTAGCGACCAGTGACCAGTGACCCGTAACATGTGACCCGTGACCAGTGACTAGTGACCAGGGCCCAGTGACCAGTCACCAGTCACCATTGACCTGTGACCAGTGACCAGTGACCACTGACCACTGACCAGTGACAAGTGACCAGTGACTTGTGACGAGTGACCAGCGACCTGTGACTTGTGACCAGTGACCAGTGACCAGTGGCCAGTGACCAGTGTCCAGTGAGCAGTGACCAGTGGCCAGTGACTAGTGACCCGTGACATGTGACACGTGACCAGTGACCAGTGACCAGTGACCTGTGACCAGTAACCAGTGACCAGTGGCCAGTGACCTTTGACCAGTGACCAGTGACCAGTGACCAGTGAACAGTGACCATTGACCAGTGAGCAGTGACCAGTGACCACTCAGCAGTGACCAGCGACAGTGACAATTGAACAGCGACAGTGACCATTGACCAGTGACCAGTGACCAGTGACCAGTGACCAGTGACCATTGACCAGTGACCAGTGACCAGTGACCATTGACCAGTGTCTTGTGACCAGTGACCCGCGACATGTGACTGTGACCAGTGACCACTGACCAGTGACCACAGACCAGTGACCAGTGACCAGTGACCAGTGACCAGTGACCACTGACCAGTGACAAGTGACCAGTGACTTGTGACCAGTGACCAGTGACCTGTGACTTGTGACCAGTGACCAGTGACCAGTGTCCAGTGACCAGTGACCAGTGACCATTGACCAGTGACCAGTGACCAGTGACCAGTGACCATTGACCAGTGACCAGTGACCAGTGACCATTGACCAGTGACTTGTGACCAGTGACCCGCGACATGTGACTGTGACCAGTTACCACTGACCAGTGACCAGTGACGACAGACCAGTGACAAGTGACCAGTGACCAGCGACCAGTGACCAGTGACCAGTGACCAGTGACCAGTGACCAGTGACCATTGATCTGTGACCAGTGACCAGTGACCAGTGACCAGTGACCACTGACCAGTGACCAGTGACCGGGGACCAGTGACTAGCGTCCAGTGACCAGCGACCCGTGACATGTGACCCGTGACCAGTGACCAGTGACCAGTGACCATGGCCCAGTGACCATTGACCAGTGACCAGTGACCAGTGACCAGTGACCAGTGACCACTGACCAGTGACCACAGACCAGTGACCAGTGACCAGTGACCAGTGACCAGTGACCACTGACCAGTGACAAGTGACCAGTGACTTGTGACCAGTGACCAGTGACCTGTGACTTGTGACCAGTGACCAGTGACCAGTGTCCAGTGACCAGTGACCAGTGACCATTGACCAGTGACCAGTGACCAGTGACCAGTGACCATTGACCAGTGACCAGTGACCATTGACCAGTGACTTGTGACCAGTAACACGCGCCATGTGACTGTGACCAGTGACCACTGACCAGTGACCAGTGACCACAGACCAGTGACCAGTGACCAGTGACCAGTGACCAGTGACCAGTGACCATTGATCTGTGACCAGTGACCAGTGACCAGTGACCATTGACCAGTGACCAGTGACCAGTGACCAGTGACCATTGACCAGTGACTTGTGACCAGTAACCCGCGACATGTGACTGTGACCAGTGACCACTGACCAGTGACCAGTGACCACAGACCAGTGACCAGTGACCAGTGACTAGTGACCAGAGACCAGTGACCAGTGACCAGTGACCATTGATCTGTGACCAGTGACTAGCGACCAGTGACCAGTGACACGTGACATGTGACCCGTGACCAGTGACCAGTGACCAGGGCCCAGTCACCAGTCACCAGTCACCATTGACCTGCGACCAGTGACCAGTGACCACTGACCACTGACCAGTGACAAGTGACCAGTGACGAGTGACGAGTGACCAGCGACCTGTGACTTGTGACCAGTGACCAGTGACCATTGACCAGTGACTTGTGACCAGTGACCCGCGACATGTGACTGAGACCAGTTACCACTGACCAGTGACCAGTGACCACAGACCAGTGACAAGTGACCAGTGACCAGTGACCAGTGACCAGTGACCAGTGACCAGTGACCAGTGACCAGTGACCAGTGACCAGTGACCAGTGACCAGTGACCAGTGACCAGTGACCATTGATCTGTGACCAGTGACCAGTGACCAGTGACCAGTGACCAGTGACCAGTGACCACTGACCAGTGACCAGTGACCGGGGACCAGTGACTAGCGACCAGTGACCAGTGACCCGTGACATGTGACCCGTGACCAGTGACCAGTGACCAGTGACCAGTGACCAGTGACCATTGACCAGTGACCAGTGGCCAGTGACCAGTGACCAGTGACCAGTGAACAGTGACCATTGACCAGTGAGCAGTGACCAGTGACCACTGAGCAGTGACCAGCGACAGTGACCAGTGACCAGTGACCAGTGACCATTGATCTGTGACCAGTGACTAGCGACCAGTGACCAGTGACCCGTGACATGTGACCCGTGACCAGTGACCAGTGACCAGGGCCCAGTCACCAGTCACCAGTCACCATTGACCTGTGACCAGTGACCAGTGACCACTGACCACTGACCATTGACCAGTGACTTGTGACCAGTGACCACTCAGCAGTGACCAGCGGCAGTGACCATTGAACAGCGACAGTGACCATTGACCAGTGACCAGTGACCAGTGACCAGTGACCATTGACAAGTGACCAGTGACCTGTGACCATTGACCAGTGACTTGTGACCAGTGACCCGCGACATGTGACTGTGACCAGTGACCACTGACCAGTGACCACAGACCAGTGACCAGTGACCAGTGACCAGTGACCAGTGACCAGTGACCAGTGACCATTGATCTGTGACCAGTGACCAGTGACCAGTGACCAGTGACCAGTGACCAGTGACCACTGACCAGTGACCAGTGACCGGGGACCAGTGACTAGCGACCAGTGACCAGTGACCCGTGACATGTGACCCGTGACCAGTAACCAGTGACCAGTGACCAGTGACCAGTGACCATTGACCAGTGACCAGTGGCCAGTGACCAGTGACCAGTGACCAGTGAACAGTGACCATTGACCAGTGAGCAGTGACCAGTGACCACTGAGCAGTGACCAGCGACAGTGACCAGTGACCAGTGACCAGTGACCATTGATCTGTGACCAGTGACTAGCGACCAGTGACCAGTGACCCGTGACATGTGACCCGTGACCAGTGACCAGTGACCAGGGCCCAGTCACCAGTCACCAGTCACCATTGACCTGTGACCAGTGACCAGTGACCACTGACCACTGACCATTGACCAGTGACTTGTGACCAGTGACCACTCAGCAGTGACCAGCGGCAGTGACCATTGAACAGCGACAGTGACCATTGACCAGTGACCAGTGACCAGTGACCAGTGACCATTGACAAGTGACCAGTGACCAGTGACCATTGACCAGTGACTTGTGACCAGTGACCCGCGACATGTGACTGTGACCAGTGACCACTGACCAGTGACCACAGACCAGTGACCAGTGACCAGTGACCAGTGACCAGTGACCAGTGACCACTGACCAGTGACAAGTGACCAGTAACTTGTGACCAGTGACCAGTGACCTGTGACTTGTAACCAGTGACCAGTGACCAGTGTCCAGTGACCAGTGACCAGTGACCAGTGACCAGTGACCAGTGACCAGTGACCAGTGACCAGTGACTTGTGACCAGTGACCCGCGACATGTGACTGTGACCAGTTACCACTGACCAGTGACCAGTGACCACAGACCAGTAACAAGTGACCAGTGACCAGTGACCAGTGACCAGTGACCAGTGACCAGTGACCAGTGACCAGTGACCAGTGACCATTGATCTGTGACCAGTGACCAGTGACCAGTGACCAGTGACCACTGACCAGTGACTAGTGACCGGGGACCAGTGACTAGCGACCTGTGACCAGTCACCCGTGACATGTGACCCGTGACCAGTGACCAGTGACCAGTGACCAGTGACCAGTGACCAGTGACCAGTGACCATTGACCAGTGACCAGTGGCCAGTGACCAGTGACCAGTGACCAGTGAACAGTGACCATTTACCAGTGAGCAGTGACCAGTGACCACTGAGCAGTGACCAGCGACAGTGGCCATTGAACAGCGACAGTGACCATTGACCAGTGACCAGTGACCAGTGACCAGTGACCAGTGACCACTGACCAGTGACCAGTGACCGGGGACCAGTGACTAGCGACCAGTGACCAGTGACCCGTAACATGTGACCCGTGACCAGTGACTAGTGACCAGGGCCCAGTGACCAGTCACCAGTCACCATTGACCTGTGACCAGTGACCAGTGACCACTGACCACTGACCAGTGACAAGTGACCAGTGACCAGTGACCAGTGACCAGTGACCAGTGACCAGTGACCAGTGACCAGTGACCAGTGACCATTGATCTGTGACCAGTGACCAGTGACCAGTGACCAGTGACCAGTGACCAGTGACCACTGACCAGTGACCAGTGACCGGGGACCAGTGACTAGCGACCAGTGACCAGTGACCCGTGACATGTGACCCGTGACCAGTAACCAGTGACCAGTGACCAGTGACCAGTGACCATTGACCAGTGACCAGTGGCCAGTGACCAGTGACCAGTGACCAGTGAACAGTGACCATTGACCAGTGAGCAGTGACCAGTGACCACTGAGCAGTGACCAGCGACAGTGACCAGTGACCAGTGACCAGTGACCATTGATCTGTGACCAGTGACTAGCGACCAGTGACCAGTGACCCGTGACATGTGACCCGTGACCAGTGACCAGTGACCAGGGCCCAGTCACCAGTCACCAGTCACCATTGACCTGTGACCAGTGACCAGTGACCACTGACCACTGACCATTGACCAGTGACTTGTGACCAGTGACCACTCAGCAGTGACCAGCGGCAGTGACCATTGAACAGCGACAGTGACCATTGACCAGTGACCAGTGACCAGTGACCAGTGACCATTGACAAGTGACCAGTGACCAGTGACCATTGACCAGTGACTTGTGACCAGTGACCCGCGACATGTGACTGTGACCAGTGACCACTGACCAGTGACCACAGACCAGTGACCAGTGACCAGTGACCAGTGACCAGTGACCAGTGACCACTGACCAGTGACAAGTGACCAGTAACTTGTGACCAGTGACCAGTGACCTGTGACTTGTAACCAGTGACCAGTGACCAGTGTCCAGTGACCAGTGACCAGTGACCAGTGACCAGTGACCAGTGACCAGTGACCAGTGACCAGTGACCAGTGACCAGTGACTTGTGACCAGTGACCCGCGACATGTGACTGTGACCAGTTACCACTGACCAGTGACCAGTGACCACAGACCAGTAACAAGTGACCAGTGACCAGTGACCAGTGACCAGTGACCAGTGACCAGTGACCAGTGACCAGTGACCAGTGACCATTGATCTGTGACCAGTGACCAGTGACCAGTGACCAGTGACCACTGACCAGTGACTAGTGACCGGGGACCAGTGACTAGCGACCTGTGACCAGTCACCCGTGACATGTGACCCGTGACCAGTGACCAGTGACCAGTGACCAGTGACCAGTGACCAGTGACCAGTGACCATTGACCAGTGACCAGTGGCCAGTGACCAGTGACCAGTGACCAGTGAACAGTGACCATTTACCAGTGAGCAGTGACCAGTGACCACTGAGCAGTGACCAGCGACAGTGGCCATTGAACAGCGACAGTGACCATTGACCAGTGACCAGTGACCAGTGACCAGTGACCAGTGACCACTGACCAGTGACCAGTGACCGGGGACCAGTGACTAGCGACCAGTGACCAGTGACCCGTAACATGTGACCCGTGACCAGTGACTAGTGACCAGGGCCCAGTGACCAGTCACCAGTCACCATTGACCTGTGACCAGTGACCAGTGACCACTGACCACTGACCAGTGACAAGTGACCAGTGACTTGTGACGAGTGACCAGCGACCTGTGACTTGTGACCAGTGACCAGTGACCAGTGGCCAGTGACCAGTGTCCAGTGAGCAGTGACCAGTGGCCAGTGACTAGTGACCCGTGACATGTGACACGTGACCAGTGACCAGTGACCAGTGACCTGTGACCAGTAACCAGTGACCAGTGGCCAGTGACCTTTGACCAGTGACCAGTGACCAGTGACCAGTGAACAGTGACCATTGACCAGTGAGCAGTGACCAGTGACCACTCAGCAGTGACCAGCGACAGTGACAATTGAACAGCGACAGTGACCATTGACCAGTGACCAGTGACCAGTGACCAGTGACCAGTGACCATTGACCAGTGACCAGTGACCAGTGACCATTGACCAGTGTCTTGTGACCAGTGACCCGCGACATGTGACTGTGACCAGTGACCACTGACCAGTGACCACAGACCAGTGACCAGTGACCAGTGACCAGTGACCAGTGACCACTGACCAGTGACAAGTGACCAGTGACTTGTGACCAGTGACCAGTGACCTGTGACTTGTGACCAGTGACCAGTGACCAGTGTCCAGTGACCAGTGACCAGTGACCATTGACCAGTGACCAGTGACCAGTGACCAGTGACCATTGACCAGTGACCAGTGACCAGTGACCATTGACCAGTGACTTGTGACCAGTGACCCGCGACATGTGACTGTGACCAGTTACCACTGACCAGTGACCAGTGACGACAGACCAGTGACAAGTGACCAGTGACCAGCGACCAGTGACCAGTGACCAGTGACCAGTGACCAGTGACCAGTGACCATTGATCTGTGACCAGTGACCAGTGACCAGTGACCAGTGACCACTGACCAGTGACCAGTGACCGGGGACCAGTGACTAGCGTCCAGTGACCAGCGACCCGTGACATGTGACCCGTGACCAGTGACCAGTGACCAGTGACCATGGCCCAGTGACCATTGACCAGTGACCAGTGACCAGTGACCAGTGACCAGTGACCACTGACCAGTGACCACAGACCAGTGACCAGTGACCAGTGACCAGTGACCAGTGACCACTGACCAGTGACAAGTGACCAGTGACTTGTGACCAGTGACCAGTGACCTGTGACTTGTGACCAGTGACCAGTGACCAGTGTCCAGTGACCAGTGACCAGTGACCATTGACCAGTGACCAGTGACCAGTGACCAGTGACCATTGACCAGTGACCAGTGACCATTGACCAGTGACTTGTGACCAGTAACACGCGCCATGTGACTGTGACCAGTGACCACTGACCAGTGACCAGTGACCACAGACCAGTGACCAGTGACCAGTGACCAGTGACCAGTGACCAGTGACCATTGATCTGTGACCAGTGACCAGTGACCAGTGACCATTGACCAGTGACCAGTGACCAGTGACCAGTGACCATTGACCAGTGACTTGTGACCAGTAACCCGCGACATGTGACTGTGACCAGTGACCACTGACCAGTGACCAGTGACCACAGACCAGTGACCAGTGACCAGTGACTAGTGACCAGAGACCAGTGACCAGTGACCAGTGACCATTGATCTGTGACCAGTGACTAGCGACCAGTGACCAGTGACACGTGACATGTGACCCGTGACCAGTGACCAGTGACCAGGGCCCAGTCACCAGTCACCAGTCACCATTGACCTGCGACCAGTGACCAGTGACCACTGACCACTGACCAGTGACAAGTGACCAGTGACGAGTGACGAGTGACCAGCGACCTGTGACTTGTGACCAGTGACCAGTGACCATTGACCAGTGACTTGTGACCAGTGACCCGCGACATGTGACTGAGACCAGTTACCACTGACCAGTGACCAGTGACCACAGACCAGTGACAAGTGACCAGTGACCAGTGACCAGTGACCAGTGACCAGTGACCAGTGACCAGTGACCAGTGACCAGTGACCAGTGACCAGTGACCAGTGACCAGTGACCAGTGACCATTGATCTGTGACCAGTGACCAGTGACCAGTGACCAGTGACCAGTGACCAGTGACCACTGACCAGTGACCAGTGACCGGGGACCAGTGACTAGCGACCAGTGACCAGTGACCCGTGACATGTGACCCGTGACCAGTGACCAGTGACCAGTGACCAGTGACCAGTGACCATTGACCAGTGACCAGTGGCCAGTGACCAGTGACCAGTGACCAGTGAACAGTGACCATTGACCAGTGAGCAGTGACCAGTGACCACTGAGCAGTGACCAGCGACAGTGACCAGTGACCAGTGACCAGTGACCATTGATCTGTGACCAGTGACTAGCGACCAGTGACCAGTGACCCGTGACATGTGACCCGTGACCAGTGACCAGTGACCAGGGCCCAGTCACCAGTCACCAGTCACCATTGACCTGTGACCAGTGACCAGTGACCACTGACCACTGACCATTGACCAGTGACTTGTGACCAGTGACCACTCAGCAGTGACCAGCGGCAGTGACCATTGAACAGCGACAGTGACCATTGACCAGTGACCAGTGACCAGTGACCAGAGACCATTGACAAGTGACCAGTGACCTGTGACCATTGACCAGTGACTTGTGACCAGTGACCCGCGACATGTGACTGTGACCAGTGACCACTGACCAGTGACCACAGACCAGTGACCAGTGACCAGTGACCAGTGACCAGTGACCACTGACCAGTGACAAGTGACCAGTAACTTGTGACCAGTGACCAGTGACCTGTGACTTGTAACCAGTGACCAGTGACCAGTGTCCAGTGACCAGTGACCAGTGACCAGTGACCAGTGACCAGTGACCAGTGACCAGTGACCAGTGACCAGTGACCAGTGACTTGTGACCAGTGACCCGCGACATGTGACTGTGACCAGTTACCACTGACCAGTGACCAGTGACCACAGACCAGTAACAAGTGACCAGTGACCAGTGACCAGTGACCAGTGACCAGTGACCAGTGACCAGTGACCAGTGACCAGTGACCATTGATCTGTGACCAGTGACCAGTGACCAGTGACCAGTGACCACTGACCAGTGACTAGTGACCGGGGACCAGTGACTAGCGACCTGTGACCAGTCACCCGTGACATGTGACCCGTGACCAGTGACCAGTGACCAGTGACCAGTGACCAGTGACCAGTGACCAGTGACCATTGACCAGTGACCAGTGGCCAGTGACCAGTGACCAGTGACCAGTGAACAGTGACCATTTACCAGTGAGCAGTGACCAGTGACCACTGAGCAGTGACCAGCGACAGTGGCCATTGAACAGCGACAGTGACCATTGACCAGTGACCAGTGACCAGTGACCAGTGACCAGTGACCACTGACCAGTGACCAGTGACCGGGGACCAGTGACTAGCGACCAGTGACCAGTGACCCGTAACATGTGACCCGTGACCAGTGACTAGTGACCAGGGCCCAGTGACCAGTCACCAGTCACCATTGACCTGTGACCAGTGACCAGTGACCACTGACCACTGACCAGTGACAAGTGACCAGTGACTTGTGACGAGTGACCAGCGACCTGTGACTTGTGACCAGTGACCAGTGACCAGTGGCCAGTGACCAGTGTCCAGTGAGCAGTGACCAGTGGCCAGTGACTAGTGACCCGTGACATGTGACACGTGACCAGTGACCAGTGACCAGTGACCTGTGACCAGTAACCAGTGACCAGTGGCCAGTGACCTTTGACCAGTGACCAGTGACCAGTGACCAGTGAACAGTGACCATTGACCAGTGAGCAGTGACCAGTGACCACTCAGCAGTGACCAGCGACAGTGACAATTGAACAGCGACAGTGACCATTGACCAGTGACCAGTGACCAGTGACCAGTGACCAGTGACCATTGACCAGTGACCAGTGACCAGTGACCATTGACCAGTGTCTTGTGACCAGTGACCCGCGACATGTGACTGTGACCAGTGACCACTGACCAGTGACCACAGACCAGTGACCAGTGACCAGTGACCAGTGACCAGTGACCACTGACCAGTGACAAGTGACCAGTGACTTGTGACCAGTGACCAGTGACCTGTGACTTGTGACCAGTGACCAGTGACCAGTGTCCAGTGACCAGTGACCAGTGACCATTGACCAGTGACCAGTGACCAGTGACCAGTGACCATTGACCAGTGACCAGTGACCAGTGACCATTGACCAGTGACTTGTGACCAGTGACCCGCGACATGTGACTGTGACCAGTTACCACTGACCAGTGACCAGTGACCACAGACCAGTGACAAGTGACCAGTGACCAGCGACCAGTGACCAGTGACCAGTGACCAGTGACCATTGATCTGTGACCAGTGACCAGTGACCAGTGACCAGTGACCAGTGACCACTGACCAGTGACCAGTGACCGGGGACCAGTGACTAGCGTCCAGTGACCAGCGACCCGTGACATGTGACCCGTGACCAGTGACCAGTGACCAGTGACCATGGCCCAGTGACCATTGACCAGTGACCAGTGACCAGTGACCAGTGACCAGTGACCACTGACCAGTGACCACAGACCAGTGACCAGTGACCAGTGACCACTGACCAGTGACAAGTGACCAGTGACTTGTGACCAGTGACCAGTGACCTGTGACTTGTGACCAGTGACCAGTGACCAGTGTCCAGTGACCAGTGACCAGTGACCATTGACCAGTGACCAGTGACCAGTGACCAGTGACCATTGACCAGTGACTTGTGACCAGTAACCCGCGACATGTGACTGTGACCAGTGACCACTGACCAGTGACCACAGACCAGTGACCAGTGACCAGTGACCAGTGACCGGTGACCATTGATCTGTGACCAGTGACCAGTGACCAGTGACCAGTGACCACTGACCAGTGACGAGTGACCGGGGACCAGTGACTAGCGACCAGTGACCAATGACCCGTGACATGTGACCCGTGACCAGTGACCAGTGACCAGGGCCCAGTGACCAGTCACCAGTCACCATTGACATGTGACCAGTGACCAGTGACCACTGACCACTGACCAGTGACAAATGACCAGTGACTTGTGACGAGTGACCAGCGACCTGTGACTTGTGACCAGTGACCTGTGACCAGTGGCCAGTGACCAGTGTCCAGTGAGCACTGACCAGTGGCCAGTGACTAGTGACCCGTGACATGTGACACGTGACCAGTGACCAGTGACCAGTGACAAGTGACCACTCAGCAGTGACCAGCGACAGTGACCATTGAACAGCGACAGTGACCATTGACCAGTGACCAGTGACCAGTGACCAGAGACCATTGATCTGTGACCAGTGACCAGTGACCAGTGACCAGTGACCAGTGACCAGTGACCAGTGACCACTGACCAGTGACCAGTGACCGGGGACCAGTGACTAGCGACCAGTGACCAGTGACCCGTGACATGTGACCCGTGACCAGTGACCAGTGACCAGGGCCCAGTGACCAGTCACCAGTCACCATTGACCTGTGACCAGTGACCAGTGACCACTGACCACTGACCAGTGACAAGTGACCAGTGACTTGTGTCGAGTGACCAGCGACCTGTGACTTGTGACCAGTGACCAGTGACCAGTGGCCAGTGACGAGTGTCCAGTGAGCACTGACCAGTGGCCAGTGACTAGTGACCCGTGACATGTGACACGTGACCAGTGACCAGTGACCAGTGACCAGTGACCAGTGACCAGTGACCACTGACCAGTGACCAGTGACCGGGGACCAGTGACTAGCGACCAGTGACCAGTGACCCGTGACATGTGACCCGTGACCAGTGACCAGTGACCAGTGACCAGTGACCAGTGACCAGTGACCAGTGACCAGTGACCATTGATCTGTGACCTGTGACCAGTGACCAGTGACCAGTGACCAGTGACCAGTGACCAGTGACCAGTGACCAGTGACCAGTGACCAGTGACCACTGACCAGTGACCAGTGACCGGGGACCAGTGACCAGTGACCCGTGACATGTGCCCCGTGACCAGTGACCAGTGACCAGTGACCAGTGACCAGTGACCAGTGACCAGGCCCCAGTGACCAGTCACCAGTCACCATTGACCTGTGACCAGTGACCAGTGACCACTGACCACTGACCAGTGACAAGTGACCAGTGACTTGTGACGAGTGACCAGCGACCTGTGACTTGTGACCAGTGACCAGTGACCAGTGGCCAGTGACCAGTGTCTAGTGAGCAGTGACCAGTGGCCAGTGACTAGTGACCCGTGACATGTGACACGTGACCAGTGACCAGTGACCAGTGACCAGTGACCAGCGACAGTGACCATTGAACAGCGACAGTGACCATTGACCAGTGACCAGTGACCAGTGACCAGTGACCAGTGACCATTGACCAGTGACCAGTGACCAGTGACCACTGACCAGTGACAAGTGACCAGTGACTTGTGACCAGTGACCAGTGACCAGTGACCAGTGTCCAGTGACCAGTGACGAGTGACCATTGACCAGTGACCAGTGACCAGTGACCAGTGACCATTGACCAGTGGCCAGTGACCAGTGACCATTGACCAGGGACCAGTGACCAGTGACCAGGGCCCAGTGACCATTGACCAGTGACCAGTGGCCAGTGACCAGTGACCAGTGACCAGTGACCAGTGAACAGTGACCATTGACCAGTGACCACTGAGCAGTGACCAGCGACAGTGACCATTGAACAGCGACAGTGACCATTGACCAGTGACCAGTGACCAGTGACCAGTGATCATTGACCAGTGACCAGTGACCAGTGACCAGTGACCATTGACCAGTGACTTGTGACCAGTAACCCGCGACATGTGACTGTGACCAGTGACCACTGACCAGTGACCAGTGACCACAGACCAGTGACCAGTGACCAGTGACCAGTGACAAGTGACCAGTGACCAGTGACCAGTGACCAGTGACCAGTGACCATTGATCTGTGACCAGTGACCAGTGACCAGTGACCAGTGACCACTGACCAGTGACCAGTGACCGGGGACCAGTGACTAGCGACCAGTGACCAGTGACCCGTGACATGTGACATGTGACACGTGACCAGTGACCAGTGACCAGTGACAAGTGACCACTCAGCAGTGACCAGCGACAGGGACCATTGAACAGCGACAGTGACCATTGACCTGTGACCAGTGACCAGTGACCAGTGACCATTGATCTGTGACCAGTGACCAGTGACCAGTGACCAGTGACCAGTGACCAGTGACCACTGACCAGTGACCAGTGACCGGGGACCAGTGACTAGCGACCAGTGACCAGTGACCCGTGACATGTGACCCGTGACCAGTGACCAGTGACCAGGGCCCAGTGACCAGTCACCAGTCACCATTGACCTGTGACCAGTGACCAGTGACCACTGACCACTGACCAGTGACAAGTGACCAGCGACCTGTGACTTGTGACCGGTGACCAGTGACCACTGGCCAGTGACGAGTGTCCAGTGAGCACTGACTAGTGGCCAGTGACTAGTGACCCGTGACATGTGACACGTGACCAGTGACCAGTGACCAGTGACCAGTGACCAGTGACCAGTGACCAGTGACCATTGATCTGTGACCTGTGACCAGTGACCAGTGACCAGTGACCAGTGACCCGTGACATGTGACCCGTGACCAGTGACCAGTGACCAGGGCCCAGTGACCAGTCACCAGTCACCATTGACCTGTGACCAGTGACCAGTGACCACTGACCACGGACCAGTGACAATTGACCAGTGACTTGTGACGAGTGACCAGCGACCTGTGACTTGTGACCAGTGACCAGTGACCAGTGGCCAGTGACGAGTGTCCAGTGAGCACTGACCAGTGGCCAGTGACTAGTGACCCGTGACATGTGCCCCGTGACCAGTGACCAGTGACCAGTGACCAGTGACCAGTGACCAGTGACCAGTGACCAGGCCCCAGTGACCAGTCACCAGTCACCATTGAACTGTGACCAGTGACCAGTGACCACTGACCACTGACCAGTGACAAGTGACCAGTGACTTGTGACGAGTGACCAGCGACCTGTGACTTGTGACCAGTGACCAGTGACCAGTGGCAAGTGACCAGTGTCTAGTGAGCAGTGACCAGTGGCCAGTGACTAGTGACCCGTGACATGTGACACGTGACCAGTGACCAGTGACCAGTGACCAGTGACCAGCGACAGTGACCATTGAACAGCGACAGTGACCATTGACCAGTGACCAGTGACCAGTGACCTGTGACCAGTGACCATTGACCAGTGACCAGTGACCAGTGACCACTGACCAGTGACAAGTGACCAGTGACTTGTGACCAGTGACCAGTGACCAGTGACCAGTGTCCAGTGACCAGTGACGAGTGACCATTGACCAGTGACCAGTGACCAGTGACCAGTGACCATTGACCAGTGGCCAGTGACCAGTGACCATTGACCAGGGACCAGTGACCAGTGACCAGGGCCCAGTGACCATTGACCAGTGACCAGTGGCCAGTGACCAGTGACCAGTGACCAGTGACCAGTGAACAGTGACCATTGACCAGTGACCACTGAGCAGTGACCAGCGACAGTGACCATTGAACAGCGACAGTGACCATTGACCAGTGACCAGTGACCAGTGACCAGTGATCATTGACCAGTGACCAGTGACCAGTGACCAGTGACCATTGACCAGTGACTTGTGACCAGTAACCCGCGACATGTGACTGTGACCAGTGACCACTGACCAGTGACCAGTGACCACAGACCAGTGACCAGTGACCAGTGACCAGTGACCAGTGACCAGTGACCAGTGACCATTGATCTGTGACCAGTGACCAGTGACCAGTGACCAGTGACCACTGACCAGTGACCAGTGACCGGGGACCAGTGACTAGCGACCAGTGACCAGTGACCCGTGACATGTGACATGTGACACGTGACCAGTGACCAGTGACCAGTGACAAGTGACCACTCAGCAGTGACCAGCGACAGTGACCATTGAACAGCGACAGTGACCATTGACCTGTGACCAGTGACCAGTGACCAGTGACCATTGATCTGTGACCAGTGACCAGTGACCAGTGACCAGTGACCAGTGACCAGTGACCACTGACCAGTGACCAGTGACCGGGGACCAGTGACTAGCGACCAGTGACCAGTGACCCGTGACATGTGACCCGTGACCAGTGACCAGTGACCAGGGCCCAGTGACCAGTCACCAGTCACCATTGACCTGTGACCAGTGACCAGTGACCACTGACCACTGACCAGTGACAAGTGACCAGTGACTTGTGTCGAGTGACCAGCGACCTGTGACTTGTGACCAGTGACCAGTGACCACTGGCCAGTGACGAGTGTCCAGTGAGCACTGACCAGTGGCCAGTGACTAGTGACCCGTGACATGTGACACGTGACCAGTGACCAGTGACCAGTGACCAGTGACCAGTGACCAGTGACCAGTGACCATTGATCTGTGACCTGTGACCAGTGACCAGTGACCAGTGACCAGTGACCAGTAACCCGTGACATGTGACCCGTGACCAGTGACCAGTGACCAGGGCCCAGTGACCAGTCACCAGTCACCATTGACCTGTGACCAGTGACCAGTGACCACTGACCACGGACCAGTGACAAGTGACCAGTGACTTGTGACGAGTGACCAGCGACCTGTGACTTGTGACCAGTGACCAGTGACCAGTGGCCAGTGACGAGTGTCCAGTGAGCACTGACCAGTGGCCAGTGACTAGTGACCCGTGACATGTGACACGTGACCAGTGACCAGTGACCAGTGACCAGTCACCACTCAGCAGTGACCAGCGACAGTGACCATTGAACAGCGACAGTGACCATTGACCAGTGACCATTGACAAGTGACCAGTGACCAGTGACCATTGACCAGTGACTTGTGACCAGTGACTCGCGACATGTGACTGTGACCAGTGACCACTGACCAGTGACCGGGGACCAGTGACTAGCGACCAGTGACCAGTGACCAGTGACCAGTGACCAGGGCCCAGTGACCAGTCACCAGTCACCATTGACCTGTGACCAGTGACCAGTGACCACTGACCACGGACCAGTGACAAGTGACCAGTGACTTGTGACGAGTGACCAGCGACCTGTGACTTGTGACCAGTGACCAGTGACCAGTGGCCAGTGACGAGTGTCCAGTGAGCACTGACCAGTGGCCAGTGACTAGTGACCCGTGACATGTGACACGTGACCAGTGACCAGTGACCAGTGACCAGTCACCACTCAGCAGTGACCAGCGACAGTGACCATTGAACAGCGACAGTGACCATTGACCAGTGACCATTGACAAGTGACCAGTGACCAGTGACCATTGACCAGCGACTTGTGACCAGTGACCCGCGACATGTGACTGTGACCAGTGACCACTGACCAGTGACCGGGGACCAGTGACTAGCGACCAGTGACCAGTGACCAGTGACCAGTGACCAGGGCCCAGTGACCAGTCACCAGTCACCATTGACCTGTGACCAGTGACCAGTGACCACTGACCACTGACCAGTGACAAATGACCAGTGACTTGTGACGAGTGACCAGCGACCTGTGACTTGTGACCACTGACCAGTGACCAGTGGCCAGTGACCAGTGTCCAGTGAGCAGTTACCAGTGGCCAGTGACTAGTGACCCGTGACATGTGACACGTGACCAGTGACCAGTGACCAGTGACCAGTGACCAGCGACCCGCGACATGTGACTGTGACCAGTTACCACTGACCAGTGACCAGTGACCACAGACCAGTTACAAGTGACCAGTGACCAGGGCCCAGTGACCAGTGAACAGTGACCATTGACCAGTGAGCAGTGACCACTGACCACTGAGCAGTGACCAGCGACAGTGACCATTGAACAGCGACTGTGACCATTGACCAGTGACCAGTGACCAGTGACCAGTGACCATTGACCAGTGACCAGTGACCATTGACCAGTGACTTGTGACCAGTAACCCGCGCCATGTGACTGTGACCAGTGACCACTGACCAGTGACCAGTGACCACAGACCAGTGACCAGTGACCAGTGACCAGTGACCAGTGACCAGTGACCATTGATCTGTGACCAGTGACCAGTGACCAGTGACCATTGACCAGTGACCAGTGACCAGTGACCAGTGACCATTGACCAGTGACTTGTGACCAGTGACCCGCGACATGTGACTGTGACCAGTTACCACTGACCAGTGACCAGTGACCACAGACCAGTGACAAGTGACCAGTGACCAGTGACCAGTGACCAGTGACCAGTGACCAGTGACCAGTGACCAGTGACCAGTGACCACTGACCATTGATCTGTGACCAGTGACCAGTGACCAGTGACCAGTGACCAGTGACCAGTGACCACTGACCAGTGATCAGTGACCGGGGACCAGTGACTAGCGACCAGTGACCAGTGACCCGTGACATGTGACCCGTGACCAGTGACCAGTGACCAGTGACCAGTGACCAGTGACCATTGACCAGTGACCAGTGGCCAGTGACCAGTGACCAGTGACCAGTGAACAGTGACCATTGACCATTGAGCAGTGACCAGTGACCACTGAGCAGTGACCAGCGACAGTGGCCAGTGACCAGTGACCAGTGACCATTGATCTGTGACCAGTGACTAGCGACCAGTGACCAGTGACCCGCGACATGTGACCCGTGACCAGTGACCAGTGACCAGGGCCCAGTCACCAGTCACCAGTCACCATTGACCTGTGACCAGTGACCAGTGACCACTGACCACTGACCAGTGACAAGTGACCAGTGACTTGTGGCGAGTGACCAGCGACCTGTGACTTGTGACCAGTGACCAGTGACCAGTGGCCAGTGACCAGTGTCCAGTGAGCACTGACCAGTGGCCAGTGACTAGTGACCCGTGACATGTGACACGTGACCAGTGACCAGTGACCAGTGACCAGTGACCAGTAACCAGTGGCCAGTGGCCAGTGACCTGTGACCAGTGACCAGTGACCAGTGACCAGTGACCAGTGACCATTGACCAGTGACTTGTGACCAGTAACTCGCGACATGTGACTGTGACCAGTGACCACTGACCAGTGACCAGTGACCACAGACAAGTGACCAGTGACCAGTGACTAGTGACCAGTGACCAGTGACCAGTGACCAGTGACCAGTGACCATTGATCTGTGACCAGTGACTAGCGACCAGTGACCCGTGACATGTGACCCGTGACCAGTGACCAGTGACCAGGGCCCAGTCACCAGTCACCAGTCACCATTGACCTGTGACCAGTGACCAGTGACCACTGACCACTGACCAGTGACAAGTGACCAGTGACTTGTGGCGAGTGACCAGCGACCTGTGACTTGTGACCAGTGACCAGTGACCAGTGGCCAGTGACCAGTGTCCAGTGAGCACTGAGCAGTGGCCAGTGACTAGTGACCCGTGACATGTGACACGTGACCAGTGACCAGTGACCAGTGACCAGTGACCAGTAACCATTGACAAGTGACCAGTGACCAGTGACCATTGACCAGTGACTTGTGACCAGTGACCACTCAGCAGTGACCAGCGGCAGTGACCATTGAACATCGACAGTGACCATTGACCAGTGACCAGTGACCAGTGACCAGTGACCATTGACAAGTGACCAGTGACCAGTGACCATTGACCAGTGGCTTGTGACCAGTGACCCGCGACATGTGACTGTGACCAGTGACCACTGACCAGTGACCACAGACCAGTGCCCAGTGACCAGTGACCAGTGACCAGTGACAACTGACCAGTGACAAGTGACCAGTAACTTGTGACCAGTGACCAGTGACCTGTGACTTGTAACCAGTGACCAGTGACCAGTGTCCAGTGACCAGTGACCAGTGACCAGTGACCAGTGACCAGTGACCAGTGACCAGTGACTTGTGACCAGTGACCCGCGACATGTGAGTGTGACCAGTTACCTCTGACCAGTGACCAGTGACCACAGACCAGTAACAAGTGACCAGTGACCAGTGACCAGTGACCAGTGACCAGTGACCAGTGACCAGTGACCAGTGACCAGTGACCAGTGACCATTGATCTGTGACCAGTGACCAGTGACCAGTGACCAGTGACCACTGACCAGTGACTAGTGACCGGGGACCAGTGACTAGCGACCTGTGACCAGTCACCCGTGACATGTGACACGTGACCAGTGACCAGTGACCAGTGACCAGTGACCAGTGACCAGTGACCATTGACCAGTGACCAGTGGCCAGTGACCAGTGACCAGTGACCAGTGAACAGTGACCATTTACCAGTGAGCAGTGACCAGTGACCACTGAGCAGTGACCAGCGACAGTGGCCATTGAACAGCGACAGTGACCATTGACCAGTGACCAGTGACCAGTGACCAGTGACCACTGACCAGTGACCAGTGACCGGGGACCAGTGACTAGCGACCAGTGACCAGTGACCCGTAACATGTGACCCGTGACCAGTGACTAGTGACCAGGGCCCAGTGACCAGTCACCAGTCACCATTGACCTGTGACCAGTGACCAGTGACCACTGACCACTGACCAGTGACAAGTGACCAGTGACTTGTGACGAGTGACCAGCGACCTGTGACTTGTGACCAGTGACCAGTGACCAGTGGCCAGTGACCAGTGTCCAGTGAGCAGTGACCAGTGGCCAGTGACTAGTGACCCGTGACATGTGACACGTGACCAGTGACCAGTGACCAGTGACCTGTGACCAGTAACCAGTGACCAGTGGCCAGTGACCTTTGACCAGTGACCAGTGACCAGAGACCAGTGAACAGTGACCAGTGACCACTCAGCAGTGACCAGCGACAGTGACCATTGAACAGCGACAGTGACCATTGACCAGTGACCAGTGACCAGTGACCAGTGACCAGTGACCATTGACCAGTGACCAGTGACCAGTGACCATTGACCAGTGTCTTGTGACCAGTGACCCGCGACATGTGACTGTGACCAGTGACCACTGACCAGTGACCACAGACCAGTGACCAGTGACCAGTGACCAGTGACCAGTGACCACTGACCAGTGACAAGTGACCAGTGACTTGTGACCAGTGACCAGTGACCAGTGACCTGTGACTTGTGACCAGTGACCAGTGACCAGTGTCCAGTGACCAGTGACCAGTGACCATTGACCAGTGACCAGTGACCAGTGACCAGTGACCATTGACCAGTGACCAGTGACCAGTGACCATTGACCAGTGACTTGTGACCAGTGACCCGCGACATGTGACTGTGACCAGTTACCACTGACCAGTGACCAGTGACCACAGACCAGTGACAAGTGACCAGTGACCAGTGACCAGTGACCAGTGACCAGTGACCAGTGACCAGTGACCAGTGACCAGTGACCATTGATCTGTGACCAGTGACCAGTGACCAGTGACCAGTGACCGGGGACCAGTGACTAGCGTCCAGTGACCAGCGACCCGTGACATGTGACCCGTGACCAGTGACCAGTGACCAGTGACCATGGCCCAGTGACCATTGACCATTGACCAGTGGCCAGTGACCAGTGACCAGTGACCAGTGACCAGTGACCACTGACCAGTGACCACAGACCAGTGACCAGTGACCAGTGACCAGTGACCAGTGACCACTGACCAGTGACAAGTGACAAGTGACCAGTGACTTGTGACCAGTGACCAGTGACCTGTGACTTGT
Source organism: Andrena bucephala (assembly GCA_947577245.1). NCBI lineage: Eukaryota > Metazoa > Arthropoda > Insecta > Hymenoptera > Andrenidae > Andrena > Andrena bucephala. The sequence continues at coordinate 53,094,897 of OX387716.1, read as the reverse complement.
GACCAGTGACCAGTGACCAGTGTCCAGTGACCAGTGACCAGTGACCATTGACCAGTGACCAGTGACCAGTGACCAGTGACCATTGACCAGTGACTTGTGACCTGTAACCCGCGACATGTGACTGTGACCAGTGACCACTGACCAGTGACCACAGACCAGTGACCAGTGACCAGTGACCAGTGACCGGTGACCACTGACACGTGACGAGTGACCGGGGACCAGTGACTAGCGACCAGTGACCAGTGACCCGTGACATGTGACCCGTGACCAGTGACCAGTGACAAGGGCCCAGTGACCATTCACCAGTCACCATTGACCTGTGACCAGTGACCAGTGACCACTGACCACTGACCAGTGACAAATGACCAGTGACTTGTGACGAGTGACCAGCGACCTGTGACTTGTGACCAGTGACCTGTGACCAGTGGCCAGTGACCAGTGTCCAGTGAGCACTGACCAGTGGCCAGTGACTAGTGACCCGTGACATGTGACACGTGACCAGTGACCAGTGACCAGTGACAAGTGACCACTCAGCAGTGACCAGCGACAGTGACCATTGAACAGCGACAGTGACCATTGACCAGTGACCAGTGACCAGTGACCAGAGACCATTGATCTGTGACCAGTGACCAGTGACCAGTGACCAGTGACCAGTGACCACTGACCAGTGACCAGTGACCGGGGACCAGTGACTAGCGACCAGTGACCAGTGATCCGTGACATGTGACCCGTGACCAGTGACCAGTGACCAGGGCCCAGTGACCAGTCACCAGTCACCATTGACCTGTGACCAGTGACCAGTGACCACTGACCACTGACCAGTGACAAATGACCAGTGACTTGTGACGAGTGACCAGCGATCTGTGACTTGCGACCAGTGACCTGTGACCAGTGGCCAGTGACCAGTGTCCAGTGAGCACTGACCAGTGGCCAGTGACTAGTGACCCGTGACATGTGACACGTGACCAGTGACCAGTGACCAGTGACAAGTGACCACTCAGCAGTGACCAGCGACAGTGACCATTGAACAGCGACAGTGACCATTGACCAGTGACCAGTGACCAGTGACCAGAGACCATTGATCTGTGACCAGTGACCAGTGACCAGTGACCAGTGACCAGTGACCAGTGACCACTGACCAGTGACCAGTGACCGGGGACCAGTGACTAGCGACCAGTGACCAGTGACCCGTGACATGTGACCCGTGACCAGTGACCAGTGACCAGGGCCCAGTGACCAGTCACCAGTCACCATTGACCTGTGACCAGTGACCAGTGACCACTGACCACTGACCAGTGACAAGTGACCAGTGACTTGTGTCGAGTGACCAGCGACCTGTGACTTGTGACCAGTGACCAGTGACCAGTGGCCAGTGACGAGTGACCAGTGACCAGTGACCAGTGACCACTGACCAGTGACCAGTGACCGGGGACCAGTGACTAGCGACCAGTGACCAGTGACCCGTGACATGTGACCCGTGACCAGTGAACAGTGACCAGGGCCCAGTGACCAGTCACCAGTCACAATTGACCCGTGACCAGTGACCAGTGACCATTGATCTGTGACCAGTGACCAGTGACCAGTGACCAGTGACCACTGACCAGTGACCAGTGACCGGGGACCAGTGACTAGCGACCAGTGACCAGCGACCCGTGACATGTGACCCGTGACCAGTGACCAGTGACCAGTGACCAGGGCCCAGTGACCATTGACCAGTGACCAGTGGCCAGTGACCAGTGACCAGTGACCAGTGAACAGTGACCAGTGACCACTGAGCAGTGACCAGCGACAGTGACCATTGAACAGCGACAGTGACCAGTGACCAGTGACCAGTGACCAGTGACCAGTGACCACTGACCAGTGACCAGTGACCGGGGACCAGTGACTAGCGACCAGTGACCAGTGACCCGTGACATGTGACCCGTGACCAGTGACCAGTGACCAGGGCCCAGTGACCAGTCACCAGTCACCATTGACCTGTGACCAGTGACCAGTGACCAGTGACTTGTGACGAGTGACCAGCGACCTGTGACTTGTGACCAGTGACCAGTGACCAGTGGCCAGTGACGAGTATCCAGTGAGCACTGACCAGTGGCCAGTGACTAGTGACCCATGACATGTGACACGTGACCAGTGACCAGTGACCAGTGACCAGTGACCACTCAGCAGTGACCAGCGACAGTGACCATTGAACAGCGACAGTGACCATTGACCAGTGACCAGTGACCAGTGACCAGTGACCATTGACCAGTGACCAGTGACCAGTGACCATTGACCAGTGACTTGTGACCAGTGACCCGCGACATGTGACTGTGACCAGTGACCACTGACCAGTGACCACAGACCAGTGACCAGTGACCAGTGACCAGTGACCAGTGACCAGTGACCAGTGACCACTGACCAGTGACCAGTGACCGGGGACCAGTGACTAGCGACCAGTGACCAGTGACCCGTGACATGTGACCCGTGACCAGTGACCAGTGACCAGTGACCAGTGACCAGTGACCAGCGACCAGTGACCAGTGACCAGGGCCCAGTGACCAGTCACCAGTCACCATTGACCTGCGACCAGTGACCAGTGACCACTGACCACTGACCAGTGACAAATGACCAGTGACTTGTGACGAGTGACCAGAGACCTGTGACTTGTGACCAGTGACCAGTGACCAGTGTCCAGTGAGCAGTGACCAGTGGCCAGTGACTAGTGACCCGTGACATGTGACACGTGACCAGTGACCAGTGACCAGTGACCAGTGACCAGTGACCAGCGACCCGCGACATGTGACTGTGACCAGTGACCACTGACCAGTGACCAGTGACCACAGACCAGTGACAAGTGACCAGTGACCAGGGCCCAGTGACCAGTGAACAGTGACCATTGACCAGTGAGCAGTGACCACTGACCACTGAGCAGTGACCAGCGACACTGACCATTGAACAGCGACAGTGACCATTGACCAGTGACCAGTGACCAGTGACCAGTGACCATTGACCAGTGACCAGTGACCATTGACCAGTGACATGTGACCAGTAACCCGCGACATGTGACTGTGACCAGTGACCACTGACCAGTGACCAGTGACCACAGACCAGTGACCAGTGACCAGTGACCAGTGACCAGTGACCAGTGACCAGTGACCATTGATCTGTGACCAGTGACCAGTGACCACTGACCACTGACCAGTGACAAGTGACCAGTGACTTGTGACGAGTGACCAGCGACCTGTGACTTGTGACCAGTGACCAGTGACCATTGACCAGTGACTTGTGACCAGTGACCCGCGACATGTGACTGTGACCAGTTACCACTGACCAGTGACCAGTGACCACAGACCAGTGACAAGTGACCAGTGACCAGTGACCAGTGACCAGTGACCAGTGACCAGAGACCAGTGACCAGTGACCAGTGACCAGTGACCAGTGACCAGTGACCATTGATCTGTGACCAGTGACTAGCGACCAGTGACCAGTGACCCGTGACATGTGACCCGTGACCAGTGACCAGTGACCAGGGCCCAGTCACCAGTCACCAGTCACCATTGACCTGTGACCAGTGACCAGTGACCACTGACCACTGACCAGTGACAAGTGACCAGTGACTTGTGACGAGTGACCAGCGACCTGTGACTTGTGACCAGTGACCAGTGACCATTGACCAGTGACTTGTGACCAGTGACCCGCGACATGTGACTGTGACCAGTTACCACTGACCAGTGACCAGTGACCACAGACCAGTGACAAGTGACCAGTGACCAGTGACCAGTGACCAGTGACCAGTGACCAGTGACCAGTGACCAGTGACCCGTGACATGTGACCCGTGACCAGTGACCAGTGACCAGTGACCAGTGACCAGTGACCATTGACCAGTGACCAGTGGCCAGTGACCAGTGACCAGTGACCAGTGAACAGTGACCATTGACCATTGAGCAGTGACCAGTGACCACTGAGCAGTGACCAGCGACAGTGGCCAGTGACCAGTGACCAGTGACCATTGATCTGTGACCAGTGACTAGCGACCAGTGACCAGTGACCCGTGACATGTGACCCGTGACCAGTGACCAGTGACCAGGGCCCAGTCACCAGTCACCAGTCACCATTGACCTGTGACCAGTGACCAGTGACCACTGACCACTGACCAGTGACAAGTGACCAGTGACTTGTGGCGAGTGACCAGCGACCTGTGACTTGTGACCAGTGACCAGTGACCAGTGGCCAGTGACCAGTGTCCAGTGAGCACTGACCAGTGGCCAGTGACTAGTGACCCGTGACATGTGACACGTGACCAGTGACCAGTGACCAGTGACCAGTGACCAGTGACCAGTAACCAGTGGCCAGTGGCCAGTGACCTGTGACCAGTGACCAGTGACCAGTGACCAGTGACCAGTGACCATTGACCAGTGACTTGTGACCAGTAACTCGCGACATGTGACTGTGACCAGTGACCACTGACCAGTGACCAGTGACCACAGACAAGTGACCAGTGACTAGTGACCAGTGACCAGTGACCAGTGACCAGTGACCAGTGACCAGTGACCATTGATCTGTGACCAGTGACTAGCGACCAGTGACCCGTGACATGTGACCCGTGACCAGTGACCAGTGACCAGGGCCCAGTCACCAGTCACCAGTCACCATTGACCTGTGACCAGTGACCAGTGACCACTGACCACTGACCAGTGACAAGTGACCAGTGACTTGTGGCGAGTGACCAGCGACCTGTGACTTGTGACCAGTGACCAGTGACCAGTGGCCAGTGACCAGTGTCCAGTGAGCACTGACCAGTGTCCAGTGAGCACTGACCAGTGGCCAGTGACTAGTGACCCGTGACATGTGACACGTGACCAGTGACCAGTGACCAGTGACCAGTGACCAGTAACCATTGACAAGTGACCAGTGACCAGTGACCATTGACCAGAGACTTGTGACCAGTGACCACTCAGCAGTGACCAGCGGCAGTGACCATTGAACATCGACAGTGACCATTGACCAGTGACCAGTGACCAGTGACCAGTGACCATTGACAAGTGACCAGGGACCAGTGACCATTGACCAGTGGCTTGTGACCAGTGACCCGCGACATGTGACTGTGACCAGTGACCACTGACCAGTGACCACAGACCAGTGACCAGTGACCAGTGACCAGTGACCAGTGACCACTGACCAGTGACAAGTGACCAGTAACTTGTGACCAGTGACCAGTGACCTGTGACTTGTAACCAGTGACCAGTGACCAGTGTCCAGTGACCAGTGACCAGTGACCAGTGACCAGTGACCAGTGACCAGTGACCAGTGACTTGTGACCAGTGACCCGCGACATGTGAGTGTGACCAGTTACCTCTGACCAGTGACCAGTGACCACAGACCAGTAACAAGTGACCAGTGACCAGTGACCAGTGACCAGTGACCAGTGACCAGTGACCAGTGACCAGTGACCATTGATCTGTGACCAGTGACCAGTGACCAGTGACCAGTGACCACTGACCAGTGACTAGTGACCGGGGACCAGTGACTAGCGACCTGTGACCAGTCACCCGTGACATGTGACCCGTGACCAGTGACCAGTGACCAGTGACCAGTGACCAGTGACCAGTGACCATTGACCAGTGACCAGTGGCCAGTGACCAGTGACCAGTGACCAGTGAACAGTGACCATTTACCAGTGAGCAGTGACCAGTGACCACTGAGCAGTGACCAGCGACAGTGGCCATTGAACAGCGACAGTGACCATTGACCAGTGACCAGTGACCAGTGACCAGTGACCAGTGACCACTGACCAGTGACCAGTGACCGGGGACCAGTGACTAGCGACCAGTGACCAGTGACCCGTAACATGTGACCCGTGACCAGTGACTAGTGACCAGGGCCCAGTGACCAGTCACCAGTCACCATTGACCTGTGACCAGTGACCAGTGACCACTGACCACTGACCAGTGACAAGTGACCAGTGACCAGTGACCAGTGACCAGTGACCAGTGACCAGTGACCAGTGACCAGTGACCAGTGACCATTGATCTGTGACCAGTGACCAGTGACCAGTGACCAGTGACCACTGACCAGTGACCAGTGACCGGGGACCAGTGACTAGCGTCCAGTGACCAGCGACCCGTGACATGTGACCCGTGACCAGTGACCAGTGACCATGGCCCAGTGACCATTGACCATTGACCAGTGGCCAGTGACCAGTGACCAGTGACCAGTGACCAGTGACCACTGACCAGTGACCACAGACCAGTGACCAGTGACCAGTGACCAGTGACCAGTGACCACTGACCAGTGACAAGTGACAAGTGACCAGTGACTTGTGACCAGTGACCAGTGACCTGTGACTTGTGACCAGTGACCAGTGACCAGTGTCCAGTGACCAGTGACCAGTGACCAGTGACCAGTGACCAGTGACCATTGACCAGTGACTTGTGACCTGTAACCCGCGACATGTGACTGTGACCAGTGACCACTGACCAGTGACCACAGACCAGTGACCAGTGACCAGTGACCAGTGACCGGTGACCACTGACAAGTGACGAGTGACCGGGGACCAGTGACTAGCGACCAGTGACCAGTGACCCGTGACATGTGACCCGTGACCAGTGACCAGTGACCAGGGCCCAGTGACCATTCACCAGTCACCATTGACCTGTGACCAGTGACCAGTGACCACTGACCACTGACCAGTGACAAATGACCAGTGACTTGTGACGAGTGACCAGCGACCTGTGATTTGTGACCAGTGACCTGTGACCAGTGGCCAGTGACCAGTGTCCAGTGAGCACTGACCAGTGGCCAGTGACTAGTGACCCGTGACATGTGACACGTGACCAGTGACCAGTGACCAGTGACAAGTGACCACTCAGCAGTGACCAGCGACAGTGACCATTGAACAGCGACAGTGACCATTGACCAGTGACCAGTGACCAGTGACCAGAGACCATTGATCTGTGACCAGTGACCAGTGACCAGTGACCAGTGACCAGTGACCACTGACCAGTGACCAGTGACCGGGGACCAGTGACTAGCGACCAGTGACCAGTGACCCGTGACATGTGACCCGTGACCAGTGACCAGTGACCAGGGCCCAGTGACCAGTCACCAGTCACCATTGACCTGTGACCAGTGACCAGTGACCACTGACCACTGACCAGTGACAAGTGACCAGTGACTTGTGTCGAGTGACCAGCGACCTGTGACTTGTGACCAGTGACCAGTGACCAGTGGCCAGTGACGAGTGTCCAGTGAGCACTGACCATTGACCAGTGACCAGTGACCAGTGACCAGTGACCATTGACCAGTGACCAGTGACCAATGACCAGTGACCAGTGACCACTGACCAGTGACAAGTGACCAGTGACTTGTGACCAGTGACCAGTGACCTGTGACTTGTGACCAGTGACCAGTGACCAGTGTCCAGTGACCAGTGACCAGTGACCATTGACCAGTGACCAGTGACCAGTGACCAGTGACCATTGACCAGTGACCAGTGACCAGTGACCATTGACCAGTGACTTGTGACCAGTGACCCGCGACATGTGACTGTGACCAGTTACCACTGACCAGTGACCAGTGACCACAGACCAGTGACAAGTGACCAGTGACCAGTGACCAGTGACCAGTGACCAGTGACCAGTGACCAGTGACCAGTGACCAGTGACCATTGATCTGTGACCAGTGACCAGTGACCAGTGACCAGTGACCACTGACCAGTGACCAGTGACCGGGGACCAGTGACTAGCGTCCAGTGACCAGCGACCCGTGACATGTGACCCGTGACCAGTGACCAGTGACCATGGCCCAGTGACCATTGACCATTGACCAGTGGCCAGTGACCAGTGACCAGTGACCAGTGACCAGTGACCACTGACCAGTGACCACAGACCAGTGACCAGTGACCAGTGACCAGTGACCAGTGACCACTGACCAGTGACAAGTGACAAGTGACCAGTGACTTGTGACCAGTGACCAGTGACCTGTGACTTGTGACCAGTGACCAGTGACCAGTGTCCAGTGACCAGTGACCAGTGACCATTGACCAGTGACCAGTGACCAGTGACCAGTGACCATTGACCAGTGACTTGTGACCTGTAACCCGCGACATGTGACTGTGACCAGTGACCACTGACCAGTGACCACAGACCAGTGACCAGTGACCAGTGACCAGTGACCGGTGACCACTGACAAGTGACGAGTGACCGGGGACCAGTGACTAGCGACCAGTGACCAGTGACCCGTGACATGTGACCCGTGACCAGTGACCAGTGACCAGGGCCCAGTGACCATTCACCAGTCACCATTGACCTGTGACCAGTGACCAGTGACCACTGACCACTGACCAGTGACAAATGACCAGTGACTTGTGACGAGTGACCAGCGACCTGTGATTTGTGACCAGTGACCTGTGACCAGTGGCCAGTGACCAGTGTCCAGTGAGCACTGACCAGTGGCCAGTGACTAGTGACCCGTGACATGTGACACGTGACCAGTGACCAGTGACCAGTGACAAGTGACCACTCAGCAGTGACCAGCGACAGTGACCATTGAACAGCGACAGTGACCATTGACCAGTGACCAGTGACCAGTGACCAGAGACCATTGATCTGTGACCAGTGACCAGTGACCAGTGACCAGTGACCAGTGACCACTGACCAGTGACCAGTGACCGGGGACCAGTGACTAGCGACCAGTGACCAGTGACCCGTGACATGTGACCCGTGACCAGTGACCAGTGACCAGGGCCCAGTGACCAGTCACCAGTCACCATTGACCAGTGACCAGTGACCAGTGACCACTGACCACTGACCAGTGACAAGTGACCAGTGACTTGTGTCGAGTGACCAGCGACCTGTGACTTGTGACCAGTGACCAGTGACCAGTGGCCAGTGACGAGTGTCCAGTGAGCACTGACCAGTGGCCAGTGACTAGTGACCCGTGACATGTGACACGTGACCAGTGACCAGTGACCAGTGACCAGTGACCAGTGACCAGTGACCACTGACCAGTGACCAGTGACCGGGGACCAGTGACTAGCGACCAGTGACCAGTGACCCGTGACATGTGACCCGTGACCAGTGACCAGTGACCAGTGACCAGTGACCAGTGACCAGTGACCAGTGACCAGTGACCATTGATCTGTGACCTGTGACCAGTGACCAGTGACCAGTGACCAGTGACCAGTGACCATTGACCAGTGACTTGTGACCAGTGACCACTCAGCAGTGACCAGCGGCAGTGACCATTGAACAGCGACAGTGACCATTGACCAGTGACCAGTGACCAGTGACCAGTGACCATTGACAAGTGACCAGTGACCAGTGACCATTGACCAGTGACTTGTGACCAGTGACCCGCGACATGTGACTGTGACCAGTGACCACTGACCAGTGACCACAGACCAGTGACCAGTGACCAGTGACCAGTGACCAGTGACCACTGACCAGTGACAAGTGACCAGTAACTTGTGACCAGTGACCAGTGACCTGTGACTTGTAACCAGTGACCAGTGACCAGTGTCCAGTGACCAGTGACCAGTGACCAGTGACCAGTGACCAGTGACCAGTGACCAGTGACCAGTGACCAGTGACCAGTGACTTGTGACCAGTGACCCGCGACATGTGACTGTGACCAGTTACCACTGACCAGTGACCAGTGACCACAGACCAGTAACAAGTGACCAGTGACCAGTGACCAGTGACCAGTGACCAGTGACCAGTGACCAGTGACCAGTGACCAGTGACCATTGATCTGTGACCAGTGACCAGTGACCAGTGACCAGTGACCACTGACCAGTGACTAGTGACCGGGGACCAGTGACTAGCGACCTGTGACCAGTCACCCGTGACATGTGACCCGTGACCAGTGACCAGTGACCAGTGACCAGTGACCAGTGACCAGTGACCAGTGACCATTGACCAGTGACCAGTGGCCAGTGACCAGTGACCAGTGACCAGTGAACAGTGACCATTTACCAGTGAGCAGTGACCAGTGACCACTGAGCAGTGACCAGCGACAGTGGCCATTGAACAGCGACAGTGACCATTGACCAGTGACCAGTGACCAGTGACCAGTGACCAGTGACCACTGACCAGTGACCAGTGACCGGGGACCAGTGACTAGCGACCAGTGACCAGTGACCCGTAACATGTGACCCGTGACCAGTGACTAGTGACCAGGGCCCAGTGACCAGTCACCAGTCACCATTGACCTGTGACCAGTGACCAGTGACCACTGACCACTGACCAGTGACAAGTGACCAGTGACTTGTGACGAGTGACCAGCGACCTGTGACTTGTGACCAGTGACCAGTGACCAGTGGCCAGTGACCAGTGTCCAGTGAGCAGTGACCAGTGGCCAGTGACTAGTGACCCGTGACATGTGACACGTGACCAGTGACCAGTGACCAGTGACCTGTGACCAGTAACCAGTGACCAGTGGCCAGTGACCTTTGACCAGTGACCAGTGACCAGTGACCAGTGAACAGTGACCATTGACCAGTGAGCAGTGACCAGTGACCACTCAGCAGTGACCAGCGACAGTGACAATTGAACAGCGACAGTGACCATTGACCAGTGACCAGTGACCAGTGACCAGTGACCAGTGACCATTGACCAGTGACCAGTGACCAGTGACCATTGACCAGTGACCAGTGACCAGTGACCAGTGACCAGTGACCATTGATCTGTGACCAGTGACCAGTGACCAGTGACCAGTGACCACTGACCAGTGACCAGTGACCGGGGACCAGTGACTAGCGTCCAGTGACCAGCGATCCGTGACATGTGACCCGTGACCAGTGACCAGTGACCAGTGACCATGGCCCAGTGACCATTGACCAGTGACCAGTGGCCAGTGACCAGTGACCAGTGACCAGTGACCAGTGACCACTGACCAGTGACCACAGACCAGTGACCAGTGACCAGTGACCAGTGACCAGTGACCACTGACCAGTGACAAGTGACCAGTGACTTGTGACCCGTGACCAGTGACCTGTGACTTGTGACCAGTGACCAGTGACCAGTGTCCAGTGACCAGTGACCAGTGACCATTGACCAGTGACCAGTGACCAGTGACCAGTGACCATTGACCAGTGACTTGTGACCAGTAACCCGCGACATGTGACTGTGACCAGTGACCACTGACCAGTGACCACAGACCAGTGACCAGTGACCAGTGACCAGTGACCGGTGACCATTGATCTGTGACCAGTGACCAGTGACCAGTGACCAGTGACCACTGACCAGTGACGAGTGACCGGGGACCAGTGACTAGCGACCAGTGACCAGTGACCCGTGACATGTGACCCGTGACCAGTGACCAGTGACCAGGGCCCAGTGACCAGTCACCAGTCACCATTGACCTGTGACCAGTGACCAGTGACCACTGACCACTGACCAGTGACAAATGACCAGTGACTTGTGACGAGTGACCAGCGACCTGTGACTTGTGACCAGTGACCTGTGACCAGTGGCCAGTGACCAGTGTCCAGTGAGCACTGACCAGTGGCCAGTGACTAGTGACCCGTGACATGTGACACGTGACCAGTGACCAGTGACCAGTGACAAGTGACCACTCAGCAGTGACCAGCGACAGTGACCATTGAACAGCGACAGTGACCATTGACCAGTGACCAGTGACCAGTGACCAGAGACCATTGATCTGTGACCAGTGACCAGTGACCAGTGACCAGTGACCAGTGACCAGTGACCAGTGACCACTGACCAGTGACCAGTGACCGGGGACCAGTGACCAGTGACCCGTGACATGTGACCCGTGACCAGTGACCAGTGACCAGGGCCCAGTGACCAGTCACCAGTCACCATTGACCTGTGACCAGTGACCAGTGACCACTGACCACTGACCAGTGACAAGTGACCAGTGACTTGTGTCGAGTGACCAGCGACCTGTGACTTGTGACCAGTGACCAGTGACCAGTGGCCAGTGACGAGTGTCCAGTGAGCACTGACCAGTGGCCAGTGACTAGTGACCCGTGACATGTGACACGTGACCAGTGACCAGTGACCAGTGACCAGTGACCAGTGACCAGTGACCACTGACCAGTGACCAGTGACCGGGGACCAGTGACTAGCGACCAGTGACCAGTGACCCGTGACATGTGACCCGTGACCAGTGACCAGTGACCAGTGACCAGTGACCAGTGACCAGTGACCAGTGACCAGTGACCATTGATCTGTGACCTGTGACCAGTGACCAGTGACCAGTGACCAGTGACCAGTGACCAGTGACCAGTGACCAGTGACCACTGACCAGTGACCAGTGACCGGGGACCAGTGACCAGTGACCCGTGACATGTGCCCCGTGACCAGTGACCAGTGACCAGTGACCAGTGACCAGTGACCAGGCCCCAGTGACCAGTCACCAGTCACCATTGACCTGTGACCAGTGACCAGTGACCACTGACCACTGACCAGTGACAAGTGACCAGTGACTTGTGACGAGTGACCAGCGACCTGTGACTTGTGACCAGTGACCAGTGACCAGTGGCCAGTGACCAGTGTCTAGTGAGCAGTGACCAGTGGCCAGTGACTAGTGACCCGTGACATGTGACACGTGACCAGTGACCAGTGACCAGTGACCAGTGACCAGCGACAGTGACCATTGAACAGCGACAGTGACCATTGACCAGTGACCAGTGACCAGTGACCAGTGACCAGTGACCATTGACCAGTGACCAGTGACCAGTGACCACTGACCAGTGACAAGTGACCAGTGACTTGTGACCAGTGACCAGTGACCAGTGACCAGTGTCCAGTGACCAGTGACGAGTGACCATTGACCAGTGACCAGTGACCAGTGACCAGTGACCATTGACCAGTGGCCAGTGACCAGTGACCATTGACCAGGGACCAGTGACCAGTGACCAGGGCCCAGTGACCATTGACCAGTGACCAGTGGCCAGTGACCAGTGACCAGTGACCAGTGACCAGTGAACAGTGACCATTGACCAGTGACCACTGAGCAGTGACCAGCGACAGTGACCATTGAACAGCGACAGTGACCATTGACCAGTGACCAGTGACCAGTGACCAGTGATCATTGACCAGTGACCAGTGACCAGTGACCAGTGACCATTGACCAGTGACTTGTGACCAGTAACCCGCGACATGTGACTGTGACCAGTGACCACTGACCAGTGACCAGTGACCACAGACCAGTGACCAGTGACCAGTGACCAGTGACCAGTGACCAGTGACCAGTGACCAGTGACCAGTGACCAGTGACCATTGATCTGTGACCAGTGACCAGTGACCAGTGACCAGTGACCACTGACCAGTGACCAGTGACCGGGGACCAGTGACTAGCGACCAGTGACCAGTGACCCGTGACATGTGACATGTGACACGTGACCAGTGACCAGTGACCAGTGACAAGTGACCACTCAGCAGTGACCAGCGACAGGGACCATTGAACAGCGACAGTGACCATTGACCTGTGACCAGTGACCAGTGACCAGTGACCATTGATCTGTGACCAGTGACCAGTGACCAGTGACCAGTGACCAGTGACCAGTGACCACTGACCAGTGACCAGTGACCGGGGACCAGTGACTAGCGACCAGTGACCAGTGACCCGTGACATGTGACCCGTGACCAGTGACCAGTGACCAGGGCCCAGTGACCAGTCACCAGTCACCATTGACCTGTGACCAGTGACCAGTGACCACTGACCACTGACCAGTGACAAGTGACCAGTGACTTGTGTCGAGTGACCAGCGACCTGTGACTTGTGACCAGTGACCAGTGACCACTGGCCAGTGACGAGTGTCCAGTGAGCACTGACCAGTGGCCAGTGACTAGTGACCCGTGACATGTGACACGTGACCAGTGACCAGTGACCAGTGACCAGTGACCAGTGACCAGTGACCAGTGACCATTGATCTGTGACCTGTGACCAGTGACCAGTGACCAGTGACCAGTGACCCGTGACATGTGACCCGTGACCAGTGACCAGTGACCAGGGCCCAGTGACCAGTCACCAGTCACCATTGACCTGTGACCAGTGACCAGTGGCCACTGACCACGGACCAGTGACAAGTGACCAGTGACTTGTGACGAGTGACCAGCGACCTGTGACTTGTGACCAGTGACCAGTGACCAGTGGCCAGTGACGAGTGTCCAGTGAGCACTGACCAGTGGCCAGTGACTAGTGACCCGTGACATGTGCCCCGTGACCAGTGACCAGTGACCAGTGACCAGTGACCAGTGACCAGTGACCAGGCCCCAGTGACCAGTCACCAGTCACCATTGAACTGTGACCAGTGACCAGTGACCAGTGACCATTGACCAGTGACTTGTGACCTGTAACCCGCGACATGTGACTGTGACCAGTGACCACTGACCAGTGACCACAGACCAGTGACCAGTGACCAGTGACCAGTGACCGGTGACCACTGACAAGTGACGAGTGACCGGGGACCAGTGACTAGCGACCAGTGACCAGTGACCCGTGACATGTGACCCGTGACCAGTGACCAGTGACCAGGGCCCAGTGACCATTCACCAGTCACCATTGACCTGTGACCAGTGACCAGTGACCACTGACCACTGACCAGTGACAAATGACCAGTGACTTGTGACGAGTGACCAGCGACCTGTGACTTGTGACCAGTGACCTGTGACCAGTGGCCAGTGACCAGTGTCCAGTGAGCACTGACCAGTGGCCAGTGACTAGTGACCCGTGACATGTGACACGTGACCAGTGACCAGTGACCAGTGACAAGTGACCACTCAGCAGTGACCAGCGACAGTGACCATTGAACAGCGACAGTGACCATTGACCAGTGACCAGTGACCAGTGACCAGAGACCATTGATCTGTGACCAGTGACCAGTGACCAGTGACCAGTGACCAGTGACCACTGACCAGTGACCAGTGACCGGGGACCAGTGACTAGCGACCAGTGACCAGTGACCCGTGACATGTGACCCGTGACCAGTGACCAGTGACCAGGGCCCAGTGACCAGTCACCAGTCACCATTGACCTGTGACCAGTGACCAGTGACCACTGACCACTGACCAGTGACAAGTGACCAGTGACTTGTGTCGAGTGACCAGCGACCTGTGACTTGTGACCAGTGACCAGTGACCAGTGGCCAGTGACGAGTGTCCAGTGAGCACTGACCAGTGGCCAGTGACTAGTGACCCGTGACATGTGACACGTGACCAGTGACCAGTGACCAGTGACCAGTGACCAGTGACCAGTGACCACTGACCAGTGACCAGTGACCGGGGACCAGTGACTAGCGACCAGTGACCAGTGACCCGTGACATGTGACCCGTGACCAGTGACCAGTGACCAGTGACCAGTGACCAGTGACCAGTGACCAGTGACCAGTGACCATTGATCTGTGACCTGTGACCAGTGACCAGTGACCAGTGACCAGTGACCAGTGACCATTGACCAGTGACTTGTGACCAGTGACCACTCAGCAGTGACCAGCGGCAGTGACCATTGAACAGCGACAGTGACCATTGACCAGTGACCAGTGACCAGTGACCAGTGACCATTGACAAGTGACCAGTGACCAGTGACCATTGACCAGTGACTTGTGACCAGTGACCCGCGACATGTGACTGTGACCAGTGACCACTGACCAGTGACCACAGACCAGTGACCAGTGGCCAGTGACCAGTGTCCAGTGAGCACTGACCAGTGGCCAGTGACTAGTGACCCGTGACATGTGACACGTGACCAGTGACCAGTGACCAGTGACAAGTGACCACTCAGCAGTGACCAGCGACAGTGACCATTGAACAGCGACAGTGACCATTGACCAGTGACCAGTGACCAGTGACCAGAGACCATTGATCTGTGACCAGTGACCAGTGACCAGTGACCAGTGACCACTGACCAGTGACCAGTGACCGGGGACCAGTGACCAGTGACCCGTGACATGTGACCCGTGACCAGTGACCAGTGACCAGGGCCCAGTGACCAGTCACCAGTCACCATTGACCTGTGACCAGTGACCAGTGACCACTGACCACTGACCAGTGACAAGTGACCAGTGACTTGTGTCGAGTGACCAGCGACCTGTGACTTGTGACCAGTGACCAGTGACCAGTGGCCAGTGACGAGTGTCCAGTGAGCACTGACCAGTGGCCAGTGACTAGTGACCCGTGACATGTGACACGTGACCAGTGACCAGTGACCAGTGACCAGTGACCAGTGACCAGTGACCACTGACCAGTGACCAGTGACCGGGGACCAGTGACTAGCGACCAGTGACCAGTGACCCGTGACATGTGACCCGTGACCAGTGACCAGTGACCAGTGACCAGTGACCAGTGACCAGTGACCAGTGACCAGTGACCATTGATCTGTGACCTGTGACCAGTGACCAGTGACCAGTGACCAGTGACCAGTGACCAGTGACCAGTGACCAGTGACCAGTGACCAGTGACCACTGACCAGTGACCAGTGACCGGGGACCAGTGACCAGTGACCCGTGACATGTGCCCCGTGACCAGTGACCAGTGACCAGTGACCAGTGACCAGTGACCAGTGACCAGGCCCCAGTGACCAGTCACCAGTCACCATTGACCTGTGACCAGTGACCAGTGACCACTGACCACTGACCAGTGACAAGTGACCAGTGACTTGTGACGAGTGACCAGCGACCTGTGACTTGTGACCAGTGACCAGTGACCAGTGGCCAGTGACCAGTGTCTAGTGAGCAGTGACCAGTGGCCAGTGACTAGTGACCCGTGACATGTGACACGTGACCAGTGACCAGTGACCAGTGACCAGTGACCAGCGACAGTGACCATTGAACAGCGACAGTGACCATTGACCAGTGACCAGTGACCAGTGACCAGTGACCAGTGACCATTGACCAGTGACCAGTGACCAGTGACCACTGACCAGTGACAAGTGACCAGTGACTTGTGACCAGTGACCAGTGACCAGTGACCAGTGTCCAGTGACCAGTGACGAGTGACCATTGACCAGTGACCAGTGACCAGTGACCAGTGACCATTGACCAGTGGCCAGTGACCAGTGACCATTGACCAGGGACCAGTGACCAGTGACCAGGGCCCAGTGACCATTGACCAGTGACCAGTGGCCAGTGACCAGTGACCAGTGACCAGTGACCAGTGAACAGTGACCATTGACCAGTGACCACTGAGCAGTGACCAGCGACAGTGACCATTGAACAGCGACAGTGACCATTGACCAGTGACCAGTGACCAGTGACCAGTGATCATTGACCAGTGACCAGTGACCAGTGACCAGTGACCATTGACCAGTGACTTGTGACCAGTAACCCGCGACATGTGACTGTGACCAGTGACCACTGACCAGTGACCAGTGACCACAGACCAGTGACCAGTGACCAGTGACCAGTGACCAGTGACCAGTGACCAGTGACCAGTGACCAGTGACCAGTGACCATTGATCTGTGACCAGTGACCAGTGACCAGTGACCAGTGACCACTGACCAGTGACCAGTGACCGGGGACTAGTGACTAGCGACCAGTGACCAGTGACCCGTGACATGTGACATGTGACACGTGACCAGTGACCAGTGACCAGTGACAAGTGACCACTCAGCAGTGACCAGCGACAGGGACCATTGAACAGCGACAGTGACCATTGACCTGTGACCAGTGACCAGTGACCAGTGACCATTGATCTGTGACCAGTGACCAGTGACCAGTGACCAGTGACCAGTGACCAGTGACCACTGACCAGTGACCAGTGACCGGGGACCAGTGACTAGCGACCAGTGACCAGGGACCCGTGACATGTGACCCGTGACCAGTGACCAGTGACCAGGGCCCAGTGACCAGTCACCAGTCACCATTGACCTGTGACCAGTGACGAGTGACCACTGACCACTGACCAGTGACAAGTGACCAGTGACTTGTGTCGAGTGACCAGCGACCTGTGACTTGTGACCAGTGACCAGTGACCACTGGCCAGTGACGAGTGTCCAGTGAGCACTGACCAGTGGCCAGTGACTAGTGACCCGTGACATGTGACACGTGACCAGTGACCAGTGACCAGTGACCAGTGACCAGTGACCAGTGACCAGTGACCATTGATCTGTGACCTGTGACCAGTGACCAGTGACCAGTGACCAGTGACCCGTGACATGTGACCCGTGACCAGTGACCAGTGACCAGGGCCCAGTGACCAGTCACCAGTCACCATTGACCTGTGACCAGTGACCAGTGGCCACTGACCACGGACCAGTGACAAGTGACCAGTGACTTGTGACGAGTGACCAGCGACCTGTGACTTGTGACCAGTGACCAGTGACCAGTGGCCAGTGACGAGTGTCCAGTGAGCACTGACCAGTGGCCAGTGACTAGTGACCCGTGACATGTGCCCCGTGACCAGTGACCAGTGACCAGTGACCAGTGACCAGTGACCAGTGACCAGGCCCCAGTGACCAGTCACCAGTCACCATTGAACTGTGACCAGTGACCAGTGACCACTGACCACTGACCAGTGACAAGTGACCAGTGACTTGTGACGAGTGACCAGCGACCTGTGACTTGTGACCAGTGACCAGTGACCAGTGGCAAGTGACCAGTGTCTAGTGAGCAGTGACCAGTGGCCAGTGACTAGTGACCCGTGACATGTGACACGTGACCAGTGACCAGTGACCAGTGACCAGTGACCAGCGACAGTGACCATTGAACAGCGACAGTGACCATTGACCAGTGACCAGTGACCAGTGACCAGTAACCCGTGACATGTGACCCGTGACCAGTGACCAGTGACCAGGGCCCAGTGACCAGTCACCAGTCACCATTGACCTGTGACCAGTGACCAGTGACCACTGACCACGGACCAGTGACAAGTGACCAGTGACTTGTGACGAGTGACCAGCGACCTGTGACTTGTGACCAGTGACCCGCGACATGTGACTGTGACCAGTGACCACTGACCAGTGACCACAGACCAGTGACCAGTGGCCAGTGACCAGTGTCCAGTGAGCACTGACCAGTGGCCAGTGACTAGTGACCCGTGACATGTGACACGTGACCAGTGACCAGTGACCAGTGACAAGTGACCACTCAGCAGTGACCAGCGACAGTGACCATTGAACAGCGACAGTGACCATTGACCAGTGACCAGTGACCAGTGACCAGAGACCATTGATCTGTGACCAGTGACCAGTGACCAGTGACCAGTGACCACTGACCAGTGACCAGTGACCGGGGACCAGTGACCAGTGACCCGTGACATGTGACCCGTGACCAGTGACCAGTGACCAGGGCCCAGTGACCAGTCACCAGTCACCATTGACCTGTGACCAGTGACCAGTGACCACTGACCACTGACCAGTGACAAGTGACCAGTGACTTGTGTCGAGTGACCAGCGACCTGTGACTTGTGACCAGTGACCAGTGACCAGTGGCCAGTGACGAGTGTCCAGTGAGCACTGACCAGTGGCCAGTGACTAGTGACCCGTGACATGTGACACGTGACCAGTGACCAGTGACCAGTGACCAGTGACCAGTGACCAGTGACCACTGACCAGTGACCAGTGACCGGGGACCAGTGACTAGCGACCAGTGACCAGTGACCCGTGACATGTGACCCGTGACCAGTGACCAGTGACCAGTGACCAGTGACCAGTGACCAGTGACCAGTGACCAGTGACCATTGATCTGTGACCTGTGACCAGTGACCAGTGACCAGTGACCAGTGACCAGTGACCAGTGACCAGTGACCAGTGACCAGTGACCAGTGACCACTGACCAGTGACCAGTGACCGGGGACCAGTGACCAGTGACCCGTGACATGTGCCCCGTGACCAGTGACCAGTGACCAGTGACCAGTGACCAGTGACCAGTGACCAGGCCCCAGTGACCAGTCACCAGTCACCATTGACCTGTGACCAGTGACCAGTGACCACTGACCACTGACCAGTGACAAGTGACCAGTGACTTGTGACGAGTGACCAGCGACCTGTGACTTGTGACCAGTGACCAGTGACCAGTGGCCAGTGACCAGTGTCTAGTGAGCAGTGACCAGTGGCCAGTGACTAGTGACCCGTGACATGTGACACGTGACCAGTGACCAGTGACCAGTGACCAGTGACCAGCGACAGTGACCATTGAACAGCGACAGTGACCATTGACCAGTGACCAGTGACCAGTGACCAGTGACCAGTGACCATTGACCAGTGACCAGTGACCAGTGACCACTGACCAGTGACAAGTGACCAGTGACTTGTGACCAGTGACCAGTGACCAGTGACCAGTGTCCAGTGACCAGTGACGAGTGACCATTGACCAGTGACCAGTGACCAGTGACCAGTGACCATTGACCAGTGGCCAGTGACCAGTGACCATTGACCAGGGACCAGTGACCAGTGACCAGGGCCCAGTGACCATTGACCAGTGACCAGTGGCCAGTGACCAGTGACCAGTGACCAGTGACCAGTGAACAGTGACCATTGACCAGTGACCACTGAGCAGTGACCAGCGACAGTGACCATTGAACAGCGACAGTGACCATTGACCAGTGACCAGTGACCAGTGACCAGTGATCATTGACCAGTGACCAGTGACCAGTGACCAGTGACCATTGACCAGTGACTTGTGACCAGTAACCCGCGACATGTGACTGTGACCAGTGACCACTGACCAGTGACCAGTGACCACAGACCAGTGACCAGTGACCAGTGACCAGTGACCAGTGACCAGTGACCAGTGACCAGTGACCAGTGACCAGTGACCATTGATCTGTGACCAGTGACCAGTGACCAGTGACCAGTGACCACTGACCAGTGACCAGTGACCGGGGACTAGTGACTAGCGACCAGTGACCAGTGACCCGTGACATGTGACATGTGACACGTGACCAGTGACCAGTGACCAGTGACAAGTGACCACTCAGCAGTGACCAGCGACAGGGACCATTGAACAGCGACAGTGACCATTGACCTGTGACCAGTGACCAGTGACCAGTGACCATTGATCTGTGACCAGTGACCAGTGACCAGTGACCAGTGACCAGTGACCAGTGACCACTGACCAGTGACCAGTGACCGGGGACCAGTGACTAGCGACCAGTGACCAGGGACCCGTGACATGTGACCCGTGACCAGTGACCAGTGACCAGGGCCCAGTGACCAGTCACCAGTCACCATTGACCTGTGACCAGTGACGAGTGACCACTGACCACTGACCAGTGACAAGTGACCAGTGACTTGTGTCGAGTGACCAGCGACCTGTGACTTGTGACCAGTGACCAGTGACCACTGGCCAGTGACGAGTGTCCAGTGAGCACTGACCAGTGGCCAGTGACTAGTGACCCGTGACATGTGACACGTGACCAGTGACCAGTGACCAGTGACCAGTGACCAGTGACCAGTGACCAGTGACCATTGATCTGTGACCTGTGACCAGTGACCAGTGACCAGTGACCAGTGACCAGTGACCCGTGACATGTGACCCGTGACCAGTGACCAGTGACCAGGGCCCAGTGACCAGTCACCAGTCACCATTGACCTGTGACCAGTGACCAGTGGCCACTGACCACGGACCAGTGACAAGTGACCAGTGACTTGTGACGAGTGACCAGCGACCTGTGACTTGTGACCAGTGACCAGTGACCAGTGGCCAGTGACGAGTGTCCAGTGAGCACTGACCAGTGGCCAGTGACTAGTGACCCGTGACATGTGCCCCGTGACCAGTGACCAGTGACCAGTGACCAGTGACCAGTGACCAGTGACCAGGCCCCAGTGACCAGTCACCAGTCACCATTGAACTGTGACCAGTGACCAGTGACCACTGACCACTGACCAGTGACAAGTGACCAGTGACTTGTGACGAGTGACCAGCGACCTGTGACTTGTGACCAGTGACCAGTGACCAGTGGCAAGTGACCAGTGTCTAGTGAGCAGTGACCAGTGGCCAGTGACTAGTGACCCGTGACATGTGACACGTGACCAGTGACCAGTGACCAGTGACCAGTGACCAGCGACAGTGACCATTGAACAGCGACAGTGACCATTGACCAGTGACCAGTGACCAGTGACCAGTAACCCGTGACATGTGACCCGTGACCAGTGACCAGTGACCAGGGCCCAGTGACCAGTCACCAGTCACCATTGACCTGTGACCAGTGACCAGTGACCACTGACCACGGACCAGTGACAAGTGACCAGTGACTTGTGACGAGTGACCAGCGACCTGTGACTTGTGACCAGTGACCAGTGACCAGTGGCCAGTGACGAGTGTCCAGTGAGCACTGACCAGTGGCCAGTGACTAGTGACCCGTGACATGTGACACGTGACCAGTGACCAGTGACCAGTGACCAGTCACCACTCAGCAGTGACCAGCGACAGTGACCATTGAACAGCGACAGTGACCATTGACCAGTGACCATTGACAAGTGACCAGTGACCAGTGACCATTGACCAGTGACTTGTGACCAGTGACCCGCGACATGTGACTGTGACCAGTGACCACTGACCAGTGACCGGGGACCAGTGACTAGCGACCAGTGACCAGTGACCAGTGACCAGTGACCAGGGCCCAGTGACCAGTCACCAGTCACCATTGACCTGTGACCAGTCACCAGTGACCACTGACCACGGACCAGTGACAAGTGACCAGTGACTTGTGACGAGTGACCAGCGACCTGTGACTTGTGACCAGTGACCAGTGACCAGTGGCCAGTGACGAGTGTCCAGTGAGCACTGACCAGTGGCCAGTGACTAGTGACCCGTGACATGTGACACGTGACCAGTGACCAGTGACCAGTGACCAGTCACCACTCAGCAGTGACCAGCGACAGTGACCATTGAACAGCGACAGTGACCATTGACCAGTGACCATTGACAAGTGACCAGTGACCAGTGACCATTGACCAGTGACTTGTGACCAGTGACCAGCGACATGTGACTGTGACCAGTGACCACTGACCAGTGACCGGGGACCAGTGACTAGCGACCAGTGACCAGTGACCAGTGACCAGTGACCAGGGCCCAGTGACCAGTCACCAGTCACCATTGACCTGTGACCAGTGACCAGTGACCACTGACCACTGACCAGTGACAAATGACCAGTGACTTGTGACGAGTGACCAGCGACCTGTGACTTGTGACCACTGACCAGTGACCAGTGGCCAGTGACCAGTGTCCAGTGAGCAGTTACCAGTGGCCAGTGACTAGTGACCCGTGACATGTGACACGTGACCAGTGACCAGTGACCAGTGACCAGTGACCAGCGACCCGCGACATGTGACTGTGACCAGTTACCACTGACCAGTGACCAGTGACAACAGACCAGTTACAAGTGACCAGTGACCAGGGCCCAGTGACCAGTGAACAGTGACCATTGACCAGTGAGCAGTGACCACTGACCACTGAGCAGTGACCAGCGACAGTGACCATTGAACAGCTACTGTGACCATTGACCAGTGACCAGTGACCAGTGACCAGTGACCATTGACCAGTGACCAGTGACCATTGACCAGTGACTTGTGACCAGTAACCCGCGCCATGTGACTGTGACCAGTGACCACTGACCAGTGACCAGTGACCACAGACCAGTGACCAGTGACCAGTGACCAGTGACCAGTGACCAGTGACCATTGATCTGTGACCAGTGACCAGTGACCAGTGACCATTGACCAGTGACCAGTGACCAGTGACCAGTGACCATTGACCAGTGACTTGTGACCAGTAACCCGCGACATGTGACTGTGACCAGTGACCACTGACCAGTGACCAGTGACCACAGACCAGTGACCAGTGACCAGTGACTAGTGACCAGAGACCAGTGACCAGTGACCAGTGACCATTGATCTGTGACCAGTGACTAGCGACCAGTGACCAGTGACACGTGACATGTGACCCGTGACCAGTGACCAGTGACCAGGGCCCAGTCACCAGTCACCAGTCACCATTGACCTGCGACCAGTGACCAGTGACCACTGACCACTGACCAGTGACAAGTGACCAGTGACGAGTGACGAGTGACCAGCGACCTGTGATTTGTGACCAGTGACCAGTGACCATTGACCAGTGACTTGTGACCAGTGACCCGCGACATGTGACTGAGACCAGTTACCACTGACCAGTGACCAGTGACCACAGACCAGTGACAAGTGACCAGTGACCAGTGACCAGTGACCAGTGACCAGTGACCAGTGACCAGTGACCAGTGACCAGTGACCAGTGACCAGTGACCAGTGACCAGTGACCAGTGACCAGTGACCAGTGACCATTGATCTGTGACCAGTGACCAGTGACCAGTGACCAGTGACCAGTGACCAGTGACCACTGACCAGTGACCAGTGACCGGGGACCAGTGACTAGCGACCAGTGACCAGTGACCCGTGACATGTGACCCGTGACCAGTGACCAGTGACCAGTGACCAGTGACCAGTGACCATTGACCAGTGACCAGTGGCCAGTGACCAGTGACCAGTGACCAGTGAACAGTGACCATTGACCAGTGAGCAGTGACCAGTGACCACTGAGCAGTGACCAGCGACAGTGACCAGTGACCAGTGACCAGTGACCATTGATCTGTGACCAGTGACTAGCGACCAGTGACCAGTGACCCGTGACATGTGACCCGTGACCAGTGACCAGTGACCAGGGCCCAGTCACCAGTCACCAGTCACCATTGACCTGTGACCAGTGACCAGTGACCACTGACCACTGACCATTGACCAGTGACTTGTGACCAGTGACCACTCAGCAGTGACCAGCGGCAGTGACCATTGAACAGCGACAGTGACCATTGACCAGTGACCAGTGACCAGTGACCAGTGACCATTGACAAGTGACCAGTGACCAGTGACCATTGACCAGTGACTTGTGACCAGTGACCCGCGACATGTGACTGTGACCAGTGACCACTGACCAGTGACCACAGACCAGTGACCAGTGACCAGTGACCAGTGACCAGTGACCACTGACCAGTGACAAGTGACCAGTAACTTGTGACCAGTGACCAGTGACCTGTGACTTGTAACCAGTGACCAGTGACCAGTGTCCAGTGACCAGTGACCAGTGACCAGTGACCAGTGACCAGTGACCAGTGACCAGTGACCAGTGACCAGTGACCAGTGACTTGTGACCAGTGACCCGCGACATGTGACTGTGACCAGTTACCACTGACCAGTGACCAGTGACCACAGACCAGTAACAAGTGACCAGTGACCAGTGACCAGTGACCAGTGACCAGTGACCAGTGACCAGTGACCAGTGACCAGTGACCAGTGACCAGTGACCATTGATCTGTGACCAGTGACCAGTGACCAGTGACCAGTGACCACTGACCAGTGACTAGTGACCGGGGACCAGTGACTAGCGACCTGTGACCAGTCACCCGTGACATGTGACCCGTGACCAGTGACCAGTGACCAGTGACCAGTGACCAGTGACCAGTGACCAGTGACCATTGACCAGTGACCAGTGGCCAGTGACCAGTGACCAGTGACCAGTGAACAGTGACCATTTACCAGTGAGCAGTGACCAGTGACCACTGAGCAGTGACCAGCGACAGTGGCCATTGAACAGCGACAGTGACCATTGACCAGTGACCAGTGACCAGTGACCAGTGACCAGTGACCACTGACCAGTGACCAGTGACCGGGGACCAGTGACTAGCGACCAGTGACCAGTGACCCGTAACATGTGACCCGTGACCAGTGACTAGTGACCAGGGCCCAGTGACCAGTCACCAGTCACCATTGACCTGTGACCAGTGACCAGTGACCACTGACCACTGACCAGTGACAAGTGACCAGTGACTTGTGACGAGTGACCAGCGACCTGTGACTTGTGACCAGTGACCAGTGACCAGTGGCCAGTGACCAGTGTCCAGTGAGCAGTGACCAGTGGCCAGTGACTAGTGACCCGTGACATGTGACACGTGACCAGTGACCAGTGACCAGTGACCTGTGACCAGTAACCAGTGACCAGTGGCCAGTGACCTTTGACCAGTGACCAGTGACCAGTGACCAGTGAACAGTGACCATTGACCAGTGAGCAGTGACCAGTGACCACTCAGCAGTGACCAGCGACAGTGACAATTGAACAGCGACAGTGACCATTGACCAGTGACCAGTGACCAGTGACCAGTGACCAGTGACCATTGACCAGTGACCAGTGACCAGTGACTATTGACCAGTGTCTTGTGACCAGTGACCCGCGACATGTGACTGTGACCAGTGACCACTGACCAGTGACCACAGACCTGTGACCAGTGACCAGTGACCAGTGACCAGTGACCACTGACCAGTGACAAGTGTCCAGTGACCAGTGACCAGTGACCATTGACCAGTGACCAGTGACCAGTGACCAGTGACCATTGACCAGTGACCAGTGACCAGTGACCATTGACCAGTGACTTGTGACCAGTGACCAGTGACCTGTGACTTGTGACCAGTGACCAGTGACCAGTGTCCAGTGACCAGTGACCAGTGACCATTGACCAGTGACCAGTGACCAGTGACCAGTGACCATTGACCAGTGACCAGTGACCAGTGACCATTGACCAGTGACTTGTGACCAGTGACCCGCGACATGTGACTGTGACCAGTTACCACTGACCAGTGA
This sequence comes from Andrena bucephala, assembly GCA_947577245.1. Taxonomy (NCBI): domain Eukaryota; kingdom Metazoa; phylum Arthropoda; class Insecta; order Hymenoptera; family Andrenidae; genus Andrena; species Andrena bucephala. The sequence goes on along the minus strand of OX387716.1, from coordinate 53,068,347 downwards.
CCAGTGACCACAGACCAGTGACAAGTGACCAGTGACCAGCGACCAGTGACCAGTGACCAGTGACCAGTGACCATTGATCTGTGACCAGTGACCAGTGACCAGTGACCAGTGACCACTGACCAGTGACCAGTGACCGGGGACCAGTGACTAGCGTCCAGTGACCAGCGACCCGTGACATGTGACCCGTGACCAGTGACCAGTGACCAGTGACCATGGCCCAGTGACCATTGACCAGTGACCAGTGACCAGTGACCAGTGACCAGTGACCACTGACCAGTGACCACAGACCAGTGACCAGTGACCAGTGACCAGTGACCAGTGACCACTGACCAGTGACAAGTGACCAGTGACTTGTGACCAGTGACCAGTGACCTGTGACTTGTGACCAGTGACCAGTGACCAGTGTCCAGTGACCAGTGACCAGTGACCATTGACCAGTGACCAGTGACCAGTGACCAGTGACCATTGACCAGTGACTTGTGACCAGTAACCCGCGACATGTGACTGTGACCAGTGACCACTGACCAGTGACCACAGACCAGTGACCAGTGACCAGTGACCAGTGACCGGTGACCATTGATCTGTGACCAGTGACCAGTGACCAGTGACCAGTGACCACTGACCAGTGACGAGTGACCGGGGACCAGTGACTAGCGACCAGTGACCAGTGACCCGTGACATGTGACCCGTGACCAGTGACCAGTGACCAGGGCCCAGTGACCAGTCACCAGTCACCATTGACATGTGACCAGTGACCAGTGACCACTGACCACTGACCAGTGACAAATGACTAGTGACTTGTGACGAGTGACCAGCGACCTGTGACTTGTGACCAGTGACCTGTGACCAGTGGCCAGTGACCAGTGTCCAGTGAGCACTGACCAGTGGCCAGTGACTAGTGACCCGTGACATGTGACACGTGACCAGTGACCAGTGACCAGTGACAAGTGACCACTCAGCAGTGACCAGCGACAGTGACCATTGAACAGCGACAGTGACCATTGACCAGTGACCAGTGACCAGTAACCAGAGACCATTGATCTGTGACCAGTGACCAGTGACCAGTGACCAGTGACCAGTGACCAGTGACCAGTGACCACTGACCAGTGACCAGTGACCGGGGACCAGTGACTAGCGACCAGTGACCAGTGACCCGTGACATGTGACCCGTGACCAGTGACCAGTGACCAGGGCCCAGTGACCAGTCACCAGTCACCATTGACCTGTGACCAGTGACCAGTGACCACTGACCACTGACCAGTGACAAGTGACCAGTGACTTGTGTCGAGTGACCAGCGACCTGTGACTTGTGACCAGTGACCAGTGACCAGTGGCCAGTGACGAGTGTCCAGTGAGCACTGACCAGTGGCCAGTGACTAGTGACCCGTGACATGTGACACGTGACCAGTGACCAGTGACCAGTGACCAGTGACCAGTGACCAGTGACCACTGACCAGTGACCAGTGACCGGGGACCAGTGACTAGCGACCAGTGACCAGTGACCCGTGACATCTGACCCGTGACCAGTGACCAGTGACCAGTGACCAGTGACCAGTGACCAGTGACCAGTGACCAGTGACCATTGATCTGTGACCTGTGACCAGTGACCAGTGACCAGTGACCAGTGACCAGTGACCAGTGACCAGTGACCAGTGACCACTGACCAGTGACCAGTGACCGGGGACCAGTGACCAGTGACCCGTGACATGTGCCCCGTGACCAGTGACCAGTGACCAGTGACCAGTGACCAGTGACCAGTGACCAGGCCCCAGTGACCAGTCACCAGTCACCATTGACCTGTGACCAGTGACCAGTGACCACTGACCACTGACCAGTGACAAGTGACCAGTGACTTGTGACGAGTGACCAGCGACCTGTGACTTGTGACCAGTGACCAGTGACCAGTGGCCAGTGACCAGTGTCTAGTGAGCAGTGACCAGTGGCCAGTGACTAGTGACCCGTGACATGTGACACGTGACCAGTGACCAGTGACCAGTGACCAGTGACCAGCGACAGTGACCATTGAACAGCGACAGTGACCATTGACCAGTGACCAGTGACCAGTGACCAGTGACCAGTGACCATTGACCAGTGACCAGTGACCAGTGACCACTGACCAGTGACAAGTGACCAGTGACTTGTGACCAGTGACCAGTGACCAGTGACCAGTGTCCAGTGACCAGTGACGAGTGACCATTGACCAGTGACCAGTGACCAGTGACCAGTGACCATTGACCAGTGGCCAGTGACCAGTGACCATTGACCAGGGACCAGTGACCAGTGACCAGGGCCCAGTGACCATTGACCAGTGACCAGTGGCCAGTGACCAGTGACCAGTGACCAGTGACCAGTGAACAGTGACCATTGACCAGTGACCACTGAGCAGTGACCAGCGACAGTGACCATTGAACAGCGACAGTGACCATTGACCAGTGACCAGTGACCAGTGACCAGTGATCATTGACCAGTGACCAGTGACCAGTGACCAGTGACCATTGACCAGTGACTTGTGACCAGTAACCCGCGACATGTGACTGTGACCAGTGACCACTGACCAGTGACCAGTGACCACAGACCAGTGACCAGTGACCAGTGACCAGTGACAAGTGACCAGTGACCAGTGACCAGTGACCAGTGACCAGTGACCATTGATCTGTGACCAGTGACCAGTGACCAGTGACCAGTGACCGGGGACCAGTGACTAGCGACCAGTGACCAGTGACCCGTGACATGTGACCCGTGACCAGTGACCAGTGACCAGGGCCCAGTGACCAGTCACCAGTCACCATTGACCTGTGACCAGTGACCAGTGACCACTGACCACTGACCAGTGACAAGTGACCAGTGACTTGTGTCGAGTGACCAGCGACCTGTGACTTGTGACCGGTGACCAGTGACCACTGGCCAGTGACGAGTGTCCAGTGAGCACTGACCAGTGGCCAGTGACTAGTGACCCGTGACATGTGACACGTGACCAGTGACCAGTGACCAGTGACCAGTGACCAGTGACCAGTGACCAGTGACCATTGATCTGTGACCTGTGACCAGTGACCAGTGACCAGTGACCAGTGACCCGTGACATGTGACCCGTGACCAGTGACCAGTGACCAGGGCCCAGTGACCAGTCACCAGTCACCATTGACCTGTGACCAGTGACCAGTGACCACTGACCACGGACCAGTGACAAGTGACCAGTGACTTGTGACGAGTGACCAGCGACCTGTGACTTGTGACCAGTGACCAGTGACCAGTGGCCAGTGACGAGTGTCCAGTGAGCACTGACCAGTGGCCAGTGACTAGTGACCCGTGACATGTGCCCCGTGACCAGTGACCAGTGACCAGTGACCAGTGACCAGTGACCAGTGACCAGGCCCCAGTGACCAGTCACCAGTCACCATTGAACTGTGACCAGTGACCAGTGACCACTGACCACTGACCAGTGACAAGTGACCAGTGACTTGTGACGAGTGACCAGCGACCTGTGACTTGTGACCAGTGACCAGTGACCAGTGGCAAGTGACCAGTGTCTAGTGAGCAGTGACCAGTGGCCAGTGACTAGTGACCCGTGACATGTGACACGTGACCAGTGACCAGTGACCAGTGACCAGTGACCAGCGACAGTGACCATTGAACAGCGACAGTGACCATTGACCAGTGACCAGTGACCAGTGACCTGTGACCAGTGACCATTGACCAGTGACCAGTGACCAGTGACCACTGACCAGTGACAAGTGACCAGTGACTTGTGACCAGTGACCAGTGACCAGTGACCAGTGTCCAGTGACCAGTGACGAGTGACCATTGACCAGTGACCAGTGACCAGTGACCAGTGACCATTGACCAGTGGCCAGTGACCAGTGACCATTGACCAGGGACCAGTGACCAGTGACCAGGGCCCAGTGACCATTGACCAGTGACCAGTGGCCAGTGACCAGTGACCAGTGACCAGTGACCAGTGAACAGTGACCATTGACCAGTGACCACTGAGCAGTGACCAGCGACAGTGACCATTGAACAGCGACAGTGACCATTGACCAGTGACCAGTGACCAGTGACCAGTGATCATTGACCAGTGACCAGTGACCAGTGACCAGTGACCATTGACCAGTGACTTGTGACCAGTAACCCGCGACATGTGACTGTGACCAGTGACCACTGACCAGTGACCAGTGACCACAGACCAGTGACCAGTGACCAGTGACCAGTGACCAGTGACCAGTGACCAGTGACCAGTGACCAGTGACCATTGATCTGTGACCAGTGACCAGCGACCAGTGACCAGTGACCACTGACCAGTGACCAGTGACCGGGGACCAGTGACTAGCGACCAGTGACCAGTGACCCGTGACATGTGACATGTGACACGTGACCAGTGACCAGTGACCAGTGACAAGTGACCACTCAGCAGTGACCAGCGACAGTGACCATTGAACAGCGACAGTGACCATTGACCTGTGACCAGTGACCAGTGACCAGTGACCATTGATCTGTGACCAGTGACCAGTGACCAGTGACCAGTGACCAGTGACCAGTGACCACTGACCAGTGACCAGTGACCGGGGACCAGTGACTAGCGACCAGTGACCAGTGATCCGTGACATGTGACCCGTGACCAGTGACCAGTGACCAGGGCCCAGTGACCAGTCACCAGTCACCATTGACCTGTGACCAGTGACCAGTGACCACTGACCACTGACCAGTGACAAGTGACCAGTGACTTGTGTCGAGTGACCAGCGACCTGTGACTTGTGACCAGTGACCAGTGACCACTGGCCAGTGACGAGTGTCCAGTGAGCACTGACCAGTGGCCAGTGACTAGTGACCCGTGACATGTGACACGTGACCAGTGACCAGTGACCAGTGACCAGTGACCAGTGACCAGTGACCAGTGACCATTGATCTGTGACCTGTGACCAGTGACCAGTGACCAGTGACCAGTGACCAGTAACCCGTTACATGTGACCCGTGACCAGTGACCAGTGACCAGGGCCCAGTGACCAGTCACCAGTCACCATTGACCTGTGACCAGTGACCAGTGACCACTGACCACGGACCAGTGACAAGTGACCAGTGACTTGTGACGAGTGACCAGCGACCTGTGACTTGTGACCAGTGACCAGTGACCAGTGGCCAGTGACGAGTGTCCAGTGAGCACTGACCAGTGGCCAGTGACTAGTGACCCGTGACATGTGACACGTGACCAGTGACCAGTGACCAGTGACCAGTCACCACTCAGCAGTGACCAGCGACAGTGACCATTGAACAGCGACAGTGACCATTGACCAGTGACCATTGACAAGTGACCAGTGACCAGTGACCATTGACCAGTGACTTGTGACCAGTGACCCGCGACATGTGACTGTGACCAGTGACCACTGACCAGTGACCGGGGACCAGTGACTAGCGACCAGTGACCAGTGACCAGTGACCAGTGACCAGGGCCCAGTGACCAGTCACCAGTCACCATTGACCTGTGACCAGTGACCAGTGACCACTGACCACGGACCAGTGACAAGTGACCAGTGACTTGTGACGAGTGACCAGCGACCTGTGACTTGTGACCAGTGACCAGTGACCAGTGGCCAGTGACGAGTGTCCAGTGAGCACTGACCAGTGGCCAGTGACTAGTGACCCGTGACATGTGACACGTGACCAGTGACCAGTGACCAGTGACCAGTCACCACTCAGCAGTGACCAGCGACAGTGACCATTGAACAGCGACAGTGACCATTGACCAGTGACCATTGACAAGTGACCAGTGACCAGTGACCATTGACCAGCGACTTGTGACCAGTGACCCGCGACATGTGACTGTGACCAGTGACCACTGACCAGTGACCGGGGACCAGTGACTAGCGACCAGTGACCAGTGACCAGTGACCAGTGACCAGGGCCCAGTGACCAGTCACCAGTCACCATTGACCTGTGACCAGTGACCAGTGACCACTGACCACTGACCAGTCACAAATGACCAGTGACCCGCGACATGTGACTGTGACCAGTGACCACTGACCAGTGACCGGGGACCAGTGACTAGCGACCAGTGACCAGTGACCAGTGACCAGTGACCAGGGCCCAGTGACCAGTCACCAGTCACCATTGACCTGTGACCAGTGACCAGTGACCACTGACCACGGACCAGTGACAAGTGACCAGTGACTTGTGACGAGTGACCAGCGACCTGTGACTTGTGACCAGTGACCAGTGACCAGTGGCCAGTGACGAGTGTCCAGTGAGCACTGACCAGTGGCCAGTGACTAGTGACCCGTGACATGTGACACGTGACCAGTGACCAGTGACCAGTGACCAGTCACCACTCAGCAGTGACCAGCGACAGTGACCATTGAACAGCGACAGTGACCATTGACCAGTGACCATTGACAAGTGACCAGTGACCAGTGACCATTGACCAGCGACTTGTGACCAGTGACCCGCGACATGTGACTGTGACCAGTGACCACTGACCAGTGACCGGGGACCAGTGACTAGCGACCAGTGACCAGTGACCAGTGACCAGTGACCAGGGCCCAGTGACCAGTCACCAGTCACCATTGACCTGTGACCAGTGACCAGTGACCACTGACCACTGACCAGTGACAAATGACCAGTGACTTGTGACGAGTGACCAGCGACCTGTGACTTGTGACCACTGACCAGTGACCAGTGGCCAGTGACCAGTGTCCAGTGAGCAGTTACCAGTGGCCAGTGACTAGTGACCCGTGACATGTGACACGTGACCAGTGACCAGTGACCAGTGACCAGTGACCAGCGACCCGCGACATGTGACTGTGACCAGTTACCACTGACCAGTGACCAGTGACCACAGACCAGTTACAAGTGACCAGTGACCAGGGCCCAGTGACCAGTGAACAGTGACCATTGACCAGTGAGCAGTGACCACTGACCACTGAGCAGTGACCAGCGACAGTGACCATTGAACAGCGACTGTGACCATTGACCAGTGACCAGTGACCAGTGACCAGTGACCATTGACCAGTGACCAGTGACCATTGACCAGTGACTTGTGACCAGTAACCCGCGCCATGTGACTGTGACCAGTGACCACTGACCAGTGACCAGTGACCACAGACCAGTGACCAGTGACCAGTGACCAGTGACCAGTGACCAGTGACCATTGATCTGTGACCAGTGACCAGTGACCAGTGACCATTGACCAGTGACCAGTGACCAGTGACCAGTGACCATTGACCAGTGACTTGTGACCAGTAACCCGCGACATGTGACTGTGACCAGTGACCACTGACCAGTGACCAGTGACCACAGACCAGTGACCAGTGACCAGTGACTAGTGACCAGAGACCAGTGACCAGTGACCAGTGACCATTGATCTGTGACCAGTGACTAGCGACCAGTGACCAGTGACACGTGACATGTGACCCGTGACCAGTGACCAGTGACCAGGGCCCAGTCACCAGTCACCAGTCACCATTGACCTGCGACCAGTGACCAGTGACCACTGACCACTGACCAGTGACAAGTGACCAGTGACGAGTGACGAGTGACCAGCGACCTGTGACTTGTGACCAGTGACCAGTGACCATTGACCAGTGACTTGTGACCAGTGACCCGCGACATGTGACTGAGACCAGTTACCACTGACCAGTGACCAGTGACCACAGACCAGTGACAAGTGACCAGTGACCAGTGACCAGTGACCAGTGACCAGTGACCAGTGACCAGTGACCAGTGACCAGTGACCATTGATCTGTGACCAGTGACCAGTGACCAGTGACCAGTGACCAGTGACCAGTGACCACTGACCAGTGACCAGTGACCGGGGACCAGTGACTAGCGACCAGTGACCAGTGACCCGTGACATGTGACCCGTGACCAGTGACCAGTGACCAGTGACCAGTGACCAGTGACCATTGACCAGTGACCAGTGGCCAGTGACCAGTGACCAGTGACCAGTGAACAGTGACCAGTGACCATTGATCTGTGACCAGTGACTAGCGACCAGTGACCAGTGACCCGTGACATGTGACCCGTGACCAGTGACCAGTGACCAGGGCCCAGTCACCAGTCACCAGTCACCATTGACCTGTGACCAGTGACCAGTGACCACTGACCACTGACCAGTGACAAGTGACCAATGACTTGTGGCGAGTGACCAGCGACCTGTGACTTGTGACCCGTGACCAGTGACCAGTGACCACGGCCCAGTGACCAGTCACCAGTCACCATTGACCTGTGACCAGTGACCAGTGACCACTGACCACGGACCAGTGACAAGTGACCAGTGACTTGTGACGAGTGACCAGCGACCTGTGACTTGTGACCAGTGACCAGTGACCAGTGGCCAGTGACTAGTGACCCGTGACATGTGACACGTGACCAGTGACCAGTGACCAGTGACCAGTGACCACTCAGCAGTGACCAGCGACAGTGACCATTGAACAGCGACAGTGACCATTGACCAGTGACCATTGACAAGTGACCAGTGACCAGTGACCATTGACCAGTGACTTGTGACCAGTGACCCGCGACATGTGACTGTGACCAGTGACCACTGACCAGTGACCGGGGACCAGTGACTAGCGACCAGTGACCAGTGACAAGTGACCAGTGACCAGGGCCCAGTGACCAGTCACCAGTCACCATTGACCTGTGACCAGTGACCAGTGACCACTGACCACTGACCAGTGACAAATGACCAGTGACTTGTGACGAGTGACCAGCGACCTGTGACTTGTGACCACTGACCAGTGACCAGTGGCCAGTGACCAGTGTCCAGTGAGCAGTTACCACTGGCCAGTGACTAGTGACCCGTGACATGTGACACGTGACCAGTGTCCAGTGACCAGTGACCAGTGACCAGCGACCCGCGACATGTGACTGTGACCAGTTACCACTGACCAGTGACCAGTGACCACAGACCAGTTACAAGTGACCAGTGACCAGGGCCCAGTGACCAGTGAACAGTGACCATTGACCAGTGAGCAGTGACCACTGACCACTGAGCAGTGACCAGCGACAGTGACCATTGAACAGCGACAGTGACCATTGACCAGTGACCAGTGACCAGTGACCAGTGACCATTGACCATTGACCAGTGACCAGTGACCATTGACCAGTGACTTGTGACCAGTAACCCGCGCCATGTGACTGTGACCAGTGACCACTGACCAGTGACCAGTGACCACAGACCAGTGACCAGTGACCAGTGACCAGTGACCAGTGACCAGTGACCATTGATCTGTGACCAGTGACCATTGACCAGTGACCATTGACCAGTGACCAGTGACCAGTGACCAGTGACCATTGACCAGTGACTTGTGACCAGTAACCCGCGACATGTGACTGTGACCAGTGACCACTGACCAGTGACCAGTGACCACAGACCAGTGAACAGTGACCAGTGACCAGTGACCAGTGACCAGTGACCATTGATCTGTGACCAGTGACTAGCGACCAGTGACCAGTGACACGTGACATGTGACCCGTGACCAGTGACCAGTGACCAGGGCCCAGTCACCAGTCACCAGTCACCATTGACCTGCGACCAGTGACCAGTGACCACTGACCACTGACCAGTGACAAGTGACCAGTGACTTGTGACGAGTGACCAGCGACCTGTGACTTGTGACCAGTGACCAGTGACCATTGACCAGTGACTTGTGACCAGTGACCCGCGACATGTGACTGTGACCAGTTACCACTGACCAGTGACCAGTGACCACAGACCAGTGACAAGTGACCAGTGACCAGTGACCAGTGACCAGTGACCAGTGACCAGTGACCAGTGACCAGTGACCAGTGACCAGTGACCAGTGACCAGTGACCATTGACCTGTGACCAGTGACCAGTGACCAGTGACCAGTGACCAGTGACCAGTGACCACTGACCAGGGACCAGTGACCGGGGACCAGTGACTAGCGACCAGTGACCAGTGACCCGTGACATGTGACCCGTGACCAGTGACCAGTGACCAGTGACCAGTGACCAGTGACCATTGACCAGTGACCAGTGGCCAGTGACCAGTGACCAGTGACCAGTGAACAGTGACCATTGACCAGTGAGCAGTGACCAGTGACCACTGAGCAGTGACCAGCGACAGTGACCAGTGACCAGTGACCAGTGACCATTGATCTGTGACCAGTGACTAGCGACCAGTGACCAGTGACCCGTGACATGTGACCCGTGACCAGTGACCAGTGACCAGGGCCCAGTCACCAGTCACCAGTCACCATTGACCTGTGACCAGTGACCAGTGACCACTGACCACTGACCAGTGACAAGTGACCAGTGACTTGTGACGAGTGACCAGCGACCTGTGACGAGTGACCAGTGACCAGTGCCCAGTGGCCAGTGACCAGTGTCCAGTGAGCACTGACCAGTGGCCAGTGACTAGTGACCCGTGACATGTGACACGTGACCAGTGACCAGTGACCAGTAACCAGTGACCAGTGGCCAGTGACGTGTGACCAGTGACCAGTGACCAGTGACCAGTGAACAGTGACCATTGACCAGTGAGCAGTGACCAGTGACCACTCAGCAGTGACCAGCGACAGTGACCATTGAACAGCGACAGTGACCATTGACCAGTGACCAGTGACCAGTGACCAGTGACCATTGACAAGTGACCAGTGACAAGTGACCATTGACCAGTGACTTGTGACCAGTGACCCGCGACATGTGACTGTGACCAGTGACCACTGACCAGTGACCACAGACCAGTGACCAGTGACCAGTGACCAGTGACCAGTGACCAGTGACCAGTGACCAGTGACCACTGACCAGTGACAAGTGACCAGTGACTTGTGACCAGTGACCAGTGACCTGTGACTTGTGACCAGTGACCAGTGACCAGTGTCCAGTGACCAGTTACCAGTGACCAGTGACCAGTGACCAGTGACCAGTGACCAGTGACCAGTGACCAGTGATCAGTGACCAGTGACCGGTGACCGGTGACCGGTGACCAGTGACTAGCGACCAGTGAACAGTGACCCGTGACATGTGACCCGTGACCAGTGACCAGTGACCAGTGACCAGTGACCAGTGACCAGTGACCAGGGCCCAGTGACCTGTCACCAGTCACCATTGTCCTGTGACCAGTGACCAGTGACCACTGACAACTGACCAGTGACAAGTGACCAGTGACTTTTGACGAGTGACCAGCGACCTGTGACTTGTGACAAGTGACCAGTGACCGGTGGCCAGTGACCAGTGTCCAGTGAGCAGTAACCAGTGGCCAGTGACTAGTGACCCGTGACATGTGACACGTGACCAGTGACCAGTAACCAGTGACCAGTGACCAGCGACCCGCGACATGTGACTGTGACCAGTTACCACTGACCAGTGACCAGTGACCACAGACCAGTTACAAGTGACCAGTGACCAGGGCCCAGTGACCAGTGAACAGTGACCATTGACCAGTGAGCAGTGACCACTGACCACTGAGCAGTGACCAGCGACAGTGACCATTGAACAGCGACAGTGACCATTGACCAGTGACCAGTGACCAGTGACCAGTGACCATTGACCAGTGACCAGTGACCATTGACCAGTGACTTGTGACCAGTAACCCGCGCCATGTGACTGTGACCAGTGACCACTGACCAGTGACCAGTGACCAGTGACCAGTGACCAGTGACCAGTGACCAGTGACCATTGATCTGTGACCAGTGACCAGTGACCAGTGACCACTGACCAGTGACCAGTGACCAGTGACCAGTGACCAGTGACCAGTGACCATTGACCAGTAAATTGTGACCAGTAACCCGCGACATGTGACTGTGACCAGTGACCACTGACCAGTGACCAGTGACCACAGACCAGTGACCAGTGACCAGTGACCAGTGACCAGTGACCAGTGACCATTGATCTGTGACCAGTGACTAGCGACCAGTGACCAGTGACACGTGACATGTGACCCGTGACCAGTGACCAGTGACCAGGGCCCAGTCACCAGTCACCAGTCACCATTGACCTGCGACCAGTGACCAGTGACCACTGACCACTGACCAGTGACAAGTGACCAGTGACTTTTGACGAGTGACCAGCGACCTGTGACTTGTGACCAGTGACCAGTGACCATTGACCAGTGACTTGTGACCAGTGACCCGCGACATGTGAGTGTGACCAGTTACCACTGACCAGTGACCAGTGACCACAGACCAGTGACAAGTGACCAGTGACCAGTGACCAGTGACCAGTGACCAGTGACCAGTGACCAGTGACCAGTGACCAGTGACCAGTGACCAGTGACCAGTGACCAGTAACCATTGATCTGTGACCAGTGACCAGTGACCAGTGACCAGTGACCACTGACCAGTGACCAGTGACCGGGGACCAGTGACTAGCGACCAGTGACCAGTGACCCGTGACATGTGACCCGTGACCAGTGACCAGTGACCAGTGACCAGTGACCAGTGACCATTGACCAGTGACCAGTGGCCAGTGACCAGTGACCAGTGAACAGTGACCATTGACCAGTGAGCAGTGACCAGTGACCACTGAGCAGTGACCAGCGACAGTGACCAGTGACCAGTGACCAGTGACCAGTGACCATTGATCTGTGACCAGTGACTAGCGACCAGTGACCAGTGACCCGTGACATGTGACCCGTGACCAGTGACCAGTGACCAGGGCCCAGTCACCAGTCACCAGTCACCATTGACCTGTGACCAGTGACCAGTGACCACTGACCACTGACCAGTGACATGTGACCAATGACTTGTGGCGAGTGACCAGCGACCTGTGACATGTGACCAGTGACCAGTGACCAGTGGCCAGTGACCAGTGTCCAGTGAGCACTGACACGTGACCAGTGACCAGCGACCAGTGACCAGTGACCAGTAACCAGTGACCAGTGGCCAGTGACCTGTGACCAGTGACCAGTGACCAGTGACCAGTGACCAGTGACCATTGACCAGTGACTTGTGACCAGTAACCCGCGACATGTGACTGTGACCAGTGACCACTGACCAGTGACCAGTGACCACAGACCAGTGACCAGTGACAAGTGACTAGTGACCAGTGACCAGTGACCAGTGACCAGTGACCAGTGACCATTGATCTGTGACCAGTGACTAGCGACCAGTGACCCGTGACATGTGACTTGTGACCAGTGACCAGTGACCAGGGCCCAGTCACCAGTCACCAGTCACCATTGACCTGTGACCAGTGACCAGTGACCACTGACCACTGACCAGTGACAAGTGACCAGTGACTTGTGGCGAGTGACCAGCGACCTGTGACTTGTGACCAGTGACCAGTGACCAGTGGCCAGTGACCAGTGTCCAGTGAGCACTGACCAGTGGCCAGTGACTAGTGACCCGTGACATGTGACACGTGACCAGTGACCAGTGACCAGTGACCAGTGACCAGTGACCAGTAACCAGTGACCAGTGGCCAGTGACCTGTGACCAGTGACCAGTGACCAGTGACCAGTGAACAGTGACCATTGACCAGTGAGCAGTGACCAGTGACCACTCAGGAGTGACCAGCGACAGTGACCATTGAACAGCGACAATGACCATTGACCAGTGACCAGTGACCAGTGACCAGTGACCATTGACAAGTGACCATTGACCAGTGACCATTGACCAGTGACTTGTGACCAGTGACCCGCGACATGTGACTGTGACCAGTGACCACTGACCAGTGACCACAGACCAGTGACCAGTGACCAGTGACCAGTGACCAGTGACCAGTGACCACTGACCAGTGACAAGTGACCAGTAACTTGTGACCAGTGACCAGTGACCTGTGACTTGTAACCAGTGACCAGTGACCAGTTTCCAGTGACCAGTGACCAGTGACCAGTGACCAGTGACCAGTGACCAGTGACCATTGATCTGTGACCAGTGACCAGTGACCAGTGACCAGTGACCACTGACCAGTGACCAGTGACCGGGGAGCAGTGACTAGCGACCAGTAACCAGTCACCCGTGACATGTTACCCGTGACCAGTGACCAGTGACCAGTGACCAGTGACCATTAACCAGTGACCAGTGACCAGTGAACAGTGACCATTGACCAGTGAGCAGTGACCAGTGACCACTGAGCAGTGACCAGCGACAGTGACCATTGAACAGCGACAGTGACCATTGACCAGCGACAGTGACCAGTAACCAGTGACCAGTGACCAGTGACCAGTGACCAGTGACCAGTGACCAGTGACCAGTGACCAGTGACCATTGATCTGTGACCAGTGACCAGTGACCAGTGACCACTGACCAGTGACTAGTGACCGGGGACCAGTGACTAGCGACCTGTGACCAGTCACCCGTGACATGTGACCCGTGACCAGTGACCAGTGACCAGTGACCAGAGACCAGTGACCATTGACCAGTGACCAGTGGCCAGTGACCAGTGACCAGTGACCAGTGAACAGTGACCATTGACCAGTGAGCAGTGACCAGTGACCACTGAGCAGTGACCAGCGACAGTGACCATTGAACAGCGACAGTGACCATTGACCACTCAGCAGTGACCAGCGACAGTGACCATTGACCAGTGACCAGTGACCAGTGACCAGTGACCAGTGACCATTGACCAGTGACCAGTGACCAGTGACCATTGACCAGTGACTTGTGACCAGTGACCCGCGACATGTGACTGTGACCAGTGACCACTGACCAGTGACCACAGAAAAGTGACCAGTGACCAGTGACCAGTGACCAGTGACCACTGACCAGTGACAAGTGACCAGTGACTTGTGACCAGTGACCAGTGACCTGTGACTTGTGACCAGCGACCAGTGACCAGTGTCCAGTGACCAGTGACCAGTGACCATTGACCAGTGACCAGTGACCAGTGACCAGTGACCATTGACCAGTGACCAGTGACCAGTGACCATTGATCTGTGACCAGTGACCAGTGACCAGTGACCAGTGACCACTGACCAGTGACCAGTGACCGGGGACCAGTGACTAGCGACCAGTGACCAGCGACCCGTGACATGTGACCCGTGACCAGTGACCAGTGACCAGTGACCAGGGCCCAGTGACCATTGACCAGTGGCCAGTGACCAGTGACCAGTGACCAGTGACCAGTGACCACTGACCAGTGACCACAGACCAGTGACCAGTGACCAGTGACCAGTGACCAGTGACCAGTGACCATTGACCAGTGACCAGTGACCAGTGACCAGTGACCATTGACCAGTGACTTGTGACCAGTAACCCGCGACATGTGACTGTGACCAGTGACCACTGACCAGTGACCAGTGACCACAGACCAGTGACCAGTGACCAGTGACCAGTGACCAGTGACCAGTGACCAGTGACCAGTGACCATTGATCTGTGACCAGTGACCAGTGACCAGTGACCAATGACCAGTGAACAGTGACCATTGACCAGTGACCACTGAGCAGTGACCAGCGACAGTGACCATTGAACAGCGACAGTGACCATTGACCAGTCACCAGTGACCAGTGACCAGTGACCATTGACCAGTGACCAATGACCAGTGACCAGTGACCATTGACCAGTGACTTGTGACCAGTAACCCGCGACATGTGACTGTGACCAGTGACCACTGACCAGTGACCAGTGACCACAGACCAGTGACCAGTGACCAGTGACCAGTGACCAGTGACCAGTGACCAGTGACCAGTGACCAGTGACCATTGATCTGTGACCAGTGACCAGTGACCAGTGACCAGTGACCACTGACCAGTGACCAGTGACCGGGGACCAGTGACTAGCGACCAGTGACCAGTGACCCGTGACATCTGACCCGTGACCAGTGACCAGTGACCAGGGCCCAGTGACCAGTCACCAGTCACCATTGACCTGTGACCAGTGACCAGTGACCACTGACCACTGACCAGTGACAAGTGACCAGTGACTTGTGACGAGTGACCAGCGACCTGTGACTTGTGACCAGTGACCAGTGACCAGTGGCCAGTGACCAGTGTCCAGTGAGCACTGACCAGTGGCCAGTGACTAGTGACCCGTGACATGTGACACGTGACCAGTGACCAGTGACCAGTGACCAGTGACCACTCAGCAGTGACCAGCGACAGTGACCATTGAACAGCGACAGTGACCATTGACCAGTGACCAGTGACCAGTGACCAGTGACCATTGACCAGTGACCAGTGACCAGTGACCATTGACCAGTGACTTGTGACCAGTGACCCGCGACATGTGACTGTGACCAGTGAACACTGACCAGTGACCACAGACCAGTGACCAGTGACCAGTGACCAGTGACCAGTGACCAGTGACCAGTGACCAGTGACCAGTGACCACTGACCAGTGACCAGTGACCGGGGACCAGTGACTAGCGACCAGTGACCAGTGACCCGTGACATGTGACCCGTGACCAGTGACCAGTGACCAGTGACCTGTGACCAGTGACCAGTGACCAGTGACAAGTGACCAGTGACTTGTGACGAGTGACCAGCGACCTTTGACTTGTGACCAGTGACCAGTGACCAGTGGCCAGTGACCAGTGTCCAGTGAGCAGTGACCAGTGGCCAGTGACTAGTGACCCGTGACATGTGACACGTGACCAGTGACCAGTGACCAGTGACCAGTGACCAGCGACCCGCGACATGTGACTG
Organism: Andrena bucephala; assembly: GCA_947577245.1. NCBI lineage: Eukaryota > Metazoa > Arthropoda > Insecta > Hymenoptera > Andrenidae > Andrena > Andrena bucephala. Next base: position 53,051,809 of record OX387716.1, on the reverse strand, counting down.
TGACCAGTTACCACTGACCAGTGACCAGTGACCACAGACCAGTGACAAGTGACCAGTGACCAGGGCCCAGTGACCAGTGAACAGTGACCATTGACCAGTGAGCAGTGACCACTGACCACTGAGCAGTGACCAGCGACAGTGACCATTGAACAGCGACAGTGACCATTGACCAGTGACCAGTGACCAGTGACCAGTGACCATTGACCAGTGACCAGTGACCATTGACCAGTGACTTGTGACCAGTAACCCGCGACATGTGACTGTGACCAGTGACCACTGACCAGTGACCAGTGGCCACAGACCAGTGACCAGTGACCAGTGACCAGTGACCAGTGACCAGTGACCATTGATCTGTGACCAGTGACCAGTGACCAGTGACCATTGACCAGTGACCAGTGACCATTGAACTGTGACTTGTGACCAGTAACCCGCGACATGTGACTGTGACCAGTGACCACTGACCAGTGACCAGTGACCACAGACCAGTGACCAGTGACCAGTGACCAGTGACCAGTGACCAGTGACCAGTGACCAGTGTTACGTCCCTACTTTCTATTTGGGCGCGATTTTCGGGAGTTCTCGTATTTAACCGCTTTTGAGCTAATCCAGGGATTTACGCTCTGGGATAGTTGAGACAACGGTTTTAGATATTCAATATTATTATTCTGTGAAGTACCCTACCTTTCTTATTGTGAGATTTGGATTAACTTCCACGAGATGGGACCTGATGAAACCCCTGATATCTCCTGGGCCTGGTCGGGCTTCGGGGTGGTCCACTCGCCAACAACCAGGGTTCGCCCAAATGCAGGGGGTTCGATCTCTTGCCTGACGATCGGAGGTGTAGCGATACCAAGAAGCTCGTCGCCGGTCGCCGGCGCTTCACGATAATAACAATTCAGTTTTCGTAGCTGCACTCTTCGCCCCGCACGATGATTCCTTGGCATTTGTCCTTTGGTATTTTAACCAGCAATTATTAATTGACCGATGCATCAATCTCCACCTTCCGCACCAGGTGCTACCGCGGGCAACGTTCTGCTCTTCAACAGCACCATCGGGGAAGGCAAGCTCGATGTAATTGCAAATATTTCATTAGAATTTATTAATATTTTACAAATCGCGTCTCTCAAGGTTTACGCTTGATTTCTGGTAAAACCGCGGGCAACGTTCTGCTCATAGGTAATACCATCATTCAACGCAACCCGTGAATTATCAGTGTACATTTTCGTAATTTATTTCATTTTAGCAAAAGACAAACGTCAAATCAAAGAGGATTGGAATTTGAGGTAGAACACTTCACTCACTGATTTAATGTAACAAAAATCAATTTTATTTACCGTTACGATGTCTACACTTCAACTTTTATTACTGTTTTGCTTTTTCTCGATTCAAAAGATTCTTGTAGTCTTTAACGTGTGATTGATGAGGAATTAATATAATAACTGAACATGATAACTTTTATAACATGGTAATCATCTCCGCGGGTGGTCCGATCCCTTTTTATAGGGCAATTGGTCACTCCTTCTCCAGGTTTGTCACATGACAATTAAGACGGTGGGAGATGAAATCGCCCAATCATCTGCCGTGGGATCCACCTGAAGAATTCTTTCCAGCGGGCTATTCGAGAGTTTTGTTTACTGCAGAATTTGAGCTATTGCGCGCCTATTTCGGTGTCTTCTGCTTTACTTAAGACGTATTTCTGCAGTTATACGAAACCCTCAGTAGCGTCGATAGTTAAATTCTTATTTTAATTCCTTTTTAGAAGTTTACGCTACTGGGTTTTCGATGTGCTCTGTACGATTGGTTTCGTACAGCCCACATACTAGGGATTGAAGTTAAAATACATCGGTTCCGTATTGGAGCTCGATTTACGGGATATAATAGGGAGGGCAAATTTGTGGCGATGATCAGGAGCGCAGCTTCGCGAAGGTGTCGACTCCGCTGGCGGAAGGGGCCTCTGACCCATCAGCTGGCGTCCACTGGTCCCCTTTGTGTGCGCACGACTGGCTAGCTGGTGTGCGGCTAGTAGCTGTGCGGCTACCTCCTTCATGCTGGTCCTCCTGCTCACTGTTGCCGTCCGTTGATTCTTGACTTGATTTCTTCTTGTAGATTACGGATTACAATGCCTTATCGGCAACACTTGTATACTAGGTGATTACAATACACCAAAGTACGAAATAGTAAATATATTCGATTTAAAGGGTTAGATAATAGTAGACTCCACGTCGCGGGACGTGACACCTCCCCCCTTAGAAAGCAAATTTCCAGAGGAAATTTGTTTCAATTCTTGGATGGCTTCCTTGAATTCTCTTGCTGCTGGAGTCGGTTGTTGTCCCTCGTCAGTTGTTGCTGGTTGATCTGCATTCTGCGATGACGGTTGCTTTTTCTTTGCAAAATGTATTATTAAAGTAGTTAAGGAGCTCCAAATTGCCCCTAACAAGTGTAGTCCGCATCCATAGACTGCATGTATTTGATATCCGTGTACAATGGTATCAAATACTGTTTTTATTATTTTAATGATAATAAAAACTCCAAGTAGTCCTGCGGTGGCTGTTCCAAATTTAAGAAATCCATTCCAGAATTTGGCTGCTGCATTTTCGGCCAACGTGGTGATGGTTTCTTCGTCCAAAATTCCCATTATTGAAATTGATCCAACGGGAATATTTTTCCCGGATACTCCTCTGGCGAGTGTATTTAATATCGCTGCTTTTTCTGCAAGGGAACATAATGTGGTCCCTTAAATTTTCCAATTCCTTCTGTGTATATATTCCGCTGGTTGCGAGATCCGAAGGAGATGTATAATGCCAGTTGAGTTTTGTTTTTGGATGTAATATTTGAGGTGGATGAACTTCAATTGGATGTGGTGAAATTCTGTGCCATGCTTGGTCAATTTCATACATGACTGGTAGAATGGGACTACATTCTCCATGTGTCCCTTGAGTAGTTAATATGTGAGATTTCGGTGTTAAAAACATAGAATTGTTTTTCAACCATATAGGTAACTCTATATAACATTCATCGGTTTTACGTATTTTAACTTGTACAGGAATGCATTTAACAATGTGAATCACTTCGCCAGCTACTAGTGCCATATGTCCTGGTGATTTCATGACTATATTGGCAAATTCGTCTGGTTTCAGTGTAGCAATTATTAGAGCATTGTTTAATATTTGCTGTTCCAATAAGCATTTTTGAATAATTATGTCTCTGTATAGAGTTTTTAATTCAGTTCTTATGTGTTTTTCCACGTAGACAAATTTGGAATTTACATACGTAAAAATATCCAAATTTTCTACAGGAATTTTGTGTAAAGATGCAAATGTTCTTTCTTTTGTTGTTGTGGAGATTGGGTTAATTTCGCAATCTCCTACTGAATTTAATGAAACGATTGTCACGTTTAAATGTTGCCCATTGCAATCGTATCCAATGAGGGCCCAAACAAGATTCAAGTTAATTACAATTATCCATGGTAAAATCATGGTGATTCCCCTTTTTAAAAAAAAAATTTGGTTTAAACTATCGTTATGTTAATAACGATTTATAATTTTCCCTTTAGTATTTCGTACTCTCGAAATCTTATTCTATATATATATAGAAATTTTATGGGTACCCGCTCTTCGTCCCATGTGTCTCCTCTCGCAAGTAATCGTATTAAAATTATCTAATTTTCCTTTTGGAAAGCTCCTGAACAGAATTTTATGGTCTGTAATAGACGACAATCTAAGTATTGTATTACTCAGTCATTTTGTCGATCTATTCTCTATTTGTGTACAATTTTATTTTATTTGATTATCATCCTGGATAGGACTTAATATACGCGAGCTTAAGTTTATTTATATGTACAGTACGAGTTGTTCCATCAGATAATATTTTAACATTCTGATTAGGCAACAATTCGAGTACTTTATACGGTCCTGAGTACTGATCTGCGAACTTTGTCCTCCGAGGTTCTTTCAAAAGATATACTAAATCTCCTGCTTTAAAATCTTGTGGATTAATTTTCCGATCATAATATTGTTTAGATTTGGCTTTTGCCTTTATCAAATTTTCTCGGGCTTGGGTTTGCAGATTAGTTATTTTACAAAATAAATCTCTTAGATATTCAACATATGTAGGTTCCAAATCTTCACCAATAGGTTTTTCGCTTGAAGGTTCTCGTGCTATGCATCCGAAAACTAATTCATGTGGTGAAAATTTAGTACCCTCATGTACTGCAGTGTTGTATGAAAACATTGCTAAATCTATCCAATTATCCCAATTATCATCATTTGTCGTATACTGTTTTAAATATTCTGTTAGTACGTGATGCGATCTTTCTATCGAACCGTTACTCTGTGGATGATAAGCTGTAGTAACATAACGTTTAATTTTGAATCGCTTAGCGATGATTTTTAGCACATTTGAAGTAAAATTTGTTCCTTGATCAGTTAAAATGGCTTTAGGTGATCCGAATCGGCAAATAAACCGTTTTATAAATACGTCTGCTATATCGGCAGAGGTGGTTCGAGCTAAAGGTATCGCTATTGAATATTTCGTTAATAAATCTTGTATCGTTAGTATGTGTGTTCTTCCTTTTCTGGTTTTTGGCAATGGTCCTACGATGTCCATGCTGATTTTGTCGAACGCTTTACCTGGAGTATCTGTCAAGACCATTGGTTGTTTTATTTTTATTCTTGTTAACTTTTTCATTTGACAGTCTTGGCATTCTCTGATGAATTTTTGAATTTCCTTCTTCATATTTTCCCAATAGTAATTTTGTCGTATCCTGTGGTAGGTTTTCGTAACTCCTTTGTGTCCTCCACTGGACGACGTATGTTTTTCTTTTATTATATGTTCTCTCAGATTTTCAGGTGGTGTTACCACTTCACCAGTGCAAATGGTGATTGTAATCGGTAGGTTTTCGAAGATGTGCTTTAATCTATTTATGATATATTTCCATGGTATGTCTTCTATATTATGGGTTCTACTTATGGAGAACGATTTCAGGTCGAATTCCGTGACTACGTCCCATAATGACATGAGACCATTTAAAATGTTATCAGGTCGTATAATAGTTCTTGGATTTTCTTTGATTGGTAAACTTATTATATATCTTACTCCATCTGGTACTGGTCGGGCCCTTTCTAGGGTAAGATCTACATGATTTGGTAGTAGATTTTCTGTTTCTAGTTCTTTAGCACCTCTATCGATTGGACTTCCATCCAATCCGATGAAAATGACTCTATTATCTTTTATTTTTGCAAGAGAATCTCTAGATTCTCTTATCACCAATTGGTTTTGATGAGGAATTGTATCCTCGCTTCTACTTGTAGTTGTTCTTGGTGATAATTGAGGCGGTGATGGAGATAGATCTATTATTTCCATGGATTCTTCGTCTTGCGGTGTTTCTGTGGTTTCCATTGATTCTTCTTCTTGTAGTGTTCCAGTAGTTTCGATTGATTGTTCTTCTTGTAGTGTTTCGGTAGTTTCAATTGATTCTTCTTCTTCTTGTGATGTTCCTGCGATGTCAATTGGTTCTTCTTGGATTTTCCTTTTTGGTGAAGGACCAGCAATTGATGAATCGCTTGATAGAGTTCTTTTCCGTTTTTGTTCTAAATTTTGAGGTGTTTCTGACGATAATGTATTTTGTTCCATATCTACATCTTCTGATTCTTCTGGTATTGGTATGCGTTTACGTCTCCTTTTTGGAAATTCTAAATATTTGAGTTCCCTATTTGGGAAGGCTAAATGTCTACTTCTCGTCATTGCTCCTTTGAAATCTTCCGGTGAAGTTGACCGTAAATTTTTCTTTTGAGGCGGTTCGCCTTCTGGAGGATCCTCTTCCTCTCTTGCTCTTATCGGTAGGCATACTTCTGGTGGATTGCGGGATAACGCATCAGCGTTGAGGTTACTTTCCCCTTTTTTATAATTTATTTCGAATTCGTAATCGGATAATTTAAGTTTCCATTTCCAAATTCGAGAATTTGGATCTTTTATTGAATTCATCCATACTAGAGGTTTGTGGTCTGTTTCTATTTTAAATTTACGACCATATAAATAGGGTCTAAAATGTGTTACGCAATAAATAATTGCTAAACATTCTTTTTCAATTGTAGAATAATTTTGTTCTGCTGTATTTAATAAGCGGGACGCATAAGCAATAGGAAGATCGTCGCCGGTAAATTCCTGACTAAGCACTCCTCCTATAGCGTAACCCGAAGCATCCGTCGTTACTTTGAACGGGTGCGAGAAATCTGGGTATTGAAGTATTGGCTTAGATATTAGAGCTTTCTTTAATATTTGAAATGCTTCTTCTTCTTCTTTGTCCCAAATAAATTTCTTTGTCTTTTTTAATAGATTTGTTAATGGTTTCGATTTTCTTGAAAATTCAGGTATAAATCGTCTATAGTATCCAATTAATCCCAAGAATTGTTTAATGTTCTTAGGGGTTTTGGGTCTAGGAAAATTTTCTACTGCTTCAATCTTTTTTGGATCCGGTTTTACTCCATGTTCGTCAATTATGTGTCCTAAATAGATCACTTCATGTCGTAAAAATTCGCATTTGTCTGGTTGAAGCATTAGTTTTGCTTCCCGTAGTCTTTTCATTAATCTTGTAAATTTTATTTCGTGTTCACGAAGAGAACGGGAATATATTACTATGTCATCCAGATAAACAAAAAGTTCGGTTCCTTGAAGTCCTGATAGAACGCTATTCATAAGGCGTTGAAATGTTGCAGGAGCATTTTTTAATCCAAAGCGCAAATTTTGAACGCGAGTTATGTAATCGAGAATATTTTCTCCTGGTTTTTTAAATGTATACCCCAATTCGCCTTTATATTGATTCACATTTTTACACGGCGCGAAGTACTGTTTCAATTTATTTCCGAACTCGTCTAGAGTGATTAGATCAGAATCGCCTATCGCAATTAAAGCATGTCCGCGTAATTTATTCATTAATAATTTTGTTAATTGCATTTCTTGCTGAGGGGCTAACATTGATTTTGCCCGTTCACATGCCTTTAAAAATTGAAAAACAGATGGTCGATAGCCATCGAAGAAAGGAACTGCCTCTAACGCGAGTTTGATTGGAATTTTTCCGTCCATCGGATCTTGTTTAGATTTAAAGTCGCGAATTTCTAGTTCACGCGTTACTGGACGTTTTTCGACCGGATTTGGGGTAATTATCTCAGATTTGATACTGTGAACGTCTTCGGCACGCTCCCTCTCTAATCTTTTTACTCTTGCTGTTACTGACTCTAAATGCTCGAATTTTTCATCCCACAACGTTAATATTGTGAGGAGTTGAGATAAAGTTTCGGAAGGGGTCAATTCACCCTTTGATTCTAACGCTGTCTTTGCCTGTCGGATTATCTCTGTTTGCTTTCGCAATTCCTCTTCGTCCTTTTCACCGTGATCCGACATGATTCTTGATTTTACGCGCTTGATTTTACTGATTTGATTTCTCAACTATTGCGGATTATCCCACCGCTGCCACCAATAAAATAACTCCTAATGTTACGTCCCTACTTTCTATTTGGGCGCGATTTTCGGGAGTTCTCGTATTTAACCGCTTTTGAGCTAATCCAGGGATTTACGCTCTGGGATAGTTGAGACAACGGTTTTAGATATTCAATATTATTATTCTGTGAAGTACCCTACCTTTCTTATTGTGAGATTTGGATTAACTTCCACGAGATGGGACCTGATGAAACCCCTGATATCTCCTGGGCCTGGTCGGGCTTCGGGGTGGTCCACTCGCCAACAACCAGGGTTCGCCCAAATGCAGGGGGTTCGATCTCTTGCCTGACGATCGGAGGTGTAGCGATACCAAGAAGCTCGTCGCCGGTCGCCGGCGCTTCACGATAATAACAATTCAGTTTTCGTAGCTGCACTCGTCGCCCCGCACGATGATTCCTTGGCATTTGTCCTTTGGTATTTTAACCAGCAATTATTAATTGACCGATGCATCAATCTCCACCTTCCGCACCAGGTGCTACCGCGGGCAACGTTCTGCTCTTCAACAGCACCATCGGGGAAGGCAAGCTCGATGTAATTGCAAATATTTCATTAGAATTTATTAATATTTTACAAATCGCGTCTCTCAAGGTTTACGCTTGATTTCTGGTAAAACCGCGGGCAACGTTCTGCTCATAGGTAATACCATCATTCAACGCAACCCGCGAATTATCAGTGTACATTTTCGTAATTTATTTCATTTTAGCAAAAGACAAACGTCAAATCAAAGAGGATTGGAATTTGAGGTAGAACACTTCACTCACTGATTTAATGTAACAAAAATCAATTTTATTTACCGTTACGATGTCTACACTTCAACTTTTATTACTGTTTTGTTTTTTCTCGATTCAAAAGATTCTTGTAGTCTTTAACGTGTGATTGATGAGGAATTAATATAATAACTGAACATGATAACTTTTATAACATGGTAATCATCTCCGCGGGTGGTCCGATCCCTTTTTATAGGGCAATTGGTCACTCCTTCTCCAGGTTTGTCACATGACAATTAAGACGGTGGGAGATGAAATCGCCCAATCATCTGCCGTGGGATCCACCTGAAGAATTCTTTCCAGCGGGCTATCCGAGAGTTTTGTTTACTGCAGAATTTGAGCTATTGCGCGCCTATTTCGGTGTCTTCTGCTTTACTTAAGACGTATTTCTGCAGTTATACGAAACCCTCAGTAGCGTCGATAGTTAAATTCTTATTTTAATTCCTTTTTAGAAGTTTACGCTACTGGGTTTTCGATGTGCTCTGTACGATTGGTTTCGTACAGCCCACATACTAGGGATTGAAGTTAAAATACATCGGTTCCGTATTGGAGCTCGATTTACGGGATATAATAGGGAGGGCAAATTTGTGGCGATGATCAGGAGCGCAGCTTCGCGAAGGTGTCGACTCCGCTGGCGGAAGGGGCCTCTGACCCATCAGCTGGCGTCCACTGGTCCCCTTTGTGTGCGCACGACTGGCTAGCTGGTGTGCGGCTAGTAGCTGTGCGGCTACCTCCTTCATGCTGGTCCTCCTGCTCACTGTTGCCGTCCGTTGATTCTTGACTTGATTTCTTCTTGTAGATTACGGATTACAATGCCTTATCGGCAACAGTTGTATACTAGGTGATTACAATACACCAAAGTACGAAATAGTAAATATATTCGATTTAAAGGGTTAGATAATAGTAGACTCCACGTCGCGGGACGTGACAACAAGTGACCATTGATCTGTGACCAGTGACTAGCGACCAGTGACCAGTGACCCGTGACATGTGACCCGTGACCAGTGACCAGTGACCAGGGCCCAGTCACCAGTCACCAGTCACCATTGACCTGTGACCAGTGACCAGTGACCACTGACCACTGACCAGTGACAAGTGACCAGTGACTTGTGACGAGTGACCAGCGACCTGTGACGAGTGACCAGTGACCAGTGCCCAGTGGCCAGTGACCAGTGTCCAGTGAGCACTGACCAGTGGCCAGTGACTAGTGACCCGTGACATGTGACACGTGACCAGTGACCAGTGACCAGTGACCAGAGACCAGTAACCAGTGACCAGTGGCCAGTGATCTGTGACCAGTGACCAGGGACCAGTGACCAGTGAACAGTGACCATTGACCAGTGAGCAGTGACCAGTGACCACTCAGCAGTGACCAGCGACAGTGACCATTGACCAGTGACCAGTGACCAGTGACCAGTGACCATTGACAAGTGACCAGTGACCAGTGACCATTGACCAGTGACTTGTGACCAGTGACCCGCGACATGTGACTGTGACCAGTGACCACTGACCAGTGACCACAGACCAGTGACCAGTGACCAGTGACCAGTGACCAGTGACCACTGACCAGTGACAAGTGACCAGTGACTTGTGACCAGTGACCAGTGACCTGTGACTTGTGACCAGTGACCAGTGACCAGGGCCCAGTGACCAGTCACCAGTCACCATTGACATGTGACCAGTGACCAGTGACCACTGACAACTGACCAGTGACAAGTGACCAGTGACTTGTGACGAGTGACCAGCGACCTGTGACTTGTGACAAGTGACCAGTGACCAGTGGCCAGTGACCAGTGTCCAGTGAGCAGTAACCAGTGGCCAGTGACTAGTGACCCGTGACATGTGACACGTGACCAGTGACCAGTGACCAGTGACCAGTGACCAGCGACAGTAACCATTGAACAGCGACAGTGACCATTGACCAGTGACCAGTGACCAGTGACCATTGACCAGTGACCATTGACCAGTGACACGTGACCAGTGACCAGTGACCAGTGACCATTGATCTGTGACCAGTGACCAGTGACCAGTGACCAGTGACCAGTGACCAGTGACCAGTGACCAGTGACCAGTGACCAGTGACCAGTGACCAGTGACCAGTGACCAGTGATCAGTGACCAGTGACCGGTGACCGGTGACCGGTGACCAGTGACTAGCGACCAGTGAACAGTGACCCGTGACATGTGACCCGTGACCAGTGACCAGTGACCAGTGACCAGTGACCAGTGACCAGTGACCAGGGCCCAGTGACCAGTCACCAGTCACCATTGACATGTGACCAGTGACCAGTGACCACTGACAACTGACCAGTGACAAGTGACCAGTGACTTGTGACGATTGACCAGCGACCTGTGACTTGTGACAAGTGACCAGTGACCAGTGGCCAGTGACCAGTGTCCAGTGAGCAGTAACCAGTGGCCAGTGACTAGTGACCCGTGACATGTGACACGTGACCAGTGACCAGTGACCAGTGACCAGTGACCAGCGACAGTAACCATTGAACAGCGACAGTGACCATTGACCAGTGACCAGTGACCAGTGACCATTGACCAGTGACCATTGACCAGTGACACGTGACCAGTGACCAGTGACCAGTGACCATTGATCTGTGACCAGTGACCAGTGACCAGTGACCAGTGACCACTGACCAGTGACCAGTGACCGGGGACCAGTGACTAGCGACCAGTGACCAGTGAACCGTGACATGTGACCCGTGACCAGTGACCAGTGACCAGTGACCAGTGACCATTGACCAGTGACCAGTGGCCAGTGACCAGTGACCAGTGACCAGTGAACAGTGACCATTGACCAGTGAGCAGTGACCAGTGACCACTGAGCAGTGACCAGCGACAGTGACCAGTGACCAGTGACCAGTGACCATTGATCTGTGACCAGTGACTAGCGACCAGTGACCAGTGACCCGTGACCAGTGACCAGTGACCAGGGCCAAGTCACCAGTCACCAGTCACCATTGACCTGTGACCAGTGACCAGTGACCACTGACCACTGACCAGTGACAAGTGACCAGTGACTTGTGGCGAGTGACCAGCGACCTGTGACTTGTGACCAGTGACCAGTGACCAGTGGCCAGTGACCAGTGTCCAGTGAGCACTGACCAGTGGCCAGTGACTAGTGACCCGTGACATGTGACACGTGACCAGTGACCAGTGACCAGTGACCAGTGACCAGTAACCAGTGACCAGTGGCCAGTGACCTGTGACCAGTGACCAGTGACCAGTGACCAGTGACCAGTGACCATTGACCAGTGACTTGTGACGAGTAACCCGCGACATGTGACTGTGACCAGTGACCACTGACCAGTGACCAGTGACCACAGACCAGTGACCAGTGACCAGTGACCAGTGACCAGTGACCAGTGACCAGTTACCAGTGACCAGTGACCAGTGACCATTGATCTGTGACCAGTGACTAGCGACCAGTGACCCGTGACATGTGACCCGTGACCAGTGACCAGTGACCAGGGCCCAGTCACCAGTCACCAGTCACCATTGACCTGTGACCAGTGACCAGTGACCACTGACCACTGACCAGTAACCAGTGACCAGTGGCCAGTGACCTGTGACCAGTGACCAGTGACCAGTGACCAGTGACCAGTGACCATTGATCTGTGACCAGTGACTAGCGACCAGTGACCCGTGACATGTGACCCGTGACCAGTGACCAGTGACCAGGGCCCAGTCACCAGTCACCAGTCACCATTGACCTGTGACCAGTGACCAGTGACCACTGACCACTGACCAGTGACAAGTGACCAGTGACTTGTGGCGAGTGACCAGCGACCTGTGACTTGTAACCAGTGACCAGTGACCAGTGGCCAGTGACCAGTGTCCAGTGAGCACTGACAAGTGGCCAGTGACTAGTGACCCGTGACATGTGACACGTGACCAGTGACCAGTGACCAGTGACTAGTGACCAGTAACCAGTGACCAGTGGCCAGTGACCTGTGACCAGTGACCAGTGACCAGTGACCAGTGAACAGTGACCATTGACCAGTGAGCAGTGACCAGTGACCACTCAGCAGTGACCAGCGACAGTGACCATTGAACAGCGACAGTGACCATTGACCAGTGACCAGTGACCAGTGACCAGTGACCATTGACAAGTGACCAGTGACCAGTGACCATTGACCAGTGACTTGTGACCAGTGACCCGCGACATGTGACTGTGACCAGTGACCACTTACCAGTGACCACAGACCAGTGACCAGTGACCAGTGACCAGTGACAAGTGACCACTGACCAGTGACAAGTGACCAGTGACTTGTGACCACTGACCACTGACCAGTGACAAGTGACCAGTGACTTGTGGCGAGTGACCAGTGGCCAGTGACTAGTGACCCGTGACATGTGACACGTGACCAGTGACCAGTGACCAGTGACCAGTGACCAGTAACCAGTGACCAGTGGCCAGTGACCTGTGACCAGTGACCAGTGACCAGTGACCAGTGACCATTGATCTGTGACCAGTGACTAGCGACCAGTGACCCGTGACATGTGATCATTGACCAGTGACCAGTGACCAGTGACCAGTGACCATTGACCAGTGACTTGTGACCAGTAACCCGCGACATGTGACTGTGACCAGTGACCACTGACCAGTGACCAGTGACCACAGACCTGTGACCAGTGACCAGTGACCAGTGACCAGTGACCAGTGACCAGTGACCAGTGACCAGTGACCATTGATCTGTGACCAGTGACCAGTGACCAGTGACCAGTGACCACTGACCAGTGACCAGTGACCGGGGACCAGTGACTAGCGACCAGTGACCAGTGACCCGTGACATGTGACATGTGACAAGTGACCAGTGACCAGTGACCAGTGTCAAGTGACCACTCAGCAGTGACCAGCGACAGTGACCATTGAACAGCGACAGTGACCATTGACCTGTGACCAGTGACCAGTGACCAGTGACCATTGATCTGTGACCAGTGACCAGTGACCAGTGACCAGTGACCAGTGACAAGTGACCACTGACCAGTGACCAGTGACCGGGGACCAGTGACTAGCGACCAGTGACCAGTGACCCGTGACATGTGACCCGTGACCAGTGACCAGTGACCAGGGCCCAGTGACCAGTCACCAGTCACCATTGACCTGTGACCAGTGACCAGTGACCAGTGACCAGTGACCAGTGACCGGGGACCAGTGACTAGCGACCATTGACCAGTGACCCGTGACATGTGACGTGACCAGTGACCAGTGACCAGTGACCAGTGACCAGTGACCAGTGACCAGTGACCAGTGACCAGTGACCAGTGACCAGTGACCAGTGACCATTGATCTGTGACCTGTGACCAGTGACCAGTGACAAGTGACCAGTGACTTGTGTCGAGTGACCAGCGACCTGTGACTTGTGACCAGTGACCAGTGACCAGTGGCCAGTGACGAGTGTCCAGTGAGCACTGACCAGTGGCCAGTGACTAGTGACCCGTGACATGTGACACGTGACCAGTGACCAGTGACCAGTGACCAGTGACCAGTGACCAGTGACCAGTGACCAGTGACCAGTGACCAGTGACCAGTGACCGGGGACCAGTGACTAGCGACCATTGACCAGTGACCCGTGACATGTGACCCGTGACCAGTGACCAGTGACCAGTGACCAGTGACCAGTGACCAGTGACCAGTGACCATTGATCTGTGACCTGTGACCAGTGACCAGTGACCAGTGACCAGTGACCCGTGACCCGTGACCAGTGACCAGTGACCAGGGCCCAGTCACCAGTCACCAGTCACCATTGACCTGTGACCAGTGACCAGTGACCACTGACCACTGACCAGTGACAAGTGACCAGTGACTTGTGGCGAGTGACCAGTGGCCAGTGACTAGTGACCCGTGACATGTGACACGTGACCAGTGACCAGTGACCAGTGACCAGTGACCAGTAACCAGTGACCAGTGGCCAGTGACCTGTGACCAGTGACCAGTGACCAGTGACCAGTGACCAGTTACCATTGACCAGTGACTTGTGACCAGTAACCCGCAACATGTGACTGTGACCAGTGACCACTGACCAGTGACCAGTGACCACAGACCAGTAACCAGTGACCAGTGACTAGTGACCAGTGACCAGTGACCAGTGACCAGTGACCAGTGACCATTGATCTGTGACCAGTGACTAGCGACCAGTGACCCGTGACATGTGACCCGTGACCAGTGACCAGTGACCAGGGCCCAGTCACCAGTCGCCAGTCACCATTGACCTGTGACCAGTGACCAGTGACCACTGACCACTGACCAGTGACAAGTGACCAGTGACTTGTGGCGAGTGACCAGCGACCTGTGACTTGTGACCAGTGACCAGTGACCAGTGGCCAGTGACCAGTGTCCAGTGAGCACTGACCAGTGGCCAGTGACTAGTGACCCGTGACATGTGACACGTGACCAGTGACCAGTGACCAGTGACCAGTGACCAGTAACCAGTGACCAGTGGCCAGTGACCTGTGACCAGTGACCAGTGACCAGTGACCAGTGAACAGTGACCATTGACCAGTGAGCAGTGACCAGTGACCAATCAGCAGTGACCAGCGACAGTGACCATTGAACAGCGACAATGACCATTGACCAGTGACCAGTGACCAGTGACCAGTGACCATTGACAAGTGACCAGTGACCAGTGACAAGTGACCATTGACCAGTGACTTGTGACCAGTGACCCGCGACATGTGACTGTGACCAGTGACCACTGACCAGTGACCACAGACCAGTGACCAGTGACCAGTGACCAGTGACCAGTGACCACTGACCAGTGACAAGTGACCAGTAACTTGTGACCAGTGACCAGTGACCTGTGACTTGTAACCAGTGACCAGTGACCAGTGTCCAGTGACCAGTGACCAGTGACCAGTGACCAGTGACCAGTGACCAGTGACCAGTGACCAGTGACCATTGATCTGTGACCAGTGACCAGTGACCAGTGACCAGTGACCACTGACCAGTGACCAGTGACCGGGGAGCAGTGACTAGCGACCAGTGACCAGTCACCCGTGACATGTGACCCGTGACCAGTGACCAGTGACCAGTGACCAGTGACCAGTGACCAGTGACCAGTGACCATTAACCAGTGACCAGTGGCCAGTGACCAGTGACCAGTGACCAGTGAACAGTGACCATTGACCAGTGAGCAGTGACCAGTGATCACTGAGCAGTGACCAGCGACAGTGACCATTGAACAGCGACAGTGACCATTGACCAGTGACCAGTGACCAGTGACCAGTGACCAGTGACTTGTGACCAGTGACCCGCGACATGTGACTGTGACCAGTTACCACTGACCAGTGACCAGTGACGACAGACCAGTAACAAGTGACCAGTGACCAGTGACCAGTGACCAGTGACCAGTGACCAGTGACCAGTGACCAGTGACCATTGATCTGTGACCAGTGACCAGTGACCAGTGACCAGTGACCACTGACCAGTGACTAGTGACCGGGGACCAGTGACTAGCGACCTGTGACCAGTCACCCGTGACATGTGACCCGTGACCAGTGACCAGTGACCAGTGACCAGTGACCAGTGACCATTGACCAGTGACCAGTGGCCAGTGACCAGTGACCAGTGACCAGTGAACAGTGACCATTGACCAGTGAGCAGTGACCAGTGACCACTGAGCAGTGTCCAGCGACAGTGACCATTGAACAGGGACAGTGACCATTGACCACTCAGCAGTGACCAGCGACAGTGACCATTGACCAGTGACCAGTGACCAGTGAACAGTGACCAGTGACCATTGACCAGTGACCAGTGACCTGTGACCATTGACCAGTGACATGTGACCAGTGACCCGCGACATGTGACTGTGACCAGTGACCACTGACCAGTGACCACAGACCAGTGACCAGTGACCAGTGACCACTGACCAGTGACAAGTGACCAGTGACTTGTGACCAGTGACCAGTGACCTGTGACTTGTGACCAGTGACCAGTGACCAGTGTCCAGTGACCAGTGACCAGTGACCATTGACCAGTGACCAGTGACCAGTGACCAGTGACCATTGACCAGTGACCAGTGACCAGTGACCATTGATCTGTGACCAGTGACCAGTGACCAGTGACCACTGACCAGTGACCAGTGACCGGGGACCAGTGACTAGCGACCAGTGACCAGCGACCCGTGACATGTGACCCGTGACCAGTGACCAGTGACCAGTGACCAGGGCCCAGTGACCATTGACCAGTGACCAGTGGCCAGTGACCAGTGACCAGTGACCAGTGACCAGTGACCACTGACCAGTGACCACAGACCAGTGACCAGTGACCAGTGACCAGTGACCAGTGACCACTGACCAGTGACAAGTGACCAGTGACCAGTGACCATTGACCATTGACCAGTGACCATTGACCAGTGGCCAGTGACCAGTGACCATTGACCAGTGACCAGTGACCAGTGACCAGGGCCCAGTGACCATTGACCAGTGACCAGTGGCCAGTGACCAGTGACCAGTGACCAGTGAACAGTGACCATTGACCAGTGACCACTGAGCAGTGACCAGCGACAGTGACCATTGAACAGCGACAGTGACCATTGACCAGTGACCAGTGACCAGTGACCAGTGACCATTGACCAGTGACCAGTGACCAGTGACCAGTGACCATTGACCAGTGACCAGTGACCACTCAGCAGTGACCAGCGACAGTGACCATTGAACAGCGACAGTGACCATTGACCAGTGACCAGTGACCAGTGACCAGTGACCAGTGACCAGTGACCATTGACCAGTGACCAGTGACCAGTGACCATTGACCAGTGACTAGTGACCAGTGACCCGCGACATGTGACTGTGACCAGTGACCACTGACCAGTGACCAGTGACCACAGACCAGTGACCAGTGACCAGTGACCAGTGACCAGTGACCAGTGACCAGTGACCAGTGACCAGTGACCATTGATCTGTGACCAGTGACCAGTGACCAGTGACCAGTGACCACTGACCAGTGACCAGTGACCACTGACCAGTGACCAGTGACCGGGGACCAGTGACTAGCGACCAGTGACCAGTGACCCGTGACATGTGACATGTGACAAGTGACCAGTGACCAGTGACCAGTGACAAGTGACCACTCAGCAGTGACCAGCGACAGTGACCATTGAACAGCGACAGTGACCATTGACCTGTGACCAGTGACCACTGACCAGTGACCATTGATCTGTGACCAGTGACCAGTGACCAGTGACCAGTGACCACTGACCAGTGACCAGTGACCGGGGACCAGTGACTAGCGACCAGTGACCAGTGACCCGTGACATGTGACCCGTGACCAGTGACCAGTGACCAGGGCCCAGTGACCAGTCACCAGTCACCATTGACCTGTGACCAGTGACCAGTGACCACTGACCACTGACCAGTGACAAGTGACCAGTGACTTGTGTCGAGTGACCAGCGACCTGTGACTTGTGACCAGTGACCAGTGACCAGTGGCCAGTGACGAGTGTCCAGTGAGCACTGACCAGTGGCCAGTGACTAGTGACCCGTGACATGTGACACGTGACCAGTGACCAGTGACCAGTGACCAGTGACCAGTGACCAGTGACTAGCGCCCATTGACCAGTGACCCGTGACATGTGACCCGTGACCAGTGACCAGTGACCAGTGACCAGTGACCAGTGACCAGTGACCAGTGACCAGTGACCATTGATCTGTGACCTGTGACCAGTGACCAGTGACCAGTGACCAGTGACCCGTGACATGTGACCCGTGACCAGTGACCAGTGACCAGGGCCCAGTGACCAGTCACCAGTCACCATTGACCTGTGACCAGTGACCAGTGACCACTGACCACGGACCAGTGACAAGTGACCAGTGACTTGTGACGAGTGACCAGCGACCTGTGACTTGTGACCAGTGACCAGTGACCAGTGGCCAGTGACGAGTGTCCAGTGAGCAGTGACCAGTGGCCAGTGACTAGTGACCCGTGACATGTGACACGTGACCAGTGACCAGTGACCAGTGACCAGTGACCAGTAACCCGCGACATGTGACTGTGACCAGTGACCACTGACCAGTGACCAGTGACCACAGACCAGTGACCAGTGACCAGTGACCAGTGACCAGTGACCATTGATCTGTGACCAGTGACTAGCGACCAGTGACCAGTGACACGTGACATGTGACCCGTGACCAGTGACCAGTGACCAGGGCCCTGTCACCAGTCACCAGTCACCATTGACCTGTGACCAGTGACCAGTGACCACTGACCACTGACCAGTGACAAGTGACCAGTGACTTGTGGCGAGTGACCAGCGACCTGTGACTTGTGACCAGTGACCAGTGACCAGTTACCATTGACCAGTGACCATTGATCTGTGACCAGTGACTAGCGACCAGTGACCAGTGACACGTGACATGTGACCCGTGACCAGTGACCAGTGACCAGGGCCCAGTCACCAGTCACCAGTCACCATTGATCTGCGACCAGTGACCAGTGACCACTGACCACTGACCAGTGACAAGTGACCAGTGACTTGTGACGAGTGACCAGCGACCTGTGACTTGTGACCAGTGACCAGTGACCATTGACCAGTGACTTGTGACCAGTGACCCGCGACATGTGACTGTGACCAGTTACCACTGACCAGTGACCAGTGACCACAGACCAGTGACAAGTGACCAGTGACCAGTGACCAGTGACCAGTGACCAGTGACCAGTGACCAGTGACCAGTGACCAGTGACCAGTGACCAGTGACCAGTGACCATTGATCTGTGACCAGTGACCAGTGACCAGTGACCAGTGACCAGTGACCAGTGACCACTGACCAGTGACCAGTGACCGGGGACCAGTGACTAGCGACCAGTGACCAGTGACCCGTGACATGTGACCCGTGACCAGTGACCAGTGACCAGTGACCAGTGACCAGTGACCATTGACCAGTGACCAGTGGCCAGTGACCAGTGACCAGTGACCAGTGAACAGTGACCATTGACCAGTGAGCAGTGACCAGTGACCACTGAGCAGTGACCAGCGACAGTGACCAGTGACCAGTGACCAGTGACCATTGATCTGTGACCAGTGACTAGCGACCAGTGACCAGTGACCCGTGACATGTGACCCGTGACCAGTGACCAGTGACCAGGGCCCAGTCACCAGTCACCAGTCACCATTGACCTGTGACCAGTGACCAGTGACCAGTGACCACTGACCACTGACCAGTGACAAGTGACCAGTGACTTGTGGCGAGTGACCAGCGACCTGTGACTTGTGACCAGTGACCAGTGACCAGTGGCCAGTGACCAGTGACCAGTTACCATTGACCAGTGACTTGTGACCAGTAACCCGCGACATGTGACTGTGACCAGTGACCACTGACCAGTGACCAGTGACCAGAGACCAGTGACCAGTGACCAGTGACTAGTGACCAGTGACCAGTGACCAGTGACCAGTGACCAGTGACCATTGATCTGTGACCAGTGACTAGCGACCAGTGACCCGTGACATGTGACCCGTGACCAGTGACCAGTGTCCAGGGCCCAGTCACCAGTTACCAGTCACCATTGACCTGTGACCAGTGACCAGTGACCACTGACCACTGACCAGTGACAAGTGACCAGTGACTTGTGGCGAGTGACCAGCGACCTGTGACTTGTGACCAGTGACCAGTGACCAGTGGCCAGTGACCAGTGTCCAGTGAGCACTGACCAGTGGCCAGTGACTAGTGACCCGTGACATGTGACACGTGACCAGTGACCAGTGACCAGTGACCAGTGACCAGTAACCAGTGACCAGTGGCCAGTGACCTGTGACCAGTGACCAGTGACCAGTGACCAGTGAACAGTGACCATTGACCAGTGAGCAGTGACCAGTGACCAATCAGCAGTGACCAGCGACAGTGACCATTGAACAGCGAGAATGACCATTGACCAGTGACCAGTGACCAGTGACCAGTGACCGTTGACAAGTGACCAGTGACCAGTGACCATTGACCAGTGACTTGTGACCAGTGACCCGCGACATGTGACTGTGACCAGTGACCACTGACCAGTGACCACAGACCAGTGACCAGTGACCAGTGACCAGTGACCAGTGACCAGTGACCACTGACCAGTGACAAGTGACCAGTAACTTGTGACCAGTGACCAGTGACCTGTGACTTGTAACCAGTGACCAGTGACCAGTGTCCAGTGACCAGTGACCAGTGACCAGTGACCAGTGACCAGTGACCAGTGACCAGTGACCAGTGACCATTGATCTGTGACCAGTGACCAGTGACCAGTGACCAGTGACCACTGACCAGTGACCAGTGACCGGGGAGCAGTGACTAGCGACCAGTGACCAGTCACCCGTGACATGTGACCCGTGACCAGTGACCAGTGACCAGTGACCAGTGACCAGTGACCAGTGACCAGTGACCATTGATCTGTGACCAGTGACCAGTGACCAGTGACCAGTGACCACTGACCAGTGACTAGTGACCGGGGACCAGTGACTAGCGACCTGTGACCAGTCACCCGTGACATGTGACCCGTGACCAGTGACCAGTGACCAGTGACCAGTGACCAGTGACCATTGACCAGTGACCAGTGGCCAGTGACCAGTGACCAGTGACCAGTGAACAGTGACCATTGACCAGTGAGCAGTGACCAGTGACCACTGAGCAGTGACCAGCGACAGTGACCATTGAACAGCGACAGTGACCATTGACCACTCAGCAGTGACCAGCGACAGTGACCAGTGGCCAGTGACGAGTGTCCAGTGAGCACTGACCAGTGGCCAGTGACTAGTGACCCGTGACATGTGACACGTGACCAGTGACCAGTGACCAGTGGCCAGTGACCAGTGACCAGTGACCACTGACCAGTGACCAGTGACCGGGGACCAGTGACTAGCGACCATTGACCAGTGACCCGTGACATGTGACCCGTGACCAGTGACCAGTGACCAGTGACCAGTGACCAGTGACCAGTGACCAGTGACCAGTGACCATTGATCTGTGACCTGTGACCAGTGACCAGTGACCAGTGACCAGTGACCCGTGACATGTGACCCGTGACCAGTGACCAGTGACCAGGGCCCAGTGACCAGTCACCAGTCACCATTGACCTGTGACCAGTGACCAGTGACCACTGACCACGGACCAGTGACAAGTGACCAGTGACTTGTGTCGAGTGACCAGCGACCTGTGACTTGTGACCAGTGACCAGTGACCAGTGGCCAGTGACGAGTGTCCAGTGAGCACTGACCAGTGGCCAGTGACTAGTGACCCGTGACATGTGACACGTGACCAGTGACCAGTGACCAGTGACCAGTGACCAGTGACCAGTGACTAGCGCCCATTGACCAGTGACCCGTGACATGTGACCCGTGACCAGTGACCAGTGACCAGTGACCAGTGACCAGTGACCAGTGACCAGTCACCAGTGACCAGTGACCAGTGACCATTGATCTGTGACCTGTGACCAGTGACCAGTGACCAGTGACCAGTGACCCGTGACATGTGACCCGTGACCAGTGACCAGTGACCAGGGCCCAGTGACCAGTCACCAGTCACCATTGACCTGTGACCAGTGACCAGTGACCACTGACCACGGACCAGTGACAAGTGACCAGTGACTTGTGACGAGTGACCAGCGACCTGTGACTTGTGACCAGTGACCAGTGACCAGTGGCCAGTGACGAGTGTCCAGTGAGCAGTGACCAGTGGCCAGTGACTAGTGACCCGTGACATGTGACACGTGACCAGTGACCAGTGACCAGTGACCAGTGACCAGTAACCCGCGACATGTGACTGTGACCAGTGACCACTGACCAGTGACCAGTGACCACAGACCAGTGACCAGTGACCAGTGACCAGTGACCAGTGACCATTGATCTGTGACCAGTGACTAGCGACCAGTGACCAGTGACACGTGACATGTGACCCGTGACCAGTGACCAGTGACCAGGGCCCAGTCACCAGTCACCAGTCACCATTGACCTGTGACCAGTGACCAGTGACCACTGACCACTGACCAGTGACAAGTGACCAGTGACTTGTGGCGAGTGACCAGCGACCTGTGACTTGTGACCAGTGACCAGTGACCAGTGGCCAGTGACCAGTGACCAGTTACCATTGACCAGTGACCATTGATCTGTGACCAGTGACTAGCGACCAGTGACCAGTGACACGTGACATGTGACCCGTGACCAGTGACCAGTGACCAGGGCCCAGTCACCAGTCACCAGTCACCATTGATCTGCGACCAGTGACCAGTGACCACTGACCACTGACCAGTGACAAGTGACCAGTGACTTGTGACGAGTGACCAGCGACCTGTGACTTGTGACCAGTGACCAGTGACCATTGACCAGTGACTTGTGACCAGTGACCCGCGACATGTGACTGTGACCAGTTACCACTGACCAGTGACCAGTGACCACAGACCAGTGACAAGTGACCAGTGACCAGTGACCAGTGACCAGTGACCAGTGACCAGTGACCAGTGACCAGTGACCAGTGACCAGTGACCAGTGACCAGTGACCATTGATCTGTGACCAGTGACCAGTGACCAGTGACCAGTGACCAGTGACCAGTGACCACTGACCAGTGACCAGTGACCGGGGACCAGTGACTAGCGACCAGTGACCAGTGACCCGTGACATGTGACCCGTGACCAGTGACCAGTGACCAGTGACCAGTGACCAGTGACCATTGACCAGTGACCAGTGGCCAGTGACCAGTGACCAGTGACCAGTGAACAGTGACCATTGACCAGTGAGCAGTGACCAGTGACCACTGAGCAGTGACCAGCGACAGTGACCAGTGACCAGTGACCAGTGACCATTGATCTGTGACCAGTGACTAGCGACCAGTGACCAGTGACCCGTGACATGTGACCCGTGACCAGTGACCAGTGACCAGGGCCCAGTCACCAGTCACCAGTCACCATTGACCTGTGACCAGTGACCAGTGACCACTGACCACTGACCAGTGACAAGTGACCAGTGACTTGTGGCGAGTGACCAGCGACCTGTGACTTGTGACCAGTGACCAGTGACCAGTGGCCAGTGACCAGTGACCAGTTACCATTGACCAGTGACTTGTGACCAGTAACCCGCGACATGTGACTGTGACCAGTGACCACTGACCAGTGACCAGTGACCAGAGACCAGTGACCAGTGACCAGTGACTAGTGACCAGTGACCAGTGACCAGTGACCAGTGACCAGTGACCATTGATCTGTGACCAGTGACTAGCGACCAGTGACCCGTGACATGTGACCCGTGACCAGTGACCAGTGTCCAGGGCCCAGTCACCAGTTACCAGTCACCATTGACCTGTGACCAGTGACCAGTGACCACTGACCACTGACCAGTGACAAGTGACCAGTGACTTGTGGCGAGTGACCAGCGACCTGTGACTTGTGACCAGTGACCAGTGACCAGTGGCCAGTGACCAGTGTCCAGTGAGCACTGACCAGTGGCCAGTGACTAGTGACCCGAGACATGTGACACGTGACCAGTGACCAGTGACCAGTGACCAGTGAACAGTGACCATTGACCAGTGAGCAGTGACCAGTGACCAATCAGCAGTGACCAGCGACAGTGACCATTGAACAGCGAGAATGACCATTGACCAGTGACCAGTGACCAGTGACCAGTGACCGTTGACAAGTGACCAGTGACCAGTGACCATTGACCAGTGACTTGTGACCAGTGACCCGCGACATGTGACTGTGACCAGTGACCACTGACCAGTGACCACAGACCAGTGACCAGTGACCAGTGACCAGTGACCAGTGACCACTGACCAGTGACAAGTGACCAGTAACTTGTGACCAGTGACCAGTGACCTGTGACTTGTAACCAGTGACCAGTGACCAGTGTCCAGTGACCAGTGACCAGTGACCAGTGACCAGTGACCAGTGACCAGTGACCAGTGACCAGTGACCATTGATCTGTGACCAGTGACCAGTGACCAGTGACCAGTGACCACTGACCAGTGACCAGTGACCGGGGAGCAGTGACTAGCGACCAGTGACCAGTCACCCGTGACATGTGACCCGTGACCAGTGACCAGTGACCAGTGACCAGTGACCAGTGACCAGTGACCAGTGACCATTGATCTGTGACCAGTGACCAGTGACCAGTGACCAGTGACCACTGACCAGTGACTAGTGACCGGGGACCAGTGACTAGCGACCTGTGACCAGTCACCCGTGACATGTGACCCGTGACCAGTGACCAGTGACCAGTGACCAGTGACCAGTGAGCATTGACCAGTGACCAGTGGCCAGTGACCAGTGACCAGTGACCAGTGAACAGTGACCATTGACCAGTGAGCAGTGACCAGTGACCACTGAGCAGTGACCAGCGACAGTGACCATTGAACAGCGACAGTGACCATTGACCACTCAGCAGTGACCAGCGACAGTGACCAGTGGCCAGTGACGAGTGTCCAGTGAGCACTGACCAGTGGCCAGTGACTAGTGACCCGTGACATGTGACACGTGACCAGTGACCAGTGACCAGTGACCAGTGACCAGTGACCAGTGACCACTGACCGGGGACCAGTGACTAGCGACCATTGACCAGTGACCCGTGACATGTGACCCGTGACCAGTGACCAGTGACCAGTGACCAGTGACCAGTGACCAGTGACCAGTGACCAGTGACCAGTGACCAGTGACCATTGATCTGTGACCTGTGACCAGTGACCAGTGACCAGTGACCAGTGACCCGTGACATGTGACCCGTGACCAGTGACCAGTGACCAGGGCCCAGTGACCAGTCACCAGTCACCATTGACCTGTGACCAGTGACCAGTGACCACTGACCACGGACCAGTGACAAGTGACCAGTGACTTGTGACGAGTGACCAGCGACCTGTGACTTGTGACCAGTGACCAGTGACCAGTGGCCAGTGACGAGTGTCCAGTGAGCAGTGACCAGTGGCCAGTGACTAGTGACCCGTGACATGTGACACGTGACCAGTGACCAGTGACCAGTGACCAGTGACCAGTGACCACTGACCAGTGACAAGTGACCAGTGACCAGTGACCAGTGACCATTGACCAGTGGCCAGTGACCAGTGACCAGTGACCAGTGACCAGTGACCAGTGACCAGTGACCATTGATCTGTGACCTGTGACCAGTGACCAGTGACCAGTGACCAGTGACCCGTGACATGTGACCCGTGACCAGTGACCAGTGACCAGGGCCCAGTGACCAGTCACCAGTCACCATTGACCTGTGACCAGTGACCAGTGACCACTGTCCACGGACCAGTGACAAGTGACCAGTGACTTGTGACGAGTGACCAGCGACCTGTGACTTGTGACCAGTGACCAGTGACCAGTGGCCAGTGACCAGTGACCAGTTACCATTGACCAGTGACCATTGATCTGTGACCAGTGTCTAGCGACCAGTGACCAGTGACACGTGACATGTGACCCGTGACCAGTGACCAGTGACCAGGGCCCAGTCACCAGTCACCAGTCACCATTGATCTGCGACCAGTGACCAGTGACCACTGACCACTGACCAGTGACAAGTGACCAGTGACTTGTGACGAGTGACCAGCGACCTGTGACTTGTGACCAGTGACCAGTGACCATTGACCAGTGACTTGTGACCAGTGACCCGCGACATGTGACTGTGACCAGTTACCACTGACCAGTGACCAGTGACCACAGACCAGTGACAAGTGACCAGTGACCAGTGACCAGTGACCAGTGACCAGTGACCAGTGGCCAGTGACCAGTGACCAGTGACCAGTGACCAGTGACCAGTGACCAGTGACCATTGATCTGTGACCAGTGACCAGTGACCAGTGACCAGTGACCAGTGACCAGTGACCACTGACCAGTGACCAGTGACCGGGGACCAGTGACTAGCGACCAGTGACCAGTGACCCGTGACATGTGACCCGTGACCAGTGACCAGTGACCAGTGACCAGTGACCAGTGACCATTGACCAGTGACCAGTGGCCAGTGACCAGTGACCAGTGACCAGTGAACAGTGACCATTGACCAGTGAGCAGTGACCAGTGACCACTGAGCAGTGACCAGCGACAGTGACCAGTGACCAGTGACCAGTGACCATTGATCTGTGACCAGTGACTAGCGACCAGTGACCAGTGACCCGTGACATGTGACCCGTGACCAGTGACCAGTGACCAGGGCCCAGTCACCAGTCACCAGTCACCATTGACCTGTGACCAGTGACCAGTGACCACTGACCACTGACCAGTGACAAGTGACCAGTGACTTGTGGCGAGTGACCAGCGACCTGTGACTTGTGACCAGTGACCAGTGACCAGTGGCCAGTGACCAGTGACCAGTTACCATTGACCAGTGATTTGTGACCAGTAACCCGCGACATGTGACTGTGACCAGTGACCACTGACCAGTGACCAGTGACCAGAGACCAGTGACCAGTGACCAGTGACTATTGACCAGTGACCAGTGACCAGTGACCAGTGACCAGTGACCATTGATCTGTGACCAGTGACTAGCGACCAGTGACCCGTGACATGTGACCCGTGACCAGTGACCAGTGTCCAGGGCCCAGTCACCAGTTACCAGTCACCATTGACCTGTGACCAGTGACCAGTGACCACTGACCACTGACCAGTGACAAGTGACCAGTGACTTGTGGCGAGTGACCAGCGACCTGTGACCATTGACCAGTGACCAGTGGCCAGTGACCAGTGACCAGTGACCAGTGAACAGTGACCATTGACCAGTGAGCAGTGACCAGTGACCACTGAGCAGTGACCAGCGACAGTGACCAGTGACCAGTGACCAGTGACCAGTGACCAGTAACCAGTGACCAGTGGCCAGTGACCTGTGACCAGTGACCAGTGACCAGTGACCAGTGAACAGTGACCATTGACCAGTGAGCAGTGACCAGTGACCAATCAGCAGTGACCAGCGACAGTGACCATTGAACAGCGAGAATGACCATTGACCAGTGACCAGTGACCAGTGACCAGTGACCGTTGACAAGTGACCAGTGACCATTGACCAGTGACTTGTGACCAGTGACCCGCGACATGTGACTGTGACCAGTGACCACTGACCAGTGACCACAGACCAGTGACCAGTGACCAGTGACCAGTGACCAGTGACCACTGACCAGTGACAAGTGACCAGTAACTTGTGACCAGTGACCAGTGACCTGTGACTTGTAACCAGTGACCAGTGACCAGTGTCCAGTGACCAGTGACCAGTGACCAGTGACCAGTGACCAGTGACCAGTGACCAGTGACCAGTGACCATTGATCTGTGACCAGTGACCAGTGACCAGTGACCAGTGACCGGGGAGCAGTGACTAGCGACCAGTGACCAGTCACCCGTGACATGTGACCCGTGACCAGTGACCAGTGACCAGTGACCAGTGACCAGTGACCAGTGACCATTGATCTGTGACCAGTGACCAGTGACCAGTGACCAGTGAACAGTGACCATTGACCAGTGAGCAGTGACCAGTGACCACTGAGCAGTGACCAGCGACAGTGACCATTGAACAGCGACAGTGACCATTGACCACTCAGCAGTGACCAGCGACAGTGACCAGTGGCCAGTGACGAGTGTCCAGTGAGCACTGACCAGTGGCCAGTGACTAGTGACCCGTGACATGTGACACGTGACCAGTGACCAGTGACCAGTGACCAGTGACCAGTGACCAGTGACCACTGACCAGTGACCAGTGACCGGGGACCAGTGACTAGCGACCATTGACCAGTGACCCGTGACATGTGACCCGTGACCAGTGACCAGTGACCAGTGACCAGTGACCAGTGACCAGTGACCATTGATCTGTGACCTGTGACCAGTGACCAGTGACCAGTGACCAGTGACCCGTGACATGTGACCCGTGACCAGTGACCAGTGACCAGGGCCCAGTGACCAGTCACCAGTCACCATTGACCTGTGACCATTGATCTGTGACCAGTGACCAGTGACCAGTGACCAGTGACCACTGACCAGTGACCAGTGACCGGGGAGCAGTGACTAGCGACCAGTGACCAGTCACCCGTGACATGTGACCCGTGACCAGTGACCAGTGACCATTGATCTGTGACCAGTGACTAGCGACCAGTGACCAGTGACCCGTGACATGTGACCCGTGACCAGTGACCAGTGACCAGGGCCCAGTCACCAGTCACCAGTCACCATTGACCTGTGACCAGTGACCAGTGACCACTGACCACTGACCAGTGACAAGTGACCAGTGACTTGTGGCGAGTGACCAGCGACCTGTGACTTGTGACCAGTGACCAGTGACCAGTGGCCAGTGACCAGTGACCAGTTACCATTGACCAGTGATTTGTGACCAGTAACCCGCGACATGTGACTGTGACCAGTGACCACTGACCAGTGACCAGTGACCAGAGACCAGTGACCAGTGACCAGTGACTATTGACCAGTGACCAGTGACCAGTGACCAGTGACCAGTGACCATTGATCTGTGACCAGTGACTAGCGACCAGTGACCCGTGACATGTGACCCGTGACCAGTGACCAGTGTCCAGGGCCCAGTCACCAGTTACCAGTCACCATTGACCTGTGACCAGTGACCAGTGACCACTGACCACTGACCAGTGACAAGTGACCAGTGACTTGTGGCGAGTGACCAGCGACCTGTGACCATTGACCAGTGACCAGTGGCCAGTGACCAGTGACCAGTGACCAGTGAACAGTGACCATTGACCAGTGAGCAGTGACCAGTGACCACTGAGCAGTGACCAGCGACAGTGACCAGTGACCAGTGACCAGTGACCAGTGACCAGTAACCAGTGACCAGTGGCCAGTGACCTGTGACCAGTGACCAGTGACCAGTGACCAGTGAACAGTGACCATTGACCAGTGAGCAGTGACCAGTGACCAATCAGCAGTGACCAGCGACAGTGACCATTGAACAGCGAGAATGACCATTGACCAGTGACCAGTGACCAGTGACCAGTGACCGTTGACAAGTGACCAGTGACCATTGACCAGTGACTTGTGACCAGTGACCCGCGACATGTGACTGTGACCAGTGACCACTGACCAGTGACCACAGACCAGTGACCAGTGACCAGTGACCAGTGACCAGTGACCACTGACCAGTGACAAGTGACCAGTAACTTGTGACCAGTGACCAGTGACCTGTGACTTGTAACCAGTGACCAGTGACCAGTGTCCAGTGACCAGTGACCAGTGACCAGTGACCAGTGACCAGTGACCAGTGACCAGTGACCAGTGACCATTGATCTGTGACCAGTGACCAGTGACCAGTGACCAGTGACCACTGACCAGTGACCAGTGACCGGGGAGCAGTGACTAGCGACCAGTGACCAGTCACCCGTGACATGTGACCCGTGACCAGTGACCAGTGACCAGTGACCAGTGACCAGTGACCATTGATCTGTGACCAGTGACCAGTGACCAGTGACCAGTGAACAGTGACCATTGACCAGTGAGCAGTGACCAGTGACCACTGAGCAGTGACCAGCGACAGTGACCATTGAACAGCGACAGTGACCATTGACCACTCAGCAGTGACCAGCGACAGTGACCAGTGGCCAGTGACGAGTGTCCAGTGAGCACTGACCAGTGGCCAGTGACTAGTGACCCGTGACATGTGACACGTGACCAGTGACCAGTGACCAGTGACCAGTGACCAGTGACCAGTGACCACTGACCAGTGACCAGTGACCGGGGACCAGTGACTAGCGACCATTGACCAGTGACCCGTGACATGTGACCCGTGACCAGTGACCAGTGACCAGTGACCAGTGACCAGTGACCAGTGACCATTGATCTGTGACCTGTGACCAGTGACCAGTGACCAGTGACCAGTGACCCGTGACATGTGACCCGTGACCAGTGACCAGTGACCAGGGCCCAGTGACCAGTCACCAGTCACCATTGACCTGTGACCATTGATCTGTGACCAGTGACCAGTGACCAGTGACCAGTGACCACTGACCAGTGACCAGTGACCGGGGAGCAGTGACTAGCGACCAGTGACCAGTCACCCGTGACATGTGACCCGTGACCAGTGACCAGTGACCAGTGACCAGTGACCAGTGACCAGTGACCAGTGACCATTGATCTGTGACCAGTGACCAGTGACCAGTGACCAGTGACCACTGACCAGTGACTAGTGACCGGGGACCAGTGACTAGCGACCTGTGACCAGTCACCCGTGACATGTGACCCGTGACCAGTGACCAGTGACCAGTGACCAGTGACCAGTGACCATTGACCAGTGACCAGTGGCCAGTGACCAGTGACCAGTGACCAGTGAACAGTGACCATTGACCAGTGAGCAGTGACCAGTGACCACTGAGCAGTGACCAGCGACAGTGACCATTGAACAGCGACAGTGACCATTGACCACTCAGCAGTGACCAGCGACAGTGACCAGTGGCCAGTGACGAGTGTCCAGTGAGCACTGACCAGTGGCCAGTGACTAGTGACCCGTGACATGTGACACGTGACCAGTGACCAGTGACCAGTGACCAGTGACCAGTGACCAGTGACCACTGACCGGGGACCAGTGACTAGCGACCATTGACCAGTGACCCGTGACATGTGACCCGTGACCAGTGACCAGTGACCAGTGACCAGTGACCAGTGACCAGGGCCCAGTCACCAGTCACCAGTCACCATTGACCTGTGACCAGTGACCAGTGACCACTGACCACTGACCAGTGACAAGTGACCAGTGACTTGTGACGAGTGACCAGCGACCTGTGACGAGTGACCAGTGACCAGTGCCCAGTGGCCAGTGACCAGTGTCCAGTGAGCACTGACCAGTGGCCAGTGACTAGTGACCCGTGACATGTGACACGTGACCAGTGACCAGTGACCAGTGACCAGTGACCAGTAACCAGTGACCAGTGGCCAGTGATCTGTGACCAGTGACCAGGGACCAGTGACCAGTGAACAGTGACCATTGACCAGTGAGCAGTGACCAGTGACCACTCAGCAGTGACCAGCGGCAGTGACCATTGAACAGCGACAGTGACCATTGACCAGTGACCAGTGACCAGTGACCAGTGACCATTGACAAGTGACCAGTGACCAGTGACCATTGACCAGTGACTTGTGACCAGTGACCCGCGACATGTGACTGTGACCAGTGACCACTGACCAGTGACCACAGACCAGTGACCAGTGACCAGTGACCAGTGACCAGTGACCACTGACCAGTGACAAGTGACCAGTGACTTGTGACCAGTGACCAGTGACCTGTGACTTGTGACCAGTGACCAGTGACCAGGGCCCAGTGACCAGTCACCAGTCACCATTGACATGTGACCAGTGACCAGTGACCACTGACAACTGACCAGTGACAAGTGACCAGTGACTTGTGACGAGTGACCAGCGACCTGTGACTTGTGACAAGTGACCAGTGACCAGTGGCCAGTGACCAGTGTCCAGTGAGCAGTAACCAGTGGCCAGTGACTAGTGACCCGTGACATGTGACACGTGACCAGTGACCAGTGACCAGTGACCAGTGACCAGCGACAGTAACCATTGAACAGCGACAGTGACCATTGACCAGTGACCAGTGACCAGTGACCATTGACCAGTGACCATTGACCAGTGACACGTGACCAGTGACCAGTGACCAGTGACCATTGATCTGTGACCAGTGACCAGTGACCAGTGACCAGTGACCAGTGACCAGTGACCAGTGACCAGTGACCAGTGACCAGTGATCAGTGACCAGTGACCGGTGACCGGTGACCGGTGACCAGTGACTAGCGACCAGTGAACAGTGACCCGTGACATGTGACCCGTGACCAGTGACCAGTGACCAGTGACCAGTGACCAGTGACCAGTGACCAGGGCCCAGTGACCAGTCACCAGTCACCATTGACATGTGACCAGTGACCAGTGACCACTGACAACTGACCAGTGACAAGTGACCAGTGACTTGTGACGAGTGACCAGCGACCTGTGACTTGTGACAAGTGACCAGTGACCAGTGGCCAGTGACCAGTGTCCAGTGAGCAGTAACCAGTGGCCAGTGACTAGTGACCCGTGACATGTGACACGTGACCAGTGACCAGTGACCAGTGACCAGTGACCAGCGACAGTAACCATTGAACAGCGACAGTGACCATTGACCAGTGACCAGTGACCAGTGACCATTGACCAGTGACCATTGACCAGTGACACGTGACCAGTGACCAGTGACCAGTGACCATTGATCTGTGACCAGTGACCAGTGACCAGTGACCAGTGACCACTGACCAGTGACCAGTGACCGGGGACCAGTGACTAGCGACCAGTGACCAGTGAACCGTGACATGTGACCCGTGACCAGTGACCAGTGACCAGTGACCAGTGACCATTGACCAGTGACCAGTGGCCAGTGACCAGTGACCAGTGACCAGTGAACAGTGACCATTGACCAGTGAGCAGTGACCAGTGACCACTGAGCAGTGACCAGCGACAGTGACCAGTGACCAGTGACCAGTGTCCATTGATCTGTGACCAGTGACTAGCGACCAGTGACCAGTGACCCGTGACCAGTGACCAGTGACCAGTGACCAGTGACCAGTGACCATTGACCAGTGACTTGTGACCAGTAACCGGCGACATGTGACTGTGACCAGTGACCACTGACCAGTGACCAGTGACCACAGACCAGTGACCAGTGACCAGTGACCAGTGACCAGTTACCAGTGACCAGTGACCAGTGACCATTGATCTGTGACCAGTGACTAGCGACCTGTGACCCGTGACATGTGACCCGTGACCAGTGACCAGTGACCAGGGCCCAGTCACCAGTCACCAGTCACCATTGACCTGTGACCAGTGACCAGTGACCACTGACCACTGACCAGTAACCAGTGACCAGTGGCCAGTGACCTGTGACCAGTGACCAGTGACCAGTGACCAGTGACCAGTGACCATTGATCTGTGACCAGTGACTAGCGACCAGTGACCCGTGACATGTGACCCGTGACCAGTGACCAGTGACCAGGGCCCAGTCACCAGTCACCAGTCACCATTGACCTGTGACCAGTGACCAGTGACCACTGACCACTGACCAGTGACAAGTGACCAGTGACTTGTGGCGAGTGACCAGCGACCTGTGACTTGTGACCAGTGACCAGTGACCAGTGGCCAGTGACCAGTGTCCAGTGAGCACTGACCAGTGGCCAGTGACTAGTGACCCGTGACATGTGACACGTGACCAGTGACCAGTGACCAGTGACCAGTGACCAGTAACCAGTGACCAGTGGCCAGTGACCTGTGACCAGTGACCAGTGACCAGTGAACAGTGACCATTGACCAGTGAGCAGTGACCAGTGACCAATCAGCAGTGACCAGCGACAGTGACCATTGAACAGCGAGAATGACCATTGACCAGTGACCAGTGACCAGTGACCAGTGACCGTTGACAAGTGACCAGTGACCAGTGACCATTGACCAGTGACTTGTGACCAGTGACCCGCGACATGTGACTGTGACCAGTGACCACTGACCAGTGACCACAGACCAGTGACCAGTGACCAGTGACCAGTGACCAGTGACCAGTGACCACTGACCAGTGACAAGTGACCAGTAACTTGTGACCAGTGACCAGTGACCTGTGACTTGTAACCAGTGACCAGTGACCAGTGTCCAGTGACCAGTGACCAGTGACCAGTGACCAGTGACCAGTGACCAGTGACCAGTGACCAGTGACCATTGATCTGTGACCAGTGACCAGTGACCAGTGACCAGTGACCACTGACCAGTGACCAGTGACCGGGGAGCAGTGACTAGCGACCAGTGACCAGTCACCCGTGACATGTGACCCGTGACCAGTGACCAGTGACCAGTGACCAGTGACCAGTGTCCAGGGCCCAGTCACCAGTTACCAGTCACCATTGACCTGTGACCAGTGACCAGTGACCACTGACCACTGACCAGTGACAAGTGACCAGTGACTTGTGGCGAGTGACCAGCGACCTGTGACCATTGACCAGTGACCAGTGGCCAGTGACCAGTGACCAGTGACCAGTGAACAGTGACCATTGACCAGTGAGCAGTGACCAGTGACCACTGAGCAGTGACCAGCGACAGTGACCAGTGACCAGTGACCAGTGACCAGTGACCAGTAACCAGTGACCAGTGGCCAGTGACCTGTGACCAGTGACCAGTGACCAGTGACCAGTGAACAGTGACCATTGACCAGTGAGCAGTGACCAGTGACCAATCAGCAGTGACCAGCGACAGTGACCATTGAACAGCGAGAATGACCATTGACCAGTGACCAGTGACCAGTGACCAGTGACCGTTGACAAGTGACCAGTGACCATTGACCAGTGACTTGTGACCAGTGACCCGCGACATGTGACTGTGACCAGTGACCACTGACCAGTGACCACAGACCAGTGACCAGTGACCAGTGACCAGTGACCAGTGACCACTGACCAGTGACAAGTGACCAGTAACTTGTGACCAGTGACCAGTGACCTGTGACTTGTAACCAGTGACCAGTGACCAGTGTCCAGTGACCAGTGACCAGTGACCAGTGACCAGTGACCAGTGACCAGTGACCAGTGACCAGTGACCATTGATCTGTGACCAGTGACCAGTGACCAGTGACCAGTGACCACTGACCAGTGACCAGTGACCGGGGAGCAGTGACTAGCGACCAGTGACCAGTCACCCGTGACATGTGACCCGTGACCAGTGACCAGTGACCAGTGACCAGTGACCAGTGACCAGTGACCATTGATCTGTGACCAGTGACCAGTGACCAGTGACCAGTGAACAGTGACCATTGACCAGTGAGCAGTGACCAGTGACCACTGAGCAGTGACCAGCGACAGTGACCATTGAACAGCGACAGTGACCATTGACCACTCAGCAGTGACCAGCGACAGTGACCAGTGGCCAGTGACGAGTGTCCAGTGAGCACTGACCAGTGGCCAGTGACTAGTGACCCGTGACATGTGACACGTGACCAGTGACCAGTGACCAGTGACCAGTGACCAGTGACCAGTGACCACTGACCAGTGACCAGTGACCGGGGACCAGTGACTAGCGACCATTGACCAGTGACCCGTGACATGTGACCCGTGACCAGTGACCAGTGACCAGTGACCAGTGACCAGTGACCAGTGACCATTGATCTGTGACCTGTGACCAGTGACCAGTGACCAGTGACCAGTGACCCGTGACATGTGACCCGTGACCAGTGACCAGTGACCAGGGCCCAGTGACCAGTCACCAGTCACCATTGACCTGTGACCATTGATCTGTGACCAGTGACCAGTGACCAGTGACCAGTGACCACTGACCAGTGACCAGTGACCGGGGAGCAGTGACTAGCGACCAGTGACCAGTCACCCGTGACATGTGACCCGTGACCAGTGACCAGTGACCAGTGACCAGTGACCAGTGACCAGTGACCAGTGACCATTGATCTGTGACCAGTGACCAGTGACCAGTGACCAGTGACCACTGACCAGTGACTAGTGACCGGGGACCAGTGACTAGCGACCTGTGACCAGTCACCCGTGACATGTGACCCGTGACCAGTGACCAGTGACCAGTGACCAGTGACCAGTGACCATTGACCAGTGACCAGTGGCCAGTGACCAGTGACCAGTGACCAGTGAACAGTGACCATTGACCAGTGAGCAGTGACCAGTGACCACTGAGCAGTGACCAGCGACAGTGACCATTGAACAGCGACAGTGACCATTGACCACTCAGCAGTGACCAGCGACAGTGACCAGTGGCCAGTGACGAGTGTCCAGTGAGCACTGACCAGTGGCCAGTGACTAGTGACCCGTGACATGTGACACGTGACCAGTGACCAGTGACCAGTGACCAGTGACCAGTGACCAGTGACCACTGACCGGGGACCAGTGACTAGCGACCATTGACCAGTGACCCGTGACATGTGACCCGTGACCAGTGACCAGTGACCAGTGACCAGTGACCAGTGACCAGGGCCCAGTCACCAGTCACCAGTCACCATTGACCTGTGACCAGTGACCAGTGACCACTGACCACTGACCAGTGACAAGTGACCAGTGACTTGTGAGGAGTGACCAGCGACCTGTGACGAGTGACCAGTGACCAGTGCCCAGTGGCCAGTGACCAGTGTCCAGTGAGCACTGACCAGTGGCCAGTGACTAGTGACCCGTGACATGTGACACGTGACCAGTGACCAGTGACCAGTGACCAGTGACCAGTAACCAGTGACCAGTGGCCAGTGATCTGTGACCAGTGACCAGGGACCAGTGACCAGTGAACAGTGACCATTGACCAGTGAGCAGTGACCAGTGACCACTCAGCAGTGACCAGCGACAGTGACCATTGAACAGCGACAGTGACCATTGACCAGTGACCAGTGACCAGTGACCAGTGACCATTGACAAGTGACCAGTGACCAGTGACCATTGACCAGTGACTTGTGACCAGTGACCCGCGACATGTGACTGTGACCAGTGACCACTGACCAGTGACCACAGACCAGTGACCAGTGACCAGTGACCAGTGACCAGTGACCACTGACCAGTGACAAGTGACCAGTGACTTGTGACCAGTGACCAGTGACCTGTGACTTGTGACCAGTGACCAGTGACCAGGGCCCAGTGACCAGTCACCAGTCACCATTGACATGTGACCAGTGACCAGTGACCACTGACAACTGACCAGTGACAAGTGACCAGTGACTTGTGACGAGTGACCAGCGACCTGTGACTTGTGACAAGTGACCAGTGACCAGTGGCCAGTGACCAGTGTCCAGTGAGCAGTAACCAGTGGCCAGTGACTAGTGACCCGTGACATGTGACACGTGACCAGTGACCAGTGACCAGTGACCAGTGACCAGCGACAGTAACCATTGAACAGCGACAGTGACCATTGACCAGTGACCAGTGACCAGTGACCATTGACCAGTGACCATTGACCAGTGACACGTGACCAGTGACCAGTGACCATTGATCTGTGACCAGTGACCAGTGACCAGTGACCAGTGACCAGTGACCAGTGACCAGTGACCAGTGACCAGTGACCAGTGACCAGTGACCAGTGACCAGTGACCAGTGATCAGTGACCAGTGACCGGTGACCGGTGACCGGTGACCAGTGACTAGCGACCAGTGAACAGTGACCCGTGACATGTGACCCGTGACCAGTGACCAGTGACCAGTGACCAGTGACCAGTGACCAGTGACCAGGGCCCAGTGACCAGTCACCAGTCACCATTGACATGTGACCAGTGACCAGTGACCACTGACAACTGACCAGTGACAAGTGACCAGTGACTTGTGACGAGTGACCAGCGACCTGTGACTTGTGACAAGTGACCAGTGACCAGTGGCCAGTGACCAGTGTCCAGTGAGCAGTAACCAGTGGCCAGTGACTAGTGACCCGTGACATGTGACACGTGACCAGTGACCAGTGACCAGTGACCAGTGACCAGCGACAGTAACTATTGAACAGCGACAGTGACCATTGACCAGTGACCAGTGACCAGTGACCATTGACCAGTGACCATTGACCAGTGACACGTGACCAGTGACCAGTGACCAGTGACCATTGATCTGTGACCAGTGACCAGTGACCAGTGACCAGTGACCACTGACCAGTGACCAGTGACCGGGGACCAGTGACTAGCGACCAGTGACCAGTGAACCGTGACATGTGACCCGTGACCAGTGACCAGTGACCAGTGACCAGTGACCATTGACCAGTGACCAGTGGCCAGTGACCAGTGACCAGTGACCAGTGAACAGTGACCATTGACCAGTGAGCAGTGACCAGTGACCACTGAGCAGTGACCAGCGACAGTGACCAGTGACCAGTGACCAGTGACCATTGATCTGTGACCAGTGACTAGCGACCAGTGACCAGTGACCCGTGACCAGTGACCAGTGACCAGGGCCAAGTCACCAGTCACCAGTCACCATTGACCTGTGACCAGTGACCAGTGACCACTGACCACTGACCAGTGACAAGTGACCAGTGACTTGTGGCGAGTGACCAGCGACCTGTGACTTGTGACCAGTGACCAGTGACCAGTGGCCAGTGACCAGTGTCCAGTGAGCACTGACCAGTGGCCAGTGACTAGTGACCCGTGACATGTGACACGTGACCAGTGACCAGTGACCAGTGACCAGTGACCAGTAACCAGTGACCAGTGGCCAGTGACCTGTGACCAGTGACCAGTGACCAGTGACCAGTGACCAGTGACCAGTGACCATTGACCAGTGACTTGTGACCAGTAACCCGCGACATGTGACTGTGACCAGTGACCACTGACCAGTGACCAGTGACCACAGACCAGTGACCAGTGACCAGTGACCAGTGACCAGTTACCAGTGACCAGTGACCAGTGACCATTGATCTGTGACCAGTGACTAGCGACCTGTGACCCGTGACATGTGACCCGTGACCAGTGACCAGTGACCAGGGCCCAGTCACCAGTCACCAGTCACCATTGACCTGTGACCAGTGACCAGTGACCACTGACCACTGACCAGTAACCAGTGACCAGTGGCCAGTGACCTGTGACCAGTGACCAGTGACCAGTGACCAGTGACCAGTGACCATTGATCTGTGACCAGTGACTAGCGACCAGTGACCCGTGACATGTGACCCGTGACCAGTGACCAGTGACCAGGGCCCAGTCACCAGTCACCAGTCACCATTGACCTGTGACCAGTGACCAGTGACCACTGACCACTGACCAGTGACAAGTGACCAGTGACTTGTGGCGAGTGACCAGCGACCTGTGACTTGTAACCAGTGACCAGTGACCAGTGGCCAGTGACCAGTGTCCAGTGAGCACTGACAAGTGGCCAGTGACTAGTGACCCGTGACATGTGACACGTGACCAGTGACCAGTGACCAGTGACCAGTAACCAGTGACCAGTGGCCAGTGACCTGTGACCAGTGACCAGTGACCAGTGACCAGTGAACAGTGACCATTGACCAGTGAGCAGTGACCAGTGACCACTCAGCAGTGACCAGCGACAGTGACCATTGAACAGCGACAGTGACCATTGACCAGTGACCAGTGACCAGTGACCAGTGACCATTGACAAGTGACCAGTGACCAGTGACCATTGACCAGTGACTTGTGACCAGTGACCCGCGACATGTGACTGTGACCAGTGACCACTTACCAGTGACCACAGACCAGTGACCAGTGACCAGTGACCAGTGACAAGTGACCACTGACCAGTGACAAGTGACCAGTGACTTGTGACCAGTGACCAGTGACCTGTGACTTGTAACCAGTGACCAGTGACCAGTGTCCAGTGACCAGTGACCAGTGACCAGTGACCAGTGACCAGTGACCAGTGACCAGTGACCAGTGACCAGTGACCACTGACCAGTGACCAGTGACCAGCGACCCGCGACATGTGACTGTGACCAGTTACCACTGACCAGTGACCAGTGACCACAGACCAGTGACAAGTGACCAGTGACCAGGGCCCAGTGACCAGTGAACAGTGACCATTGACCAGTGAGCAGTGACCACTGACCACTGAGCAGTGACCAGCGACAGTGACCATTGAACAGCGACAGTGACCATTGACCAGTGACCAGTGACCAGTGACCAGTGACCAGTGACCAGTGACCAGTGACCATTGACCAGTGACTTGTGACCAGTAACCCGCGACATGTGACTGTGACCAGTGACCACTGACCAGTGACCAGTGACCACAGACCAGTGACCAGTGACCAGTGACCAGTGACCAGTGACCATTGATCTGTGACCAGTGACCAGTGACCAGTGACCAGTGACCATTGACCAGTGACCAGTGACCAGTGACAAGTGACCCTTGACCAGTGACTTGTGACCAGTAACCCGCGACATGTGACTGTGACCAGTGACCACTGACCAGTGACCAGTGACCACAGACCAGTGACCAGTTACCAGTGACCAGTGACCAGTGACCATTGACCAGCGACAGTGACCAGTGACCAGTGACCAGCGACAGTGACCATTTACCAGCGACAGTGACCATTGACCAGTGACCAGTGACCAGTGACCTGTGACAAGTGACCAGTGACCAGTTACTTGTGACCAGTGACCAGTGACCAGTGACCAGTGACCAGTGACGAGTGACCAGTGACCAGTGACCAGTGACCAGTGACCACTGACCAGTGACAAGTGACCAGTGACTTGTGACCAGTGACCAGTGACCAGTGACATGT
Organism: Andrena bucephala; assembly: GCA_947577245.1. Taxonomy (NCBI): domain Eukaryota; kingdom Metazoa; phylum Arthropoda; class Insecta; order Hymenoptera; family Andrenidae; genus Andrena; species Andrena bucephala. The sequence continues at coordinate 53,011,425 of OX387716.1, read as the reverse complement.
GACCCGTGACCAGTGACCAGTGACCAGTGACCAGTGACCAGTGACCAGTGACCAGTGACCCGTGACATGTGACCAGTGACCAGCGACCAGTGACCAGTGACCCGTGACATGTGACACGTGACCAGTGACCAGTGACCAGTGACCAGTGACCATTGACCAGTGACTTGTGACCAGTAACCCGCGACATGTGACTGTGACCAGTGACCACTGACCAGTGACCAGTGACCACAGACCAGTGACCAGTGACCAGTGACCAGTGACCAGTGACCAGTGACCAGTGACCACTCAGCAGTGACCAGCGACAGTGACCATTGAACGGCGACAGAGACCATTGACCAGTGACCAGTGACCAGTGACCAGAGACCATTGATCTGTGACCAGTGACCAGTGACCAGTGAACAGTGACCAGTGACCAGTGACCACTGACCAGTGACCAGTGACCGGGGACCAGTGACTAGCGACCAGTGACCAGTGACCCGTGACATGTGACCCGTGACCAGTGACCAGTGACCAGGGCCCAGTGACCAGTCACCAGTCACCATTGACCTGTGACCAGTGACCAGTGACCACTGACCACTGACCAGTGACAAGTGACCAGTGACTTGTGTCGAGTGACCAGCGACCTGTGACTTGTGACCAGTGACCAGTGACCAGTGGCCAGTGACGAGTGTCCAGTGAGCACTGACCAGTGGCCAGTGACTAGTGACCCGTGACATGTGACACGTGACCAGTGACCAGTGACCAGTGACCAGTGACCAGTGACCACTGACCAGTGACCAGTGACCGGGGACCAGTGACTAGCGACCAGTGACCAGTGACCCGTGACATGTGACCCGTGACCAGTGACCAGTGACCAGTGACCAGTGACCAGTGACCAGTGACCAGTGACCAGTGACCATTGATCTGTGACCTGTGACCAGTGACCAGTGACCAGTGACCAGTGACCAGTGACCAGTGACCAGTGACCACTGACCAGTGACCAGTGACCGGGGACCAGTGACCAGTGACCCGTGACATGTGCCCCGTGACCAGTGACCAGTGACCAGTGACCAGTGACCAGTGACCAGTGACCAGTGACCAGTGACCAGGGCCCAGTGACCAGTCACCAGTCACCATTGACCTGTGTCCAGTGACCAGTGACCAGTGACTTGTGACGAGTGACCAGCGACCTGTGACTTGTGACCAGTGACCAGTGACCAGTGGCCAGTGACCAGTGTCTAGTGAGCAGTGACCAGTGGCCAGTGACTAGTGACCCGTGACATGTGACACGTGACCAGTGACCAGTGACCAGTGACCAGTGACCAGCGACAGTGACCATTGAACAGCGACAGTGACCATTGACCAGTGACCAGTGACCAGTGACCAAGTGACCAGTGACCATTGACCTGTGACCAGTGACCAGTGACCATTGACCAGTGACTTGTGACCAGTGACCCTCGACATGTGACTGTGACCAGTTACCACTGACCAGTGACCAGTGACCACAGACCAGTGAAAAGTGACCAGTGACCAGTGACCAGTGACCAGTGACCAGTGACCAGTGACCATTGATCTGTGACCAGTGACCAGTGACCAGGGACCAGTGACCACTGACCAGTGACCAGTGACCGGGGACCAGTGACTAGCGACCAGTGACCAGCGACCCGTGACATGTGACCCGTGACCAGTGACCAGTGACCAGTGACCAGGGCCCAGTGACCAATGACCAGTGACCAGTGACCAGTGACCACTGACCAGTGACCACAGACCAGTGACCAGTTACCAGTGGCCAGTGACCAGTGACCACTGACCAGTGACAAGTGACCAGTGACTTGTGACCAGTGACCAGCGACAGTAACCATTGAACAGCGACAGTGACCATTGACCAGTGACCAGTGACCAGTGACCATTGACCAGTGACCATTGACCAGTGACACGTGACCAGTGACCAGTGACCAGTGACCATTGATCTGTGACCAGTGACCAGTGACCAGTGACCAGTGACCAGTGACCAGTGACCAGTGACCAGTGACCAGTGACCAGTGACCAGTGACCAGTGACCAGTGATCAGTGACCAGTGACCGGTGACCGGTGACCGGTGACCAGTGACTAGCGACCAGTGAACAGTGACCCGTGACATGTGACCCGTGACCAGTGACCAGTGACCAGTGACCAGTGACCAGTGACCAGTGACCAGGGCCCAGTGACCAGTCACCAGTCACCATTGACATGTGACCAGTGACCAGTGACCACTGACAACTGACCAGTGACAAGTGACCAGTGACTTGTGACGAGTGACCAGCGACCTGTGACTTGTGACAAGTGACCAGTGACCAGTGGCCAGTGACCAGTGTCCAGTGAGCAGTAACCAGTGGCCAGTGACTAGTGACCCGTGACATGTGACACGTGACCAGTGACCAGTGACCAGTGACCAGTGACCAGCGACAGTAACTATTGAACAGCGACAGTGACCATTGACCAGTGACCAGTGACCAGTGACCATTGACCAGTGACCATTGACCAGTGACACGTGACCAGTGACCAGTGACCAGTGACCATTGATCTGTGACCAGTGACCAGTGACCAGTGACCAGTGACCACTGACCAGTGACCAGTGACCGGGGACCAGTGACTAGCGACCAGTGACCAGTGAACCGTGACATGTGACCCGTGACCAGTGACCAGTGACCAGTGACCAGTGACCATTGACCAGTGACCAGTGGCCAGTGACCAGTGACCAGTGACCAGTGAACAGTGACCATTGACCAGTGAGCAGTGACCAGTGACCACTGAGCAGTGACCAGCGACAGTGACCAGTGACCAGTGACCAGTGACCATTGATCTGTGACCAGTGACTAGCGACCAGTGACCAGTGACCCGTGACCAGTGACCAGTGACCAGGGCCAAGTCACCAGTCACCAGTCACCATTGACCTGTGACCAGTGACCAGTGACATGTGACCCGTGACCAGTGACCAGTGACCAGTGACCAGTGACCAGTGACCAGTGACTAGTGACCCGTGACATGTGACACGTGACCAGTGACCAGTGACCAGTGACCAGTGACCAGTAACCAGTGACCAGTGGCCAGTGACCTGTGACCAGTGACCAGTGACCAGTGACCAGTGACCAGTGACCATTGACCAGTGACTTGTGACCAGTAACCCGCGACATGTGACTGTGACCAGTGACCACTGACCAGTGACCAGTGACCACAGACCAGTGACCAGTGACCAGTGACCAGTGACCAGTTACCAGTGACCAGTGACCAGTGACCATTGATCTGTGACCAGTGACTAGCGACCTGTGACCCGTGACATGTGACCCGTGACCAGTGACCAGTGACCAGGGCCCAGTCACCAGTCACCAGTCACCATTGACCTGTGACCAGTGACCAGTGACCACTGACCACTGACCAGTAACCAGTGACCAGTGGCCAGTGACCTGTGACCAGTGACCAGTGACCAGTGACCAGTGACCAGTGACCATTGATCTGTGACCAGTGACTAGCGACCAGTGACCCGTGACATGTGACCCGTGACCAGTGACCAGTGACCAGGGCCCAGTCACCAGTCACCAGTCACCATTGACCTGTGACCAGTGACCAGTGACCACTGACCACTGACCAGTGACAAGTGACCAGTGACTTGTGGCGAGTGACCAGCGACCTGTGACTTGTAACCAGTGACCAGTGACCAGTGGCCAGTGACCAGTGTCCAGTGAGCACTGACAAGTGGCCAGTGACTAGTGACCCGTGACATGTGACACGTGACCAGTGACCAGTGACCAGTGACCAGTGACCAGTAACCAGTGACCAGTGGCCAGTGACCTGTGACCAGTGACCAGTGACCAGTGACCAGTGAACAGTGACCATTGACCAGTGAGCAGTGACCAGTGACCACTCAGCAGTGACCAGCGACAGTGACCATTGAACAGCGACAGTGACCATTGACCAGTGACCAGTGACCAGTGACCAGTGACCATTGACAAGTGACCAGTGACCAGTGACCATTGACCAGTGACTTGTGACCAGTGACCCGCGACATGTGACTGTGACCAGTGACCACTTACCAGTGACCACAGACCAGTGACCAGTGACCAGTGACCAGTGACAAGTGACCACTGACCAGTGACAAGTGACCAGTGACTTGTGACCAGTGACCAGTGACCTGTGACTTGTAACCAGTGACCAGTGACCAGTGTCCAGTGACCAGTGACCAGTGACCAGTGACCAGTGACCAGTGACCAGTGACCAGTGACCAGTGACCAGTGACCACTGACCAGTGACCAGTGACCAGCGACCCGCGACATGTGACTGTGACCAGTTACCACTGACCAGTGACCAGTGACCACAGACCAGTGACAAGTGACCAGTGACCAGGGCCCAGTGACCAGTGAACAGTGACCATTGACCAGTGAGCAGTGACCACTGACCACTGAGCAGTGACCAGCGACAGTGACCATTGAACAGCGACAGTGACCATTGACCAGTGACCAGTGACCAGTGACCAGTGACCAGTGACCAGTGACCAGTGACCATTGACCAGTGACTTGTGACCAGTAACCCGCGACATGTGACTGTGACCAGTGACCACTGACCAGTGACCAGTGACCACAGACCAGTGACCAGTGACCAGTGACCAGTGACCAGTGACCATTGATCTGTGACCAGTGACCAGTGACCAGTGACCAGTGACCATTGACCAGTGACCAGTGACCAGTGACCAGTGACCCTTGACCAGTGACTTGTGACCAGTAACCCGCGACATGTGACTGTGACCAGTGACCACTGACCAGTGACCAGTGACCACAGACCAGTGACCAGTTACCAGTGACCAGTGACCAGTGACCATTGACCAGCGACAGTGACCAGTGACCAGTGACCAGCGACAGTGACCATTTACCAGCGACAGTGACCATTGACCAGTGACCAGTGACCAGTGACCTGTGACAAGTGACCAGTGACCAGTTACTTGTGACCAGTGACCAGTGACCAGTGACCAGTGACCAGTGACGAGTGACCAGTGACCAGTGACCAGTGACCAGTGACCACTGACCAGTGACAAGTGACCAGTGACTTGTGACCAGTGACCAGTGACCAGTGACATGTGACCCGTGACCAGTGACCAGTGACCAGTGACCAGTGACCAGTGACCAGTGACCAGTGACCCGTGACATGTGACCAGTGACCAGCGACCAGTGACCAGTGACCCGTGACATGTGACACGTGACCAGTGACCAGTGACCAGTGACCAGTGACCATTGACCAGTGACTTGTGACCAGTAACCCGCGACATGTGACTGTGACCAGTGACCACTGACCAGTGACCAGTGACCACAGACCAGTGACCAGTGACCAGTGACCAGTGACCAGTGACCAGTGACCAGTGACCACTCAGCAGTGACCAGCGACAGTGACCATTGAACGGCGACAGAGACCATTGACCAGTGACCAGTGACCAGTGACCAGAGACCATTGATCTGTGACCAGTGACCAGTGACCAGTGAACAGTGACCAGTGACCAGTGACCACTGACCAGTGACCAGTGACCGGGGACCAGTGACTAGCGACCAGTGACCAGTGACCCGTGACATGTGACCCGTGACCAGTGACCAGTGACCAGGGCCCAGTGACCAGTCACCAGTCACCATTGACCTGTGACCAGTGACCAGTGACCACTGACCACTGACCAGTGACAAGTGACCAGTGACTTGTGTCGAGTGACCAGCGACCTGTGACTTGTGACCAGTGACCAGTGACCAGTGGCCAGTGACGAGTGTCCAGTGAGCACTGACCAGTGGCCAGTGACTAGTGACCCGTGACATGTGACACGTGACCAGTGACCAGTGACCAGTGACCAGTGACCAGTGACCACTGACCAGTGACCAGTGACCGGGGACCAGTGACTAGCGACCAGTGACCAGTGACCCGTGACATGTGACCCGTGACCAGTGACCAGTGACCAGTGACCAGTGACCAGTGACCAGTGACCAGTGACCAGTGACCATTGATCTGTGACCTGTGACCAGTGACCAGTGACCAGTGACCAGTGACCAGTGACCAGTGACCAGTGACCACTGACCAGTGACCAGTGACCGGGGACCAGTGACCAGTGACCCGTGACATGTGCCCCGTGACCAGTGACCAGTGACCAGTGACCAGTGACCAGTGACCAGTGACCAGTGACCAGTGACCAGGGCCCAGTGACCAGTCACCAGTCACCATTGACCTGTGTCCAGTGACCAGTGACCAGTGACTTGTGACGAGTGACCAGCGACCTGTGACTTGTGACCAGTGACCAGTGACCAGTGGCCAGTGACCAGTGTCTAGTGAGCAGTGACCAGTGGCCAGTGACTAGTGACCCGTGACATGTGACACGTGACCAGTGACCAGTGACCAGTGACCAGTGACCAGCGACAGTGACCATTGAACAGCGACAGTGACCATTGACCAGTGACCAGTGACCAGTGACCAAGTGACCAGTGACCATTGACCTGTGACCAGTGACCAGTGACCATTGACCAGTGACTTGTGACCAGTGACCCTCGACATGTGACTGTGACCAGTTACCACTGACCAGTGACCAGTGACCACAGACCAGTGAAAAGTGACCAGTGACCAGTGACCAGTGACCAGTGACCAGTGACCAGTGACCATTGATCTGTGACCAGTGACCAGTGACCAGGGACCAGTGACCACTGACCAGTGACCAGTGACCGGGGACCAGTGACTAGCGACCAGTGACCAGCGACCCGTGACATGTGACCCGTGACCAGTGACCAGTGACCAGTGACCAGGGCCCAGTGACCAATGACCAGTGACCAGTGATCAGTGACCACTGACCAGTGACCACAGACCAGTGACCAGTTACCAGTGGCCAGTGACCAGTGACCACTGACCAGTGACAAGTGACCAGTGACTTGTGACCAGTGACCAGTGACCAGTGACCAGTGTCCAGTGACCAGTGACCAGTGACCATTGACCAGTGACCAGTGACCAGTGACCAGTGACCATTGACCAGTGGCCAGTGACCAGTGACCATTGACCAGTGACCAGTGACCAGTGACCAGGGCCCAGTGACCATTGACCAGTGACCAGTGGCCAGTGACCAGTGACCATTGACCAGTGACCAGTGACCAGTGACCAGTGACCAGTGACCAGTGACCAGTGACCAGTGACCAGTGACCATTGATCTGTGACCAGTGACCAGTGACCAGTGACCAGTGACCACTGACCAGTGACCAGTGACCGGGGACCAGTGACTAGCGACCAGTGACCAGTGACCCGTGACATGTGACATGTGACATGTGACCAGTGACCAGTGACCAGTGTCAAGTGACCACTCAGCAGTGACCAGCGACAGTGACCATTGAACAGCGACAGTGACCATTGACCTGTGACCAGTGACCAGTGACCAGTGACCATTGATCTGTGACCAGTGACCATTGACCAGTGACCAGTGACCAGTGACAAGTGACCACTGACCAGTGACCAGTGACCGGGGACCAGTGACTAGCGACCAGTGACCAGTGACCCGTGACATGTGACCCGTGACCAGTGACCAGTGACCAGGGCCCAGTGACCAGTCACCAGTCACCATTGACCTGTGACCAGTGACCAGTGACCAGTGACCAGTGACCAGTGACCGGGGACCAGTGACTAGCGACCATTGACCAGTGACCCGTGACATGTGACCCGTGACCAGTGACCAGTGACCAGTGACCAGTGACCAGTGACCAGTGACCAGTGACCAGTGACCAGTGACCAGTGACCATTGATCTGTGACCTGTGACCAGTGACCAGTGACAAGTGACCAGTGACTTGTGTCGAGTGACCAGCGACCTGTGACTTGTGACCAGTGACCAGTGACCAGTGGCCAGTGACGAGTGTCCAGTGAGCACTGACCAGTGGCCAGTGACTAGTGACCCGTGACATGTGACACGTGACCAGTGACCAGTGACCAGTGACCAGTGACCAGTGACCAGTGACCAGTGACCTGTGACCAGTGACCAGTGACCGGGGACCAGTGACTAGCGACCATTGACCAGTGACCCGTGACATGTGACCCGTGACCAGTGACCAGTGACCAGTGACCAGTGACCAGTGACCAGTGACCAGTGACCAGTGACCAGTGACCAGTGACCATTGATCTGTGACCTGTGACCAGTGACCAGTGACCAGTGACCAGTGACCAGGGCCCAGTGACCAGTCACCAGTCACCATTGACCTGTGACCAGTGACCAGTGACCACTGACCACGGACCAGTGACAAGTGACCAGTGACTTGTGACGAGTGACCAGCGACCTGTGACTTGTGACCAGTGACCAGTGACCAGTGGCCAGTGACGAGTGTCCAGTGAGCCGTGACCAGTGGCCAGTGACTAGTGACCCGTGACATGTGACACGTGACCAGTGACCAGTGACCAGTGACCAGTGACCAGCGACCCGCGACATGTGACTGTGACCAGTTACCACTGACCAGTGACCAGTGACCACAGACCAGTGACAAGTGACCAGTGACCAGGGCCCAGTGACCAGTGAACAGTGACCATTGACCAGTGAGCAGTGACCACTGACCACTGAGCAGTGACCAGCGACAGTGACCATTGAACAGCGACAGTGACCATTGACCAGTGACCAGTGACCAGTGACCAGTGACCATTGACCAGTGACCAGTGACCATTGACCAGTGATTTGTGACCAGTAACCCGCGACATGTGACTGTGACCAGTGACCACTGACCAGTGACCAGTGACCCCAGACCAGTGACCAGTGACCAGTGACCAGTGACCAGTGACCAGTGACCAGTGACCAGTGACCAGTGACCAGTGACCATTGATCTGTGACCAGTGACCAGTGACCAGTGACCATTGACCAGTGACCAGTGACCAGTGACCAGTGACCATTGACCAGTGACTTGTGACCAGTAACCCGCGACATGTGACTGTGACCAGTGACCACTGACCAGTGACCAGTGACCACAGACCAGTGACCAGTGACCAGTGACCAGTGACCAGTGACCAGTGACCAGTGACCAGTGACCAGTGACCAGTGACCATTGATCTGTGACCAGTGACTAGCGACCAGTGACCAGTGACCCGTGACATGTGACCAGTGACTTGTGACCAGTGACCAGTGACCAGTGACCAGTGTCCAGTGACCAGTGACCAGTGACCATTGACCAGTGACCAGTGACCAGTGACCAGTGACCATTGACCAGTGGCCAGTGACCAGTGACCATTGACCAGTGACCAGTGACCAGTGACCAGGGCCCAGTGACCATTGACCAGTGACCAGTGGCCAGTGACCAGTGACCATTGACCAGTGACCAGTGACCAGTGACCAGTGACCAGTGACCAGTGACCAGTGACCAGTGACCAGTGACCATTGATCTGTGACCAGTGACCAGTGACCAGTGACCAGTGACCACTGACCAGTGACCAGTGACCGGGGACCAGTGACTAGCGACCAGTGACCAGTGACCCGTGACATGTGACATGTGACATGTGACCAGTGACCAGTGACCAGTGTCAAGTGACCACTCAGCAGTGACCAGCGACAGTGACCATTGACCTGTGACCAGTGACCAGTGACCAGTGACCATTGATCTGTGACCAGTGACCAGTGACCAGTGACCAGTGACCAGTGACAAGTGACCACTGACCAGTGACCAGTGACCGGGGACCAGTGACTAGCGACCAGTGACCAGTGACCCGTGACATGTGACCCGTGACCAGTGACCAGTGACCAGGGCCCAGTGACCAGTCACCAGTCACCATTGACCTGTGACCAGTGACCAGTGACCAGTGACCAGTGACCAGTGACCGGGGACCAGTGACTAGCGACCATTGACCAGTGACCCGTGACATGTGACCCGTGACCAGTGACCAGTGACCAGTGACCAGTGACCAGTGACCAGTGACCAGTGACCAGTGACCAGTGACCAGTGACCATTGATCTGTGACCTGTGACCAGTGACCAGTGACAAGTGACCAGTGACTTGTGTCGAGTGACCAGCGACCTGTGACTTGTGACCAGTGACCAGTGACCAGTGGCCAGTGACGAGTGTCCAGTGAGCACTGACCAGTGGCCAGTGACTAGTGACCCGTGACATGTGACACGTGACCAGTGACCAGTGACCAGTGACCAGTGACCAGTGACCAGTGACCAGTGACCTGTGACCAGTGACCAGTGACCGGGGACCAGTGACTAGCGACCATTGACCAGTGACCCGTGACATGTGACCCGTGACCAGTGACCAGTGACCAGTGACCAGTGACCAGTGACCAGTGACCAGTGACCAGTGACCAGTGACCAGTGACCATTGATCTGTGACCTGTGACCAGTGACCAGTGACCAGTGACCAGTGACCCGTGACCAGTGACCAGTGACCAGGGCCCAGTGACCAGTCACCAGTCACCATTGACCTGTGACCAGTGACCAGTGACCACTGACCACGGACCAGTGACAAGTGACCAGTGACTTGTGACGAGTGACCAGCGACCTGTGACTTGTGACCAGTGACCAGTGACCAGTGGCCAGTGACGAGTGTCCAGTGAGCCGTGACCAGTGGCCAGTGACTAGTGACCCGTGACATGTGACACGTGACCAGTGACCAGTGACCAGTGACCAGTGACCAGCGACCCGCGACATGTGACTGTGACCAGTTACCACTGACCAGTGACCAGTGACCACAGACCAGTGACAAGTGACCAGTGACCAGGGCCCAGTGACCAGTGAACAGTGACCATTGACCAGTGAGCAGTGACCACTGACCACTGAGCAGTGACCAGCGACAGTGACCATTGAACAGCGACAGTGACCATTGACCAGTGACCAGTGACCAGTGACCAGTGACCATTGACCAGTGACCAGTGACCATTGACCAGTGATTTGTGACCAGTAACCCGCGACATGTGACTGTGACCAGTGACCACTGACCAGTGACCAGTGACCACAGACCAGTGACCAGTGACCAGTGACCAGTGACCAGTGACCAGTGACCAGTGACCAGTGACCAGTGACCAGTGACCATTGATCTGTGACCAGTGACCAGTGACCAGTGACCATTGACCAGTGACCAGTGACCAGTGACCAGTGACCATTGACCAGTGACTTGTGACCAGTAACCCGCGACATGTGACTGTGACCAGTGACCACTGACCAGTGACCAGTGACCACAGACCAGTGACCAGTGACCAGTGACCAGTGACCAGTGACCAGTGACCAGTGACCAGTGACCATTGATCTGTGACCAGTGACTAGCGACCAGTGACCAGTGACCCGTGACATGTGACCCGTGACCAGTGACCAGTGACCAGGGCCCAGTCACCAGTCACCAGTCACCATTGACCTGTGACCAGTGACCAGTGACCACTGACCACTGACCAGTGACAAGTGACCAGTGACTTGTGGCGAGTGACCAGTGGCCAGTGACTAGTGACCCGTGACATGTGACACGTGACCAGTGACCAGTGACCTGTGACCAGTGACCAGTAACCAGTGACCAGTGGCCAGTGACCTGTGACCAGTGACCAGTGACCAGTGACCAGTGACCATTGATCTGTGACCAGTGACTAGCGACCAGTGACCCGTGACATGTGATCATTGACCAGTGACCAGTGACCAGTGACCAGTGACCATTGACCAGTGACTTGTGACCAGTAACCCGCGACATGTGACTGTGACCAGTGACCACTGACCAGTGACCAGTGACCACAGACCTGTGACCAGTGACCAGTGACCAGTGACCAGTGACCAGTGACCAGTGACCAGTGACCAGTGACCATTGATCTGTGACCAGTGACCAGTGACCAGTGACCAGTGACCACTGACCAGTGACCAGTGACCGGGGACCAGTGACTAGCGACCAGTGACCAGTGACCCGTGACATGTGATATGTGACAAGTGACCAGTGACCAGTGACCAGTGTCAAGTGACCACTCAGCAGTGACCAGCGACAGTGACCATTGAACAGCGACAGTGACCATTGACCTGTGACCAGTGACCAGTGACCAGTGACCATTGATCTGTGACCAGTGACCAGTGACCAGTGACCAGTGACCAGTGACAAGTGACCACTGACCAGTGACCAGTGACCGGGGACCAGTGACTAGCGACCAGTGACCAGTGACCCGTGACATGTGACCCGTGACCAGTGACCAGTGACCAGGGCCCAGTGACCAGTCACCAGTCACCATTGACCTGTGACCAGTGACCAGTGACCAGTGACCAGTGACCAGTGACCGGGGACCAGTGACTAGCGACCATTGACCAGTGACCCGTGACATGTGACCCGTGACCAGTGACCAGTGACCAGTGACCAGTGACCAGTGACCAGTGACCAGTGACCAGTGACCAGTGACCAGTGACCAGTGACCATTGATCTGTGACCTGTGACCAGTGACCAGTGACCAGTGACAAGTGACCAGTGACTTGTGTCGAGTGACCAGCGACCTGTGACTTGTGACCAGTGACCAGTGACCAGTGGCCAGTGACGAGTGTCCAGTGAGCACTGACCAGTGGCCAGTGACTAGTGACCCGTGACATGTGACACGTGACCAGTGACCAGTGACCAGTGACCAGTGACCAGTGACCAGTGACCAGTGACCAGTGACCAGTGACCAGTGACCAGTGACCGGGGACCAGTGACTAGCGACCATTGACCAGTGACCCGTGACATGTGACCCGTGACCAGTGACCAGTGACCAGTGACCAGTGACCAGTGACCAGTGACCAGTGACCATTGATCTGTGACCTGTGACCAGTGACCAGTGACCAGTGACCAGTGACCCGTGACCAGTGACCAGTGACCAGGGCCCAGTGACCAGTCACCAGTCACCATTGACCTGTGACCAGTGACCAGTGACCACTGACCACGGACCAGTGACAAGTGACCAGTGACTTGTGACGAGTGACCAGCGACCTGTGACTTGTGACCAGTGACCAGTGACCAGTGGCCAGTGACGAGTGTCCAGTGAGCCGTGACCAGTGGCCAGTGACTAGTGACCCGTGACATGTGACACGTGACCAGTGACCAGTGACCAGTGACCAGTGACCAGCGACCAGCGACCCGCGACATGTGACTGTGACCAGTTACCACTGACCAGTGACCAGTGACCACAGACCAGTGACAAGTGACCAGTGACCAGGGCCCAGTGACCAGTGAACAGTGACCATTGACCAGTGAGCAGTGACCACTGACCACTGAGCAGTGACCAGCGACAGTGACCATTGAACAGCGACAGTGACCATTGACCAGTGACCAGTGACCAGTGACCAGTGACCATTGACCAGTGGCCAGTGACCATTGACCAGTGACTTGTGACCAGTAACCCGCGACATGTGACTGTGACCAGTGACCACTGATTAGTGACCAGTGACCACAGACCAGTGACCAGTGACCAGTGACCAGTGACCAGTGACCAGTGACCAGTGACCAGTGACCAGTGACCAGTGACCATTGATCTGTGACCAGTGACCAGTGACCAGTGACCATTGACCAGTGACCAGTGACCAGTGACCAGTGACCATTGACCAGTGACTCGTGACCAGTAACCCGCGACATGTGACTGTGACCAGTGACCACTGACCAGTGACCAGTGACCACAGACCAGTGACCAGTGACCAGTGACCAGTGACCAGTGACCAGTGACCAGTGACCAGTGACCAGTGACCATTGATCTGTGACCAGTGACTAGCGACCAGTGACCAGTGACCCGTGACATGTGACCCGTGACCAGTGACCAGTGACCAGGGCCCAGTCACCAGTCACCAGTCACCATTGACCTGTGACCAGTGACCAGTGACCACTGACCACTGACCAGTGACAAGTGACCAGTGACTTGTGGCGAGTGACCAGTGGCCAGTGACTAGTGACCCGTGACATGTGACACGTGACCAGTGACCAGTGACCAGTGACCAGTGACCAGTAACCAGTGACCAGTGGCCAGTGACCTGTGACCAGTGACCAGTGACCAGTGACCAGTGACCAGTTACCATTGACCAGTGACTTGTGACCAGTAACCCGCAACATGTGACTGTGACCAGTGACCACTGACCAGTGACCAGTGACCACAGACCAGTAACCAGTGACCAGTGACTAGTGACCAGTGACCAGTGACCAGTGACCAGTGACCAGTGACCATTGATCTGTGACCAGTGACTAGCGACCAGTGACCCGTGACATGTGACCCGTGACCAGTGACCAGTGACCAGGGCCCAGTCACCAGTCGCCAGTCACCATTGACCTGTGACCAGTGACCAGTGACCACTGACCACTGACCAGTGACAAGTGACCAGTGACTTGTGGCGAGTGACCAGCGACCTGTGACTTGTGACCAGTGACCAGTGACCAGTGGCCAGTGACCAGTGTCCAGTGAGCACTGACCAGTGGCCAGTGACTAGTGACCCGTGACATGTGACACGTGACCAGTGACCAGTGACCAGTGACCAGTGACCAGTAACCAGTGACCAGTGGCCAGTGACCTGTGACCAGTGACCAGTGACCAGTGCCCAGTGAACAGTGACCATTGACCAGTGAGCAGTGACCAGTGACCAATCAGCAGTGACCAGCGACAGTGACCATTGAACAGCGACAATGACCATTGACCAGTGACCAGTGACCAGTGACCAGTGACCATTGACAAGTGACCAGTGACCAGTGACAAGTGACCATTGACCAGTGACTTGTGACCAGTGACCCGCGACATGTGACTGTGACCAGTGACCACTGACCAGTGACCACAGACCAGTGACCAGTGACCAGTGACCAGTGACCAGTGACCACTGACCAGTGACAAGTGACCAGTAACTTGTGACCAGTGACCAGTGACCTGTGACTTGTAACCAGTGACCAGTGACCAGTGTCCAGTGACCAGTGACCAGTGACCAGTGACCAGTGACCAGTGACCAGTGACCAGTGACCAGTGACCATTGATCTGTGACCAGTGACCAGTGACCAGTGACCAGTGACCACTGACCAGTGACCAATGACCGGGGAGCAGTGACTAGCGACCAGTGACCAGTCACCCGTGACATGTGACCCGTGACCAGTGACCAGTGACCAGTGACCAGTGACCAGTGACCAGTGACCAGTGACCATTAACCAGTGACCAGTGGCCAGTGACCAGTGACCAGTGACCAGTGAACAGTGACCATTGACCAGTGAGCAGTGACCAGTGATCACTGAGCAGTGAGCAGCGACAGTGACCATTGAACAGCGACAGTGACCATTGACCAGTGACCAGTGACCAGTGACCAGTGACCAGTGACTTGTGACCAGTGACCCGCGACATGTGACTGTGACCAGTTACCACTGACCAGTGACCAGTGACGACAGACCAGTAACAAGTGACCAGTGACCAGTGACCAGTGACCAGTGACCAGTGACCAGTGACCAGTGACCAGTTACCATTGATCTGTGACCAGTGACCAGTGACCAGTGACCAGTGACCACTGACCAGTGACTAGTGACCGGGGACCAGTGACTAGCGACCTGTGACCAGTCACCCGTGACATGTGACCCGTGACCAGTGACCAGTGACCAGTGACCAGTGACCAGTGACCATTGACCAGTGACCAGTGGCCAGTGACCAGTGACCAGTGACCAGTGAACAGTGACCATTGACCAGTGAGCAGTGAACAGTGACCACTGAGCAGTGTCCAGCGACAGTGACCATTGAACAGGGACAGTGACCATTGACCACTCAGCAGTGACCAGCGACAGTGACCACTGACCAGTGACAAGTGACCAGTGACTTGTGACCAGTGACCAGTGACCTGTGACTTGTGACCAGTGACCAGTGACCAGTGTCCAGTGACCAGTGACCAGTGACCATTGACCAGTGACCAGTGACCAGTGACCAGTGACCATTGACCAGTGACCAGTGACCAGTGACCATTGATCTGTGACCAGTGACCAGTGACCAGTGACCACTGACCAGTGACCAGTGACCGGGGACCAGTGACTAGCGACCAGTGACCAGCGACCCGTGACATGTGACCCGTGACCAGTGACCAGTGACCAGTGACCAGGGCCCAGTGACCATTGACCAGTGACCAGTGGCCAGTGACCAGTGACCAGTGACCAGTGACCAGTGACCACTGACCAGTGACCACAGACCAGTGACCAGTGACCAGTGACCAGTGACCAGTGACCACTGACCAGTGACAAGTGACCAGTGACCAGTGACCATTGACCATTGACCAGTGACCATTGACCAGTGGCCAGTGACCAGTGACCATTGACCAGTGACCAGTGACCAGTGACCAGGGCCCAGTGACCATTGACCAGTGACCAGTGGCCAGTGACCAGTGACCAGTGACCAGTGAACAGTGACCATTGACCAGTGACCACTGAGCAGTGACCAGCGACAGTGACCATTGAACAGCGACAGTGACCATTGACCAGTGACCAGTGACCATTGACCAGTGACCAGTGACCAGTGACCAGTGACCATTGACCAGTGACCAGTGACCACTCAGCAGTGACCAGCGACAGTGACCATTGAACAGCGACAGTGACCATTGACCAGTGACCAGTGACCAGTGACCAGTGACCAGTGACCATTGACCAGTGACCAGTGACCAGTGACCATTGACCAGTGACTAGTGACCAGTGACCCGCGACATGTGACTGTGACCAGTGACCACTGACCAGTGACCAGTGACCACAGACCAGTGACCAGTGACCAGTGACCAGTGACCAGTGACCAGTGACCAGTGACCAGTGACCAGTGACCAGTGACCATTGATCTGTGACCAGTGACCAGTGACCAGTGACCAGTGACCACTGACCAGTGACCAGTGACCACTGACCAGTGACCAGTGACCGGGGACCAGTGACTAGCGACCAGTGACCAGTGACCCGTGACATGTGACATGTGACAAGTGACCAGTGACCAGTGACCAGTGACAAGTGACCACTCAGCAGTGACCAGCGACAGTGACCATTGAACAGCGACAGTGACCATTGACCTGTGACCAGTGACCAGTGACCAGTGACCATTGATCTGTGACCAGTGACCAGTGACCAGTGACCAGTGACCACTGACCAGTGACCAGTGACCGGGGACCAGTGACTAGCGACCAGTGACCAGTGACCCGTGACATGTGACCCGTGACCAGTGACCAGTGACCAGGGCCCAGTGACCAGTCACCAGTCACCATTGACCTGTGACCAGTGACCAGTGACCACTGACCACTGACCAGTGACAAGTGACCAGTGACTTGTGTCGAGTGACCAGCGACCTGTGACTTGTGACCAGTGACCAGTGACCAGTGGCCAGTGACGAGTGTCCAGTGAGCACTGACCAGTGGCCAGTGACTAGTGACCCGTGACATGTGACACGTGACCAGTGACCAGTGACCAGTGACCAGTGACCAGTGACCAGTGACTAGCGCCCATTGACCAGTGACCCGTGACATGTGACCCGTGACCAGTGACCAGTGACCAGTGACCAGTGACCAGTGACCAGTGACCATTGATCTGTGACCTGTGACCAGTGACCAGTGACCAGTGACCAGTGACCCGTGACATGTGACCCGTGACCAGTGACCAGTGACCAGTGACCAGTGACCAGTGACCAGTGACCAGTGACCAGTGACCATTGATCTGTGACCTGTGACCAGTGACCAGTGACCAGTGACCAGTGACCCGTGACCAGTGACCAGTGACCAGGGCCCAGTGACCAGTCACCAGTCACCATTGACCTGTGACCAGTGACCAGTGACCACTGACCACGGACCAGTGACAAGTGACCAGTGACTTGTGACGAGTGACCAGCGACCTGTGACTTGTGACCAGTGACCAGTGACCAGTGGCCAGTGACGAGTGTCCAGTGAGCCGTGACCAGTGGCCAGTGACTAGTGACCCGTGACATGTGACACGTGACCAGTGACCAGTGACCAGTGACCAGTGACCAGCGACCCGCGACATGTGACTGTGACCAGTTACCACTGACCAGTGACCAGTGACCACAGACCAGTGACAAGTGACCAGTGACCAGGGCCCAGTGACCAGTGAACAGTGACCATTGACCAGTGAGCAGTGACCACTGACCACTGAGCAGTGACCAGCGACAGTGACCATTGAACAGCGACAGTGACCATTGACCAGTGACCAGTGACCAGTGACCAGTGACCATTGACCAGTGACCAGTGACCATTGACCAGTGATTTGTGACCAGTAACCCGCGACATGTGACTGTGACCAGTGACCACTGACCAGTGACCAGTGACCACAGACCAGTGACCAGTGACCAGTGACCAGTGACCAGTGACCAGTGACCAGTGACCAGTGACCAGTGACCAGTGACCATTGATCTGTGACCAGTGACCAGTGACCAGTGACCATTGACCAGTGACCAGTGACCAGTGACCAGTGACCATTGACCAGTGACTTGTGACCAGTAACCCGCGACATGTGACTGTGACCAGTGACCACTGACCAGTGACCAGTGACCACAGACCAGTGACCAGTGACCAGTGACCAGTGACCAGTGACCAGTGACCAGTGACCAGTGACCATTGATCTGTGACCAGTGACTAGCGACCAGTGACCAGTGACCCGTGACATGTGACCCGTGACCAGTGACCAGTGACCAGGGCCCAGTCACCAGTCACCAGTCACCATTGACCTGTGACCAGTGACCAGTGACCACTGACCACTGACCAGTGACAAGTGACCAGTGACTTGTGGCGAGTGACCAGTGGCCAGTGACTAGTGACCCGTGACATGTGACACGTGACCAGTGACCAGTGACCAGTGACCAGTGACCAGTAACCAGTGACCAGTGGCCAGTGACCTGTGACCAGTGACCAGTGACCAGTGACCAGTGACCATTGATCTGTGACCAGTGACTAGCGACCAGTGACCCGTGACATGTGATCATTGACCAGTGACCAGTGACCAGTGACCAGTGACCATTGACCAGTGACTTGTGACCAGTAACCCGCGACATGTGACTGTGACCAGTGACCACTGACCAGTGACCAGTGACCACAGACCTGTGACCAGTGACCAGTGACCAGTGACCAGTGACCAGTGACCAGTGACCAGTGACCAGTGACCATTGATCTGTGACCAGTGACCAGTGACCAGTGACCAGTGACCACTGACCAGTGACCAGTGACCGGGGACCAGTGACTAGCGACCAGTGACCAGTGACCCGTGACATGTGATATGTGACAAGTGACCAGTGACCAGTGACCAGTGTCAAGTGACCACTCAGCAGTGACCAGCGACAGTGACCATTGAACAGCGACAGTGACCATTGACCTGTGACCAGTGACCAGTGACCAGTGACCATTGATCTGTGACCAGTGACCAGTGACCAGTGACCAGTGACCAGTGACAAGTGACCACTGACCAGTGACCAGTGACCGGGGACCAGTGACTAGCGACCAGTGACCAGTGACCCGTGACATGTGACCCGTGACCAGTGACCAGTGACCAGGGCCCAGTGACCAGTCACCAGTCACCATTGACCTGTGACCAGTGACCAGTGACCAGTGACCAGTGACCAGTGACCGGGGACCAGTGACTAGCGACCATTGACCAGTGACCCGTGACATGTGACCCGTGACCAGTGACCAGTGACCAGTGACCAGTGACCAGTGACCAGTGACCAGTGACCAGTGACCAGTGACCAGTGACCAGTGACCATTGATCTGTGACCTGTGACCAGTGACCAGTGACCAGTGACAAGTGACCAGTGACTTGTGTCGAGTGACCAGCGACCTGTGACTTGTGACCAGTGACCAGTGACCAGTGGCCAGTGACGAGTGTCCAGTGAGCACTGACCAGTGGCCAGTGACTAGTGACCCGTGACATGTGACACGTGACCAGTGACCAGTGACCAGTGACCAGTGACCAGTGACCAGTGACCAGTGACCAGTGACCAGTGACCAGTGACCAGTGACCGGGGACCAGTGACTAGCGACCATTGACCAGTGACCCGTGACATGTGACCCGTGACCAGTGACCAGTGACCAGTGACCAGTGACCAGTGACCAGTGACCAGTGACCATTGATCTGTGACCTGTGACCAGTGACCAGTGACCAGTGACCAGTGACCCGTGACCAGTGACCAGTGACCAGGGCCCAGTGACCAGTCACCAGTCACCATTGACCTGTGACCAGTGACCAGTGACCACTGACCACGGACCAGTGACAAGTGACCAGTGACTTGTGACGAGTGACCAGCGACCTGTGACTTGTGACCAGTGACCAGTGACCAGTGGCCAGTGACGAGTGTCCAGTGAGCCGTGACCAGTGGCCAGTGACTAGTGACCCGTGACATGTGACACGTGACCAGTGACCAGTGACCAGTGACCAGTGACCAGCGACCAGCGACCCGCGACATGTGACTGTGACCAGTTACCACTGACCAGTGACCAGTGACCACAGACCAGTGACAAGTGACCAGTGACCAGGGCCCAGTGACCAGTGAACAGTGACCATTGACCAGTGAGCAGTGACCACTGACCACTGAGCAGTGACCAGCGACAGTGACCATTGAACAGCGACAGTGACCATTGACCAGTGACCAGTGACCAGTGACCAGTGACCATTGACCAGTGGCCAGTGACCATTGACCAGTGACTTGTGACCAGTAACCCGCGACATGTGACTGTGACCAGTGACCACTGATTAGTGACCAGTGACCACAGACCAGTGACCAGTGACCAGTGACCAGTGACCAGTGACCAGTGACCAGTGACCAGTGACCAGTGACCAGTGACCATTGATCTGTGACCAGTGACCAGTGACCAGTGACCATTGACCAGTGACCAGTGACCAGTGACCAGTGACCATTGACCAGTGACTCGTGACCAGTAACCCGCGACATGTGACTGTGACCAGTGACCACTGACCAGTGACCAGTGACCACAGACCAGTGACCAGTGACCAGTGACCAGTGACCAGTGACCAGTGACCAGTGACCAGTGACCAGTGACCATTGATCTGTGACCAGTGACTAGCGACCAGTGACCAGTGACCCGTGACATGTGACCCGTGACCAGTGACCAGTGACCAGGGCCCAGTCACCAGTCACCAGTCACCATTGACCTGTGACCAGTGACCAGTGACCACTGACCACTGACCAGTGACAAGTGACCAGTGACTTGTGGCGAGTGACCAGTGGCCAGTGACTAGTGACCCGTGACATGTGACACGTGACCAGTGACCAGTGACCAGTGACCAGTGACCAGTAACCAGTGACCAGTGGCCAGTGACCTGTGACCAGTGACCAGTGACCAGTGACCAGTGACCAGTTACCATTGACCAGTGACTTGTGACCAGTAACCCGCAACATGTGACTGTGACCAGTGACCACTGACCAGTGACCAGTGACCACAGACCAGTAACCAGTGACCAGTGACTAGTGACCAGTGACCAGTGACCAGTGACCAGTGACCAGTGACCATTGATCTGTGACCAGTGACTAGCGACCAGTGACCCGTGACATGTGACCCGTGACCAGTGACCAGTGACCAGGGCCCAGTCACCAGTCGCCAGTCACCATTGACCTGTGACCAGTGACCAGTGACCACTGACCACTGACCAGTGACAAGTGACCAGTGACTTGTGGCGAGTGACCAGCGACCTGTGACTTGTGACCAGTGACCAGTGACCAGTGGCCAGTGACCAGTGTCCAGTGAGCACTGACCAGTGGCCAGTGACTAGTGACCCGTGACATGTGACACGTGACCAGTGACCAGTGACCAGTGACCAGTGACCAGTAACCAGTGACCAGTGGCCAGTGACCTGTGACCAGTGACCAGTGACCAGTGCCCAGTGAACAGTGACCATTGACCAGTGAGCAGTGACCAGTGACCAATCAGCAGTGACCAGCGACAGTGACCATTGAACAGCGACAATGACCATTGACCAGTGACCAGTGACCAGTGACCAGTGACCATTGACAAGTGACCAGTGACCAGTGACAAGTGACCATTGACCAGTGACTTGTGACCAGTGACCCGCGACATGTGACTGTGACCAGTGACCACTGACCAGTGACCACAGACCAGTGACCAGTGACCAGTGACCAGTGACCAGTGACCACTGACCAGTGACAAGTGACCAGTAACTTGTGACCAGTGACCAGTGACCTGTGACTTGTAACCAGTGACCAGTGACCAGTGTCCAGTGACCAGTGACCAGTGACCAGTGACCAGTGACCAGTGACCAGTGACCAGTGACCAGTGACCATTGATCTGTGACCAGTGACCAGTGACCAGTGACCAGTGACCACTGACCAGTGACCAATGACCGGGGAGCAGTGACTAGCGACCAGTGACCAGTCACCCGTGACATGTGACCCGTGACCAGTGACCAGTGACCAGTGACCAGTGACCAGTGACCAGTGACCAGTGACCATTAACCAGTGACCAGTGGCCAGTGACCAGTGACCAGTGACCAGTGAACAGTGACCATTGACCAGTGAGCAGTGACCAGTGATCACTGAGCAGTGAGCAGCGACAGTGACCATTGAACAGCGACAGTGACCATTGACCAGTGACCAGTGACCAGTGACCAGTGACCAGTGACTTGTGACCAGTGACCCGCGACATGTGACTGTGACCAGTTACCACTGACCAGTGACCAGTGACGACAGACCAGTAACAAGTGACCAGTGACCAGTGACCAGTGACCAGTGACCAGTGACCAGTGACCAGTGACCAGTGACCATTGATCTGTGACCAGTGACCAGTGACCAGTGACCAGTGACCACTGACCAGTGACTAGTGACCGGGGACCAGTGACTAGCGACCTGTGACCAGTCACCCGTGACATGTGACCCGTGACCAGTGACCAGTGACCAGTGACCAGTGACCAGTGACCATTGACCAGTGACCAGTGGCCAGTGACCAGTGACCAGTGACCAGTGAACAGTGACCATTGACCAGTGAGCAGTGAACAGTGACCACTGAGCAGTGTCCAGCGACAGTGACCATTGAACAGGGACAGTGACCATTGACCACTCAGCAGTGACCAGCGACAGTGACCACTGACCAGTGACAAGTGACCAGTGACTTGTGACCAGTGACCAGTGACCTGTGACTTGTGACCAGTGACCAGTGACCAGTGTCCAGTGACCAGTGACCAGTGACCATTGACCAGTGACCAGTGACCAGTGACCAGTGACCATTGACCAGTGACCAGTGACCAGTGACCATTGATCTGTGACCAGTGACCAGTGACCAGTGACCACTGACCAGTGACCAGTGACCGGGGACCAGTGACTAGCGACCAGTGACCAGCGACCCGTGACATGTGACCCGTGACCAGTGACCAGTGACCAGTGACCAGGGCCCAGTGACCATTGACCAGTGACCAGTGGCCAGTGACCAGTGACCAGTGACCAGTGACCAGTGACCACTGACCAGTGACCACAGACCAGTGACCAGTGACCAGTGACCAGTGACCAGTGACCACTGACCAGTGACAAGTGACCAGTGACCAGTGACCATTGACCATTGACCAGTGACCATTGACCAGTGGCCAGTGACCAGTGACCATTGACCAGTGACCAGTGACCAGTGACCAGGGCCCAGTGACCATTGACCAGTGACCAGTGGCCAGTGACCAGTGACCAGTGACCAGTGAACAGTGACCATTGACCAGTGACCACTGAGCAGTGACCAGCGACAGTGACCATTGAACAGCGACAGTGACCATTGACCAGTGACCAGTGACCATTGACCAGTGACCAGTGACCAGTGACCAGTGACCATTGACCAGTGACCAGTGACCACTCAGCAGTGACCAGCGACAGTGACCATTGAACAGCGACAGTGACCATTGACCAGTGACCAGTGACCAGTGACCAGTGACCAGTGACCATTGACCAGTGACCAGTGACCAGTGACCATTGACCAGTGACTAGTGACCAGTGACCCGCGACATGTGACTGTGACCAGTGACCACTGACCAGTGACCAGTGACCACAGACCAGTGACCAGTGACCAGTGACCAGTGACCAGTGACCAGTGACCAGTGACCAGTGACCAGTGACCAGTGACCATTGATCTGTGACCAGTGACCAGTGACCAGTGACCAGTGACCACTGACCAGTGACCAGTGACCACTGACCAGTGACCAGTGACCGGGGACCAGTGACTAGCGACCAGTGACCAGTGACCCGTGACATGTGACATGTGACAAGTGACCAGTGACCAGTGACCAGTGACAAGTGACCACTCAGCAGTGACCAGCGACAGTGACCATTGAACAGCGACAGTGACCATTGACCTGTGACCAGTGACCAGTGACCAGTGACCATTGATCTGTGACCAGTGACCAGTGACCAGTGACCAGTGACCACTGACCAGTGACCAGTGACCGGGGACCAGTGACTAGCGACCAGTGACCAGTGACCCGTGACATGTGACCCGTGACCAGTGACCAGTGACCAGGGCCCAGTGACCAGTCACCAGTCACCATTGACCTGTGACCAGTGACCAGTGACCACTGACCACTGACCAGTGACAAGTGACCAGTGACTTGTGTCGAGTGACCAGCGACCTGTGACTTGTGACCAGTGACCAGTGACCAGTGGCCAGTGACGAGTGTCCAGTGAGCACTGACCAGTGGCCAGTGACTAGTGACCCGTGACATGTGACACGTGACCAGTGACCAGTGACCAGTGACCAGTGACCAGTGACCAGTGACTAGCGCCCATTGACCAGTGACCCGTGACATGTGACCCGTGACCAGTGACCAGTGACCAGTGACCAGTGACCAGTGACCAGTGACCATTGATCTGTGACCTGTGACCAGTGACCAGTGACCAGTGACCAGTGACCCGTGACATGTGACCCGTGACCAGTGACCAGTGACCAGGGCCCAGTGACCAGTCACCAGTCACCATTGACCTGTGACCAGTGACCAGTGACCACTGACCACGGACCAGTGACAAGTGACCAGTGACTTGTGACGAGTGACCAGCGACCTGTGACTTGTGACCAGTGACCAGTGACCAGTGGCCAGTGACGAGTGTCCAGTGAGCAGTGACCAGTGGCCAGTGACTAGTGACCCGTGACATGTGACACGTGACCAGTGACCAGTGACCAGTGACCAGTGACCAGTGACCCGTGACATGTGACATGTGACATGTGACCAGTGACCAGTGACCAGTGTCAAGTGACCACTCAGCAGTGACCAGCGACAGTGACCATTGACCTGTGACCAGTGACCAGTGACCAGTGACCATTGATCTGTGACCAGTGACCAGTGACCAGTGACCAGTGACCAGTGACAAGTGACCACTGACCAGTGACCAGTGACCGGGGACCAGTGACTAGCGACCAGTGACCAGTGACCCGTGACATGTGACCCGTGACCAGTGACCAGTGACCAGGGCCCAGTGACCAGTCACCAGTCACCATTGACCTGTGACCAGTGACCAGTGACCAGTGACCAGTGACCAGTGACTGGGGACCAGTGACTAGCGACCATTGACCAGTGACCCGTGACATGTGACCCGTGACCAGTGACCAGTGACCAGTGACCAGTGACCAGTGACCAGTGACCAGTGACCAGTGACCAGTGACCAGTGACCATTGATCTGTGACCTGTGACCAGTGACCAGTGACAAGTGACCAGTGACTTGTGTCGAGTGACCAGCGACCTGTGACTTGTGACCAGTGACCAGTGACCAGTGGCCAGTGACGAGTGTCCAGTGAGCACTGACCAGTGGCCAGTGACTAGTGACCCGTGACATGTGACACGTGACCAGTGACCAGTGACCAGTGACCAGTGACCAGTGACCAGTGACCAGTGACCTGTGACCAGTGACCAGTGACCGGGGACCAGTGACTAGCGACCATTGACCAGTGACCCGTGACATGTGACCCGTGACCAGTGACCAGTGACCAGTGACCAGTGACCAGTGACCAGTGACCAGTGACCAGTGACCAGTGACCAGTGACCATTGATCTGTGACCTGTGACCAGTGACCAGTGACCAGTGACCAGTGACCCGTGACCAGTGACCAGTGACCAGGGCCCAGTGACCAGTCACCAGTCACCATTGACCTGTGACCAGTGACCAGTGACCACTGACCACGGACCAGTGACAAGTGACCAGTGACTTGTGACGAGTGACCAGCGACCTGTGACTTGTGACCAGTGACCAGTGACCAGTGGCCAGTGACGAGTGTCCAGTGAGCCGTGACCAGTGGCCAGTGACTAGTGACCCGTGACATGTGACACGTGACCAGTGACCAGTGACCAGTGACCAGTGACCAGCGACCCGCGACATGTGACTGTGACCAGTTACCACTGACCAGTGACCAGTGACCACAGACCAGTGACAAGTGACCAGTGACCAGGGCCCAGTGACCAGTGAACAGTGACCATTGACCAGTGAGCAGTGACCACTGACCACTGAGCAGTGACCAGCGACAGTGACCATTGAACAGCGACAGTGACCATTGACCAGTGACCAGTGACCAGTGACCAGTGACCATTGACCAGTGACCAGTGACCATTGACCAGTGATTTGTGACCAGTAACCCGCGACATGTGACTGTGACCAGTGACCACTGACCAGTGACCAGTGACCACAGACCAGTGACCAGTGACCAGTGACCAGTGACCAGTGACCAGTGACCAGTGACCAGTGACCAGTGACCAGTGACCATTGATCTGTGACCAGTGACCAGTGACCAGTGACCATTGACCAGTGACCAGTGACCAGTGACCAGTGACCATTGACCAGTGACTTGTGACCAGTAACCCGCGACATGTGACTGTGACCAGTGACCACTGACCAGTGACCAGTGACCACAGACCAGTGACCAGTGACCAGTGACCAGTGACCAGTGACCAGTGACCAGTGACCAGTGACCAGTGACCATTGATCTGTGACCAGTGACTAGCGACCAGTGACCAGTGACCCGTGACATGTGACCCGTGACCAGTGACCAGTGACCAGGGCCCAGTCACCAGTCACCAGTCACCATTGACCTGTGACCAGTGACCAGTGACCACTGACCACTGACCAGTGACAAGTGACCAGTGACTTGTGGCGAGTGACCAGTGGCCAGTGACTAGTGACCCGTGACATGTGACACGTGACCAGTGACCAGTGACCAGTGACCAGTGACCAGTAACCAGTGACCAGTGGCCAGTGACCTGTGACCAGTGACCAGTGACCAGTGACCAGTGACCATTGATCTGTGACCAGTGACTAGCGACCAGTGACCCGTGACATGTGATCATTGACCAGTGACCAGTGACCAGTGACCAGTGACCATTGACCAGTGACTTGTGACCAGTAACCCGCGACATGTGACTGTGACCAGTGACCACTGACCAGTGACCAGTGACCACAGACCTGTGACCAGTGACCAGTGACCAGTGACCAGTGACCAGTGACCAGTGACCAGTGACCAGTGACCATTGATCTGTGACCAGTGACCAGTGACCAGTGACCAGTGACCACTGACCAGTGACCAGTGACCGGGGACCAGTGACTAGCGACCAGTGACCAGTGACCCGTGACATGTGATATGTGACAAGTGACCAGTGACCAGTGACCAGTGTCAAGTGACCACTCAGCAGTGACCAGCGACAGTGACCATTGAACAGCGACAGTGACCATTGACCTGTGACCAGTGACCAGTGACCAGTGACCATTGATCTGTGACCAGTGACCAGTGACCAGTGACCAGTGACCAGTGACAAGTGACCAGTGACCGGGGACCAGTGACTAGCGACCAGTGACCAGTGACCCGTGACATGTGACCCGTGACCAGTGACCAGTGACCAGGGCCCAGTGACCAGTCACCAGTCACCATTGACCTGTGACCAGTGACCAGTGACCAGTGACCAGTGACCAGTGACCGGGGACCAGTGACTAGCGACCATTGACCAGTGACCCGTGACATGTGACCCGTGACCAGTGACCAGTGACCAGTGACCAGTGACCAGTGACCAGTGACCAGTGACCAGTGACCAGTGACCATTGATCTGTGACCTGTGACCAGTGACCAGTGACAAGTGACCAGTGACTTGTGTCGAGTGACCAGCGACCTGTGACTTGTGACCAGTGACCAGTGACCAGTGGCCAGTGACGAGTGTCCAGTGAGCACTGACCAGTGGCCAGTGACTAGTGACCCGTGACATGTGACACGTGACCAGTGACCAGTGACCAGTGACCAGTGACCAGTGACCAGTGACCAGTGACCAGTGACCAGTGACCAGTGACCAGTGACCGGGGACCAGTGACTAGCGACCATTGACCAGTGACCCGTGACATGTGACCCGTGACCAGTGACCAGTGACCAGTGACCAGTGACCAGTGACCAGTGACCAGTGACCATTGATCTGTGACCTGTGACCAGTGACCAGTGACCAGTGACCAGTGACCCGTGACCAGTGACCAGTGACCAGGGCCCAGTGACCAGTCACCAGTCACCATTGACCTGTGACCAGTGACCAGTGACCACTGACCACGGACCAGTGACAAGTGACCAGTGACTTGTGACGAGTGACCAGCGACCTGTGACTTGTGACCAGTGACCAGTGACCAGTGGCCAGTGACGAGTGTCCAGTGAGCCGTGACCAGTGGCCAGTGACTAGTGACCCGTGACATGTGACACGTGACCAGTGACCAGTGACCAGTGACCAGTGACCAGCGACCAGCGACCCGCGACATGTGACTGTGACCAGTTACCACTGACCAGTGACCAGTGACCACAGACCAGTGACAAGTGACCAGTGACCAGGGCCCAGTGACCAGTGAACAGTGACCATTGACCAGTGAGCAGTGACCACTGACCACTGAGCAGTGACCAGCGACAGTGACCATTGAACAGCGACAGTGACCATTGACCAGTGACCAGTGACCAGTGACCAGTGACCATTGACCAGTGGCCAGTGACCATTGACCAGTGACTTGTGACCAGTAACCCGCGACATGTGACTGTGACCAGTGACCACTGATTAGTGACCAGTGACCACAGACCAGTGACCAGTGACCAGTGACCAGTGACCAGTGACCAGTGACCAGTGACCAGTGACCAGTGACCAGTGACCATTGATCTGTGACCAGTGACCAGTGACCAGTGACCATTGACCAGTGACCAGTGACCAGTGACCAGTGACCATTGACCAGTGACTCGTGACCAGTAACCCGCGACATGTGACTGTGACCAGTGACCACTGACCAGTGACCAGTGACCACAGACCAGTGACCAGTGACCAGTGACCAGTGACCAGTGACCAGTGACCAGTGACCAGTGACCAGTGACCATTGATCTGTGACCAGTGACTAGCGACCAGTGACCAGTGACCCGTGACATGTGACCCGTGACCAGTGACCAGTGACCAGGGCCCAGTCACCAGTCACCAGTCACCATTGACCTGTGACCAGTGACCAGTGACCACTGACCACTGACCAGTGACAAGTGACCAGTGACTTGTGGCGAGTGACCAGTGGCCAGTGACTAGTGACCCGTGACATGTGACACGTGACCAGTGACCAGTGACCAGTGACCAGTGACCAGTAACCAGTGACCAGTGGCCAGTGACCTGTGACCAGTGACCAGTGACCAGTGACCAGTGACCAGTTACCATTGACCAGTGACTTGTGACCAGTAACCCGCAACATGTGACTGTGACCAGTGACCACTGACCAGTGACCAGTGACCACAGACCAGTAACCAGTGACCAGTGACTAGTGACCAGTGACCAGTGACCAGTGACCAGTGACCAGTGACCATTGATCTGTGACCAGTGACTAGCGACCAGTGACCCGTGACATGTGACCCGTGACCAGTGACCAGTGACCAGGGCCCAGTCACCAGTCGCCAGTCACCATTGACCTGTGACCAGTGACCAGTGACCACTGACCACTGACCAGTGACAAGTGACCAGTGACTTGTGGCGAGTGACCAGCGACCTGTGACTTGTGACCAGTGACCAGTGACCAGTGGCCAGTGACCAGTGTCCAGTGAGCACTGACCAGTGGCCAGTGACTAGTGACCCGTGACATGTGACACGTGACCAGTGACCAGTGACCAGTGACCAGTGACCAGTAACCAGTGACCAGTGGCCAGTGACCTGTGACCAGTGACCAGTGACCAGTGACCAGTGAACAGTGACCATTGACCAGTGAGCAGTGACCAGTGACCAATCAGCAGTGACCAGCGACAGTGACCATTGAACAGCGACAATGACCATTGACCAGTGACCAGTGACCAGTGACCAGTGACCATTGACAAGTGACCAGTGACCAGTGACAAGTGACCATTGACCAGTGACTTGTGACCAGTGACCCGCGACATGTGACTGTGACCAGTGACCACTGACCAGTGACCACAGACCAGTGACCAGTGACCAGTGACCAGTGACCAGTGACCACTGACCAGTGACAAGTGACCAGTAACTTGTGACCAGTGACCAGTGACCTGTGACTTGTAACCAGTGACCAGTGACCAGTGTCCAGTGACCAGTGACCAGTGACCAGTGACCAGTGACCAGTGACCAGTGACCAGTGACCAGTGACCAGTGACCATTGATCTGTGACCAGTGACCAGTGACCAGTGACCAGTGACCACTGACCAGTGACCAATGACCGGGGAGCAGTGACTAGCGACCAGTGACCAGTCACCCGTGACATGTGACCCGTGACCAGTGACCAGTGACCAGTGACCAGTGACCAGTGACCAGTGACCAGTGACCATTAACCAGTGACCAGTGGCCAGTGACCAGTGACCAGTGACCAGTGAACAGTGACCATTGACCAGTGAGCAGTGACCAGTGATCACTGAGCAGTGAGCAGCGACAGTGACCATTGAACAGCGACAGTGACCATTGACCAGTGACCAGTGACCAGTGACCAGTGACCAGTGACTTGTGACCAGTGACCCGCGACATGTGACTGTGACCAGTTACCACTGACCAGTGACCAGTGACGACAGACCAGTAACAAGTGACCAGTGACCAGTGACCAGTGACCAGTGACCAGTGACCAGTGACCAGTGACCAGTGACCATTGATCTGTGACCAGTGACCAGTGACCAGTGACCAGTGACCACTGACCAGTGACTAGTGACCGGGGACCAGTGACTAGCGACCTGTGACCAGTCACCCGTGACATGTGACCCGTGACCAGTGACCAGTGACCAGTGACCAGTGACCAGTGACCATTGACCAGTGACCAGTGGCCAGTGACCAGTGACCAGTGACCAGTGAACAGTGACCATTGACCAGTGAGCAGTGAACAGTGACCACTGAGCAGTGTCCAGCGACAGTGACCATTGAACAGGGACAGTGACCATTGACCACTCAGCAGTGACCAGCGACAGTGACCACTGACCAGTGACAAGTGACCAGTGACTTGTGACCAGTGACCAGTGACCTGTGACTTGTGACCAGTGACCAGTGACCAGTGTCCAGTGACCAGTGACCAGTGACCATTGACCAGTGACCAGTGACCAGTGACCAGTGACCATTGACCAGTGACCAGTGACCAGTGACCATTGATCTGTGACCAGTGACCAGTGACCAGTGACCACTGACCAGTGACCAGTGACCGGGGACCAGTGACTAGCGACCAGTGACCAGCGACCCGTGACATGTGACCCGTGACCAGTGACCAGTGACCAGTGACCAGGGCCCAGTGACCATTGACCAGTGACCAGTGGCCAGTGACCAGTGACCAGTGACCAGTGACCAGTGACCACTGACCAGTGACCACAGACCAGTGACCAGTGACCAGTGACCAGTGACCAGTGACCACTGACCAGTGACAAGTGACCAGTGACCAGTGACCATTGACCATTGACCAGTGACCATTGACCAGTGGCCAGTGACCAGTGACCATTGACCAGTGACCAGTGACCAGTGACCAGGGCCCAGTGACCATTGACCAGTGACCAGTGGCCAGTGACCAGTGACCAGTGACCAGTGAACAGTGACCATTGACCAGTGACCACTGAGCAGTGACCAGCGACAGTGACCATTGAACAGCGACAGTGACCATTGACCAGTGACCAGTGACCATTGACCAGTGACCAGTGACCAGTGACCAGTGACCATTGACCAGTGACCAGTGACCACTCAGCAGTGACCAGCGACAGTGACCATTGAACAGCGACAGTGACCATTGACCAGTGACCAGTGACCAGTGACCAGTGACCAGTGACCATTGACCAGTGACCAGTGACCAGTGACCATTGACCAGTGACTAGTGACCAGTGACCCGCGACATGTGACTGTGACCAGTGACCACTGACCAGTGACCAGTGACCACAGACCAGTGACCAGTGACCAGTGACCAGTGACCAGTGACCAGTGACCAGTGACCAGTGACCAGTGACCAGTGACCATTGATCTGTGACCAGTGACCAGTGACCAGTGACCAGTGACCACTGACCAGTGACCAGTGACCACTGACCAGTGACCAGTGACCGGGGACCAGTGACTAGCGACCAGTGACCAGTGACCCGTGACATGTGACATGTGACAAGTGACCAGTGACCAGTGACCAGTGACAAGTGACCACTCAGCAGTGACCAGCGACAGTGACCATTGAACAGCGACAGTGACCATTGACCTGTGACCAGTGACCAGTGACCAGTGACCATTGATCTGTGACCAGTGACCAGTGACCAGTGACCAGTGACCACTGACCAGTGACCAGTGACCGGGGACCAGTGACTAGCGACCAGTGACCAGTGACCCGTGACATGTGACCCGTGACCAGTGACCAGTGACCAGGGCCCAGTGACCAGTCACCAGTCACCATTGACCTGTGACCAGTGACCAGTGACCACTGACCACTGACCAGTGACAAGTGACCAGTGACTTGTGTCGAGTGACCAGCGACCTGTGACTTGTGACCAGTGACCAGTGACCAGTGGCCAGTGACGAGTGTCCAGTGAGCACTGACCAGTGGCCAGTGACTAGTGACCCGTGACATGTGACACGTGACCAGTGACCAGTGACCAGTGACCAGTGACCAGTGACCAGTGACTAGCGCCCATTGACCAGTGACCCGTGACATGTGACCCGTGACCAGTGACCAGTGACCAGTGACCAGTGACCAGTGACCAGTGACCATTGATCTGTGACCTGTGACCAGTGACCAGTGACCAGTGACCAGTGACCCGTGACATGTGACCCGTGACCAGTGACCAGTGACCAGGGCCCAGTGACCAGTCACCAGTCACCATTGACCTGTGACCAGTGACCAGTGACCACTGACCACGGACCAGTGACAAGTGACCAGTGACTTGTGACGAGTGACCAGCGACCTGTGACTTGTGACCAGTGACCAGTGACCAGTGGCCAGTGACGAGTGTCCAGTGAGCAGTGACCAGTGGCCAGTGACTAGTGACCCGTGACATGTGACACGTGACCAGTGACCAGTGACCAGTGACCAGTGACCAGTAACCCGCGACATGTGACTGTGACCAGTGACCACTGACCAGTGACCAGTGACCACAGACCAGTGACCAGTGACCAGTGACCAGTGACCAGTGACCATTGATCTGTGACCAGTGACTAGCGACCAGTGACCAGTGACACGTGACATGTGACCCGTGACCAGTGACCAGTGACCAGGGCCCAGTCACCAGTCACCAGTCACCATTGACCTGTGACCAGTGACCAGTGACCACTGACCACTGACCAGTGACAAGTGACCAGTGACTTG
The DNA here is from genome assembly GCA_947577245.1 of Andrena bucephala. NCBI lineage: Eukaryota > Metazoa > Arthropoda > Insecta > Hymenoptera > Andrenidae > Andrena > Andrena bucephala. The sequence continues at coordinate 52,977,771 of OX387716.1, read as the reverse complement.
TGGCGAGTGACCAGCGACCTGTGACTTGTGACCAGTGACCAGTGACCAGTGGCCAGTGACCAGTGACCAGTTACCATTGACCAGTGACCATTGATCTGTGACCAGTGACTAGCGACCAGTGACCAGTGACACGTGACATGTGACCCGTGACCAGTGACCAGTGACCAGGGCCCAGTCACCAGTCACCAGTCACCATTGATCTGCGACCAGTGACCAGTGACCACTGACCACTGACCAGTGACAAGTGACCAGTGACTTGTGACGAGTGACCAGCGACCTGTGACTTGTGACCAGTGACCAGTGACCATTGACCAGTGACTTGTGACCAGTGACCCGCGACATGTGACTGTGACCAGTTACCACTGACCAGTGACCAGTGACCACAGACCAGTGACAAGTGACCAGTGACCAGTGACCAGTGACCAGTGACCAGTGACCAGTGACCAGTGACCAGTGACCAGTGACCATTGATCTGTGACCAGTGACCAGTGACCAGTGACCAGTGACCAGTGACCAGTGACCACTGACCAGTGACCAGTGACCGGGGACCAGTGACTAGCGACCAGTGACCAGTGACCCGTGACATGTGACCCGTGACCAGTGACCAGTGACCAGTGACCAGTGACCAGTGACCATTGACCAGTGACCAGTGGCCAGTGACCAGTGACCAGTGACCAGTGAACAGTGACCATTGACCAGTGAGCAGTGAGCAGTGACCAGCGACAGTGACCAGTGACCAGTGACCAGTGACCATTGATCTGTGACCAGTGACTAGCGACCAGTGACCAGTGACCCGTGACATGTGACCCGTGACCAGTGACCAGTGACCAGGGCCCAGTCACCAGTCACCAGTCACCATTGACCTGTGACCAGTGACCAGTGACCACTGACCACTGACCAGTGACAAGTGACCAGTGACTTGTGGCGAGTGACCAGCGACCTGTGACTTGTGACCAGTGACCAGTGACCAGTGGCCAGTGACCAGTGACCAGTTACCATTGACCAGTGACATGTGACCAGTAACCCGCGACATGTGACTGTGACCAGTGACCACTGACCAGTGACCAGTGACCAGAGACCAGTGACCAGTGACCAGTGACTAGTGACCAGTGACCAGTGACCAGTGACCAGTGACCAGTGACCATTGATCTGTGACCAGTGACTAGCGACCAGTGACCCGTGACATGTGACCCGTGACCAGTGACCAGTGTCCAGGGCCCAGTCACCAGTTACCAGTCACCATTGACCTGTGACCAGTGACCAGTGACCACTGACCACTGACCAGTGACAAGTGACCAGTGACTTGTGGCGAGTGACCAGCGACCTGTGACTTGTGACCAGTGACCAGTGACCAGTGGCCAGTGACCAGTGTCCAGTGAGCACTGACCAGTGGCCAGTGACTAGTGACCCGTGACATGTGACACGTGACCAGTGACCAGTGACCAGTGACCAGTGACCAGTAACCAGTGACCGGTGGCCAGTGACCTGTGACCAGTGACCAGTGACCAGTGACCAGTGAACAGTGACCATTGACCAGTGAGCAGTGACCAGTGACCAATCAGCAGTGACCAGCGACAGTGACCATTGAACAGCGAGAATGACCATTGACCAGTGACCAGTGACCAGTGACCAGTGACCGTTGACAAGTGACCAGTGACCAGTGACCATTGACCAGTGACTTGTGACCAGTGACCCGCGACATGTGACTGTGACCAGTGACCACTGACCAGTGACCACAGACCAGTGACCAGTGACCAGTGACCAGTGACCAGTGACCACTGACCAGTGACAAGTGACCAGTAACTTGTGACCAGTGACCAGTGACCTGTGACTTGTAACCAGTGACCAGTGACCAGTGTCCAGTGACCAGTGACCAGTGACCAGTGACCAGTGATCAGTGACCAGTGACCAGTGACCAGTGACCATTGATCTGTGACCAGTGACCAGTGACCAGTGACCAGTGACCACTGACCAGTGACCAGTGACCGGGGAGCAGTGACTAGCGACCAGTGACCAGTCACCCGTGACATGTGACCCGTGACCAGTGACCAGTGACCAGTGACCAGTGACCAGTGACCAGTGACCAGTGACCATTGATCTGTGACCAGTGACCAGTGACCAGTGACCAGTGACCACTGACCAGTGACTAGTGACCGGGGACCAGTGACTAGCGACCTGTGACCAGTCACCCGTGACATGTGACCCGTGACCAGTGACCAGTGACCAGTGACCAGTGACCAGTGACCATTGACCAGTGACCAGTGGCCAGTGACCAGTGACCAGTGACCAGTGAACAGTGACCATTGACCAGTGAGCAGTGACCAGTGACCACTGAGCAGTGACCAGCGACAGTGACCATTGAACAGCGACAGTGACCATTGACCACTCAGCAGTGACCAGCGACAGTGACCAGTGGCCAGTGACGAGTGTCCAGTGAGCACTGACCAGTGGCCAGTGACTAGTGACCCGTGACATGTGACACGTGACCAGTGACCAGTGACCAGTGACCAGTGACCAGTGACCAGTGACCACTGACCAGTGACCAGTGACCGGGGACCAGTGACTAGCGACCATTGACCAGTGACCCGTGACATGTGACCCGTGACCAGTGACCAGTGACCAGTGACCAGTGACCAGTGACCAGTGACCAGTGACCAGTGACCATTGATCTGTGACCTGTGACCAGTGACCAGTGACCAGTGACCAGTGACCCGTGACATGTGACCCGTGACCAGTGACCAGTGACCAGGGCCCAGTGACCAGTCACCAGTCACCATTGACCTGTGACCAGTGACCAGTGACCACTGACCACGGACCAGTGACAAGTGACCAGTGACTTGTGTCGAGTGACCAGCGACCTGTGACTTGTGACCAGTGACCAGTGACCAGTGGCCAGTGACGAGTGTCCAGTGAGCACTGACCAGTGGCCAGTGACTAGTGACCCGTGACATGTGACACGTGACCAGTGACCAGTGACCAGTGACCAGTGACCAGTGACCAGTGACTAGCGCCCATTGACCAGTGACCCGTGACATGTGACCCGTGACCAGTGACCAGTGACCAGTGACCAGTGACCAGTGACCAGTGACCAGTGACCAGTGACCAGTGACCAGTGACCATTGATCTGTGACCTGTGACCAGTGACCAGTGACCAGTGACCAGTGACCCGTGACATGTGACCCGTGACCAGTGACCAGTGACCAGGGCCCAGTGACCAGTCACCAGTCACCATTGACCTGTGACCAGTGACCAGTGACCACTGACCACGGACCAGTGACAAGTGACCAGTGACTTGTGACGAGTGACCAGCGACCTGTGACTTGTGACCAGTGACCAGTGACCAGTGGCCAGTGACGAGTGTCCAGTGAGCAGTGACCAGTGGCCAGTGACTAGTGACCCGTGACATGTGACACGTGACCAGTGACCAGTGACCAGTGACCAGTGACCAGTAACCCGCGACATGTGACTGTGACCAGTGACCACTGACCAGTGACCAGTGACCACAGACCAGTGACCAGTGACCAGTGACCAGTGACCAGTGACCATTGATCTGTGACCAGTGACTAGCGACCAGTGACCAGTGACACGTGACATGTGACCCGTGACCAGAGACCAGTGACCAGGGCCCAGTCACCAGTCACCAGTCACCATTGACCTGTGACCAGTGACCAGTGACCACTGACCACTGACCAGTGACAAGTGACCAGTGACTTGTGGCGAGTGACCAGCGACCTGTGACTTGTGACCAGTGACCAGTGACCAGTGGCCAGTGACCAGTGACCAGTTACCATTGACCAGTGACCATTGATCTGTGACCAGTGACTAGCGACCAGTGACCAGTGACACGTGACATGTGACCCGTGACCAGTGACCAGTGACCAGGGCCCAGTCACCAGTCACCAGTCACCATTGATCTGCGACCAGTGACCAGTGACCACTGACCACTGACCAGAGACAAGTGACCAGTGACTTGTGACGAGTGACCAGCGACCTGTGACTTGTGACCAGTGACCAGTGACCATTGACCAGTGACTTGTGACCAGTGACCCGCGACATGTGACTGTGACCAGTTACCACTGACCAGTGACCAGTGACCACAGACCAGTGACAAGTGACCAGTGACCAGTGACCAGTGACCAGTGACCAGTGACCAGTGACCAGTGACCAGTGACCAGTGACCAGTGACCAGTGACCAGTGACCATTGATCTGTGACCAGTGACCAGTGACCAGTGACCAGTGACCAGTGACCAGTGACCACTGACCAGTGACCAGTGACCGGGGACCAGTGACTAGCGACCAGTGACCAGTGACCCGTGACATGTGACCCGTGACCAGTGACCAGTGACCAGTGACCAGTGACCAGTGACCATTGACCAGTGACCAGTGGCCAGTGACCAGTGACCAGTGACCAGTGAACAGTGACCATTGACCAGTGAGCAGTGACCAGTGACCACTGAGCAGTGACCAGCGACAGTGACCAGTGACCAGTGACCAGTGACCATTGATCTGTGACCAGTGACTAGCGACCAGTGACCAGTGACCCGTGACATGTGACCCGTGACCAGTGACCAGTGACCAGGGCCCAGTCACCAGTCACCAGTCACCATTGACCTGTGACCAGTGACCAGTGACCACTGACCACTGACCAGTGACAAGTGACCAGTGACTTGTGGCGAGTGACCAGCGACCTGTGACTTGTGACCAGTGACCAGTGACCAGTGGCCAGTGACCAGTGACCAGTTACCATTGACCAGTGACTTGTGACCAGTAACCCGCGACATGTGACTGTGACCAGTGACCACTGACCAGTGACCAGTGACCAGAGACCAGTGACCAGTGACCAGTGACTAGTGACCAGTGACCAGTGACCAGTGACCAGTGACCAGTGACCATTGATCTGTGACCAGTGACTAGCGACCAGTGACCCGTGACATGTGACCCGTGACCAGTGACCAGTGTCCAGGGCCCAGTCACCAGTTACCAGTCACCATTGACCTGTGACAAGTGACCAGTGACCACTGACCACTGACCAGTGACAAGTGACCAGTGACTTGTGGCGAGTGACCAGCGACCTGTGACTTGTGACCAGTGACCAGTGACCAGTGGCCAGTGACCAGTGTCCAGTGAGCACTGACCAGTGGCCAGTGACTAGTGACCCGTGACATGTGACACGTGACCAGTGACCAGTGACCAGTGACCAGTGACCAGTAACCAGTGACCAGTGGCCAGTGACCTGTGACCAGTGACCAGTGACCAGTGACCAGTGAACAGTGACCATTGACCAGTGAGCAGTGACCAGTGACCAATCAGCAGTGACCAGCGACAGTGACCATTGAACAGCGAGAATGACCATTGACCAGTGACCAGTGACCAGTGACCAGTGACCGTTGACAAGTGACCAGTGACCAGTGACCATTGACCAGTGACTTGTGACCAGTGACCCGCGACATGTGACTGTGACCAGTGACCACTGACCAGTGACCACAGACCAGTGACCAGTGACCAGTGACCAGTGACCAGTGACCACTGACCAGTGACAAGTGACCAGTAACTTGTGACCAGTGACCAGTGACCTGTGACTTGTAACCAGTGACCAGTGACCAGTGTCCAGTGACCAGTGACCAGTGACCAGTGACCAGTGACCAGTGACCAGTGACCAGTGACCAGTGACCATTGATCTGTGACCAGTGACCAGTGACCAGTGACCAGTGACCACTGACCAGTGACCAGTGACCGGGGAGCAGTGACTAGCGACCAGTGACCAGTCACCCGTGACATGTGACCCGTGACCAGTGACCAGTGACCAGTGACCAGTGACCAGTGACCAGTGACCAGTGACCAGTGACCAGTGACCAGTGACCAGTGACCACTGACCAGTGACTAGTGACCGGGGACCAGTGACTAGCGACCTGTGACCAGTCACCCGTGACATGTGACCCGTGACCAGTGACCAGTGACCAGTGACCAGTGACCATTGACCAGTGACCAGTGGCCAGAGACCAGTGACCAGTGACCAGTGAACAGTGACCATTGACCAGTGAGCAGTGACCAGTGACCACTGAGCAGTGACCAGCGACAGTGACCATTGAACAGCGACAGTGACCATTGACCACTCAGCAGTGACCAGCGACAGTGACCAGTGGCCAGTGACGAGTGTCCAGTGAGCACTGACCAGTGGCCAGTGACTAGTGACCCGTGACATGTGACACGTGACCAGTGACCAGTGACCAGTGACCAGTGACCAGTGACCAGTGACCACTGACCGGGGACCAGTGACTAGCGACCATTGACCAGTGACCCGTGACATGTGACCCGTGACCAGTGACCAGTGACCAGTGACCAGTGACCAGTGACCAGTGACCAGTGACCAGTGACCAGTGACCAGTGACCATTGATCTGTGACCTGTGACCAGTGACCAGTGACCAGTGACCAGTGACCCGTGACATGTGACCCGTGACCAGTGACCAGTGACCAGGGCCCAGTGACCAGTCACCAGTCACCATTGACCTGTGACCAGTGACCAGTGACCACTGACCACGGACCAGTGACAAGTGACCAGTGACTTGTGACGAGTGACCAGCGACCTGTGACTTGTGACCAGTGACCAGTGACCAGTGGCCAGTGACGAGTGTCCAGTGAGCAGTGACCAGTGGCCAGTGACTAGTGACCCGTGACATGTGACACGTGACCAGTGACCAGTGACCAGTGACCAGTGACCAGTGACCACTGACCAGTGACAAGTGACCAGTGACCAGTGACCAGTGACCATTGACCAGTGGCCAGTGACCAGTGACCATTGACCAGTGACCAGTGACCAGTGACCACTGACCAGTGACCAGTGACCGGGGACCAGTGACTAGCGACCAGTGACCAGTGACCCGTGACATGTGACCCGTGACCAGTGACCAGTGACCAGGGCCCAGTGACCAGTCACCAGTCACCATTGACCTGTGACCAGTGACCAGTGACCACTGACCACTGACCAGTGACAAGTGACCAGTGACTTGTGTCGAGTGACCAGCGACCTGTGACTTGTGACCAGTGACCAGTGACCAGTGGCCAGTGACGAGTGTCCAGTGAGCACTGACCAGTGGCCAGTGACTAGTGACCCGTGACATGTGACACGTGACCAGTGACCAGTGACCAGTGACCAGTGACCAGTGACCAGTGACTAGCGCCCATTGACCAGTGACCCGTGACATGTGACCCGTGACCAGTGACCAGTGACCAGTGACCAGTGACCAGTGACCAGTGACCAGTGACCAGTGACCAGTGACCAGTGACCAGTGACCATTGATCTGTGACCTGTGACCAGTGACCAGTGACCAGTGACCAGTGACCCGTGACATGTGACCCGTGACCAGTGACCAGTGACCAGGGCCCAGTGACCAGTCACCAGTCACCATTGACCTGTGACCAGTGACCAGTGACCACTGACCACGGACCAGTGACAAGTGACCAGTGACTTGTGACGAGTGACCAGCGACCTGTGACTTGTGACCAGTGACCAGTGACCAGTGGCCAGTGACGAGTGTCCAGTGAGCAGTGACCAGTGGCCAGTGACTAGTGACCCGTGACATGTGACACGTGACCAGTGACCAGTGACCAGTGACCAGTGACCAGTAACCCGCGACATGTGACTGTGACCAGTGACCACTGACCAGTGACCAGTGACCACAGACCAGTGACCAGTGACCAGTGACCAGTGACCAGTGACCATTGATCTGTGACCAGTGACTAGCGACCAGTGACCAGTGACACGTGACATGTGACCCGTGACCAGTGACCAGTGACCAGGGCCCAGTCACCAGTCACCAGTCACCATTGACCTGTGACCAGTGACCAGTGACCACTGACCACTGACCAGTGACAAGTGACCAGTGACTTGTGGCGAGTGACCAGCGACCTGTGACTTGTGACCAGTGACCAGTGACCAGTGGCCAGTGACCAGTGACCAGTTACCATTGACCAGTGACCATTGATCTGTGACCAGTGTCTAGCGACCAGTGACCAGTGACACGTGACATGTGACCCGTGACCAGTGACCAGTGACCAGGGCCCAGTCACCAGTCACCAGTCACCATTGATCTGCGACCAGTGACCAGTGACCACTGACCACTGACCAGTGACAAGTGACCAGTGACTTGTGACGAGTGACCAGCGACCTGTGACTTGTGACCAGTGACCAGTGACCATTGACCAGTGACTTGTGACCAGTGACCCGCGACATGTGACTGTGACCAGTTACCACTGACCAGTGACCAGTGACCACAGACCAGTGACAAGTGACCAGTGACCAGTGACCAGTGACCAGTGACCAGTGACCAGTGACCAGTGACCAGTGACCAGTGACCAGTGACCAGTGACCAGTGACCAGTGACCAGTGACCATTGATCTGTGACCAGTGACCAGTGACCAGTGACCAGTGACCAGTGACCAGTGACCACTGACCAGTGACCAGTGACCGGGGACCAGTGACTAGCGACCAGTGACCAGTGACCCGTGACATGTGACCCGTGACCAGTGACCAGTGACCAGTGACCAGTGACTATTGACCAGTGACCAGTGACCAGTGACCAGTGACCAGTTACCATTGACCAGTGATTTGTGACCAGTAACCCGCGACATGTGACTGTGACCAGTGACCACTGACCAGTGACCAGTGACCAGAGACCAGTGACCAGTGACCAGTGACTATTGACCAGTGACCAGTGACCAGTGACCAGTGACCAGTGACCATTGATCTGTGACCAGTGACTAGCGACCAGTGACCCGTGACATGTGACCCGTGACCAGTGACCAGTGTCCAGGGCCCAGTCACCAGTTACCAGTCACCATTGACCTGTGACCAGTGACCAGTGACCACTGACCACTGACCAGTGACAAGTGACCAGTGACTTGTGGCGAGTGACCAGCGACCTGTGACCATTGACCAGTGACCAGTGGCCAGTGACCAGTGACCAGTGACCAGTGAACAGTGACCATTGACCAGTGAGCAGTGACCAGTGACCACTGAGCAGTGACCAGCGACAGTGACCAGTGACCAGTGACCAGTGACCAGTGACCAGTAACCAGTGACCAGTGGCCAGTGACCTGTGACCAGTGACCAGTGACCAGTGACCAGTGAACAGTGACCATTGACCAGTGAGCAGTGACCAGTGACCAATCAGCAGTGACCAGCGACAGTGACCATTGAACAGCGAGAATGACCATTGACCTGTGACCAGTGACCAGTGACCAGTGACCGTTGACAAGTGACCAGTGACCATTGACCAGTGACTTGTGACCAGTGACCCGCGACATGTGACTGTGACCAGTGACCACTGACCAGTGACCACAGACCAGTGACCAGTGACCAGTGACCAGTGACCAGTGACCACTGACCAGTGACAAGTGACCAGTAACTTGTGACCAGTGACCAGTGACCTGTGACTTGTAACCAGTGACCAGTGACCAGTGTCCAGTGACCAGTGACCAGTGACCAGTGACCAGTGACCAGTGACCAGTGACCAGTGACCAGTGACCATTGATCTGTGACCAGTGACCAGTGACCAGTGACCAGTGACCACTGACCAGTGACCAGTGACCGGGGAGCAGTGACTAGCGACCAGTGACCAGTCACCCGTGACATGTGACCCGTGACCAGTGACCAGTGACCAGTGACCAGTGACCAGTGACCAGTGACCATTGATCTGTGACCAGTGACCAGTGACCAGTGACCAGTGACCACTGACCAGTGACTAGTGACCGGGGACCAGTGACTAGCGACCTGTGACCAGTCACCCGTGACATGTGACCCGTGACCAGTGACCAGTGACCAGTGACCAGTGACCAGTGACCATTGACCAGTGACCAGTGGCCAGTGACCAGTGACCAGTGACCAGTGAACAGTGACCATTGACCAGTGAGCAGTGACCAGTGACCACTGAGCAGTGACCAGCGACAGTGACCATTGATCTGTGACCTGTGACCAGTGACCAGTGACCAGTGACCAGTGACCCGTGACATGTGACCCGTGACCAGTGACCAGTGACCAGGGCCCAGTGACCCGTGACATGTGACCCGTGACCAGTGACCAGTGACCAGGGCCCAGTGACCAGTCACCAGTCACCATCGACCTGTGACCATTGATCTGTGACCAGTGACCAGTGACCATTGACCAGTGACCCGTGACATGTGACCCGTGACCAGTGACCAGTGACCAGTGACCAGTGACCAGTGACCAGTGACCATTGATCTGTGACCTGTGACCAGTGACCAGTGACCAGTGACCAGTGACCCGTGACATGTGACCCGTGACCAGTGACCAGTGACCAGGGCCCAGTGACCAGTCACCAGTCACCATTGACCTGTGACCATTGATCTGTGACCAGTGACCAGTGACCAGTGACCAGTGACCACTGACCAGTGACCAGTGACCGGGGAGCAGTGACTAGCGACCAGTGACCAGTCACCCGTGACATGTGACCCGTGACCAGTGACCAGTGACCAGTGACCAGTGACCAGTGACCAGTGACCAGTGACCATTGATCTGTGACCAGTGACCAGTGACCAGTGACCAGTGACCACTGACCAGTGACTAGTGACCGGGGACCAGTGACTAGCGACCTGTGACCAGTCACCCGTGACATGTGACCCGTGACCAGTGACCAGTGACCAGTGACCAGTGACCAGTGACCATTGACCAGTGACCAGTGGCCAGTGACCAGTGACCAGTGACCAGTGAACAGTGACCATTGACCAGTGAGCAGTGACCAGTGACCACTGAGCAGTGACCAGCGACAGTGACCATTGAACAGCGACAGTGACCATTGACCACTCAGCAGTGACCAGCGACAGTGACCAGTGGCCAGTGACGAGTGTCCAGTGAGCACTGACCAGTGGCCAGTGACTAGTGACCCGTGACATGTGACACGTGACCAGTGACCAGTGACCAGTGACCAGTGACCAGTGACCAGTGACCACTGACCGGGGACCAGTGACTAGCGACCATTGACCAGTGACCCGTGACATGTGACCCGTGACCAGTGACCAGTGACCAGTGACCAGTGACCAGTGACCAGTGACCAGTGACCAGTGACCAGTGACCATTGATCTGTGACCTGTGACCAGTGACCAGTGACCAGTGACCAGTGACCCGTGACATGTGACCCGTGACCAGTGACCAGTGACCAGGGCCCAGTGACCAGTCACCAGTCACCATTGACCTGTGACCAGTGACCAGTGACCACTGACCACGGACCAGTGACAAGTGACCAGTGACTTGTGACGAGTGACCAGCGACCTGTGACTTGTGACCAGTGACCAGTGACCAGTGGCCAGTGACGAGTGTCCAGTGAGCAGTGACCAGTGGCCAGTGACTAGTGACCCGTGACATGTGACACGTGACCAGTGACCAGTGACCAGTGACCAGTGACCAGTGACCAGTGACCACTGACCAGTGACAAGTGACCAGTGACCAGTGACCAGTGACCATTGACCAGTGGCCAGTGACCAGTGACCATTGACCAGTGACCAGTGACCAGTGACCAGTGACCGGGGACCAGTGACTAGCGACCAGTGACCAGTGACCCGTGACATGTGACCCGTGACCAGTGACCAGTGACCAGGGCCCAGTGACCAGTCACCAGTCATCATTGACCTGTGACCAGTGACCAGTGACCACTGACCACTGACCAGTGACAAGTGACCAGTGACTTGTGTCGAGTGACCAGCGACCTGTGACTTGTGACCAGTGACCAGTGACCAGTGGCCAGTGACGAGTGTCCAGTGAGCACTGACCAGTGGCCAGTGACTAGTGACCCGTGACATGTGACACGTGACCAGTGACCAGTGACCAGTGACCAGTGACTAGCGCCCATTGACCAGTGACCCGTGACATGTGACCCGTGACCAGTGACCAGTGACCAGTGACCAGTGACCAGTGACCAGTGACCAGTGACCAGTGACCAGTGACCAGTGACCAGTGATCTGTGACCTGTGACCAGTGACCAGTGACCAGTGACCAGTGACCCGTGACATGTGACCCGTGACCAGTGACCAGTGACCAGGGCCCAGTGACCAGTCACCAGTCACCATTGACCTGTGACCAGTGACCAGTGACCACTGACCACGGACCAGTGACAAGTGACCAGTGACTTGTGACGAGTGACCAGCGACCTGTGACTTGTGACCAGTGACCAGTGACCAGTGGCCAGTGACGAGTGTCCAGTGAGCAGTGACCAGTGGCCAGTGACTAGTGACCCGTGACATGTGACACGTGACCAGTGACCAGTGACCAGTGACCAGTGACCAGTAACCCGCGACATGTGACTGTGACCAGTGACCACTGACCAGTGACCAGTGACCACAGACCAGTGACCAGTGACCAGTGATCAGTGACCAGTGGCCAGTGACCAGTGACCAGTTACCATTGTCCAGTGACCATTGATCTGTGACCAGTGTCTAGCGACCAGTGACCAGTGACACGTGACATGTGACCCGTGACCAGTGACCAGTGACCAGGGCCCAGTCACCAGTCACCAGTCACCATTGATCTGCGACCAGTGACCAGTGACCACTGACCACTGACCAGTGACAAGTGACCAGTGACTTGTGACGAGTGACCAGCGACCTGTGACTTGTGACCAGTGACCAGTGACCATTGACCAGTGACTTGTGACCAGTGACCCGCGACATGTGACTGTGACCAGTTACCACTGACCAGTGACCAGTGACCACAGACCAGTGACAAGTGACCAGTGACCAGTGACCAGTGACCAGTGACCAGTGACCAGTGACCAGTGACCAGTGACCAGTGACCAGTGACCAGTGACCAGTGACCAGTGACCATTGATCTGTGACCAGTGACCAGTGACCAGTGACCAGTGACCAGTGACCAGTGACCACTGACCAGTGACCAGTGACCGGGGACCAGTGACTAGCGACCAGTGACCAGTGACCCGTGACATGTGACCCGTGACCAGTGACCAGTGACCAGTGACCAGTGACCAGTGACCATTGACCAGTGACCAGTGGCCAGTGACCAGTGACCAGTGACCAGTGAACAGTGACCATTGACCAGTGAGCAGTGACCAGTGACCACTGAGCAGTGACCAGCGACAGTGACCAGTGACCAGTGACCAGTGACCATTGATCTGTGACCAGTGACTAGCGACCAGTGACCAGTGACCCGTGACATGTGACCCGTGACCAGTGACCAGTGACCAGGGCCCAGTCACCAGTCACCAGTCACCATTGACCTGTGACCAGTGACCAGTGACCACTGACCACTGACCAGTGACAAGTGACCAGTGACTTGTGGCGAGTGACCAGCGACCTGTGACTTGTGACCAGTGACAAGTGACCAGTGGCCAGTGACCAGTGACCAGTTACCATTGACCAGTGACTTTTGACCAGTAACCTGCGACATGTGACTGTGACCAGTGACCACTGACCAGTGACCAGTGACCAGAGACCAGTGACCAGTGACCAGTGACTAGTGACCAGTGACCAGTGACCAGTGACCAGTGACCAGTGACCATTGATCTGTGACCAGTGACTAGCGACCAGTGACCCGTGACATGTGACCCGTGACCAGTGACCAGTGTCCAGGGCCCAGTCACCAGTTACCAGTCACCATTGACCTGTGACCAGTGACCAGTGACCACTGACCACTGACCAGTGACAAGTGACCAGTGACTTGTGGCGAGTGACCAGCGACCTGTGACCATTGACCAGTGACCAGTGGCCAGTGACCAGTGACCAGTGACCAGTGAACAGTGACCATTGACCAGTGAGCAGTGACCAGTGACCACTGAGCAGTGACCAGCGACAGTGACCAGTGACCAGTGACCAGTGACCAGTGACCAGTAACCAGTGACCAGTGGCCAGTGACCTGTGACCAGTGACCAGTGACCAGTGACCAGTGAACAGTGACCATTGACCAGTGAGCAGTGACCAGTGACCAATCAGCAGTGACCAGCGACAGTGACCATTGAACAGCGAGAATGACCATTGACCAGTGACCAGTGACCAGTGACCAGTGACCGTTGACAAGTGACCAGTGACCAGTGACAATTGACCAGTGACTTGTGACCAGTGACCCGCGACATGTGACTGTGACCAGTGACCACTGACCAGTGACCACAGACCAGTGACCAGTGACCAGTGACCAGTGACCAGTGACCACTGACCAGTGACAAGTGACCAGTAACTTGTGACCAGTGACCAGTGACCTGTGACTTGTAACCAGTGACCAGTGACCAGTGTCCAGTGACCAGTGACCAGTGACCAGTGACCAGTGACCAGTGACCAGTGACCAGTGACCAGTGACCATTGATCTGTGACCAGTGACCAGTGACCAGTGACCAGTGACCACTGACCAGTGACCAGTGACCGGGGAGCAGTGACTAGCGACCAGTGACCAGTCACCCGTGACATGTGACCCGTGACCAGTGACCAGTGACCAGTGACCAGTGACCAGTGACCAGTGACCATTGATCTGTGACCAGTGACCAGTGACCAGTGACCAGTGACCACTGACCAGTGACTAGTGACCGGGGACCAGTGACTAGCGACCTGTGACCAGTCACCCGTGACATGTGACCCGTGACCAGTGACCAGTGACCAGTGACCAGTGACCAGTGACCATTGACCAGTGACCAGTGGCCAGTGACCAGTGACCAGTGACCAGTGAACAGTGACCATTGACCAGTGAGCAGTGACCAGTGACCACTGAGCAGTGACCAGCGACAGTGACCATTGAACAGCGACAGTGACCATTGACCACTCAGCAGTGACCAGCGACAGTGACCAGTGGCCAGTGACGAGTGTCCAGTGAGCACTGACCAGTGGCCAGTGACTAGTGACCCGTGACATGTGACACGTGACCAGTGACCAGTGACCAGTGACCAGTGACCAGTGACCAGTGACCACTGACCAGTGACCAGTGACCGGGGACCAGTGACTAGCGACCATTGACCAGTGACCCGTGACATGTGACCCGTGACCAGTGACCAGTGACCAGTGACCAGTGACCAGTGACCAGTGACCATTGATCTGTGACCTGTGACCAGTGACCAGTGACCAGTGACCAGTGACCCGTGACATGTGACCCGTGACCAGTGACCAGTGACCAGGGCCCAGTGACCAGTCACCAGTCACCATTGACCTGTGACCAGTGACCAGTGACCACTGACCACGGACCAGTGACAAGTGACCAGTGACTTGTGACGAGTGACCAGCGACCTGTGACTTGTGACCAGTGACCAGTGACCAGTGGCCAGTGACGAGTGTCCAGTGAGCAGTGACCAGTGGCCAGTGACTAGTGACCCGTGACATGTGACACGTGACCAGTGACCAGTGACCAGTGACCAGTGACCAGTGACCACTGACCAGTGACAAGTGACCAGTGACCAGTGACCATTGACCATTGACCAGTGACCATTGACCAGTGGCCAGTGACCAGTGACCATTGACCAGTGACCAGTGACCAGTGACCAGGGCCCAGTGACCATTGACCAGTGACCAGTGGCCAGTGACCAGTGACCAGTGACCAGTGACCAGTGAACAGTGACCATTGACCAGTGACCACTGAGCAGTGACCAGCGACAGTGACCATTGAACAGCGACAGTGACCATTGACCAGTGACCAGTGACCAGTGACCAGTGACCATTGACCAGTGACCAGTGACCAGTGACCAGTGACCAGTGACCATTGACCAGTGACCAGTGACCACTCAGCAGTGACCAGCGACAGTGACCATTGAACAGCGACAGTGACCATTGACCAGTGACCAGTGACCAGTGACCAGTGACCAGTGACCATTGACCAGTGACCAGTGACCAGTGACCATTGACCAGTGACTTGTGACCAGTGACCCGCGACATGTGACTGTGACCAGTGACCACTGACCAGTGACCAGTGACCACAGACCAGTGACCAGTGACCAGTGACCAGTGACCAGTGACCAGTGACCAGTGACCAGTGACCAGTGACCAGTGACCATTGATCTGTGACCAGTGACCAGTGACCAGTGACCAGTGACCACTGACCAGTGACCAGTGACCACTGACCAGTGACCAGTGACCGGGGACCAGTGACTAGCGACCAGTGACCAGTGACCCGTGACATGTGACATGTGACAAGTGACCAGTGACCAGTGACCAGTGACAAGTGACCACTCAGCAGTGACCAGCGACAGTGACCATTGAACAGCGACAGTGACCATTGACCTGTGACCAGTGACCAGTGACCAGTGACCATTGATCTGTGACCAGTGACCAGTGACCAGTGACCAGTGACCACTGACCAGTGACCAGTGACCGGGGACCAGTGACTAGCGACCAGTGACCAGTGACCCGTGACATGTGACCCGTGACCAGTGACCAGTGACCAGGGCCCAGTGACCAGTCACCAGTCACCATTGACCTGTGACCAGTGACCAGTGACCACTGACCACTGACCAGTGACAAGTGACCAGTGACTTGTGTCGAGTGACCAGCGACCTGTGACTTGTGACCAGTGACCAGTGACCAGTGGCCAGTGACGAGTGTCCAGTGAGCACTGACCAGTGGCCAGTGACTAGTGACCCGTGACATGTGACACGTGACCAGTGACCAGTGACCAGTGACCAGTGACCAGTGACCAGTGACTAGCGCCCATTGACCAGTGACCCGTGACATGTGACCCGTGACCAGTGACCAGTGACCAGTGACCAGTGACCAGTGACCAGTGACCAGTGACCAGTGACCAGTGACCAGTGACCATTGATCTGTGACCTGTGACCAGTGACCAGTGACCAGTGACCAGTGACCCGTGACATGTGACCCGTGACCAGTGACCAGTGACCAGGGCCCAGTGACCAGTCACCAGTCACCATTGACCTGTGACCAGTGACCAGTGACCACTGACCACGGACCAGTGACAAGTGACCAGTGACTTGTGACGAGTGACCAGCGACCTGTGACTTGTGACCAGTGACCAGTGACCAGTGGCCAGTGACGAGTGTCCAGTGAGCAGTGACCAGTGGCCAGTGACTAGTGACCCGTGACATGTGACACGTGACCAGTGACCAGTGACCAGTGACCAGTGACCAGCGACCCGCGACATGTGACTGTGACCAGTTACCACTGACCAGTGACCAGTGACCACAGACCAGTGACAAGTGACCAGTGACGAGGGCCCAGTGACCAGTGAACAGTGACCAATGACCAGTGAGCAGTGACCACTGACCACTGAGCAGTGACCAGCGACAGTGACCATTGAACAGCGACAGTGACCATTGACCAGTGACCAGTGACCAGTGACCAGTGACCATTGACCAGTGACCAGTGACCATTGACCAGTGACTTGTGACCAGTAACCCGCGACATGTGACTGTGACCAGTGACCACTGACCAGTGACCAGTGACCACAGACCAGTGACCAGTGACCAGTGACCAGTGACCAGTGACCAGTGACCAGTGACCAGTGACCATTGATCTGTGACCAGTGACCAGTGACCAGTGACAATTGACCAGTGACCAGTGACCAGTGACCAGTGACCAGTGACCAGTGACCATTGACCAGTGACCAGTGACCAGTGACCAGTGACCAGTGACCATTGATCTGTGACCAGTGACCAGTGACCAGTGACCAGTGACCACTGACCAGTGACCAGTGACCACTGACCAGTGACCAGTGACCGGGGACCAGTGACTAGCGACCAGTGACCAGTGACCCGTGACATGTGACATGTGACAAGTGACCAGTGACCAGTGACCAGTGACAAGTGACCACTCAGCAGTGACCAGCGACAGTGACCATTGAACAGCGACAGTGACCATTGACCTGTGACCAGTGACCAGTGACCAGTGACCATTGATCTGTGACCAGTGACCAGTGACCAGTGACCAGTGACCACTGACCAGTGACCAGTGACCGGGGACCAGTGACTAGCGACCAGTGACCAGTGACCCGTGACATGTGACCCGTGACCAGTGACCAGTGACCAGGGCCCAGTGACCAGTCACCAGTCACCATTGACCTGTGACCAGTGACCAGTGACCACTGACCACTGACCAGTGACAAGTGACCAGTGACTTGTGTCGAGTGACCAGCGACCTGTGACTTGTGACCAGTGACCAGTGACCAGTGGCCAGTGACGAGTGTCCAGTGAGCACTGACCAGTGGCCAGTGACTAGTGACCCGTGACATGTGACACGTGACCAGTGACCAGTGACCAGTGACCAGTGACCAGTGACCAGTGACTAGCGCCCATTGACCAGTGACCCGTGACATGTGACCCGTGACCAGTGACCAGTGACCAGTGACCAGTGACCAGTGACCAGTGACCAGTGACCAGTGACCAGTGACCAGTGACCATTGATCTGTGACCTGTGACCAGTGACCAGTGACCAGTGACCAGTGACCCGTGATATGTGACCCGTGACCAGTGACCAGTGACCAGGGCCCAGTGACCAGTCACCAGTCACCATTGACCTGTGACCAGTGACCAGTGACCACTGACCACGGACCAGTGACAAGTGACCAGTGACTTGTGACGAGTGACCAGCGACCTGTGACTTGTGACCAGTGACCAGTGACCAGTGGCCAGTGACGAGTGTCCAGTGAGCAGTGACCAGTGGCCAGTGACTAGTGACCCGTGACATGTGACACGTGACCAGTGACCAGTGACCAGTGACCAGTGACCAGCGACCCGCGACATGTGACTGTGACCAGTTACCACTGACCAGTGACCAGTGACCACAGACCAGTGACAAGTGACCAGTGACCAGGGCCCAGTGACCAGTGAACAGTGACCAATGACCAGTGAGCAGTGACCACTGACCACTGAGCAGTGACCAGCGACAGTGACCATTGAACAGCGACAGTGACCATTGACCAGTGACCAGTGACCAGTGACCAGTGACCATTGACCAGTGACCAGTGACCATTGACCAGTGACTTGTGACCAGTAACCCGCGACATGTGACTGTGACCAGTGACCACTGACCAGTGACCAGTGACCACAGACCAGTGACCAGTGACCAGTGACCAGTGACCAGTGACCAGTGACCAGTGACCAGTGACCAGTGACCATTGATCTGTGACCAGTGACCAGTGACCAGTGACAATTGACCAGTGACCAGTGACCAGTGACCAGTGACCAGTGACCAGTGACCATTGACCAGTGACTTGTGACCAGTAACCCGCGACATGTGACTGTGACCAGTGACCACTGACCAGTGACCAGTGACCACAGACCAGTGACCAGTGACCAGTGACCAGTGACCAGTGACCATTGATCTGTGACCAGTGACTAGCGACCAGTGACCAGTGACACGTGACATGTGACCCGTGACCAGTGACCAGTGACCAGGGCCCAGTCACCAGTCACCAGTGACCAGTGACCAGTGACCAGTGACCATTGATCTGTGACCAGTGACCAGTGACCAGTGACCAGTGACCACTGACCAGTGACTAGTGACCGGGGACAAGTGACTAGCGACCTGTGACCAGTCACCCGTGACATGTGACCCGTGACCAGTGACCAGTGACCAGTGACCAGTGACCAGTGACCAGTGACCATTGACCAGTGACCAGTGGCCAGTGACCAGTGACCAGTGACCAGTGAACAGTGACCATTGACCAGTGAGCAGTGACCAGTGACCACTGAGCAGTGACCAGCGACAGTGACCATTGAACAGCGACATTGACCATTGACCACTCAGCAGTGACCAGCGACAGTGACCAGTGGCCAGTGACGAGTGTCCAGTGAGCACTGACCAGTGGCCAGTGACTAGTGACCCGTGACATGTGACACGTGACCAGTGACCAGTGACCAGTGACCAGTGACCAGTGACCAGTGACCACTGACCAGTGACCAGTGACCGGGGACCAGTGACTACCGACCATTGACCAGTGACCCGTGACATGTGACCCGTGACCAGTGACCAGTGACCAGTGACCAGTGACCAGTGACCAGTGACCAGTGACCAGTGACCAGTGACCAGTGACCATTGATCTGTGACCTGTGACCAGTGACCAGTGACCAGTGACCAGTGACCCGTGACATGTGACCCGTGACCAGTGACCAGTGACCAGGGCCCAGTGACCAGTGACCAGTCACCATTGACCTGTGACCAGTGACCAGTGACCACTGACCACGGACCAGTGACAAGTGACCAGTGACTTGTGACGAGTGACCAGCGACCTGTGACTTGTGACCAGTGACCAGTGACCAGTGGCCAGTGACGAGTGTCCAGTGAGCAGTGACCAGTGGCCAGTGACTAGTGACCCGTGACATGTGACACGTGACCAGTGACCAGTGACCAGTGACCAGTGACCAGCGACCCGCGACATGTGACTGTGACCAGTTACCACTGACCAGTGACCAGTGACCACAGACCAGTGACTTGTGACCAGTAACCCGCGACATGTGACTGTGACCAGTGACCACTGACCAGTGACCAGTGACCACAGACCAGTGACCAGTGACCAGTGACCAGTGACCAGTGACCAGTGACCAGTGACCAGTGACCATTGATCTGTGACCAGTGACCAGTGACCAGTGACCATTGACCAGTGACCAGTGACCAGTGACCAGTGACCATTGACCAGTGACTTGTGACCAGTAACCCGCGACATGTGACTGTGACCAGTGACCACTGACCAGTGACCAGTGACCACAGACCAGTGACCAGTGACCAGTGACCAGTGACCAGTGACCAGTGACCAGTGACCAGTGACCAGTGACCATTGATCTGTGACCAGTGACTAGCGACCAGTGACCAGTGACACGTGACATGTGACCCGTGACCAGTGACCAGTGACCAGGGCCCAGTCACCAGTCACCAGTCACCATTGACCTGCGACCAGTGACCAGTGACCACTGACCACTGACCAGTGACAAGTGACCAGTGACTTGTGACGAGTGACCAGCGACCTGTGACTTGTGACCAGTGACCAGTGACCATTGACCAGTGACTTGTGACCAGTGACCCGCGACATGTGACTGTGACCAGTTACCACTGACCAGTGACCAGTGACCACAGACCAGTGACAAGTGACCAGTGACCAGTGACCAGTGTCCAGTGACCAGTGACCAGTGACCAGTGACCAGTGACCAGTGACCAGTGACCAGTGACCAGTGACCAGTGACCAGTGACCAGTGACCATTGATCTGTGACCAGTGACCAGTGACCAGTGACCAGTGACCAGTGACCAGTGACCAGTGACCACTGACCAGTGACCAGTGACCGGGGACCAGTGACTAGCGACCAGTGACCAGTGACCCGTGACATGTGACCCGTGACCAGTGACCAGTGACCAGTGTCCAGTGAGCACTGACCAGTGGCCAGTGACTAGTGACCCGTGACATGTGACACGTGACCAGTGACCAGTGACCAGTGACCAGTGACCAGTAACCAGTGACCAGTGGCCAGTGACCTGTGACCAGTGACCAGTGACCAGTGACCAGTGACCAGTTACCATTGACCAGTGACATGTGACCAGTAACCCGCGACATGTGACTGTGACCAGTGACCACTGACCAGTGACCAGTGACCACAGACCAGTGACCAGTGACCAGTGACTAGTGACCAGTGACCAGTGACCAGTGACCAGTGACCAGTGACCATTGATCTGTGACCAGTGACTAGCGACCAGTGACCCGTGACATGTGACCCGTGACCAGTGACCAGTGACCAGGGCCCAGTCACCAGTCACCAGTCACCATTGACCTGTGACCAGTGAACAGTGACCACTGACCACTGACCAGTGACAAGTGACCAGTGACTTGTGGCGAGTGACCAGCGACCTGTGACTTGTGACCAGTGACCAGTGACCAGTGGCCAGTGACCAGTGTCCAGTGAGCACTGACCAGTGGCCAGTGACTAGTGACCCGTGACATGTGACACGTGACCAGTGACCAGTGACCAGTGACCAGTGACCAGTAACCAGTGACCCGTGGCCAGTGACCTGTGACCAGTGACCAGTGACCAGTGACCAGTGAACAGTGACCATTGACCAGTGAGCAGTGACCAGTGACCAATCAGCAGTGACCAGCGACAGTGACCATTGAACAGCGACAATGACCATTGACCAGTGACCAGTGACCAGTGACCAGTGACCATTGACAAGTGACCAGTGACCAGTGACCATTGACCAGTGACTTGTGACCAGTGACCCGCGACATGTGACTGTGACCAGTGACCACTGACCAGTGACCACAGACCAGTGACCAGTGACCAGTGACCAGTGACCAGTGACCACTGACCAGTGACAAGTGACCAGTAACTTGTGACCAGTGACCAGTGACCTGTGACTTGTAACCAGTGACCAGTGACCAGTGTCCAGTGACCAGTGACCAGTGACCAGTGACCAGTGACCAGTGACCAGTGACCAGTGACCAGTGACCATTGATCTGTGACCAGTGACCAGTGACCAGTGACCAGTGACCACTGACCAGTGACCAGTGACCGGGGAGCAGTGACTAGCGACCAGTGACCAGTCACCCGTGACATGCGACCCGTGACCAGTGACCAGTGACCAGTGACCAGTGACCAGTGACCAGTGACCAGTGACCAGTGACCATTAACCAGTGACCAGTGGCCAGTGACCAGTGACCAGTGACCAGTGAACAGTGACCATTGACCAGTGAGCAGTGACCAGTGACCACTGAGCAGTGACCAGCGACAGTGACCATTGAACAGCGACAGTGACCATTGACCAGTGACCAGTGACCAGTGACCAGTGACCAGTGACTTGTGACCAGTGACCCGCGACATGTGACTGTGACCAGTTACCACTGACCAGTGACCAGTGACGACAGACCAGTAACAAGTGACCAGTGACCAGTGACCAGTGACCAGTGACCAGTGACCAGTGACCAGTGACCAGTGACCAGTGACCAGTGACCAGTGACCATTGATCTGTGACCAGTGACCAGTGACCAGTGACCAGTGACCACTGACCAGTGACTAGTGACCGGGGACCAGTGACTAGCGACCTGTGACCAGTCACCCGTGACATGTGACCCGTGACCAGTGACCAGTGACCAGTGACCAGTGACCAGTGACCATTGACCAGTGACCAGTGGCCAGTGACCAGTGACCAGTGACCAGTGAACAGTGACCATTGACCAGTGAGCAGTGACCAGTGACCACTGAGCAGTGACCAGCGACAGTGACCATTGAACAGCGACAGTGACCATTGACCACTCAGCAGTGACCAGCGACAGTGACCATTGACCAGTGACCAGTGACCAGTGACCAGTGACCAGTGACCATTGACCAGTGACCAGTGACCAGTGACCATTGACCAGTGACATGTGACCAGTGACCCGCGACATGTGACTGTGACCAGTGACCACTGACCAGTGACCACAGACCAGTGACCAGTGACCAGTGACCACTGACCAGTGACAAGTGACCAGTGACTTGTGACCAGTGACCAGTGACCTGTGACTTGTGACCAGTGACCAGTGACCAGTGTCCAGTGACCAGTGACCAGTGACCATTGACCAGTGACCAGTGACCAGTGACCAGTGACCAGTGACCACTGACCAGTGACCAGTGACCATTGATCTGTGACCAGTGACCAGTGACCAGTGACCAGTGACCACTGACCAGTGACCAGTGACCGGGGACCAGTGACTAGCGACCAGTGACCAGCGACCCGTGACATGTGACCCGTGACCAGTGACCAGTGACCAGTGACCAGGGCCCAGTGACCATTGACCAGTGACCAGTGGCCAGTGACCAGTGACCAGTGACCAGTGACCAGTGACCACTGACCACTGACCACAGACCAGTGACCAGTGACCAGTGACCAGTGACCAGTGACCACTGACCAGTGACAAGTGACCAGTGACCAGTGACCATTGACCATTGACCAGTGACCATTGACCAGTGGCCAGTGACCAGTGACCATTGACCAGTGACCAGTGACCAGTGACCAGGGCCCAGTGACCATTGACCAGTGACCAGTGGCCAGTGACCAGTGACCAGTGACCAGTGACCAATGACCAGTGAACAGTGACTATTGACCAGTGACCACTGAGCAGTGACCAGCGACAGTGACCATTGAACAGCGACAGTGACCATTGACCAGTGACCAGTGACCAGTGACCAGTGACCATTGACCAGTGACCAGTGACCAGTGACCAGTGACCATTGACCAGTGACTTGTGACCAGTAACCCGCGACATGTGACTGTGACCAGTGACCACTGACCAGTGACCAGTGACCACAGACCAGTGACCAGTGACCAGTGACCAGTGACCAGTGACCAGTGACCAGTGACCAGTGACCATTGATCTGTGACCAGTGACCAGTGACCAGTGACCAGTGACCACTGACCAGTGACCAGTGACCGGGGACCAGTGACTAGCGACCAGTGACCAGTAACCCGTGACATGTGACCCGTGACCAGTGACCAGTGACCAGGGCCCAGTGACCAGTCACCAGTCACCATTGACCTGTGACCAGTGACCAGTGACCACTGACCACTGACTAGTGACAAGTGACCAGTGACTTGTGACGAGTGACCAGCGACCTGTGACTTGTGACCAGTGACCAGTGACCAGTGGCCAGTGACCAGTGTCCAGTGAGCACTGACCAGTGGCCAGTGACTAGTGACCCGTGACATGTGACACGTGACAAGTGACCAGTGACCAGGGCCAAGTGACCAGTCACCAGTTATCATTGACCTGTGACCAGTGACCAGTGACCACTGACCACTGACCAGTGACAAGTGACCAGTGACTTGTGACGAGTGACCAGCGACCTGTGACTTGTGACCAGTGACCAGTGACCAGTGGCCAGTGACGAGTGTCCAGTGAGCACTGACCAGTGGCCAGTGACTAGTGACCCGTGACATGTGACACGTGACCAGTGACCAGTGACCAGTGACCAGTGACCACTCAGCAGTGACCAGCGACAGTGACCATTGAACAGCGACAGTGACCATTGACCAGTGACCAGTGACCAGTGACCAGTGACCAGTGACCATTGACCAGTGACCAGTGACCAGTGACCATTGACCAGTGACTTGTGACCAGTGACCCGCGACATGTGACTGTGACCAGTGACCACTGACCAGTGACCACAGACCAGTGACCAGTGACCAGTGACCAGTGACCAGTGACCAGTGACCAGTGACCACTGACCAGTGACCAGTGACCGGGGACCAGTGACTAGCGACCAGTGACCAGTGACCCGTGACATGTGACCCGTGACCAGTGACCAGTGACCAGTGACCAGTGACCAGTGACCAGTGACCAGTGACCAGTGACCAGTGACAAGTGACCAGTGACTTGTGACGAGTGACCAGCGACCTGTGACTTGTGACCAGTGACCAGTGACCAGTGGCCAGTGACCAGTGTCCAGTGAGCAGTGACCAGTGGCCAGTGACTAGTGACCCGTGACATGTGACACGTGACCAGTGACCAGTGACCAGTGACCAGTGACCAGCGACCCGCGACATGTGACTGTGACCAGTTACCACTGACCAGTGACCAGTGACCACAGACCAGTGACAAGTGACCAGTGACCAGGGCCCAGTGACCAGTGAACAGTGACCATTGACCAGTGAGCAGTGACCACTGACCACTGAGCAGTGACCAGCGACAGTGACCATTGAACAGCGACAGTGACCATTGACCAGTGACCAGTGACCAGTGACCAGTGACCATTGACCAGTGACCAGTGACCATTGACCAGTGACTTGTGACCAGTAACCCGCGACATGTGACTGTGACCAGTGACCACTGACCAGTGACCAGTGACCACAGACCAGTGACCAGTGACCAGTGACCAGTGACCAGTGACCAGTGACCATTCATCTGTGACCAGTGACCAGTGACCAGTGACCATTGACCAGTGACCAGTGACCAGTGACCATTGAACAGTGACTTGTGACCAGTAACCCGCGACATGTGACTGTGACCAGTGACCACTGACCAGTGACCAGTGACCACAGACCAGTGACCAGTGACCAGTGACTAGCGACCAGTGACCAGTGACCCGTGACATGTGACCCGTGACCAGTGACCAGTGACCAGGGCCCAGTCACCAGTCACCAGTCACCATTGACCTGTGACCAGTGACCAGTGACCACTGACCACTGACCAGTGACAAGTGACCAGTGACTTGTGACGAGTGACCAGCGACCTGTGACGAGTGACCAGTGACCAGTGCCCAGTGGCCAGTGACCAGTGTCCAGGGAGCACTGACCAGTGGCCAGTGACTAGTGACCCGTGACATGTGACACGTGACCAGTGACCAGTGACCAGTGACCAGTGACCAGTGACCAGTAACCAGTGACCAGTGGCCAGTGACCTGTGACCAGTGACCAGTGACCAGTGACCAGTGAACAGTGACCATTGACCAGTGAGCAGTGACCGGTGACCACTCAGCAGTGACCAGCGACAGTGACCATTGAACAGCGACAGTGACCATTGACCAGTGACCAGTGACCAGTGACCAGTGACAATTGACAAGTGACCAGTGACCAGTGACCATTGACCAGTGACTTGTGACCAGTGACCCGCGACATGTGACTGTGACCAGTGACCACTGACCAGTGACCACAGACCAGTGACCAGTGACCAGTGACCAGTGACCAGTGACCAGTGACCAGTGACCACTGACCAGTGACAAGTGACCAGTGACTTGTGACCAGTGACCAGTGACCTGTGACTTGTGACCAGTGACCAGTGACCAGTGTCCAGTGACCAGTGACCAGTGACCAGTGACCAGTGACCAGTGACCAGTGATCAGTGACCAGTGACCGGTGACCGGTGACCGGTGACCAGTGACTAGCGACCAGTGAACAGTGACCCGTGACATGTGACCCGTGACCAGTGACCAGTGACCACTGACCAGTGACAAGTGACCAGTGACTTGTGACCAGCGACCAGTGACCTGTGACCTGTAACCAGTGACCAGTGACCAGTGTCCAGTGACCAGTGACCAGTGACCAGTGACCAGTGACCAGTGACCAGTGACCAGTGACCAGTGACCAGTGACCGGGGACCAGTGACTAGCGACCAGTGACCAGTCACCCGTGACATGTGACCCGTGACCAGTGACCAGTGACCAGTGACCAGTGACCAGTGACCATTAACCAGTCACCAGTGGCCAGTGACCAGTGACCAGTGACCAGTGAACAGTGACCATTGACCAGTGAGCAGTGACCAGTGACCACTGAGCAGTGACCAGCGACAGTGACCATTGACCAGTGACCAGTGACCAGTGACCAGTGACCAGTGACTTGTGACCAGTGACCCGCGACATGTGACTGTGACCAGTTACCACTGACCAGTGACCAGTGACCACAGACCAGTAACAAGTGAGTAGTGACCAGTGACCAGTGACCAGTGACCAGTGACCAGTGACCAGTGACCATTGATCTGTGACCAGTGACCAGTGACCAGTGACCAGTGACCACTGACCAGTGACCAGTGACCGGGGAGCAGTGACTAGCGACCAGTGACCAGTCACCCGTGACATGCGACCCGTGACCAGTGACCAGTGACCAGTGACCAGTGACCAGTGACCAGTGACCAGTGACCAGTGACCATTAACCAGTGACCAGTGGCCAGTGACCAGTGACCAGTGACCAGTGAACAGTGACCATTGACCAGTGAGCAGTGACCAGTGACCACTGAGCAGTGACCAGCGACAGTGACCATTGAACAGCGACAGTGACCATTGACCAGTGACCAGTGACCAGTGACCAGTGACCAGTGACTTGTGACCAGTGACCCGCGACATGTGACTGTGACCAGTTACCACTGACCAGTGACCAGTGACGACAGACCAGTAACAAGTGACCAGTGACCAGTGACCAGTGACCAGTGACCAGTGACCAGTGACCAGTGACCAGTGACCAGTGACCAGTGACCAGTGACCATTGATCTGTGACCAGTGACCAGTGACCAGTGACCAGTGACCACTGACCAGTGACTAGTGACCGGGGACCAGTGACTAGCGACCTGTGACCAGTCACCCGTGACATGTGACCCGTGACCAGTGACCAGTGACCAGTGACCAGTGACCAGTGACCATTGACCAGTGACCAGTGGCCAGTGACCAGTGACCAGTGACCAGTGAACAGTGACCATTGACCAGTGAGCAGTGACCAGTGACCACTGAGCAGTGACCAGCGACAGTGACCATTGAACAGCGACAGTGACCATTGACCACTCAGCAGTGACCAGCGACAGTGACCATTGACCAGTGACCAGTGACCAGTGACCAGTGACCAGTGACCATTGACCAGTGACCAGTGACCAGTGACCATTGACCAGTGACATGTGACCAGTGACCCGCGACATGTGACTGTGACCAGTGACCACTGACCAGTGACCACAGACCAGTGACCAGTGACCAGTGACCACTGACCAGTGACAAGTGACCAGTGACTTGTGACCAGTGACCAGTGACCTGTGACTTGTGACCAGTGACCAGTGACCAGTGTCCAGTGACCAGTGACCAGTGACCATTGACCAGTGACCAGTGACCAGTGACCAGTGACCAGTGACCACTGACCAGTGACCAGTGACCATTGATCTGTGACCAGTGACCAGTGACCAGTGACCAGTGACCACTGACCAGTGACCAGTGACCGGGGACCAGTGACTAGCGACCAGTGACCAGCGACCCGTGACATGTGACCCGTGACCAGTGACCAGTGACCAGTGACCAGGGCCCAGTGACCATTGACCAGTGACCAGTGGCCAGTGACCAGTGACCAGTGACCAGTGACCAGTGACCACTGACCACTGACCACAGACCAGTGACCAGTGACCAGTGACCAGTGACCAGTGACCACTGACCAGTGACAAGTGACCAGTGACCAGTGACCATTGACCATTGACCAGTGACCATTGACCAGTGGCCAGTGACCAGTGACCATTGACCAGTGACCAGTGACCAGTGACCAGGGCCCAGTGACCATTGACCAGTGACCAGTGGCCAGTGACCAGTGACCAGTGACCAGTGACCAATGACCAGTGAACAGTGACTATTGACCAGTGACCACTGAGCAGTGACCAGCGACAGTGACCATTGAACAGCGACAGTGACCATTGACCAGTGACCAGTGACCAGTGACCAGTGACCATTGACCAGTGACCAGTGACCAGTGACCAGTGACCATTGACCAGTGACTTGTGACCAGTAACCCGCGACATGTGACTGTGACCAGTGACCACTGACCAGTGACCAGTGACCACAGACCAGTGACCAGTGACCAGTGACCAGTGACCAGTGACCAGTGACCAGTGACCAGTGACCATTGATCTGTGACCAGTGACCAGTGACCAGTGACCAGTGACCACTGACCAGTGACCAGTGACCGGGGACCAGTGACTAGCGACCAGTGACCAGTAACCCGTGACATGTGACCCGTGACCAGTGACCAGTGACCAGGGCCCAGTGACCAGTCACCAGTCACCATTGACCTGTGACCAGTGACCAGTGACCACTGACCACTGACTAGTGACAAGTGACCAGTGACTTGTGACGAGTGACCAGCGACCTGTGACTTGTGACCAGTGACCAGTGACCAGTGGCCAGTGACCAGTGTCCAGTGAGCACTGACCAGTGGCCAGTGACTAGTGACCCGTGACATGTGACACGTGACAAGTGACCAGTGACCAGGGCCAAGTGACCAGTCACCAGTTATCATTGACCTGTGACCAGTGACCAGTGACCACTGACCACTGACCAGTGACAAGTGACCAGTGACTTGTGACGAGTGACCAGCGACCTGTGACTTGTGACCAGTGACCAGTGACCAGTGGCCAGTGACGAGTGTCCAGTGAGCACTGACCAGTGGCCAGTGACTAGTGACCCGTGACATGTGACACGTGACCAGTGACCAGTGACCAGTGACCAGTGACCACTCAGCAGTGACCAGCGACAGTGACCATTGAACAGCGACAGTGACCATTGACCAGTGACCAGTGACCAGTGACCAGTGACCAGTGACCATTGACCAGTGACCAGTGACCAGTGACCATTGACCAGTGACTTGTGACCAGTGACCCGCGACATGTGACTGTGACCAGTGACCACTGACCAGTGACCACAGACCAGTGACCAGTGACCAGTGACCAGTGACCAGTGACCAGTGACCAGTGACCACTGACCAGTGACCAGTGACCGGGGACCAGTGACTAGCGACCAGTGACCAGTGACCCGTGACATGTGACCCGTGACCAGTGACCAGTGACCAGTGACCAGTGACCAGTGACCAGTGACCAGTGACCAGTGACCAGTGACAAGTGACCAGTGACTTGTGACGAGTGACCAGCGACCTGTGACTTGTGACCAGTGACCAGTGACCAGTGGCCAGTGACCAGTGTCCAGTGAGCAGTGACCAGTGGCCAGTGACTAGTGACCCGTGACATGTGACACGTGACCAGTGACCAGTGACCAGTGACCAGTGACCAGCGACCCGCGACATGTGACTGTGACCAGTTACCACTGACCAGTGACCAGTGACCACAGACCAGTGACAAGTGACCAGTGACCAGGGCCCAGTGACCAGTGAACAGTGACCATTGACCAGTGAGCAGTGACCACTGACCACTGAGCAGTGACCAGCGACAGTGACCATTGAACAGCGACAGTGACCATTGACCAGTGACCAGTGACCAGTGACCAGTGACCATTGACCAGTGACCAGTGACCATTGACCAGTGACTTGTGACCAGTAACCCGCGACATGTGACTGTGACCAGTGACCACTGACCAGTGACCAGTGACCACAGACCAGTGACCAGTGACCAGTGACCAGTGACCAGTGACCAGTGACCAGTGACCATTCATCTGTGACCAGTGACCAGTGACCAGTGACCATTGACCAGTGACCAGTGACCAGTGACCATTGAACAGTGACTTGTGACCAGTAACCCGCGACATGTGACTGTGACCAGTGACCACTGACCAGTGACCAGTGACCACAGACCAGTGACCAGTGACCAGTGACTAGCGACCAGTGACCAGTGACCCGTGACATGTGACCCGTGAACAGTGACCAGTGACCAGGGCCCAGTCACCAGTCACCAGTCACCATTGACCTGTGACCAGTGACCAGTGACCACTGACCACTGACCAGTGACAAGTGACCAGTGACTTGTGACGAGTGACCAGCGACCTGTGACGAGTGACCAGTGACCAGTGCCCAGTGGCCAGTGACCAGTGTCCAGGGAGCACTGACCAGTGGCCAGTGACTAGTGACCCGTGACATGTGACACGTGACCAGTGACCAGTGACCAGTGACCAGTGACCAGTGACCAGTAACCAGTGACCAGTGGCCAGTGACCTGTGACCAGTGACCAGTGACCAGTGACCAGTGAACAGTGACCATTGACCAGTGAGCAGTGACCGGTGACCACTCAGCAGTGACCAGCGACAGTGACCATTGAACAGCGACAGTGACCATTGACCAGTGACCAGTGACCAGTGACCAGTGACAATTGACAAGTGACCAGTGACCAGTGACCATTGACCAGTGACTTGTGACCAGTGACCCGCGACATGTGACTGTGACCAGTGACCACTGACCAGTGACCACAGACCAGTGACCAGTGACCAGTGACCAGTGACCAGTGACCAGTGACCAGTGACCACTGACCAGTGACAAGTGACCAGTGACTTGTGACCAGTGACCAGTGACCTGTGACTTGTGACCAGTGACCAGTGACCAGTGTCCAGTGACCAGTGACCAGTGACCAGTGACCAGTGACCAGTGACCAGTGATCAGTGACCAGTGACCGGTGACCGGTGACCGGTGACCAGTGACTAGCGACCAGTGAACAGTGACCCGTGACATGTGACCCGTGACCAGTGACCAGTGACCACTGACCAGTGACAAGTGACCAGTGACTTGTGACCAGCGACCAGTGACCTGTGACTTGTAACCAGTGACCAGTGACCAGTGTCCAGTGACCAGTGACCAGTGACCAGTGACCAGTGACCAGTGACCAGTGACCAGTGACCAGTGACCAGTGACCGGGGACCAGTGACTAGCGACCAGTGACCAGTCACCCGTGACATGTGACCCGTGACCAGTGACCAGTGACCAGTGACCAGTGACCAGTGACCATTAACCAGTCACCAGTGGCCAGTGACCAGTGACCAGTGACCAGTGAACAGTGACCATTGACCAGTGAGCAGTGACCAGTGACCACTGAGCAGTGACCAGCGACAGTGACCATTGACCAGTGACCAGTGACCAGTGACCAGTGACCAGTGACTTGTGACCAGTGACCCGCGACATGTGACTGTGACCAGTTACCACTGACCAGTGACCAGTGACCACAGACCAGTAACAAGTGAGTAGTGACCAGTGACCAGTGACCAGTGACCAGTGACCAGTGACCAGTGACCAGAGACCAGTGACCAGTGACCATTGATCTGTGACCAGTGACCAGTGACCAGTGACCAGTGACCAGTGACCACTGACCAGTGACCATTGACCGGGGACCAGTGACTAGCGACCTGTGACCAGTCACCCGTGACATGTGACCCGTGACCAGTGACCAGTGACCAGTGACCAGTGACCAGTGACCATTGACCAGTGACCAGTGGCCAGTGACCAGCGACAGTGACCATTGAACAGCGACAGTGACCATTGACCAGTGACCAGTGACCAGTGACCAGTGACCAGTGACCACTGACCAGTGACCAGTGACCGGGGACCAGTGACTAGCGACCAGTGACCAGTGACCCGTAACATGTGACCCGTGACCAGTGACCAGTGACCAGGGCCCAGTGACCAGTCACCAGTCACCATTGACCTGTGACCAGTGACCAGTGATCACTGACCACTGACCAGTGACAAGTGACCAGTGACTTGTGGCGAGTGACCAGCGACCTGTGACTTGTGACCAGTGACCAGTGACCAGTGGCCAGTGACCAGTGTCCAGTGAGCACTGACGAGTGGCCAGTGACTAGTGACCCGTGACATGTGACACGTGACCAGTGACCAGTGACCAGTGACCAGTGACCAGCGACCCGCGACATGTGACTGTGACCAGTTACCACTGACCAGTGACCAGTGACCACAGACCAGTGACAAGTGACCAGTGACCAGGGCCCAGTGACCAGTGAACAGTGACCATTGACCAGTGAGCAGTGACCACTGACCACTGAGCAGTGACCAGCGACAGTGACCATTGAACAGCGACAGTGACCATTGACCAGTGACCAGTGACCAGTGACCAGTGACCATTGACCAGTGACCAGTGTCCATTGACCAGTGACTTGTGACCAGTAACCCGCGACATGTGACTGTGACCAGTGACCACTGACCAGTGACCAGTGACCACAGACCAGTGACCAGTGACCATTGACCAGTGACCAGTGACCAGTGACCATTGAACAGTGACTTGTGACCAGTAACCCGCGACATGTGACTGTGACCAGTGACCACTGGCCAGTGACCAGTGACCACAGACCAGTGACCAGTGACCAGTGACTAGCGACCAGTGACCAGTGACCCGTGACATGTGACCCGTGACCAGTGACCAGTGACCAGGGCCCAGTCACCAGTCACCAGTCACCATTGACCTGTGACCAGTGACCAGTGACCACTGACCACTGACCAGTGACAAGTGACCAGTGACTTGTGACGAGTGACCAGCGACCTGTGACGAGTGACCAGTGACCAGTGCCCAGTGGCCAGTGACCAGTGTCCAGTGAGCACTGACCAGTGGCCAGTGACTAGTGACCCGTGACATGTGACACGTGACCAGTGACCAGTGACCAGTGACCAGTGACCAGTGACCAGTAACCAGTGACCAGTGGCCAGTGACCTGTGACCAGTGACCAGTGACCAGTGACCAGTGAACAGTGACCATTGACCAGTGAGCAGTGACCGGTGACCACTCAGCAGTGACCAGCGACAGTGACCATTGAACAGCGACAGTTACCACTGACCAGTGACCAGTGACCAGTGACCAGTGACCATTGACAAGTGACCAGTGACCAGTGACCATTGACCAGTGACTTGTGACCAGTGACCCGCGACATGTGACTGTGACCAGTGACCACTGACCAGTGACCAGTGACCAGTGACCAGTGACCAGTGACCAGTGACCAGTGACCAGTGACCAGTGACCAGTGACCACTGACCAGTGACAAGTGACCAGTGACTTGTGAACAGTGACCAGTGACCTGTGACTTGTGACCAGTGACCAGTGACCAGTGTCCAGTGACCAGTGACCAGGGCCCAGTGACCAGTCACCAGTCACCATTGACCTGTGATCAGTGACCAGTGACCACTGACAACTGACCAGTGACAAGTGACCAGTGACTTGTGACGAGTGACCAGCGACCTGTGACTTGTGACAAGTGACCAGTGACCAGTGGCCAGTGACCAGTGTCCAGTGAGCAGTAACCAGTGGCCAGTGACTAGTGACCCGTGACATGTGACACGTGACCAGTGACCAGTGACCAGTGACCAGTGACCAGCGACAGTAACCATTGAACAGCGACAGTGACCATTGACCAGTGACCAGTGACCAGTGACCATTGACCAGTGACCAGTGACCAGTGACCATTGACCAGTGACACGTGACCAGTGACCAGTGACCAGTGACCAGTGACCAGTGACCAGTGACCAGTGACCAGTGACCAGTGACCAGTGACCAGTGACCATTGATCTGTGACCAGTGACCAGTGACCAGTGACCAGTGACCAGTGACCAGTGACCACTGACCAGTGACCAGTGACCGGAGACCAGTGACTAGCGACCAGTGACCAGTGAACCGTGACATGTGACCCGTGACCAGTGACCAGTGACCAGTGACCAGTGACCATTGACCAGTGACCAGTGGCCAGTGACCAGTGACCAGTGACCAGTGAACAGTGACCATTGACCAGTGAGCAGTGACCAGTGACCACTGAGCAGTGACCAGCGACAGTGACCAGTGGCCAGTGACCAGTGTCCAGTGAGCAGTAACCAGTGGCCAGTGACTAGTGACCCGTGACATGTGACACGTGACCAGTGACCAGTGACCAGTGACCAGTGACCAGCGACAGTAACCATTGAACAGCGACAGTGACCATTGACCAGTGACCAGTGACCAGTGACCATTGACCAGTGACCAGTGACCAGTGACCATTGACCAGTGACACGTGACCAGTGACCAGTGACCAGTGACCAGTGACCAGTGACCAGTGACCAGTGACCAGTGACCAGTGACCAGTGACCAGTGACCATTGATCTGTGACCAGTGACCAGTGACCAGTGACCAGTGACCAGTGACCAGTGACCACTGACCAGTGACCAGTGACCGGAGACCAGTGACTAGCGACCAGTGACCAGTGAACCGTGACATGTGACCCGTGACCAGTGACCAGTGACCAGTGACCAGTGACCATTGACCAGTGACCAGTGGCCAGTGACCAGTGACCAGTGACCAGTGAACAGTGACCATTGACCAGTGAGCAGTGACCAGTGACCACTGAGCAGTGACCAGCGACAGTGACCAGTGACCAGTGACCAGTGACCATTGATCTGTGACCAGTGAATAGCGACCAGTGACCAGTGACCCGTGACATGTGACACGTGACCAGTGACCAGTGACCAGGGCCCAGTCACCAGTCACCAGTCACCATTGACCTGTGACCAGTGACCAGTGACCACTGACCACTGACCAGTGACAAGTGACCAGTGACTTGTGGCGAGTGACCAGCGACCTGTGACTTGTGACCAGTGACCAGTGACCAGTGGCCAGTGACCAGTGTCCAGTGAGCACTGACCAGTGGCCAGTGACTAGTGACCCGTGACATGTGACACGTGACCAGTGACCAGTGACCAGTGACCAGTGACCAGTAACCAGTGACCAGTGGCCAGTGACCTGTGACCAGTGACCAGTGACCAGTGACCAGTGACCAGTGACCAGTGACCAGTGACCAGTGAACAGTGACCATTGACCAGTGAGCAGTGACCAGTGACCACTGAGCAGTGACCAGCGACAGTGACCATTGACCAGTGACCAGTGACCAGTGACCAGTGACCAGTAACTTGTGACCAGTGACCCGCGACATGTGACTGTGACCAGTTACCACTGACCAGTGACCAGTGAACACAGACCAGTAACAAGTGACCAGTGACCAGTGACCAGTGACCAGTGACCTGTGACCAGTGACCAGTGACCAGAGACCAGTGACCAGTGACCAGTGACCATTGATCTGTGACCAGTGACCAGTGACCAGTGACCAGTGACCACTGACCAGTGACCATTGACCGGGGACCAGTGACTAGCGACCTGTGACCAGTCACCCGTGACATGTGACCCGTGACCAGTGACCAGTGACCAGTGACCAGTGACCAGTGACCAGTGACCAGTGACCATTGATCTGTGACCAGTGACTAGCGACCAGTGACCCGTGACATGTGACCCGTGACCAGTGACCAGTGACCAGGGCCCAGTCACCAGTCACCAGTCACCATTGACCTGTGACCAGTGACCAGTGACCACTGACCACTGACCAGTGACAAGTGACCAGTGACTTGTGGCGAGTGACCAGCGACCTGTGACTTGTAACCAGTGACCAGTGACCAGTGGCCTGTGACCAGTGTCCAGTGAGCACTGACCAGTGGCCAGTGACTAGTGACCCGTGACATGTGACACGTGACCAGTGACCAGTGACCAGTGACCAGTGACCAGTAACCAGTGACCAGTGGCCAGTGACCTGTGACCAGTGACCAGTGACCAGTGACCAGTGAACAGTGACCATTGACCAGTGAGCAGTGACCAGTGACCACTCAGCCGTGACCAGCGACAGTGACCATTGAACAGCGACAGTGACCATTGACCAGTGACCAGTGACCAGTGACCAGTGACCATTGACAAGTGACCAGTGACCAGTGACCATTGACCAGTGACTTGTGACCAGTGACCCGCGACATGTGACTGTGACCAGTGACCACTTACCAGTGACCACAGACCAGTGACCAGTGACCAGTGACCAGTGACCAGTGACCACTGACCAGTGACAAGTGACCAGTGACTTGTGACCAGTGCCCAGTGACCTGTGACTTGTAACCAGTGACCAGTGACCAGTGTCCAGTGACCAGTGACCAGTGACCAGTGACCAGTGGCCAGTGACCTGTGACCAGTGACCAGTGACCAGTGACCAGTGAACAGTGACCATTGACGAGTGAGCAGTGACCAGTGACCACTCAGCCGTGACCAGCGACAGTGACCATTGAACAGCGACAGTGACCATTGACCAGTGACGAGTGACCAGTGACCAGTGACCATTGACAAGTGACCAGTGACCAGTGACCATTGACCAGTGACTTGTGACCAGTGACCCGCGACATGTGACTGTGACCAGTGACCACTTACCAGTGACCACAGACCAGTGACCAGTGACCAGTGACCAGTGACCAGTGACCAGTGACCAGTGACCAGTGACCAGTGACCAGTGACCACTGACCAGTGACCAGTGACCGGGGACCAGTGACTAGCGACCAGTGACCAGTCACCCGTGACATGTGACCCGTGACCAGTGACCAGTGACCAGTGACCAGTGACCAGTGACCATTAACCAGTGACCAGTGGCCAGTGACCAGTGACCAGTGACCAGTGAACAGTGACCATTGATCTGTGACCAGTGACCAGTGACCAGTGACCAGTGACCACTGACCAGTGACCGGGGACCAGTGACTAGCGACAAGTGACCAGTGACCCGTGACATGTGACATGTGACAAGTGACCAGTGACCAGTGACCAGTGACAAGTGACCACTCAGCAGTGACCAGCGGCAGTGACCATTGAACAGCGACAGTGACCATTGACCTGTGACCAGTGACCAGTGACCAGTGACCATTGATCTGTGACCAGTGACCAGTGACCAGTGACCAGTGACCACTGACCAGTGACCAGTGACCGGGGACCAGTGACTAGCGACCAGTGACCAGTGACCCGTGACATGTGACCCGTGACCAGTGACCAGTGACCAGGGCCCAGTGACCAGTCACCAGTCACCATTGACCTGTGACCAGTGACCAGTGACCACTGACCACTGACCAGTGACAAGTGACCAGTGACTTGTGTCGAGTGACCAGCGACCTGTGACTTGTGACCAGTGACCACTGACCAGTGGCCAGTGACTAGTGACCCGTGACATGTGACACGTGACCAGTGACCAGTGACCAGTGACCAGTGACCAGTAACCAGTGACCAGTGGCCAGTGACCTGTGACCAGTGACCAGTGACCAGTGACCAGTGAACACTGACCATTGACCAGTGAGCAGTGACCAGTGACCTCTCAGCAGTGACCAGCGACAGTGACCATTGAACAGCGACAGTGACCATTGACCAGTGACCAGTGACCAGTGACCAGTGACCATTGACAAGTGACCAGTGACCAGTGACCATTGACCAGTGACTTGTGACCAGTGACCCGCGACATGTGACTGTGACCAGTGACCACTGACCAGTGACCACAGACCAGTGACCAGTGACCAGTGACCAGTGACCAGTGACCAGTGACCAGTGACCAGTGACCAGTGACCACTGACCAGTGACAAGTGACCAGTGACTTGTGACCAGTGACCAGTGACCTGTGACTTGTGACCAGTGACCAGTGACCAGTGTCCAGTGACCAGTGACCAGTGACCAGTGACCAGTGACTACTGACCCGTGACATGTGACACGTGACCAGTGACCAGTGACCAGTGACCAGTGACCAGTGACCAGTAACCAGTGACCAGTGGCCAGTGACCTGTGACCAGTGACCAGTGACCAGTGACCAGTGAACAGTGACCAGTGACCAGGGCCCAGTCACCAGTCACCAGTCACCATTGACCTGTGACCAGTGACCACTGACCACTGACCAGTGACAAGTGACCAGTGACTTGTGGCGAGTGACCAGCGACCTGTGACTTGTGACCAGTGACCAGTGACCAGTGGCCAGTGACCAGTGTCCAGTGAGCACTGACCAGTGGCCAGTGACTAGTGACCCGTGACATGTGACACGTGACCAGTGACCAGTGACCAGTAACCCGCGACATGTGACTGTGACCAGTGACCACTGACCAGTGACCAGTGACCACAGACCAGTGACCTGTGACCAGTGACCAGTGACCAGTGACCAGTGACCAGTGACCAGTGGCCATTGATCTGTGACCAGTGACCAGTGACCAGTGACCAGTGACCACTGACCAGTGACCGGGGACCAGTGACTAGCGACAAGTGACCAGTGACCCGTGACATGTGACATGTGACAAGTGACCAGTGACCAGTGACCAGTGACAAGTGACCACTCAGCAGGGACCAGCGGCAGTGACCATTGAACAGCGACAGTGACCATTGACCTGTGACCAGTGACCAGTGACCAGTGACCATTGATCTGTGACCAGTGACCAGTGACCAGTGACCAGTGACCACTGACCAGTGACCAGTGACCGGGGACCAGTGACTAGCGACCAGTGACCAGTGACCCGTGACATGTGACCCGTGACCAGTGACCAGTGACCAGGGCCCAGTGACCAGTCACCAGTCACCATTGACCTGTGACCAGTGACCAGTGACCACTGACCACTGACCAGTGACAAGTGACCAGTGACTTGTGTCGAGTGACCAGCGACCTGTGACTTGTGACCAGTGACCACTGACCAGTGGCCAGTGACTAGTGACCCGTGACATGTGACACGTGACCAGTGACCAGTGACCAGTGACCAGTGACCAGTAACCAGTGACCAGTGGCCAGTGACCTGTGACCAGTGACCAGTGACCAGTGACCAGTGAACACTGACCATTGACCAGTGAGCAGTGACCAGTGACCTCTCAGCAGTGACCAGCGACAGTGACCATTGAACAGCGACAGTGACCATTGACCAGTGACCAGTGACCAGTGACCAGTGACCATTGACAAGTGACCAGTGACCAGTGACCATTGACCAGTGACTTGTGACCAGTGACCCGCGACATGTGACTGTGACCAGTGACCACTGACCAGTGACCACAGACCAGTGACCAGTGACCAGTGACCAGTGACCAGTGACCAGTGACCAGTGACCAGTGACCAGTGACCACTGACCAGTGACAAGTGACCAGTGACTTGTGACCAGTGACCAGTGACCTGTGACTTGTGACCAGTGACCAGTGACCAGTGTCCAGTGACCAGTGACCAGTGACCAGTGACCAGTGACTACTGACCCGTGACATGTGACACGTGACCAGTGACCAGTGACCAGTGACCAGTGACCAGTGACCAGTAACCAGTGACCAGTGGCCAGTGACCTGTGACCAGTGACCAGTGACCAGTGACCAGTGAACAGTGACCATTGACCAGTGAGCAGTGACCGGTGACCACTCAGCAGTGACCAGCGACAGTGAACATTGAACAGCGACAGTGACCATTGACCAGTGACCAGTGACCAGTGACCAGTGACCATTGACAAGTGACCAGTGACCAGTGACCATTGACCAGTGACTTGTGACCAGTGACCCGCGACATGTGACTGTGACCAGTGACCACTGACCAGTGACCACAGACCAGTGACCAGTGACCAGTGACCAGTGACCAGTGACCAGTGACCAGTGACCAGTGACCACTGACCAGTGACAAGTGACCAGTGACTTGTGACCAGTGACCAGTGACCTGTGACTTGTGACCAGTGACCAGTGACCAGTGTCCAGTGACCAGTGACCAGTGACCAGTGACCAGTGACCAGTGACCAGTGACCAGTGACCAGTGACCAGTGATCAGTGACCAGTGACCTGTGACCGGTGACCGGTGACCAGTGACTAGCGACCAGTGAACAGTGACCCGTGACATGTGACCCGTGACCAGTGACCAGTGACCAGTGACCAGTGACCAGTGACCAGTGACCAGGGCTCAGTGACCAGTCACCAGTCACCATTGACCTGTGACCAGTGACCAGTGACCACTGACAACTGACCAGTGACAAGTGACCAGTGACTTGTGGCGAGTGACCAGCGACCTGTGACTTGTGACAAGTGACCAGTGACCAGTGGCCAGTGACCAGTGTCCAGTGAGCAGTAACCAGTGGCCAGTGACTAGTGACCCGTGACATGTGACACGTGACCAGTGACCAGTGACCAGTGACCAGTGACCAGTGACCTGTGACTTGTAACCAGTGACCAGTGACCAGTGTCCAGTGACCAGTGACCATTGACAAGTGACCAGTGACCAGTGACCATTGACCAGTGACTTGTGACCAGTGACCCGCGACATGTGACTGTGACCAGTGACCACTTACCAGTGACCACAGACCAGTGACCAGTGACCAGTGACCAGTGACCAGTGACCACTGACCAGTGACAAGTGACCAGTGACTTGTGACCAGTGACCAGTGACCTGTGACTTGTAACCAGTGACCAGTGACCAGTGTCCAGTGACCAGTGACCAGTGACCAGTGACCAGTGGCCAGTGACCTGTGACCAGTGACCAGTGACCAGTGACCAGTGAACAGTGACCATTGACCAGTGAGCAGTGACCAGTGACCACTCAGCCGTGACCAGCGACAGTGACCATTGAACAGCGACAGTGGCCATTGACCAGTGACCAGTGACCAGTGACCAGTGACCATTGACAAGTGACCAGTGACCAGTGACCATTGACCAGTGACTTGTGACCAGTGACCCGCGACATGTGACTGTGACCAGTGACCACTTACCAGTGACCACAGACCAGTGACCAGTGACCAGTGACCAGTGACCAGTGACCAGTGACCAGTGACCACTGACCAGTGACCAGTGACCGGGGACCAGTGACTAGCGACCAGTGACCAGTCACCCGTGACATGTGACCCGTGACCAGTGACCAGTGACCAGTGACCAGTGACCAGTGACCATTAACCAGTGACCAGTGGCCAGTGACCAGTGACCAGTGACCAGTGACCAGTGACCAGTGACCAGTGACCAGTGACCAGTGACCAGTGACCAGTGACCAGTGACCAGTGACCATTGATCTGTGACCAGTGACCAGTGACCAGTGACCAGTGACCACTGACCAGTGACCAGTGACCGGGGACCAGTGACTAGCGACCTGTGACAAGTGACCCGTGACATGTGACCCGTGACCAGTGACCAGTGACCAGGGCCCAGTCACCAGTCACCAGTCACCATTGACCTGTGACCAGTGACCACTGACCACTGACCAGTGACAAGTGACCAGTGACTTGTG
Organism: Andrena bucephala; assembly: GCA_947577245.1. Lineage (NCBI taxonomy): Eukaryota > Metazoa > Arthropoda > Insecta > Hymenoptera > Andrenidae > Andrena > Andrena bucephala. The sequence goes on along the minus strand of OX387716.1, from coordinate 52,935,619 downwards.
GCGAGTGACCAGCGACCTGTGACTTGTGACCAGTGACCAGTGACCAGTGGCCAGTGACCAGTGTCCAGTGAGCACTGACCAGTGGCCAGTGACTAGTGACCCGTGACATGTGACACGTGACCAGTGACCAGTGACCAGTAACCCGCGACATGTGACTGTGACCAGTGACCACTGACCAGTGACCAGTGACCACAGACCAGTGACCTGTGACCAGTGACCAGTGACCAGTGACCAGTGACCAGTGACCAGTGACCAGTGACCATTGATCTGTGACCAGTGACCAGTGACCAGTGACCAGTGACCACTGACCAGTGACCGGGGACCAGTGACTAGCGACCAGTGACCAGTGACCCGTGACATGTGACATGTGACAAGTGACCAGTGACCAGTGACCAGTGACAAGTGACCACTCAGCAGTGACCAGCAGCAGTGACCATTGAACAGCGACAGTGACCATTGACCTGTGACCAGTGACCAGTGACCAGTGACCATTGATCTGTGACCAGTGACCAGTGACCAGTGACCAGTGACCAGTGACCAGTGACCACTGACCAGTGACCAGTGACCGGGGACCAGTGACTAGCGACCAGTGACCAGTGACCCGTGACATGTGACCCGTGACCAGTGACCAGTGACCAGGGCCCAGTGACCAGTCACCAGTCACCATTGACCTGTGACCAGTGACCAGTGACCACTGACCACTGACCAGTGACAAGTGACCAGTGATTTGTGTCGAGTGACCAGCGACCTGTGACTTGTGACCAGTGACCACTGACCAGTGGCCAGTGACTAGTGACCCGTGACATGTGACACGTGACCAGTGACCAGTGACCATTGACCAGTGACCAGTAACCAGTGACCAGTGGCCAGTGACCTGTGACCAGTGACCAGTGACCAGTGACCAGTGAACACTGACCATTGACCAGTGAGCAGTGACCAGTGACCTCTCAGCAGTGACCAGCGACAGTGACCATTGAACAGCGACAGTGACCATTGACCAGTGACCAGTGACCAGTGACCAGTGACCATTGACAAGTGACCAGTGACCAGTGACCATTGACCAGTGACTTGTGACCAGTGACCCGCGACATGTGACTGTGACCAGTGACCACTGACCAGTGACCACAGACCAGTGACCAGTGACCAGTGACCAGTGACCAGTGACCAGTGACCAGTGACCAGTGACCAGTGACCACTGACCAGTGACAAGTGACCAGTGACTTGTGACCAGTGACCAGTGACCTGTGACTTGTGACCAGTGACCAGTGACCAGTGTCCAGTGACCAGTGACCAGTGACCAGTGACCAGTGACTACTGACCCGTGACATGTGACACGTGACCAGTGACCAGTGACCAGTGACCAGTGCCCAGTGACCAGTAACCAGTGACCAGTGGCCAGTGACCTGTGACCAGTGACCAGTGACCAGTGACCAGTGAACAGTGACCATTGACCAGTGAGCAGTGACCGGTGACCACTCAGCAGTGACCAGCGACAGTGACCATTGAACAGCGACAGTGACCATTGACCAGTGACCAGTGACCAGTGACCAGTGACCATTGACAAGTGACCAGTGATCAGTGACCATTGACCAGTGACTTGTGACCAGTGACCCGCGACATGTGACTGTGACCAGTGACCACTGACCAGTGACCACAGACCAGTGACCAGTGACCAGTGACCAGTGACCAGTGACCAGTGACCAGTGACCAGTGACCACTGACCAGTGACAAGTGACCAGTGACTTGTGACCAGTGACCAGTGACCTGTGACTTGTGACCAGTGACCAGTGACCAGTGTCCAGTGACCAGTGACCAGTGACCAGTGACCAGTGACCAGTGACCAGTGATCAGTGACCAGTGACCTGTGACCGGTGACCGGTGACCAGTGACTAGCGACCAGTGAACAGTGACCCGTGACATGTGACCCGTGACCAGTGACCAGTGACCAGTGACCAGTGACCAGTGACCAGTGACCAGGGCTCAGTGACCAGTCACCAGTCACCATTGACCTGTGACCAGTGACCAGTGACCACTGACAACTGACCAGTGACAAGTGACCAGTGACTTGTGACGAGTGACCAGCGACCTGTGACTTGTGACAAGTGACCAGTGACCAGTGGCCAGTGACCAGTGTCCAGTGAGCAGTAACCAGTGGCCAGTGACTAGTGACCCGTGACATGTGACACGTGACCAGTGACCCGTGACCAGTGACCAGTGACCAGCGACAGTAACCATTGAACAGCGACAGTGACCATTGACCAGTGACCAGTGACCAGTGACCATTGACCAGTGACACGTGACCAGTGACCAGTGACCAGTGACCAGTGACCATTGATCTGTGACCAGTGACCAGTGACCAGTGACCACTGACCAGTGACCAGTGACCGGAGACCAGTGACTAGCGACCAGTGACCAGTGAACCGTGACATGTGACCCGTGACCAGTGACCAGTGACCAGTGACCAGTGACCATTGACCAGTGACCAGCGGCCAGTGACCAGTGACCAGTGACCAGTGAACAGTGACCATTGACCAGTGAGCAGTGACCAGTGACCACTGAGCAGTGACCAGCGACAGTGACCAGTGACCAGTGACCAGTGACCATTGATCTGTGACCAGTGACTAGCGACCAGTGACCAGTGACCCGTGACATGTGACACGTGACCAGTGACCAGTGACCAGGGCCCAGTCACCAGTCACCAGTCACCATTGACCTGTGACCAGTGACCAGTGACCACTGACCACTGACCAGTGACAAGTGACCAGTGACTTGTGGCGAGTGACCAGCGACCTGTGACTTGTGACCAGTGACCAGTGACCAGTGGCCAGTGACCAGTGTCCAGTGAGCACTGACCAGTGGCCAGTGACTAGTGACCTGTGACATGTGACACGTGACCAGTGACCAGTGACCAGTGACCAGTGACCAGTGACCAGTGACCACTGACCACTGACCAGTAACCAGTGACCAGTGGCCAGTGACCTGTGACCAGTGACCAGTGACCAGTGACCAGTGAACAGTGACCATTGACCAGTGAGCAGTGACCGGTGACCACTCAGCAGTGACCAGCGACAGTGACCATTGAACAGCGACAGTGACCATTGACCAGTGACCAGTGACCAGTGACCAGTGACCATTGACTAGTGACCAGTGACCAGTGACCATTGACCAGTGACTTGTGACCAGTGACCCGCGACATGTGACTGTGACCAGTGACCACAGACCAGTGACCAGTGACCAGTGACCAGTGACCAGTGACCAGTGACCAGTGACCACTGACCAGTGACAAGTGACCAGTGACCAGTGACCAGTGACCAGTGACCTGTGACTTGTGACCAGTGACCAGTGACCAGTGACCAGTGACCAGTGACCAGTGACCAGTGACCAGTGACCAGTGACCATTGATCTGTGACCAGTGACCAGTGACCAGTGACCAGTGACCATTGACCAGTGACTTGTGACCAGTGACCCGCGACATGTGACTGTGACCAGTGACCACTGACCAGTGACCACAGACCAGTGACCAGTGACCAGTGACCAGTGACCAGTGACCAGTGACCAGTGACCAGTGACCACTGACCAGTGACAAGTGACCAGTGACTTGTGACCAGTGACCAGTGACCTGTGACTTGTGACCAGTGACCAGTGACCAGTGTCCAGTGACCAGTGACCAGTGACCAGTGACCAGTGACCAGTGACCAGTGACCAGTGATCAGTGACCAGTGACCTGTGACCGGTGACCGGTGACCAGTGACTAGCGACCAGTGAACAGTGACCCGTGACATGTGACCCGTGACCAGTGACCAGTGACCAGTGACCAGTGACCAGTGACCAGTGACCAGGGCTCAGTGACCAGTCACCAGTCACCATTGACCTGTGACCAGTGACCAGTGACCACTGACAACTGACCAGTGACAAGTGACCAGTGACTTGTGACGAGTGACCAGCGACCTGTGACTTGTGACAAGTGACCAGTGACCAGTGGCCAGTGACCAGTGTCCAGTGAGCAGTAACCAGTGGCCAGTGACTAGTGACCCGTGACATGTGACACGTGACCAGTGACCCGTGACCAGTGACCAGTGACCAGCGACAGTAACCATTGAACAGCGACAGTGACCATTGACCAGTGACCAGTGACCAGTGACCATTGACCAGTGACACGTGACCAGTGACCAGTGACCAGTGACCAGTGACCAGTGACCAGTGACCAGTGACCAGTGACCAGTGACCAGTGACCAGTGACCATTGATCTGTGACCAGTGACCAGTGACCAGTGACCACTGACCAGTGACCAGTGACCGGAGACCAGTGACTAGCGACCAGTGACCAGTGAACCGTGACATGTGACCCGTGACCAGTGACCAGTGACCAGTGACCAGTGACCATTGACCAGTGACCAGCGGCCAGTGACCAGTGACCAGTGACCAGTGAACAGTGACCATTGACCAGTGAGCAGTGACCAGTGACCACTGAGCAGTGACCAGCGACAGTGACCAGTGACCAGTGACCAGTGACCAGTGACCAGTGACCAGTGACCAGTGACCAGTGACCAGTGACCAGTGACCATTGATCTGTGACCAGTGACCAGTGACCAGTGACCAGTGACCACTGACCAGTGACCAGTGACCGGGGACCAGTGACTAGCGACCTGTGACAAGTGACCCGTGACATGTGACCCGTGACCAGTGACCAGTGACCAGGGCCCAGTCACCAGTCACCAGTCACCATTGACCTGTGACCAGTGACCACTGACCACTGACCAGTGACAAGTGACCAGTGACTTGTGGCGAGTGACCAGCGACCTGTGACTTGTGACCAGTGACCAGTGACCAGTGGCCAGTGACCAGTGTCCAGTGAGCACTGACCAGTGGCCAGTGACTAGTGACCCGTGACATGTGACACGTGACCAGTGACCAGTGACCAGTAACCCGCGACATGTGACTGTGACCAGTGACCACTGACCAGTGACCAGTGACCACAGACCAGTGACCTGTGACCAGTGACCAGTGACCAGTGACCAGTGACCAGTGACCAGTGACCAGTGACCATTGATCTGTGACCAGTGACCAGTGACCAGTGACCAGTGACCACTGACCAGTGACCGGGGACCAGTGACTAGCGACCAGTGACCAGTGACCCGTGACATGTGACATGTGACAAGTGACCAGTGACCAGTGACCAGTGACAAGTGACCACTCAGCAGTGACCAGCAGCAGTGACCATTGAACAGCGACAGTGACCATTGACCTGTGACCAGTGACCAGTGACCAGTGACCATTGATCTGTGACCAGTGACCAGTGACCAGTGACCAGTGACCAGTGACCAGTGACCACTGACCAGTGACCAGTGACCGGGGACCAGTGACTAGCGACCAGTGACCAGTGACCCGTGACATGTGACCCGTGACCAGTGACCAGTGACCAGGGCCCAGTGACCAGTCACCAGTCACCATTGACCTGTGACCAGTGACCAGTGACCACTGACCACTGACCAGTGACAAGTGACCAGTGATTTGTGTCGAGTGACCAGCGACCTGTGACTTGTGACCAGTGACCACTGACCAGTGGCCAGTGACTAGTGACCCGTGACATGTGACACGTGACCAGTGACCAGTGACCAGTGACCAGTGACCAGTAACCAGTGACCAGTGGCCAGTGACCTGTGACCAGTGACCAGTGACCAGTGACCAGTGAACACTGACCATTGACCAGTGAGCAGTGACCAGTGACCTCTCAGCAGTGACCAGCGACAGTGACCATTGAACAGCGACAGTGACCATTGACCAGTGACCAGTGACCAGTGACCAGTGACCATTGACAAGTGACCAGTGACCAGTGACCATTGACCAGTGACTTGTGACCAGTGACCCGCGACATGTGACTGTGACCAGTGACCACTGACCAGTGACCACAGACCAGTGACCAGTGACCAGTGACCAGTGACCAGTGACCAGTGACCAGTGACCAGTGACCAGTGACCACTGACCAGTGACAAGTGACCAGTGACTTGTGACCAGTGACCAGTGACCATTGAACAGCGACAGTGACCAGTGACCAGTGTCCAGTGACCAGTGACCAGTGACCAGTGACCAGTGACTACTGACCCGTGACATGTGACACGTGACCAGTGACCAGTGACCAGTGACCAGTGCCCAGTGACCAGTAACCAGTGACCAGTGGCCAGTGACCTGTGACCAGTGACCAGTGACCAGTGACCAGTGAACAGTGACCATTGACCAGTGAGCAGTGACCGGTGACCACTCAGCAGTGACCAGCGACAGTGACCATTGAACAGCGACAGTGACCATTGACCAGTGACCAGTGACCAGTGACCAGTGACCATTGACAAGTGACCAGTGACCAGTGACCATTGACCAGTGACTTGTGACCAGTGACCCGCGACATGTGACTGTGACCAGTGACCACTGACCAGTGACCACAGACCAGTGACCAGTGACCAGTGACCAGTGACCAGTGACCAGTGACCAGTGACCAGTGACCACTGACCAGTGACAAGTGACCAGTGACTTGTGACCAGTGACCAGTGACCTGTGACTTGTGACCAGTGACCAGTGACCAGTGTCCAGTGACCAGTGACCAGTGACCAGTGACCAGTGACCAGTGACCAGTGATCAGTGACCAGTGACCTGTGACCGGTGACCGGTGACCAGTGACTAGCGACCAGTGAACAGTGACCCGTGACATGTGACCCGTGACCAGTGACCAGTGACCAGTGACCAGTGACCAGTGACCAGTGACCAGGGCTCAGTGACCAGTCACCAGTCACCATTGACCTGTGACCAGTGACCAGTGACCACTGACAACTGACCAGTGACAAGTGACCAGTGACTTGTGACGAGTGACCAGCGACCTGTGACTTGTGACAAGTGACCAGTGACCAGTGGCCAGTGACCAGTGTCCAGTGAGCAGTAACCAGTGGCCAGTGACTAGTGACACGTGACATGTGACACGTGACCAGTGACCCGTGACCAGTGACCAGTGACCAGCGACAGTAACCATTGAACAGCGACAGTGACCATTGTCCAGTGACCAGTGACCAGTGACCATTGACCAGTGACACGTGACCAGTGACCAGTGACCAGTGACCAGTGACCATTGATCTGTGACCAGTGACCAGTGACCAGTGACCACTGACCAGTGACCAGTGACCGGAGACCAGTGACTAGCGACCAGTGACCAGTGAACCGTGACATGTGACCCGTGACCAGTGACCAGTGACCAGTGACCAGTGACCAGTGACCATTGACCAGTGACCAGCGGCCAGTGACCAGTGACCAGTGACCAGTGAACAGTGACCATTGACCAGTGAGCAGTGACCAGTGACCACTGAGCAGTGACCAGCGACAGTGACCAGTGACCAGTGACCAGTGACCATTGATCTGTGACCAGTGACTAGCGACCAGTGACCAGTGACCCGTGACATGTGACACGTGACCAGTGACCAGTGACCAGGGCCCAGTCACCAGTCACCAGTCACCATTGACCTGTGACCAGTGACCAGTGACCACTGACCACTGACCAGTGACAAGTGACCAGTGACTTGTGGCGAGTGACCAGCGACCTGTGACTTGTGACCAGTGACCAGTGACCAGTGGCCAGTGACCAGTGTCCAGTGAGCACTGACCAGTGGCCAGTGACTAGTGACCCGTGACATGTGACACGTGACCAGTGACCAGTGACCAGTGACCAGTGACCAGTGACCAGTGACCACTGACCACTGACCAGTAACCAGTGACCAGTGGCCAGTGACCTGTGACCAGTGACCAGTGACCAGTGACCAGTGAACAGTGACCATTGACCAGTGAGCAGTGACCGGTGACCACTCAGCAGTGACCAGCGACAGTGACCATTGAACAGCGACAGTGACCATTGACCAGTGACCAGTGACCAGTGACCAGTGACCATTGACTAGTGACCAGTGACCAGTGACCATTGACCAGTGACTTGTGACCAGTGACCCGCGACATGTGACTGTGACCAGTGACCACAGACCAGTGACCAGTGACCAGTGACCAGTGACCAGTGACCAGTGACCAGTGACCAGTGACCACTGACCAGTGACAAGTGACCAGTGACCAGTGACCAGTGACCAGTGACCTGTGACTTGTGACCAGTGACCAGTGACCAGTGACCAGTGACCAGTGACCAGTGACCAGTGACCAGTGACCAGTGACCATTGATCTGTGACCAGTGACCAGTGACCAGTGACCAGTGACCACTGACCAGTGACCAGTGACCGGGGACCAGTGACTAGCGACCTGTGACAAGTGACCCGTGACATGTGACCCGTGACCAGTGACCAGTGACCAGGGCCCAGTCACCAGTCACCAGTCACCATTGACCTGTGACCAGTGACCACTGACCACTGACCAGTGACAAGTGACCAGTGACTTGTGGCGAGTGACCAGCGACCTGTGACTTGTGACCAGTGACCAGTGACCAGTGGCCAGTGACCAGTGTCCAGTGAGCACTGACCAGTGGCCAGTGACTAGTGACCCGTGACATGTGACACGTGACCAGTGACCAGTGACCAGTAACCCGCGACATGTGACTGTGACCAGTGACCACTGACCAGTGACCAGTGACCACAGACCAGTGACCTGTGACCAGTGACCAGTGACCAGTGACCAGTGACCAGTGACCAGTGACCAGTGACCATTGATCTGTGACCAGTGACCAGTGACCAGTGACCAGTGACCACTGACCAGTGACCGGGGACCAGTGACTAGCGACCAGTGACCAGTGACCCGTGACATGTGACATGTGACAAGTGACCAGTGACCAGTGACCAGTGACAAGTGACCACTCAGCAGTGACCAGCAGCAGTGACCATTGAACAGCGACAGTGACCATTGACCTGTGACCAGTGACCAGTGACCAGTGACCATTGATCTGTGACCAGTGACCAGTGACCAGTGACCAGTGACCAGTGACCAGTGACCACTGACCAGTGACCAGTGACCGGGGACCAGTGACTAGCGACCAGTGACCAGTGACCCGTGACATGTGACCCGTGACCAGTGACCAGTGACCAGGGCCCAGTGACCAGTCACCAGTCACCATTGACCTGTGACCAGTGACCAGTGACCACTGACCACTGACCAGTGACAAGTGACCAGTGATTTGTGTCGAGTGACCAGCGACCTGTGACTTGTGACCAGTGACCACTGACCAGTGGCCAGTGACTAGTGACCCGTGACATGTGACACGTGACCAGTGACCAGTGACCAGTGACCAGTGACCAGTAACCAGTGACCAGTGGCCAGTGACCTGTGACCAGTGACCAGTGACCAGTGACCAGTGAACACTGACCATTGACCAGTGAGCAGTGACCAGTGACCTCTCAGCAGTGACCAGCGACAGTGACCATTGAACAGCGACAGTGACCATTGACCAGTGACCAGTGACCAGTGACCAGTGACCATTGACAAGTGACCAGTGACCAGTGACCATTGACCAGTGACTTGTGACCAGTGACCCGCGACATGTGACTGTGACCAGTGACCACTGACCAGTGACCACAGACCAGTGACCAGTGACCAGTGACCAGTGACCAGTGACCAGTGACCAGTGACCAGTGACCAGTGACCACTGACCAGTGACAAGTGACCAGTGACTTGTGACCAGTGACCAGTGACCTGTGACTTGTGACCAGTGACCAGTGACCAGTGTCCAGTGACCAGTGACAAGTGACCAGTGACCAGTGACTACTGACCCGTGACATGTGACACGTGACCAGTGACCAGTGACCAGTGACCAGTGCCCAGTGACCAGTAACCAGTGACCAGTGGCCAGTGACCTGTGACCAGTGACCAGTGACCAGTGACCAGTGACCAGTGAACAGTGACCATTGACCAGTGAGCAGTGACCGGTGACCACTCAGCAGTGACCAGCGACAGTGACCATTGAACAGCGACAGTGACCATTGACCAGTGACCAGTGACCAGTGACCAGTGACCATTGACAAGTGACCAGTGACCAGTGACCATTGACCAGTGACTTGTGACCAGTGACCCGCGACATGTGACTGTGACCAGTGACCACTGACCAGTGACCACAGACCAGTGACCAGTGACCAGTGACCAGAGACCAGTGACCAGTGACCAGTGACCAGTGACCACTGACCAGTGACAAGTGACCAGTGACTTGTGACCAGTGACCAGTGACCTGTGACTTGTGACCAGTGACCAGTGACCAGTGTCCAGTGACCAGTGACCAGTGACCAGTGACCAGTGACCAGTGACCAGTGACCAGTGATCAGTGACCAGTGACCTGTGACCGGTGACCGGTGACCAGTGACTAGCGACCAGTGAACAGTGACCCGTGACATGTGACCCGTGACCAGTGACCAGTGACCAGTGACCAGTGACCAGTGACCAGTGACCAGGGCTCAGTGACCAGTCACCAGTCACCATTGACCTGTGACCAGTGACCAGTGACCACTGACAACTGACCAGTGACAAGTGACCAGTGACTTGTGACGAGTGACCAGCGACCTGTGACTTGTGACAAGTGACCAGTGACCAGTGGCCAGTGACCAGTGTCCAGTGAGCAGTAACCAGTGGCCAGTGACTAGTGACCCGTGACATGTGACACGTGACCAGTGACCCGTGACCAGTGACCAGTGACCAGCGACAGTAACCATTGAACAGCGACAGTGACCATTGACCAGTGACCAGTGACCAGTGACCATTGACCAGTGACACGTGACCAGTGACCAGTGACCAGTGACCAGTGACCAGTGACCAGTGACCAGTGACCAGTGACCAGTGACCAGTGACCAGTGACCATTGATCTGTGACCAGTGACCAGTGACCAGTGACCACTGACCAGTGACCAGTGACCGGAGACCAGTGACTAGCGACCAGTGACCAGTGAACCGTGACATGTGACCCGTGACCAGTGACCAGTGACCAGTGACCAGTGACCATTGACCAGTGACCAGCGGCCAGTGACCAGTGACCAGTGACCAGTGAACAGTGACCATTGACCAGTGAGCAGTGACCAGTGACCACTGAGCAGTGACCAGCGACAGTGACCAGTGACCAGTGACCAGTGACCATTGATCTGTGACCAGTGACTAGCGACCAGTGACCAGTGACCCGTGACATGTGACACGTGACCAGTGACCAGTGACCAGGGCCCAGTCACCAGTCACCAGTCACCATTGACCTGTGACCAGTGACCAGTGACCACTGACCACTGACCAGTGACAAGTGACCAGTGACTTGTGGCGAGTGACCAGCGACCTGTGACTTGTGACCAGTGACCAGTGACCAGTGGCCAGTGACCAGTGTCCAGTGAGCACTGACCAGTGGCCAGTGACTAGTGACCCGTGACATGTGACACGTGACCAGTGACCAGTGACCAGTGACCAGTGACCAGTGACCAGTGACCACTGACCACTGACCAGTAACCAGTGACCAGTGGCCAGTGACCTGTGACCAGTGACCAGTGACCAGTGACCAGTGAACAGTGACCATTGACCAGTGAGCAGTGACCGGTGACCACTCAGCAGTGACCAGCGACAGTGACCATTGAACAGCGACAGTGACCATTGACCAGTGACCAGTGACCAGTGACCAGTGACCATTGACTAGTGACCAGTGACAAGTGACCAGTGACCAGGGCCCAGTGACCAGTGAACAGTGACCATTGACCAGTGAGCAGTGAACACTGACCACTGAGCAGTGACCAGCGACAGTGACCATTGAACAGCGACAGTGACCATTGACCAGTGACCAGTGACCAGTGACCAGTGACCATTGACCAGTGACCAGTGTCCATTGACCAGTGACTTGTGACCAGTAACCCGCGACATGTGACTGTGACCAGTGACCACTGACCAGTGACCAGTGACCACAGACCAGTGACCAGTGACCATTGACCAGTGACCAGTGACCAGTGACCATTGAACAGTGACTTGTGACCAGTAACCCGCGACATGTGACTGTGACCAGTGACCACTGGCCAGTGACCAGTGACCACAGACCAGTGACCAGTGACCAGTGACTAGCGACCAGTGACCAGTGACCCGTGACATGTGACCCGTGACCAGTGACCAGTGACCAGGGCCCAGTCACCAGTCACCAGTCACCATTGACCTGTGACCAGTGACCAGTGACCACTGACCACTGACCAGTGACAAGTGACCAGTGACTTGTGACGAGTGACCAGCGACCTGTGACGAGTGACCAGTGACCAGTGCCCAGTGGCCAGTGACCAGTGTCCAGTGAGCACTGACCAGTGGCCAGTGACTAGTGACCCGTGACATGTGACACGTGACCAGTGACCAGTGACCAGTGACCAGTGACCAGTGACCAGTAACCAGTGACCAGTGGCCAGTGACCTGTGACCAGTGACCAGTGACCAGTGACCAGTGAACAGTGACCATTGACCAGTGAGCAGTGACCGGTGACCACTCAGCAGTGACCAGCGACAGTGACCATTGAACAGCGACAGTTACCACTGACCAGTGACCAGTGACCAGTGACCAGTGACCATTGACCAGTGACCAGTGACCAGTGTCCAGTGACCAGCGACAGTGACCATTGACCAGTGACCAGTGACCAATGACCAGTGACCAGTGACCATTGACAAGTGACCAGTGACCAGTGACCAGCGACAGTGACCATTGACCAGCGATAGTGACCATTGACCAGTGACCAGTTACCAGTGACCAGTGACCAGTGATCAGTGACCAGTGACCAGTGACCAGCGACAGTGACCATTGACCAGTGACCAGTGACCAGTGACCAGTGACCAGTGACCAGTGATCAGTGACCAGTGACAAGTGACCAGTGACCAGTGACCAGTGTCCAGTGACCAGTGACCATTGACCTGTGACCAGTGTCCAGTGACCAGCGACAGTGACCATTTACCAGCGACAGTGACCATTGACCAGCGAAAGTGACCATTGACCAGTGACCAGTGATCAGTGACCAGTGACCAGTGACCAGCGACAGTGACCATTGACCAGTGACCAGTGACCAGTGACCAGTGACCAGTGACCAGTGACCAGTGACCAGTGACCAGTGACCAGTGACCAGTGACCTGTGTCCAGTGAACAGTGACCAGTGACCAGTGACCAGTGACCAGTGACCACTGACCAGTGACAAGTGACCAGTGACTTGTGACCAGTGACCAGTGACCTGTGACTTGTGACCAGTGACCAGTGACCAGTGTCCAGTGACCAGTGACCAGGGCCCAGTGACCAGTCACCAGTCACCATTGACCTGTGATCAGTGACCAGTGACCACTGACAACTGACCAGTGACAAGTGACCAGTGACTTGTGACGAGTGACCAGCGACCTGTGACTTGTGACAAGTGACCAGTGACCAGTGGCCAGTGACCAGTGTCCAGTGAGCAGTAACCAGTGGCCAGTGACTAGTGACCCGTGACATGTGACACGTGACCAGTGACCAGTGACCAGTGACCAGTGACCAGCGACAGTAACCATTGAACAGCGACAGTGACCATTGACCAGTGACCAGTGACCAGTGACCATTGACCAGTGACCAGTGACCAGTGACCATTGACCAGTGACACGTGACCAGTGACCAGTGACCAGTGACCAGTGACCAGTGACCAGTGACCAGTGACCAGTGACCAGTGACCAGTGACCAGTGACCATTGATCTGTGACCAGTGACCAGTGACCAGTGACCAGTGACCAGTGACCAGTGACCACTGACCAGTGACCAGTGACCGGAGACCAGTGACTAGCGACCAGTGACCAGTGAACCGTGACATGTGACCCGTGACCAGTGACCAGTGACCAGTGACCAGTGACCATTGACCAGTGACCAGTGGCCAGTGACCAGTGACCAGTGACCAGTGAACAGTGACCATTGACCAGTGAGCAGTGACCAGTGACCACTGAGCAGTGACCAGCGACAGTGACCAGTGACCAGTGACCAGTGACCATTGATCTGTGACCAGTGAATAGCGACCAGTGACCAGTGACCCGTGACATGTGACACGTGACCAGTGACCAGTGACCAGGGCCCAGTCACCAGTCACCAGTCACCATTGACCTGTGACCAGTGACCAGTGACCACTGACCACTGACCAGTGACAAGTGACCAGTGACTTGTGGCGAGTGACCAGCGACCTGTGACTTGTGACCAGTGACCAGTGACCAGTGGCCAGTGACCAGTGTCCAGTGAGCACTGACCAGTGGCCAGTGACTAGTGACCCGTGACATGTGACACGTGACCAGTGACCAGTGACCAGTGACCAGTGACCAGTAACCAGTGACCAGTGGCCAGTGACCTGTGACCAGTGACCAGTGACCAGTGACCAGTGACCAGTGACCAGTGACCAGTGACCAGTGACCAGCGACAGTGACCATTGAACAGCGACAGTTACCACTGACCAGTGACCAGTGACCAGTGACCAGTGACCATTGACAAGTGACCAGTGACCAGTGACCATTGACCAGTGACTTGTGACCAGTGACCCGCGACATGTGACTGTGACCAGTGACCACTGACCAGTGACCACAGACCAGTGACCAGTGACCAGTGACCAGTGACCAGTGACCAGTGACCAGTGACCAGTGACCACTGACCAGTGACAAGTGACCAGTGACTTGTGACCAGTGACCAGTGACCTGTGACTTGTGACCAGTGACCAGTGACCAGGGCCCAGTGACCAGTCACCAGTCACCATTGACCTGTGATCAGTGACCAGTGACCACTGACAACTGACCAGTGACAAGTGACCAGTGACTTGTGACGAGTGACCAGCGACCTGTGACTTGTGACAAGTGACCAGTGACCAGTGGCCAGTGACCAGTGTCCAGTGAGCAGTAACCAGTGGCCAGTGACTAGTGACCCGTGACATGTGACACGTGACCAGTGACCAGTGACCATTGACCAGTGACCAGCGACAGTAACCATTGAACAGCGACAGTGACCATTGACCAGTGACCAGTGACCAGTGACCATTGACCAGTGACCAGTGACCAGTGACCATTGACCAGTGACACGTGACCAGTGACCAGTGACCAGTGACCAGTGACCAGTGACCAGTGACCAGTGACCAGTGACCAGTGACCATTGATCTGTGACCAGTGACCAGTGACCAGTGACCACTGACCAGTGACCAGTGACCACTGACCAGTGACCAGTGACCGGAGACCAGTGACTAGCGACCAGTGACCAGTGAACCGTGACATGTGACCCGTGACCAGTGACCAGTGACCAGTGACCAGTGACCATTGACCAGTGACCAGTGGCCAGTGACCAGTGACCAGTGACCAGTGAACAGTGACCATTGACCAGTGAGCAGTGACCAGCGACAGTGACCAGTGACCAGTGACCAGTGACCATTGATCTGTGACCAGTGAATAGCGACCAGTGACCAGTGACCCGTGACATGTGACACGTGACCAGTGACCAGTGACCAGGGCCCAGTCACCAGTCACCAGTCACCATTGACCTGTGACCAGTGACCAGTGACCACTGACCACTGACCAGTGACAAGTGACCAGTGACTTGTGGCGAGTGACCAGCGACCTGTGACTTGTGACCAGTGACCAGTGACCAGTGGCCAGTGACCAGTGTCCAGTGAGCACTGACCAGTGGCCAGTGACTAGTGACCCGTGACATGTGACACGTGACCAGTGACCAGTGACCAGTGACCAGTGACCAGTAACCAGTGACCAGTGGCCAGTGACCTGTGACCAGTGACCAGTGACCAGTGACCAGTGACCAGTGACCAGTGACCAGTGACCAGTGACCAGTGAACAGTGACCATTGACCAGTGAGCAGTGACCAGTGACAACTCAGCAGTGACCAGCGACAGTGACCATTGAACAGCGACAGTAACCATTGACCAGTGACCAGTGACCAGTGACCAGTGACCATTGACAAGTGACCAGTGACCAGTGACCATTGACCAGTGACTTGTGACCAGTGACCCGCGACATGTGACTGTGACCAGTGACCACTTACCAGTGACCAGTGACCAGTGACCAGTGACCAGTGACCATTGATCTGTGACCAGTGACTAGCGACCAGTGACCCGTGACATGTGACCCGTGACCAGTGACCAGTGACCAGTGACCAGTGACCATTGACAAGTGACCAGTGACCAGTGACCATTGACCAGTGACTTGTGACCAGTGACCCGCGACATGTGACTGTGACCAGTGACCACTTACCAGTGACCACAGACCAGTGACCAGTGACCAGTGACCAGTGACCAGTGACCACTGACCAGTGACAAGTGACCAGTGACGTGTGACCAGTGACCAGTGACCTGTGACTTGTAACCAGTGACCACTGACCAGTGTCCAGTGACCAGTGACCAGTGACCAGTGACCAGTGACCAGTGACCAGTGACCAGTGACCACTGACCACTGACCAGTGACCAGTGACCGGGGACCAGTGACTAGCGACCAGTGACCAGTCACCCGTGACATGTGACCCGTGACCAGTGACCAGTGACCAGTGACCAGTGACCAGTGACCATTAACCAGTGACCAGAGGCCAGTGACCAGTGACCAGTGACCAGTGAACAGTGACCATTGACCAGTGAGCAGTGACCAGTGACCACTGAGCAGTGACCAGCGACAGTGACCATTGACCAGTGACCAGTGACCAGTGACCAGTGATTTGTGACCAGTGACCCGCGACATGTGACTGTGACCAGTTACCACTGACCAGTGACCAGTGACCACAGACCAGTAACAAGTGACCAGTGACCAGTGACCAGTGACCAGTGACCAGTGACCAGTGACCAGTGACCAGAGACCAGTGACCAGTGACCAGTGACCATTGATCTGTGACCAGTGACCAGTGACCAGTGACCAGTGACCACTGACCAGTGACCATTGACCGGGGACCAGTGACTAGCGACCTGTGACCAGTCACCCGTGACATGTGACCCGTGACCAGTGACCAGTGACCAGTGACCAGTGACCAGTGACCATTGACCAGTGACCAGTGGCCAGTGACCAGTGACCAGTGACCAGTGACCAGTGACCAGTGACCACTGACCAGTGACAAGTGACCAGTGACTTGTGACCAGTGACCAGTGACCTGTGACTTGTAACCAGTGACCAGTGACCAGTGTCCAGTGACCAGTGACCAGTGACCAGTGACCAGTGACCAGTGACCAGTGACCAGTGACCAGTGACCAGTGACCAGTGACCACTGACCAGTGACAAGTGACCAGTGACTTGTGACCAGTGACCAGTGACCTGTGACTTGTAACCAGTGACCAGTGACCAGTGTCCAGTGACCAGTGACCAGTGACCAGTGACCAGTGACCAGTGACCAGTGACCAGTGACCAGTGACCACTGACCAGTGACCAGTGACCGGGGACCAGTGACTAGCGACCAGTGACCAGTCACCCGTGACATGTGACCCGTGACCAGTGACCAGTGACCAGTGACCAGTGACCAGTGACCATTTACCAGTGACCAGTGGCCAGTGACCAGTGACCAGTGACCAGTGAACAGTGACCATTGACCAGTGAGCAGTGACCAGTGACCACTGAGCAGTGACCAGCGACAGTGACCATTGACCAGTGACCAGTGACCAGTGACCAGTGACCAGTAACTTGTGACCAGTGACCCGCGACATGTGACTGTGACCAGTTACCACTGACCAGTGACCAGTGACCACAGACCAGTAACAAGTGACCAGTGACCAGTGACCAGTGACCAGTGACCTGTGACCAGTGACCAGTGACCAGAGACCAGTGACCAGTGACCAGTGACCATTGATCTGTGACCAGTGACCAGTGACCAGTGACCAGTGACCACTGACCAGTGACCATTGACCGGGGACCAGTGACTAGCGACCTGTGACCAGTCACCCGTGACATGTGACCCGTGACCAGTGACCAGTGACCAGTGACCAGTGACCAGTGACCAGTGACCAGTGACCATTGATCTGTGACCAGTGACTAGCGACCAGTGACCCGTGACATGTGACCCGTGACCAGTGACCAGTGACCAGGGCCCAGTCACCAGTCACCAGTCACCATTGACCTGTGACCAGTGACCAGTGACCACTGACCACTGACCAGTGACAAGTGACCAGTGACTTGTGGCGAGTGACCAGCGACCTGTGACTTGTAACCAGTGACCAGTGACCAGTGGCCTGTGACCAGTGTCCAGTGAGCACTGACCAGTGGCCAGTGACTAGTGACCCGTGACATGTGACACGTGACCAGTGACCAGTGACCAGTGACCAGTGACCAGTAACCAGTGACCAGTGGCCAGTGACCTGTGACCAGTGACCAGTGACCAGTGACCAGTGAACAGTGACCATTGACCAGTGAGCAGTGACCAGTGACCACTCAGCCGTGACCAGCGACAGTGACCATTGAACAGCGACAGTGACCATTGACCAGTGACCAGTGACCAGTGACCAGTGACCATTGACAAGTGACCAGTGACCAGTGACCATTGACCAGTGACTTGTGACCAGTGACCCGCGACATGTGACTGTGACCAGTGACCACTTACCAGTGACCACAGACCAGTGACCAGTGACCAGTGACCAGTGACCAGTGACCACTGACCAGTGACAAGTGACCAGTGACTTGTGACCAGTGACCAGTGACCTGTGACTTGTAACCAGTGACCAGTGACCAGTGTCCAGTGACCAGTGACCAGTGACCAGTGACCAGTGGCCAGTGACCTGTGACCAGTGACCAGTGACCAGTGACCAGTGAACAGTGACCATTGACGAGTGAGCAGTGACCAGTGACCACTCAGCCGTGACCAGCGACAGTGACCATTGAACAGCGACAGTGACCATTGACCAGTGACGAGTGACCAGTGACCAGTGACCATTGACAAGTGACCAGTGACCAGTGACCATTGACCAGTGACTTGTGACCAGTGACCCGCGACATGTGACTGTGACCAGTGACCACTTACCAGTGACCACAGACCAGTGACCAGTGACCAGTGACCAGTGACCAGTGACCAGTGACCAGTGACCAGTGACCAGTGACCAGTGACCACTGACCAGTGACCAGTGACCGGGGACCAGTGACTAGCGACCAGTGACCAGTGACCATTAACCAGTGACCAGTGGCCAGTGACCAGTGACCAGTGACCAGTGAACAGTGACCATTGATCTGTGACCAGTGACCAGTGACCAGTGACCAGTGACCACTGACCAGTGACCGGGGACCAGTGACTAGCGACAAGTGACCAGTGACCCGTGACATGTGACATGTGACAAGTGACCAGTGACCAGTGACCAGTGACAAGTGACCACTCAGCAGTGACCAGCGGCAGTGACCATTGAACAGCGACAGTGACCATTGACCTGTGACCAGTGACCAGTGACCAGTGACCATTGATCTGTGACCAGTGACCAGTGACCAGTGACCAGTGACCACTGACCAGTGACCAGTGACCGGGGACCAGTGACTAGCGACCAGTGACCAGTGACCCGTGACATGTGACCCGTGACCAGTGACCAGTTACCAGGGCCCAGTGACCAGTCACCAGTCACCATTGACCTGTGACCAGTGACCAGTGACCACTGACCACTGACCAGTGACAAGTGACCAGTGACTTGTGTCGAGTGACCAGCGACCTGTGACTTGTGACCAGTGACCACTGACCAGTGGCCAGTGACTAGTGACCCGTGACATGTGACACGTGACCAGTGACCAGTGACCAGTGACCAGTGACCAGTAACCAGTGACCAGTGGCCAGTGACCTGTGACCAGTGACCAGTGACCAGTGACCAGTGAACACTGACCATTGACCAGTGAGCAGTGACCAGTGACCTCTCAGCAGTGACCAGCGACAGTGACCATTGAACAGCGACAGTGACCATTGACCAGTGACCAGTGACCAGTGACCAGTGACCATTGACAAGTGACCAGTGACCAGTGACCATTGACCAGTGACTTGTGACCAGTGACCCGCGACATGTGACTGTGACCAGTGACCACTGACCAGTGACCACAGACCAGTGACCAGTGACCAGTGACCAGTGACCAGTGACCAGTGACCAGTGACCAGTGACCAGTGACCACTGACCAGTGACAAGTGACCAGTGACTTGTGACCAGTGACCAGTGACCTGTGACTTGTGACCAGTGACCAGTGACCAGTGTCCAGTGACCAGTGACCAGTGACCAGTGACCAGTGACTACTGACCCGTGACATGTGACACGTGACCAGTGACCAGTGACCAGTGACCAGTGACCAGTGACCAGTAACCAGTGACCAGTGGCCAGTGACCTGTGACCAGTGACCAGTGACCAGTGACCAGTGAACAGTGACCAGTGACCAGGGCCCAGTCACCAGTCACCAGTCACCATTGACCTGTGACCAGTGACCACTGACCACTGACCAGTGACAAGTGACCAGTGACTTGTGGCGAGTGACCAGCGACCTGTGACTTGTGACCAGTGACCAGTGACCAGTGGCCAGTGACCAGTGTCCAGTGAGCACTGACCAGTGGCCAGTGACTAGTGACCCGTGACATGTGACACGTGACCAGTGACCAGTGACCAGTAACCCGCGACATGTGACTGTGACCAGTGACCACTGACCAGTGACCAGTGACCACAGACCAGTGACCTGTGACCAGTGACCAGTGACCAGTGACCAGTGACCAGTGACCAGTGACCATTGATCTGTGACCAGTGACCAGTGACCAGTGACCAGTGACCACTGACCAGTGACCGGGGACCAGTGACTAGCGACAAGTGACCAGTGACCCGTGACATGTGACATGTGACAAGTGACCAGTGACCAGTGACCAGTGACAAGTGACCACTCAGCAGGGACCAGCGGCAGTGACCATTGAACAGCGACAGTGACCATTGACCTGTGACCAGTGACCAGTGACCAGTGACCATTGATCTGTGACCAGTGACCAGTGACCAGTGACCAGTGACCACTGACCAGTGACCAGTGACCGGGGACCAGTGACTAGCGACCAGTGACCAGTGACCCGTGACATGTGACCCGTGACCAGTGACCAGTGACCAGGGCCCAGTGACCAGTCACCAGTCACCATTGACCTGTGACCAGTGACCAGTGACCACTGACCACTGACCAGTGACAAGTGACCAGTGACTTGTGTCGAGTGACCAGCGACCTGTGACTTGTGACCAGTGACCACTGACCAGTGGCCAGTGACTAGTGACCCGTGACATGTGACACGTGACCAGTGACCAGTGACCAGTGACCAGTGACCAGTAACCAGTGACCAGTGGCCAGTGACCTGTGACCAGTGACCAGTGACCAGTGACCAGTGAACACTGACCATTGACCAGTGAGCAGTGACCAGTGACCTCTCAGCAGTGACCAGCGACAGTGACCATTGAACAGCGACAGTGACCATTGACCAGTGACCAGTGACCAGTGACCAGTGACCATTGACAAGTGACCAGTGACCAGTGACCATTGACCAGTGACTTGTGACCAGTGACCCGCGACATGTGACTGTGACCAGTGACCACTGACCAGTGACCACAGACCAGTGACCAGTGACCAGTGACCAGTGACCAGTGACCAGTGACCAGTGACCAGTGACCAGTGACCACTGACCAGTGACAAGTGACCAGTGACTTGTGACCAGTGACCAGTGACCTGTGACTTGTGACCAGTGACCAGTGACCAGTGTCCAGTGACCAGTGACCAGTGACCAGTGACCAGTGACTACTGACCCGTGACATGTGACACGTGACCAGTGACCAGTGACCAGTGACCAGTGACCAGTGACCAGTAACCAGTGACCAGTGGCCAGTGACCTGTGACCAGTGACCAGTGACCAGTGACCAGTGAACAGTGACCATTGACCAGTGAGCAGTGACCGGTGACCACTCAGCAGTGACCAGCGACAGTGAACATTGAACAGCGACAGTGACCATTGACCAGTGACCAGTGACCAGTGACCAGTGACCATTGACAAGTGACCAGTGACAAGTGACCATTGACCAGTGACTTGTGACCAGTGACCCGCGACATGTGACTGTGACCAGTGACCACTGACCAGTGACCACAGACCAGTGACCAGTGACCAGTGACCAGTGACCAGTGACCAGTGACCAGTGACCAGTGACCACTGACCAGTGACAAGTGACCAGTGACTTGTGACCAGTGACCAGTGACCTGTGACTTGTGACCAGTGACCAGTGACCAGTGTCCAGTGACCAGTGACCAGTGACCAGTGACCAGTGACCAGTGACCAGTGACCAGTGACCAGTGACCAGTGATCAGTGACCAGTGACCTGTGACCGGTGACCGGTGACCAGTGACTAGCGACCAGTGAACAGTGACCCGTGACATGTGACCCGTGACCAGTGACCAGTGACCAGTGACCAGTGACCAGTGACCAGTGACCAGTGACCAGGGCTCAGTGACCAGTCACCAGTCACCATTGACCTGTGACCAGTGACCAGTGACCACTGACAACTGACCAGTGACAAGTGACCAGTGACTTGTGGCGAGTGACCAGCGACCTGTGACTTGTGACAAGTGACCAGTGACCAGTGGCCAGTGACCAGTGTCCAGTGAGCAGTAACCAGTGGCCAGTGACTAGTGACCCGTGACATGTGACACGTGACCAGTGACCAGTGACCAGTGACCAGTGACCAGTGACCTGTGACTTGTAACCAGTGACCAGTGACCAGTGTCCAGTGACCAGTGACCATTGACAAGTGACCAGTGACCAGTGACCATTGACCAGTGACTTGTGACCAGTGACCCGCGACATGTGACTGTGACCAGTGACCACTTACCAGTGACCACAGACCAGTGACCAGTGACCAGTGACCAGTGACCAGTGACCACTGACCAGTGACAAGTGACCAGTGACTTGTGACCAGTGACCAGTGACCTGTGACTTGTAACCAGTGACCAGTGACCAGTGTCCAGTGACCAGTGACCAGTGACCAGTGACCAGTGGCCAGTGACCTGTGACCAGTGACCAGTGACCAGTGACCAGTGAACAGTGACCATTGACCAGTGAGCAGTGACCAGTGACCACTCAGCCGTGACCAGCGACAGTGACCATTGAACAGCGACAGTGGCCATTGACCAGTGACCAGTGACCAGTGACCAGTGACCATTGACAAGTGACCAGTGACCAGTGACCATTGACCAGTGACTTGTGACCAGTGACCCGCGACATGTGACTGTGACCAGTGACCACTTACCAGTGACCACAGACCAGTGACCAGTGACCAGTGACCAGTGACCAGTGACCAGTGACCAGTGACCAGTGACCACTGACCAGTGACCAGTGACCGGGGACCAGTGACTAGCGACCAGTGACCAGTCACCCGTGACATGTGACCCGTGACCAGTGACCAGTGACCAGTGACCAGTGACCAGTGACCATTAACCAGTGACCAGTGGCCAGTGACCAGTGACCAGTGACCAGTGACCAGTGACCAGTGACCAGTGACCAGTGACCAGTGACCAGTGACCAGTGACCAGTGACCAGTGACCATTGATCTGTGACCAGTGACCAGTGACCAGTGACCAGTGACCACTGACCAGTGACCAGTGACCGGGGACCAGTGACTAGCGACCTGTGACAAGTGACCCGTGACATGTGACCCGTGACCAGTGACCAGTGACCAGGGCCCAGTCACCAGTCACCAGTCACCATTGACCTGTGACCAGTGACCACTGACCACTGACCAGTGACAAGTGACCAGTGACTTGTGGCGAGTGACCAGCGACCTGTGACTTGTGACCAGTGACCAGTGACCAGTGGCCAGAGACCAGTGTCCAGTGAGCACTGACCAGTGGCCAGTGACTAGTGACCCGTGACATGTGACACGTGACCAGTGACCAGTGACCAGTAACCCGCGACATGTGACTGTGACCAGTGACCACTGACCAGTGACCAGTGACCACAGACCAGTGACCTGTGACCAGTGACCAGTGACCAGTGACCAGTGACCAGTGACCAGTGACCAGTGACCATTGATCTGTGACCAGTGACCAGTGACCAGTGACCAGTGACCACTGACCAGTGCCCGGGGACCAGTGACTAGCGACCAGTGACCAGTGACCCGTGACATGTGACATGTGACAAGTGACCAGTGACCAGTGACCAGTGACAAGTGACCACTCAGCAGTGACCAGCAGCAGTGACCATTGAACAGCGACAGTGACCATTGACCTGTGACCAGTGACCAGTGACCAGTGACCATTGATCTGTGACCAGTGACCAGTGACCAGTGACCAGTGACCAGTGACCAGTGACCACTGACCAGTGACCAGTGACCGGGGACCAGTGACTAGCGACCAGTGACCAGTGACCCGTGACATGTGACCCGTGACCAGTGACCAGTGACCAGGGCCCAGTGACCAGTCACCAGTCACCATTGACCTGTGACCAGTGACCAGTGACCACTGACCACTGACCAGTGACAAGTGACCAGTGATTTGTGTCGAGTGACCAGCGACCTGTGACTTGTGACCAGTGACCACTGACCAGTGGCCAGTGACTAGTGACCCGTGACATGTGACACGTGACCAGTGACCAGTGACCAGTGACCAGTGACCAGTAACCAGTGACCAGTGGCCAGTGACCTGTGACCAGTGACCAGTGACCAGTGACCAGTGAACACTGACCATTGACCAGTGAGCAGTGACCAGTGACCTCTCAGCAGTGACCAGCGACAGTGACCATTGAACAGCGACAGTGACCATTGACCAGTGACCAGTGACCAGTGACCAGTGACCATTGACAAGTGACCAGTGACCAGTGACCATTGACCAGTGACTTGTGACCAGTGACCCGCGACATGTGACTGTGACCAGTGACCACTGACCAGTGACCACAGACCAGTGACCAGTGACCAGTGACCAGTGACCAGTGACCAGTGACCAGTGACCAGCGACCAGTGACCAGTGACCACTGACCAGTGACAAGTGACCAGTGACTTGTGACCAGTGACCAGTGACCTGTGACTTGTGACCAGTGACCAGTGACCAGTGTCCAGTGACCAGTGACCAGTGACCAGTGACCAGTGACTACTGACCCGTGACATGTGACACGTGACCAGTGACCAGTGACCAGTGACCAGTGCCCAGTGACCAGTAACCAGTGACCAGTGGCCAGTGACCTGTGACCAGTGACCAGTGACCAGTGACCTGTGAACAGTGACCATTGACCAGTGAGCAGTGACCGGTGACCACTCAGCAGTGACCAGCGACAGTGACCATTGAACAGCGACAGTGACCATTGACCAGTGACCAGTGACCAGTGACCAGTGACCATTGACAAGTGACCAGTGACCAGTGACCATTGACCAGTGACTTGTGACCAGTGACCCGCGACATGTGACTGTGACCAGTGACCACTGACCAGTGACCACAGACCAGTGACCAGTGACCAGTGACCAGTGACCAGTGACCAGTGACCAGTGACCAGTGACCACTGACCAGTGACAAGTGACCAGTGACTTGTGACCAGTGACCAGTGACCTGTGACTTGTGACCAGTGACCAGTGACCAGT
This sequence comes from Andrena bucephala, assembly GCA_947577245.1. NCBI lineage: Eukaryota > Metazoa > Arthropoda > Insecta > Hymenoptera > Andrenidae > Andrena > Andrena bucephala. Next base: position 52,910,127 of record OX387716.1, on the reverse strand, counting down.
GTCCAGTGACCAGTGACCAGTGACCAGTGACCAGTGACCAGTGACCAGTGATCAGTGACCAGTGACCTGTGACCGGTGACCGGTGACCAGTGACTAGCGACCAGTGAACAGTGACCCGTGACATGTGACCCGTGACCAGTGACCAGTGACCAGTGACCAGTGACCAGTGACCAGTGACCAGGGCTCAGTGACCAGTCACCAGTCACCATTGACCTGTGACCAGTGACCAGTGACCACTGACAACTGACCAGTGACAAGTGACCAGTGACTTGTGACGAGTGACCAGCGACCTGTGACTTGTGACAAGTGACCAGTGACCAGTGGCCAGTGACCAGTGTCCAGTGAGCAGTAACCAGTGGCCAGTGACTAGTGACCCGTGACATGTGACACGTGACCAGTGACCCGTGACCAGTGACCAGTGACCAGCGACAGTAACCATTGAACAGCGACAGTGACCATTGACCAGTGACCAGTGACCAGTGACCATTGACCAGTGACACGTGACCAGTGACCAGTGACCAGTGACCAGTGACCATTGATCTGTGACCAGTGACCAGTGACCAGTGACCACTGACCAGTGACCAGTGACCGGAGACCAGTGACTAGCGACCAGTGACCAGTGAACCGTGACATGTGACCCGTGACCAGTGACCAGTGACCAGTGACCAGTGACCATTGACCAGTGACCAGCGGCCAGTGACCAGTGACCAGTGACCAGTGAACAGTGACCATTGACCAGTGAGCAGTGACCAGTGACCACTGAGCAGTGACCAGCGACAGTGACCAGTGACCAGTGACCAGTGACCATTGATCTGTGACCAGTGACTAGCGACCAGTGACCAGTGACCCGTGACATGTGACACGTGACCAGTGACCAGTGACCAGGGCCCAGTCACCAGTCACCAGTCACCATTGACCTGTGACCAGTGACCAGTGACCACTGACCACTGACCAGTGACAAGTGACCAGTGACTTGTGGCGAGTGACCAGCGACCTGTGACTTGTGACCAGTGACCAGTGACCAGTGGCCAGTGACCAGTGTCCAGTGAGCACTGACCAGTGGCCAGTGACTAGTGACCCGTGACATGTGACACGTGACCAGTGACCAGTGACCAGTGACCAGTGACCAGTGACCAGTGACCACTGACCACTGACCAGTAACCAGTGACCAGTGGCCAGTGACCTGTGACCAGTGACCAGTGACCAGTGACCAGTGAACAGTGACCATTGACCAGTGAGCAGTGACCGGTGACCACTCAGCAGTGACCAGCGACAGTGACCATTGAACAGCGACAGTGACCATTGACCAGTGACCAGTGACCAGTGACCAGTGACCATTGACTAGTGACCAGTGACCAGTGACCATTGACCAGTGACTTGTGACCAGTGACCCGCGACATGTGACTGTGACCAGTGACCACAGACCAGTGACCAGTGACCAGTGACCAGTGACCAGTGACCAGTGACCAGTGACCAGTGACCACTGACCAGTGACAAGTGACCAGTGACCAGTGACCAGTGACCAGTGACCTGTGACTTGTGACCAGTGACCAGTGACCAGTGACCAGTGACCAGTGACCAGTGACCAGTGACCAGTGACCAGTGACCATTGATCTGTGACCAGTGACCAGTGACCAGTGACCAGTGACCACTGACCAGTGACCAGTGACCGGGGACCAGTGACTAGCGACCTGTGACAAGTGACCCGTGACATGTGACCCGTGACCAGTGACCAGTGACCAGGGCCCAGTCACCAGTCACCAGTCACCATTGACCTGTGACCAGTGACCACTGACCACTGACCAGTGACAAGTGACCAGTGACTTGTGGCGAGTGACCAGCGACCTGTGACTTGTGACCAGTGACCAGTGACCAGTGGCCAGTGACCAGTGTCCAGTGAGCACTGACCAGTGGCCAGTGACTAGTGACCCGTGACATGTGACACGTGACCAGTGACCAGTGACCAGTAACCCGCGACATGTGACTGTGACCAGTGACCACTGACCAGTGACCAGTGACCACAGACCAGTGACCTGTGACCAGTGACCAGTGACCAGTGACCAGTGACCAGTGACCATTGATCTGTGACCAGTGACCAGTGACCAGTGACCAGTGACCACTGACCAGTGACCGGGGACCAGTGACTAGCGACCAGTGACCAGTGACCCGTGACATGTGACATGTGACAAGTGACCAGTGACCAGTGACCAGTGACAAGTGACCACTCAGCAGTGACCAGCAGCAGTGACCATTGAACAGCGACAGTGACCATTGACCTGTGACCAGTGACCAGTGACCAGTGACCATTGATCTGTGACCAGTGACCAGTGACCAGTGACCAGTGACCAGTGACCAGTGACCACTGACCAGTGACCAGTGACCGGGGACCAGTGACTAGCGACCAGTGACCAGTGACCCGTGACATGTGACCCGTGACCAGTGACCAGTGACCAGGGCCCAGTGACCAGTCACCAGTCACCATTGACCTGTGACCAGTGACCAGTGACCACTGACCACTGACCAGTGACAAGTGACCAGTGATTTGTGTCGAGTGACCAGCGACCTGTGACTTGTGACCAGTGACCACTGACCAGTGGCCAGTGACTAGTGACCCGTGACATGTGACACGTGACCAGTGACCAGTGACCAGTGACCAGTGACCAGTAACCAGTGACCAGTGGCCAGTGACCTGTGACCAGTGACCAGTGACCAGTGACCAGTGAACACTGACCATTGACCAGTGAGCAGTGACCAGTGACCTCTCAGCAGTGACCAGCGACAGTGACCATTGAACAGCGACAGTGACCATTGACCAGTGACCAGTGACCAGTGACCAGTGACCATTGACAAGTGACCAGTGACCAGTGACCATTGACCAGTGACTTGTGACCAGTGACCCGCGACATGTGACTGTGACCAGTGACCACTGACCAGTGACCACAGACCAGTGACCAGTGACCAGTGACCAGTGACCAGTGACCAGTGACCAGTGACCAGTGACCAGTGACCACTGACCAGTGACAAGTGACCAGTGACTTGTGACCAGTGACCAGTGACCTGTGACTTGTGACCAGTGACCAGTGACCAGTGTCCAGTGACCAGTGACCAGTGACCAGTGACCAGTGACTACTGACCCGTGACATGTGACACGTGACCAGTGACCAGTGACCAGTGACCAGTGCCCAGTGACCAGTAACCAGTGACCAGTGGCCAGTGACCTGTGACCAGTGACCAGTGACCAGTGACCAGTGAACAGTGACCATTGACCAGTGAGCAGTGACCGGTGACCACTCAGCAGTGACCAGCGACAGTGACCATTGAACAGCGACAGTGACCATTGACCAGTGACCAGTGACCAGTGACCAGTGACCATTGACAAGTGACCAGTGACCAGTGACCATTGACCAGTGACTTGTGACCAGTGACCCGCGACATGTGACTGTGACCAGTGACCACTGACCAGTGACCACAGACCAGTGACCAGTGACCAGTGACCAGTGACCAGTGACCAGTGACCAGTGACCAGTGACCACTGACCAGTGACAAGTGACCAGTGACTTGTGACCAGTGACCAGTGACCTGTGACTTGTGACCAGTGACCAGTGACCAGTGTCCAGTGACCAGTGACCAGTGACCAGTGACCAGTGACCAGTGACCTGTGACCGGTGACCGGTGACCAGTGACTAGCGACCAGTGAACAGTGACCCGTGACATGTGACCCGTGACCAGTGACCAGTGACCAGTGACCAGTGACCAGTGACCAGTGACCAGGGCTCAGTGACCAGTCACCAGTCCCCATTGACCTGTGACCAGTGACCAGTGACCACTGACAACTGACCAGTGACAAGTGACCAGTGACTTGTGACGAGTGACCAGCGACCTGTGACTTGTGACAAGTGACCAGTGACCAGTGGCCAGTGACCAGTGTCCAGTGAGCAGTAACCAGTGGCCAGTGACTAGTGACCCGTGACATGTGACACGTGACCAGTGACCCGTGACCAGTGACCAGTGACCAGCGACAGTAACCATTGAACAGCGACAGTGACCATTGACCAGTGACCAGTGACCAGTGACCATTGACCAGTGACACGTGACCAGTGACCAGTGACCAGTGACCAGTGACCAGTGACCAGTGACCAGTGACCAGTGACCAGTGACCAGTGACCAGTGACCATTGATCTGTGACCAGTGACCAGTGACCAGTGACCACTGACCAGTGACCAGTGACCGGAGACCAGTGACTAGCGACCAGTGACCAGTGAACCGTGACATGTGACCCGTGACCAGTGACCAGTGACCAGTGACCAGTGACCATTGACCAGTGACCAGCGGCCAGTGACCAGTGACCAGTGACCAGTGAACAGTGACCATTGACCAGTGAGCAGTGACCAGTGACCACTGAGCAGTGACCAGCGACAGTGACCAGTGACCAGTGACCAGTGACCATTGATCTGTGACCAGTGACTAGCGACCAGTGACCAGTGACCCGTGACATGTGACACGTGACCAGTGACCAGTGACCAGGGCCCAGTCACCAGTCACCAGTCACCATTGACCTGTGACCAGTGACCAGTGACCACTGACCACTGACCAGTGACAAGTGACCAGTGACTTGTGGCGAGTGACCAGCGACCTGTGACTTGTGACCAGTGACCAGTGACCAGTGGCCAGTGACCAGTGTCCAGTGAGCACTGACCAGTGGCCAGTGACTAGTGACCCGTGACATGTGACACGTGACCAGTGACCAGTGACCAGTGACCAGTGACCAGTGACCAGTGACCACTGACCACTGACCAGTAACCAGTGACCAGTGGCCAGTGACCTGTGACCAGTGACCAGTGACCAGTGACCAGTGAACAGTGACCATTGACCAGTGAGCAGTGACCGGTGACCACTCAGCAGTGACCAGCGACAGTGACCATTGAACAGCGACAGTGACCATTGACCAGTGACCAGTGACCAGTGACCAGTGACCATTGACTAGTGACCAGTGACCAGTGACCATTGACCAGTGACTTGTGACCAGTGACCCGCGACATGTGACTGTGACCAGTGACCACAGACCAGTGACCAGTGACCAGTGACCAGTGACCAGTGACCAGTGACCAGTGACCAGTGACCACTGACCAGTGACAAGTGACCAGTGACCAGTGACCAGTGACCAGTGACCTGTTACTTGTGACCAGTGACCAGTGACCAGTGTCCAGTGACCAGTGACCAGTGACCAGTGACCAGTGACCAGTGACCAGTGACCAGTGACCAGTGATCAGTGACCAGTGACCGGTGACCGGTGACCGGTGACCAGTGACTAGCGACCAGTGAACAGTGACCCGTGACATGTGACCCGTGACCAGTGACCAGTGACCAGTGACCAGTGACCAGTGACCAGTGACCAGGGCCCAGTGACCAGTCACCAGTCACCATTGACCTGTGACCAGTGACCAGTGACCACTGACAACTGACCAGTGACAAGTGACCAGTGACTTGTGACGAGTGACCAGCGACCTGTGACTTGTGACAAGTGACCAGTGACCAGTGGCCAGTGACCAGTGTCCAGTGAGCAGTAACCAGTGGCCAGTGACTAGTGACCCGTGACATGTGACACGTGACCAGTGACCAGTGACCAGTGACCAGTGACCAGTGACCAGCGACAGTAACCATTGAACAGCGACAGTGACCATTGACCAGTGACCAGTGACCAGTGACCATTGACCAGTGACCAGTGACCAGTGACCATTGACCAGTGACACGTGACCAGTGACCAGTGACCAGTGACCAGTGACCAGTGACCAGTGACCAGTGACCAGTGACCAGTGACCATTGATCTGTGACCAGTGACCAGTGACCAGTGACCAGTGACCAGGGCCCAGTCACCAGTCACCAGTCACCATTGACCTGTGACCAGTGACCAGTGACCACTGACCAGTGACCACAGACCAGTGACCAGTGACCACTGACCAGTGACCAGTGACCAGTGACCAGTGACCAGTGACCATTTACCAGTGACCAGTGGCCAGTGACCAGTGACCAGTGACCAGTGAACAGTGACCATTGACCAGTGAGCAGTGACCAGTGACCACTGAGCAGTGACCAGCGACAGTGACCATTGACCAGTGACCAGTGACCAGTGACCAGTGACCAGTGACTTGTGACCAGTGACCCGCGACATGTGACTGTGACCAGTTACCACTGACCAGTGACCAGTGACCACAGACCAGTAACAAGTGACCAGTGACCAGTGACCAGTGACCAGTGACCTGTGACCAGTGACCAGTGACCAGAGACCAGTGACCAGTGACCAGTGACCATTGATCTGTGACCAGTGACCAGTGACCAGTGACCAGTGACCACTGACCAGTGACCATTGACCGGGGACCAGTGACTAGCGACCTGTGACCAGTCACCCGTGACATGTGACCCGTGACCAGTGACCAGTGACCAGTGACCATTGACCAGTGACCAGTGACCAGTGACCATTGATCTGTGACCAGTGACTAGCGACCAGTGACCCGTGACATGTGACCCGTGACCAGTGACCAGTGACCAGGGCCCAGTCACCAGTCACCAGTCACCATTGACCTGTGACCAGTGACCAGTGACCACTGACCAGTGACCAGTGACCAGTGACCAGTGACCAGTGACCAGTGACCAGTGACCATTGATCTGTGACCAGTGACTAGCGACCAGTGACCCGTGACATGTGACCCGTGACCAGTGACCAGTGACCAGGGCCCAGTCACCAGTCACCAGTCACCATTGACCTGTGACCAGTGACCAGTGACCACTGACCACTGACCAGTGACAAGTGACCAGTGACTTGTGGCGAGTGACCAGCGACCTGTGACTTGTAACCAGTGACCAGTGACCAGTGGCCTGTGACCAGTGACCAGTGACCAGTGACCAGTGACCAGTGACCAGTGACCAGTGACTTGTGACCAGTAACCCGCGACATGTGACTGTGACCAGTGACCACTGACCAGTGACCAGTGACCACAGACCAGTGACCAGTGACCAGTGACCAGTGACCAGTGACCAGTGACCAGTGACCAGTGACCAGTGACCATTGATCTGTGACCAGTGACTAGCGACCAGTGACCCGTGACATGTGACCCGTGACCAGTGACCAGTGACCAGGGCCCAGTCACCAGTCACCAGTCACCATTGACCTGTGACCAGTGACCAGTGACCACTGACCACTGACCAGTGACAAGTGACCAGTGACTTGTGGCGAGTGACCAGCGACCTGTGACTTGTAACCAGTGACCAGTGACCAGTGGCCTGTGACCAGTGTCCAGTGAGCACTGACCAGTGGCCAGTGACTAGTGACCCGTGACATGTGACACGTGACCAGTGACCAGTGACCAGTGACCAGTGACCAGTAACCAGTGACCAGTGGCCAGTGACCTGTGACCAGTGACCAGTGACCAGTGACCAGTGAACAGTGACCATTGACCAGTGAGCAGTGACCAGTGACCACTCAGCCGTGACCAGCGACAGTGACCATTGAACAGCGACAGTGACCATTGACCAGTGACCAGTGACCAGTGACCAGTGACCATTGACAAGTGACCAGTGACCAGTGACCATTGACCAGTGACTTGTGACCAGTGACCCGCGACATGTGACTGTGACCAGTGACCACTTACCAGTGACCACAGACCAGTGACCAGTGACCAGTGACCAGTGACCAGTGACCACTGACCAGTGACAAGTGACCAGTGACTTGTGACCAGTGACCAGTGACCTGTGACTTGTAACCAGTGACCAGTGACCAGTGTCCAGTGACCAGTGACCAGTGACCAGTGACCAGTGGCCAGTGACCTGTGACCAGTGACCAGTGACCAGTGACCAGTGAACAGTGACCATTGACCAGTGAGCAGTGACCAGTGACCACTCAGCCGTGACCAGCGACAGTGACCATTGAACAGCGACAGTGACCATTGACCAGTGACGAGTGACCAGTGACCAGTGACCATTGACAAGTGACCAGTGACCAGTGACCATTGACCAGTGACTTGTGACCAGTGACCCGCGACATGTGACTGTGACCAGTGACCACTTACCAGTGACCACAGACCAGTGACCAGTGACCAGTGACCAGTGACCAGTGACCAGTGACCAGTGACCAGTGACCAGTGACCAGTGACCACTGACCAGTGACCAGTGACCGGGGACCAGTGACTAGCGACCAGTGACCAGTCACCCGTGACATGTGACCCGTGACCAGTGACCAGTGACCAGTGACCAGTGACCAGTGACCATTAACCAGTGACCAGTGGCCAGTGACCAGTGACCAGTGACCAGTGAACAGTGACCATTGACCAGTGAGCAGTGACCAGTGACCACTGAGCAGTGACCAGCGACAGTGACCATTGAACAGCGACAGTGACCATTGACCAGTGACCAGTGACCAGTGACTTGTGACCAGTGACCCGCGACATGTGACTGTGACCAGTTACCACTGACCAGTGACCAGTGACCACAGATCAGTAACAAGTGACCAGTGACCAGTGACCAGTGACCAGTGACCAGTGACCAGTGACCAGTGACCAGTGACCAGTGACCAGTGACCATTGATCTGTGACCAGTGACCAGTGACCAGTGACCAGTGACCACTGACCAGTGACCAGTGACCGGGGACCAGTGACTAGCGACCTGTGACAAGTGACCCGTGACATGTGACCCGTGACCAGTGACCAGTGACCAGGGCCCAGTCACCAGTCACCAGTCACCATTGACCTGTGACCAGTGACCACTGACCACTGACCAGTGACAAGTGACCAGTGACTTGTGGCGAGTGACCAGCGACCTGTGACTTGTGACCAGTGACCAGTGACCAGTGGCCAGTTACCAGTGTCCAGTGAGCACTGACCAGTGGCCAGTGACTAGTGACCCGTGACATGTGACACGTGACCAGTGACCAGTGACCAGTAACCCGCGACATGTGACTGTGACCAGTGACCACTGACCAGTGACCAGTGACCACAGACCAGTGACCTGTGACCAGTGACCAGTGACCAGTGACCAGTGACCAGTGACCAGTGACCATTGATCTGTGACCAGTGACCAGTGACCAGTGACCAGTGACCACTGACCAGTGACCGGGGACCAGTGACTAGCGACAAGTGACCAGTGACCCGTGACATGTGACATGTGACAAGTGACCAGTGACCAGTGACCAGTGACAAGTGACCACTCAGCAGTGACCAGCGGCAGTGACCATTGAACAGCGACAGTGACCATTGACCTGTGACCAGTGACCAGTGACCAGTGACCATTGATCTGTGACCAGTGACCAGTGACCAGTGACCAGTGACCACTGACCAGTGACCAGTGACCGGGGACCAGTGACTAGCGACCAGTGACCAGTGACCCGTGACATGTGACCCGTGACCAGTGACCAGTGACCAGGGCCCAGTGACCAGTCACCAGTCACCATTGACCTGTGACCAGTGACCAGTGACCACTGACCACTGACCAGTGACAAGTGACCAGTGACTTGTGTCGAGTGACCAGCGACCTGTGACTTGTGACCAGTGACCACTGACCAGTGGCCAGTGACTAGTGACCCGTGACATGTGACACGTGACCAGTGACCAGTGACCAGTGACCAGTGACCAGTAACCAGTGACCAGTGGCCAGTGACATGTGACCAGTGACCAGTGACCAGTGACCAGTGAACACTGACCATTGACCAGTGAGCAGTGACCAGTGACCTCTCAGCAGTGACCAGCGACAGTGACCATTGACCAGTGACCAGTGACCAGTGACCATTGACCAGTGACACGTGACCAGTGACCAGTGACCAGTGACCAGTGACCAGTGACCAGTGACCAGTGACCAGTGACCAGTGACCAGTGACCAGTGACCATTGATCTGTGACCAGTGACCAGTGACCAGTGACCACTGACCAGTGACCAGTGACCGGAGACCAGTGACTAGCGACCAGTGACCAGTGAACCGTGACATGTGACCCGTGACCAGTGACCAGTGACCAGTGACCAGTGACCATTGACCAGTGACCAGCGGCCAGTGACCAGTGACCAGTGACCAGTGAACAGTGACCATTGACCAGTGAGCAGTGACCAGTGACCACTGAGCAGTGACCAGCGACAGTGACCAGTGACCAGTGACCAGTGACCATTGATCTGTGACCAGTGACTAGCGACCAGTGACCAGTGACCCGTGACATTTGACACGTGACCAGTGACCAGTGACCAGGGCCCAGTCACCAGTCACCAGTCACCATTGACCTGTGACCAGTGACCAGTGACCACTGACCACTGACCAGTGACAAGTGACCAGTGACTTGTGGCGAGTGACCAGCGACCTGTGACTTGTGACCAGTGACCAGTGACCAGTGGCCAGTGACCAGTGTCCAGTGAGCACTGACCAGTGGCCAGTGACTAGTGACCCGTGACATGTGACACGTGACCAGTGACCAGTGACCAGTGACCAGTGACCAGTGACCAGTGACCACTGACCACTGACCAGTAACCAGTGACCAGTGGCCAGTGACCTGTGACCAGTGACCAGTGACCAGTGACCAGTGAACAGTGACCATTGACCAGTGAGCAGTGACCGGTGACCACTCAGCAGTGACCAGCGACAGTGACCATTGAACAGCGACAGTGACCATTGACCAGTGACCAGTGACCAGTGACCAGTGACCATTGACTAGTGACCAGTGACCAGTGACCATTGACCAGTGACTTGTGACCAGTGACCCGCGACATGTGACTGTGACCAGTGACCACAGACCAGTGACCAGTGACCAGTGACCAGTGACCAGTGACCAGTGACCAGTGACCAGTGACCACTGACCAGTGACAAGTGACCAGTGACCAGTGACCAGTGACCAGTGACCTGTGACTTGTGACCAGTGACCAGTGACCAGTGTCCAGTGACCAGTGACCAGTGACCAGTGACCAGTGACCAGTGACCAGTGACCAGTGACCAGTGATCAGTGACCAGTGACCGGTGACCGGTGACCGGTGACCAGTGACTAGCGACCAGTGAACAGTGACCCGTGACATGTGACCCGTGACCAGTGACCAGTGACCAGTGACCAGTGACCAGTGACCAGTGACCAGGGCCCAGTGACCAGTCACCAGTCACCATTGACCTGTGACCAGTGACCAGTGACCACTGACAACTGACCAGTGACAAGTGACCAGTGACTTGTGACGAGTGACCAGCGACCTGTGACTTGTGACAAGTGACCAGTGACCAGTGGCCAGTGACCAGTGTCCAGTGAGCAGTAACCAGTGGCCAGTGACTAGTGACCCGTGACATGTGACACGTGACCAGTGACCAGTGACCAGTGACCAGTGACCAGTGACCAGCGACAGTAACCATTGAACAGCGACAGTGACCATTGACCAGTGACCAGTGACCAGTGACCATTGACCAGTGACCAGTGACCAGTGACCATTGACCAGTGACACGTGACCAGTGACCAGTGACCAGTGACCAGTGACCAGTGACCAGTGACCAGTGACCAGTGACCAGTGACCATTGATCTGTGACCAGTGACCAGTGACCAGTGACCAGTGACCAGGGCCCAGTCACCAGTCACCAGTCACCATTGACCTGTGACCAGTGACCAGTGACCACTGACCAGTGACCACAGACCAGTGACCAGTGACCACTGACCAGTGACCAGTGACCAGTGACCAGTGACCAGTGACCATTTACCAGTGACCAGTGGCCAGTGACCAGTGACCAGTGACCAGTGAACAGTGACCATTGACCAGTGAGCAGTGACCAGTGACCACTGAGCAGTGACCAGCGACAGTGACCATTGACCAGTGACCAGTGACCAGTGACCAGTGACCAGTGACTTGTGACCAGTGACCCGCGACATGTGACTGTGACCAGTTACCACTGACCAGTGACCAGTGACCACAGACCAGTAACAAGTGACCAGTGACCAGTGACCAGTGACCAGTGACCTGTGACCAGTGACCAGTGACCAGAGACCAGTGACCAGTGACCAGTGACCATTGATCTGTGACCAGTGACCAGTGACCAGTGACCAGTGACCACTGACCAGTGACCATTGACCGGGGACCAGTGACTAGCGACCTGTGACCAGTCACCCGTGACATGTGACCCGTGACCAGTGACCAGTGACCAGTGACCATTGACCAGTGACCAGTGACCAGTGACCATTGATCTGTGACCAGTGACTAGCGACCAGTGACCCGTGACATGTGACCCGTGACCAGTGACCAGTGACCAGGGCCCAGTCACCAGTCACCAGTCACCATTGACCTGTGACCAGTGACCAGTGACCACTGACCAGTGACCAGTGACCAGTGACCAGTGACCAGTGACCAGTGACCAGTGACCATTGATCTGTGACCAGTGACTAGCGACCAGTGACCCGTGACATGTGACCCGTGACCAGTGACCAGTGACCAGGGCCCAGTCACCAGTCACCAGTCACCATTGACCTGTGACCAGTGACCAGTGACCACTGACCACTGACCAGTGACAAGTGACCAGTGACTTGTGGCGTGTGACCAGCGACCTGTGACTTGTAACCAGTGACCAGTGACCAGTGGCCTGTGACCAGTGACCAGTGACCAGTGACCAGTGACCAGTGACCAGTGACCAGTGACTTGTGACCAGTAACCCGCGACATGTGACTGTGACCAGTGACCACTGACCAGTGACCAGTGACCACAGACCAGTGACCAGTGACCAGTGACCAGTGACCAGTGACCAGTGACCAGTGACCAGTGACCAGTGACCATTGATCTGTGACCAGTGACTAGCGACCAGTGACCCGTGACATGTGACCCGTGACCAGTGACCAGTGACCAGGGCCCAGTCACCAGTCACCAGTCACCATTGACCTGTGACCAGTGACCAGTGACCACTGACCACTGACCAGTGACAAGTGACCAGTGACTTGTGGCGAGTGACCAGCGACCTGTGACTTGTAACCAGTGACCAGTGACCAGTGGCCTGTGACCAGTGTCCAGTGAGCACTGACCAGTGGCCAGTGACTAGTGACCCGTGACATGTGACACGTGACCAGTGACCAGTGACCAGTGACCAGTGACCAGTAACCAGTGACCAGTGGCCAGTGACCTGTGACCAGTGACCAGTGACCAGTGACCAGTGAACAGTGACCATTGACCAGTGAGCAGTGACCAGTGACCACTCAGCCGTGACCAGCGACAGTGACCATTGAACAGCGACAGTGACCATTGACCAGTGACCAGTGACCAGTGACCAGTGACCATTGACAAGTGACCAGTGACCAGTGACCATTGACCAGTGACTTGTGACCAGTGACCCGCGACATGTGACTGTGACCAGTGACCACTTACCAGTGACCACAGACCAGTGACCAGTGACCAGTGACCAGTGACCAGTGACCACTGACCAGTGACAAGTGACCAGTGACTTGTGACCAGTGACCAGTGACCTGTGACTTGTAACCAGTGACCAGCGACCAGTGTCCAGTGACCAGTGACCAGTGACCAGTGACCAGTGGCCAGTGACCTGTGACCAGTGACCAGTGACCAGTGACCAGTGAACAGTGACCATTGACCAGTGAGCAGTGACCAGTGACCACTCAGCCGTGACCAGCGACAGTGACCATTGAACAGCGACAGTGACCATTGACCAGTGACGAGTGACCAGTGACCAGTGACCATTGACAAGTGACCAGTGACCAGTGACCATTGACCAGTGACTTGTGACCAGTGACCCGCGACATGTGACTGTGACCAGTGACCACTTACCAGTGACCACAGACCAGTGACCAGTGACCAGTGACCAGTGACCAGTGACCAGTGACCAGTGACCAGTGACCAGTGACCAGTGACCACTGACCAGTGACCAGTGACCGGGGACCAGTGACTAGCGACCAGTGACCAGTCACCCGTGACATGTGACCCGTGACCAGTGACCAGTGACCAGTGACCAGTGACCAGTGACCATTAACCAGTGACCAGTGGCCAGTGACCAGTGACCAGTGACCAGTGAACAGTGACCATTGACCAGTGAGCAGTGACCAGTGACCACTGAGCAGTGACCAGCGACAGTGACCATTGAACAGCGACAGTGACCATTGACCAGTGACCAGTGACCAGTGACTTGTGACCAGTGACCCGCGACATGTGACTGTGACCAGTTACCACTGACCAGTGACCAGTGACCACAGATCAGTAACAAGTGACCAGTGACCAGTGACCAGTGACCAGTGACCAGTGACCAGTGACCAGTGACCAGTGACCAGTGACCAGTGACCATTGATCTGTGACCAGTGACCAGTGACCAGTGACCAGTGACCACTGACCAGTGACCAGTGACCGGGGACCAGTGACTAGCGACCTGTGACAAGTGACCCGTGACATGTGACCCGTGACCAGTGACCAGTGACCAGGGCCCAGTCACCAGTCACCAGTCACCATTGACCTGTGACCAGTGACCACTGACCACTGACCAGTGACAAGTGACCAGTGACTTGTGGCGAGTGACCAGCGACCTGTGACTTGTGACCAGTGACCAGTGACCAGTGGCCAGTTACCAGTGTCCAGTGAGCACTGACCAGTGGCCAGTGACTAGTGACCCGTGACATGTGACACGTGACCAGTGACCAGTGACCAGTAACCCGCGACATGTGACTGTGACCAGTACCACTGACCAGTGACCAGTGACCACAGACCAGTGACCTGTGACCAGTGACCAGTGACCAGTGACCAGTGACCAGTGACCAGTGACCATTGATCTGTGACCAGTGACCAGTGACCAGTGACCAGTGACCACTGACCAGTGACCGGGGACCAGTGACTAGCGACAAGTGACCAGTGACCCGTGACATGTGACATGTGACAAGTGACCAGTGACCAGTGACCAGTGACAAGTGACCACTCAGCAGTGACCAGCGGCAGTGACCATTGAACAGCGACAGTGACCATTGACCTGTGACCAGTGACCAGTGACCAGTGACCACTGACCAGTGACCAGTGACCGGGGACCAGTGACTAGCGACCAGTGACCAGTGACCCGTGACATGTGACCCGTGACCAGTGACCAGTGACCAGGGCCCAGTGACCAGTCACCAGTCACCATTGACCTGTGACCAGTGACCAGTGACCACTGACCACTGACCAGTGACAAGTGACCAGTGACTTGTGTCGAGTGACCAGCGACCTGTGACTTGTGACCAGTGACCACTGACCAGTGGCCAGTGACTAGTGACCCGTGACATGTGACACGTGACCAGTGACCAGTGACCAGTGACCAGTGACCAGTAACCAGTGACCAGTGGCCAGTGACATGTGACCAGTGACCAGTGACCAGTGACCAGTGAACTCTGACCATTGACCAGTGAGCAGTGACCAGTGACCTCTCAGCAGTGACCAGCGACAGTGACCATTGAACAGCGACAGTGACCATTGACCAGTGACCAGTGACCAGTGACCAGTGACCATTCACAAGTGACCAGTGACCAGTGACCATTGACCAGTGACTTGTGACCAGTGACCCGCGACATGTGACTGTGACCAGTGACCACTGACCAGTGACCACAGACCAGTGACCAGTGACCAGTGACCAGTGACCAGTGACCAGTGACCAGTGACCAGTGACCAGTGACCACTGACCAGTGACAAGTGACCAGTGACTTGTGACCAGTGACCAGTGACCTGTGACTTGTGACCAGTGACCAGTGCCCAGTGTCCAGTGACCAGTGACCAGTGACCAGTGACCAGTGACTACTGACCCGTGACATGTGACACGTGACCAGTGACCAGTGACCAGTGACCAGTGACCAGTGACCAGTAACCAGTGACCAGTGGCCAGTGACCTGTGACCAGTGACCAGTGACCAGTGACCAGTGAACAGTGACCATTGACCAGTGAGCAGTGACCGGTGACCACTCAGCAGTGACCAGCGACAGTGACCATTGAACAGCGACAGTGACCATTGACCAGTGACCAGTGACCAGTGACCAGTGACCATTGACAAGTGACCAGTGACCAGTGACCATTGACCAGTGACTTGTGACCAGTGACCCGCGACATGTGACTGTGACCAGTGACCACTGACCAGTGACCACAGACCAGTGACCAGTGACCAGTGACCAGTGACCAGTGACCAGTGACCAGTGACCAGTGACCAGTGACCACTGACCAGTGACAAGTGACCAGTGACTTGTGACCAGTGACCAGTGACCTGTGACTTGTGACCAGTGACCAGTGACCAGTGACCAGTGTCCAGTGACCAGTGACCAGTGACCAGTGACCAGTGACCAGTGACCAGTGACCAGTGACCAGTGACCAGTGATCAGTGACCAGTGACCTGTGACCGGTGACCGGTGACCAGTGACTAGCGACCAGTGAACAGTGACCCGTGACATGTGACCCGTGACCAGTGACCAGTGACCAGTGACCAGTGACCAGTGACCAGTGACCAGGGCTCAGTGACCAGTCACCAGTCACCATTGACCTGTGACCAGTGACCAGTGACCACTGACAACTGACCAGTGACAAGTGACCAGTGACTTGTGACGAGTGACCAGCGACCTGTGACTTGTGACAAGTGACCAGTGACCAGTGGCCAGTGACCAGTGTCCAGTGAGCAGTAACCAGTGGCCAGTGACTAGTGACCCGTGACATGTGACACGTGACCAGTGACCAGTGACCAGTGACCAGTGACCAGTGACCTGTGACTTGTAACCAGTGACCAGTGACCAGTGTCCAGTGACCAGTGACCATTGACAAGTGACCAGTGACCAGTGACCATTGACCAGTGACTTGTGACCAGTGACCCGCGACATGTGACTGTGACCAGTGACCACTTACCAGTGACCACAGACCAGTGACCAGTGACCAGTGACCAGTGACCAGTGACCACTGACCAGTGACAAGTGACCAGTGACTTGTGACCAGTGACCAGTGACCTGTGACTTGTAACCAGTGACCAGTGACCAGTGTCCAGTGACCAGTGACCAGTGACCAGTGACCAGTGGCCAGTGACCTGTGACCAGTGACCAGTGACCAGTGACAAGTGAACAGTGACCATTGACCAGTGAGCAGTGACCAGTGACCACTCAGCCGTGACCAGCGACAGTGACCATTGAACAGCGACAGTGACCATTGACCAGTGACCAGTGACCAGTGACCAGTGACCATTGACAAGTGACCAGTGACCAGTGACCATTGACCAGTGACTTGTGACCAGTGACCCGCGACATGTGACTGTGACCAGTGACCACTTACCAGTGACCACAGACCAGTGACCAGTGACCAGTGACCAGTGACCAGTGACCAGTGACCAGTGACCAGTGACCAGTGACCAGTGACAACTGACCAGTGACCAGTGACCGGGGACCAGTGACTAGCGACCAGTGACCAGTCACCCGTGACATGTGACCCGTGACCAGTGACCAGTGACCAGTGACCAGTGACCAGTGACCATTAACCAGTGACCAGTGGCCAGTGACCAGTGACCAGTGACCAGTGAACAGTGTCCATTGACCAGTGACCAGTGACCAGTGACTTGTGACCAGTGACCCGCGACATGTGACTGTGACCAGTTACCACTGACCAGTGACCAGTGACCACAGATCAGTAACAAGTGACCAGTGACCAGTGACCAGTGACCAGTGACCAGTGACCAGTGACCAGTGACCAGTGACCAGTGACCAGTGACCATTGATCTGTGACCAGTGACCAGTGACCAGTGACCAGTGACCACTGACCAGTGACCAGTGACCGGGGACCAGTGACTAGCGACCTGTGACAAGTGACCCGTGACATGTGACCCGTGACCAGTGACCAGTGACCAGGGCCCAGTCACCAGTCACCAGTCACCATTGACCTGTGACCAGTGACCACTGACCACTGACCAGTGACAAGTGACCAGTGACTTGTGGCGAGTGACCAGCGACCTGTGACTTGTGACCAGTGACCAGTGACCAGTGGCCAGTGACCAGTGTCCAGTGAGCACTGACCAGTGGCCAGTGACTAGTGACCCGTGACATGTGACACGTGACCAGTGACCAGTGACCAGTAACCCGCGACATGTGACTGTGACCAGTGACCACTGACCAGTGACCAGTGACCACAGACCAGTGACCTGTGACCAGTGACCAGTGACCAGTGACCAGTGACCAGTGACCAGTGACCAGTGACCATTGATCTGTGACCAGTGACCAGTGACCAGTGACCAGTGACCACTGACCAGTGACCGGGGACCAGTGACTAGCGACCAGTGACCAGTGACCCGTGACATGTGACATGTGACAAGTGACCAGTGACCAGTGACCAGTGACAAGTGACCACTCAGCAGTGACCAGCAGCAGTGACCATTGAACAGCGACAGTGACCATTGACCTGTGACCAGTGACCAGTGACCAGTGACCATTGATCTGTGACCAGTGACCAGTGACCAGTGACCAGTGACCAGTGACCAGTGACCACTGACCAGTGACCAGTGACCGGGGACCAGTGACTAGCGACCAGTGACCAGTGACCCGTGACATGTGACCCGTGACAAGTGACCAGTGACCAGGGCCCAGTGACCAGTCACCAGTCACCATTGACCTGTGACCAGTGACCAGTGACCACTGACCACTGACCAGTGACAAGTGACCAGTGACTTGTGTCGAGTGACCAGCGACCTGTGACTTGTGACCAGTGACCACTGACCAGTGGCCAGTGACTAGTGACCCGTGACATGTGACACGTGACCAGTGACCAGTGACCAGTGACCAGTGACCAGTAACCAGTGACCAGTGGCCAGTGACCTGTGACCAGTGACCAGTGACCAGTGACCAGTGAACACTGACCATTGACCAGTGAGCAGTGACCAGTGACCTCTCAGCAGTGACCAGCGACAGTGACCATTGAACAGCGACAGTGACCATTGACCAGTGACCAGTGACCAGTGACCAGTGACCATTGACAAGTGACCAGTGACCAGTGACCATTGACCAGTGACTTGTGACCAGTGACCCGCGACATGTGACTGTGACCAGTGACCACTGACCAGTGACCACAGACCAGTGACCAGTGACCAGTGACCAGTGACCAGTGACCAGTGACCAGTGACCACTGACCAGTGACAAGTGACCAGTGACTTGTGACCAGTGACCAGTGACCTGTGACTTGTGACCAGTGACCAGTGACCAGTGTCCAGTGACCAGTGACCAGTGACCAGTGACGAGTGACTACTGACCCGTGACATGTGACACGTGACCAGTGACCAGTGACCAGTGACCAGTGCCCAGTGACCAGTAACCAGTGACCAGTGGCCAGTGACCTGTGACCAGTGACCAGTGACCAGTGACCAGTGAACAGTGACCATTGACCAGTGAGCAGTGACCGGTGACCACTCAGCAGTGACCAGCGACAGTGACCATTGAACAGCGACAGTGACCATTGACCAGTGACCATTGACAAGTGACCAGTGACCAGTGACCATTGACCAGTGACTTGTGACCAGTGACCCGCGACATGTGACTGTGACCAGTGACCACTGACCAGTGACCACAGACCAGTGACCAGTGACCAGTGACCAGTGACCAGTGACCTGTGACCAGTGACCAGTGACCACTGACCAGTGACAAGTGACCAGTGACTTGTGACCAGTGACCAGTGACCTGTGACTTGTGACCAGTGACCAGTGACCAGTGTCCAGTGACCAGTGACCAGTGACCAGTGACCAGTGACCAGTGACCAGTGACCAGTGACCAGTGATCAGTGACCAGTGACCTGTGACCGGTGACCGGTGACCAGTGACTAGCGACCAGTGAACAGTGACCCGTGACATGTGACCCGTGACCAGTGACCAGTGACCAGTGACCAGTGACCAGTGACCAGTGACCAGGGCTCAGTGACCAGTCACCAGTCACCATTGACCTGTGACCAGTGACCAGTGACCACTGACAACTGACCAGTGACAAGTGACCAGTGACTTGTGACGAGTGACCAGCGACCTGTGACTTGTGACAAGTGACCAGTGACCAGTGGCCAGTGACCAGTGTCCAGTGAGCAGTAACCAGTGGCCAGTGACTAGTGACCCGTGACATGTGACACGTGACCAGTGACCAGTGACCAGTGACCAGTGACCAGCGACAGTAACCATTGAACAGCGACAGTGACCATTGACCAGTGACCAGTGACCAGTGACCATTGACCAGTGACCAGTGACCAGTGACCATTGACCAGTGACACGTGACCAGTGACCAGTGACCAGTGACCAGTGACCAGTGACCAGTGACCAGTGACCAGTGACCAGTGACCAGTGACCAGTGACCATTGATCTGTGACCAGTGACCAGTGACCAGTGACCAGTGACCAGTGACCAGTGACCACTGACCAGTGACCAGTGACCGGAGACCAGTGACTAGCGACCAGTGACCAGTGAACCGTGACATGTGACCCGTGACCAGTGACCAGTGACCAGTGACCAGTGACCATTGACCAGTGACCAGTGGCCAGTGACCAGTGACCAGTGACCAGTGAACAGTGACCATTGACCAGTGAGCAGTGACCAGTGACCACTGAGCAGTGACCAGCGACAGTGACCAGTGACCAGTGACCAGTGACCATTGATCTGTGACCAGTGACTAGCGACCAGTGACCAGTGACCCGTGACATGTGACACGTGACCAGTGACCAGTGACCAGGGCCCAGTCACCAGTCACCAGTCACCATTGACCTGTGACCAGTAACCAGTGACCACTGACCACTGACCAGTGACAAGTGACCAGTGACTTGTGGCGAGTGACCAGCGACCTGTGACTTGTGACCAGTGACCAGTGACCAGTGGCCAGTGACCAGTGTCCAGTGAGCACTGACCAGTGGCCAGTGACTAGTGACCCGTGACATGTGACACGTGACCAGTGACCAGTGACCAGTGACCAGTGACCAGTGACCAGTGACCACTGACCACTGACCAGTAACCAGTGACCAGTGGCCAGTGACCTGTGACCAGTGACCAGTGACCAGTGACCAGTGAACAGTGACCATTGACCAGTGAGCAGTGACCGGTGACCACTCAGCAGTGACCAGCGACAGTGACCATTGAACAGCGACAGTGACCATTGACCAGTGACCAGTGACCAGTGACCAGTGACCATTGACTAGTGACCAGTGACCAGTGACCATTGACCAGTGACTTGTGACCAGTGACCCGCGACATGTGACTGTGACCAGTGACCACTGACCAGTGACCACAGACCAGTGACCAGTGACCAGTGACCAGTGACCAGTGACCAGTGACCAGTGACCAGTGACCACTGACCAGTGACAAGTGACCAGTGACCAGTGACCAGTGACCAGTGACCTGTGACTTGTGACCAGTGACCAGTGACCAGTGTCCAGTGACCAGTGACCAGTGACCAGTGACCAGTGACCAGTGACCAGTGACCAGTGACCAGTGACCAGCGACAGTGACCATTGACCAGTGACCAGTGACCAGGGACCAGCGAATCGTGACCAGTGACCAGCGACAGAGACCATTGACCAGTGACCAGTGACCAGTGACCATTGACGAGTGGCCACTGACCAGTGACAAGTGACCAGTGACTTGTGACCAGTGACCAGTGACCAGTGACCAGTGACCAGTGACCAGTGACCAGTGACAAGTGACCAGTGCCCATTGACCTGTGACCAGTGACCAGTGACCAGTGACCAGTGACCAGTGACCAGTGACCAGTGACCAGTGACCTGTGTCCAGTGACCAGTGACCATTGACCTGTGACCAGTGACCAGTGACCAGTGACCAGTGACCATTGACCACTGCCCAGTGACAAGTTACCATTGACCAGTGACCAGCGACCGTGGCCATTGACCAGTTACCAGTGACCAGTGACCAGTGACCAGTGACCAGTGACCAGTGACCAGCGACAGTGACCATTAACCAGTGACCAGTGACCAGCGACAGTGACCATTGACCAGTGACCAGTGACCAGTGACTTGTGACCAGTGACCAGTGACCAGTGACCAGTGACCAGTGACCAGTGACCAGTGACAAGTGACCAGTGCCCATTGACCTGTGACCAGTGACCAGTGACCAGTGACCAGTGACCAGTGACCAGTGACCAGTGACCAGTGACCTGTGTCCAGTGACCAGTGACCATTGACCTGTGACCAGTGACCAGTGACCAGTGACCAGTGACAGTGACCATTTACCAGCGACAGTGACCATTGACCAGCGAAAGTGACCATTGACCAGCGACCAGTGACCAGTGACCAGTGACCAGTGACCAGTGACCAGTGACCAGTGACCAGTGACCAGTGACCAGTGACCAGTGACCAGTGACCAGTGACCAGTGACCAGTGACCAGCGACAGTGACCATTGACCAGTGACCAGTGACCAGGGACCAGCGAATCGTGACCAGTGACCAGCGACAGAGACCATTGACCAGTGACCAGTGACCAGTGACCATTGACGAGTGGCCACTGACCAGTGACAAGTGACCAGTGACTTGTGACCAGTGACCAGTGACCAGAGACCAGTGACCAGTGACCAGTGACCAGTGCCCATTGACCTGTGACCAGTGACCAGTGACCAGTGACCAGTGACCAGTGACCAGTGACCAGTGACCAGTGACCAGTGACCAGTGACCTGTGTCCAGTGACCAGTGACCATTGACCTGTGACCAGTGACCAGTGACCAGTGACCAGTGACAGTGACCATTTACCAGCGACAGTGACCATTGACCAGCGAAAGTGACCATTGACCAGCGACCAGTGACCAGTGGCCAGTGACCAGTGACCAGTGACCAGTGACCAGTGACCAGTGACCAGTGACCAGTGACCAGTGACCAGTGACCAGTGACCAGTGACAAGTGACCAGTGACCAGTGACCAGTGTCCAGTGACCAGTGACCATTGACCTGTGACCAGTGACCAGTGACTAGTGACCAGTGACCAGTGACCAGCGACAGTGACCATTTACCAGCGACAGTGACCATTGACCAGCGAAAGTGACCATTGACCAGTGACCAGTGACCAGTGGCCAGTGACCATTGACCAGTGACAGTGACCATTTACCAGCGACAGTGACCATTGACCAGCGAAAGTGACCATTGACCAGCGACCAGTGACCAGTGGCCAGTGACCAGTGACCAGTGACCAGTGACCAGTGACCAGTGACCAGTGACCAGTGACCAGTGACCAGTGACCAGTGACAAGTGACCAGCGACCAGTGGCCACTGACCAGTGACCAGAGACCAGTGGCCAGTGACCATTGACCAGTGACCAGTGACCAGTGACCAGTGATCTGTGTCCAGTGACCAGTGACCTGTGACCAGTGACCAGTGACCAGTGACCAGTGACCAGTGACCAGTGACCAGCGACAGTGACCATTGACCAGTGACCAGTGACCAGTGACCATTGACCAGTGACCAGTGACCAGTGAACAGTGACCAGTGACCAGTGACCAGTGACCAGTGACCTGTGTCCAGTGACCAGTGACCATTGACCAGTGACCAGTGACCAGCGACAGTGACCATTGACCAGTTACCAGTGACCAGTGACCAGTGACCAGTGACCAGTGACCAGTGACCAGTGACCAGTGACCTAAGTCCAGTGACCAGTGACCATTGACCTGTGACCAGTGACCAGTGACCAGTGACCAGTGACCAGTGACCATTGACCACTGCCCAGTGACAAGTTACCATTGACCAGTGACCAGTGACCAGTGACCAGTGACTAGCTACAGTGACCATTGACCAGTTACCAGTGACCAGTGACCAGTGACCAGTGACCAGCGACAGTGACCATTGACCAGCGAATGTGACCATTGACCAGTGACCAGTGACCAGTGACCAGTGACCAGTGACCAGTGACCAGTGACAATTGACCACTGCCCAGTGACAAGTTACCATTGACCAGTGACCAGTGACCAGTGACCAGTGACCAGCGACAGTGACCATTGACCAGTTACCAGTGACCAGTGACCAGTGACCAGTGACCAGTGACCAGTGACCAGTGACCAGTGACCTAAGTCCTGTGACCAGTGACCATTGACCTGTGACCAGTGACCAGTGACCAGTGACCAGTGACCAGTGACCATTGACCACTGCCCAGTGACAAGTTACCATTGACCAGTGACCAGTGACCAGTGACCAGTGACCAGTGACCAGTGACCAGTGACAAGTGACCAGTGACCAGTGACCAGTGTCCAGTGACCAGTGACCATTGACCTGTGACCAGTGACCAGTGACTAGTGACCAGTGACCAGTGACCAGCGACAGTGACCATTTACCAGCGACAGTGACCATTGACCAGCGAAAGTGACCATTGACCAGTGACCAGTGACCAGTGGCCAGTGACCATTGACCAGTGACAGTGACCATTTACCAGCGACAGTGACCATTGACCAGCGAAAGTGACCATTGACCAGCGACCAGTGACCAGTGGCCAGTGACCAGTGACCAGTGACCAGTGACCAGTGACCAGTTACCAGTGACCAGTGACCAGTGACCAGTGACAAGTGACCAGCGACCAGTGGCCACTGACCAGTGACCAGTGACCTGTGGCCAGTGACCATTGACCAGTGACCAGTGACCAGTGACCAGTGACCAGTGTCCAGTGATCTGTGTCCAGTGACCAGTGACCATTGACCTGTGACCAGTGACCAGTGACCATTGACCACTGCCCAGTGACAAGTTACCATTGACCTGTGACCAGTGACGAGTGACCAGTGACCAGTGACAAGTGACCAGTGACTTGTGACCAGTGACCAGTGACCAGTGACCAGTGACCAGTGACCAGTGACCAGTGACCAGTGACCAGTGACCAGTGACCAGTGACCAGTGACCAGTGACCAGCGACAGTGACCATTGACCAGTGACCAGTGACCAGGGACCAGCGAATCGTGACCAGTGACCAGCGACAGAGACCATTGACCAGTGACCAGTGACCAGTGACCATTGACGAGTGGCCACTGACCAGTGACAAGTGACCAGTGACTTGTGACCAGTGACCAGTGACCAGTGACCAGTGACCAGTGACCAGTGACCAGTGACAAGTGACCAGTGCCCATTGACCTGTGACCAGTGACCAGTGACCAGTGACCAGTGACCAGTGACCAGTGACCAGTGACCAGTGACCTGTGTCCAGTGACCAGTGACCATTGACCTGTGACCAGTGACCAGTGACCAGTGACCAGTGACCATTGACCACTGCCCAGTGACAAGTTACCATTGACCAGTGACCAGCGACAGTGGCCATTGACCAGTTACCAGTGACCAGTGACCAGTGACAAGTGACCAGCGACCAGTGGCCACTGACCAGTGACCAGTGACCAGTGGCCAGTGACAAGTGACCAGAGACCAGTGGCCACTGACCAGTGACCAGTGACCAGTGGCCAGTGTCCATTGACCAGTGACCAGTGACCAGTGACCAGTGACCAGTGACCAGTGATCTGTGTCCAGTGACCAGTGACCAGTGACCAGTGACCAGTGACCAGCGACAGTGACCATTGACCAGTTACCAGTGACCAGTGACCAGTGACCAGTGACCAGTGACCAGTGACCAGCGACAAGTGACCAGTGCCCATTGACCTGTGACCAGTGACCAGTGACCAGTGACCAGTGACCAGTGACCAGTGACCAGTGACCAGCGACAGTGACCATTGACCAGTTACCAGTGACCAGTGACCAGTGACCAGTGACCAGTGACCAGTGACCAGTGACCAGCGACAGTGACCATTTACCAGCGACAGTGACCATTGACCAGCGAAAGTGACCATTGACCAGTGACCAGTGACCAGTGACCAGTGGCCAGTGACCATTGACCAGTGACCAGTGACCATCGACAGTGACCATTGACCAGCGAAAGTGACCATTGACCAGTGACCAGTGACCAGTGGCCAGTGACCATTGACCAGTGACCAGTGACCAGTGACCAGTGACCAGTGACCAGTGACCTGTGTCCAGTGACCAGTGACCATTGACCTGTGACCAGTGACCAGTGACCAGTGACCATTGACCACTGCCCAGTGACAAGTTACCATTGACCAGTGACCAGTGACCAGTGATCAGTGACCAGCGACAGTGACCATTGACCAGTGACCAGTGACCAGTGACCAGTGACCAGTGACCAGTGACCAGCGACAGTGACCATTGACCAGTTACCAGTGACCAGTGACCAGTGACCAGTGACCAGTGACCAGTGACCAGTGACCAGTGACCAGCGACAGTGACCATTTACCAGCGACAGTGACCATTGACCAGTGACCAGTGACCAGTGACCAGTGACCAGTGACCAGTGACCAGTGACCTGTGACCAGTGACCAGTGACCAGTGACAAGTGACCAGCGACCAGTGGCCACTGACCAGTGACCAGTGACCAGTGGCCAGTGACCATTGACCAGTGACCAGTGACCAGTGACCAGTGACCAGTGATCTGTGTCCAGTGACCAGTGACCATTGACCTGTGACCAGTGACCAGTGACCATTGACCACTGCCCAGTGACAAGTTACCATTGACCTGTGACCAGTGACGAGTGACCAGTGACCAGTGACAAGTGACCAGTGACTTGTGACCAGTGACCAGTGACCAGTGACCAGTGACCAGTGACCAGTGACCAGTGACCAGTGACCAGTGACCAGTGACCAGTGACCAGTGACCAGTGACCAGTGACCAGCGACAGTGAGCATTGACCAGTGACCAGTGACCAGGGACCAGCGAATCGTGACCAGTGACCAGCGACAGAGACCATTGACCAGTGACCAGTGACCAGTGACCATTGACGAGTGGCCACTGACCAGTGACAAGTGACCAGTGACTTGTGACCAGTGACCAGTGACCAGTGACCAGTGACCAGTGACCAGTGACCAGTGACAAGTGACCAGTGACCAGTGACCAGCGACAGTGACCATTGACCAGCGATAGTGACCATTGACCAGTGACCAGTGACCAGTGACCAGTGACCAGTGACCACTGCCCAGGGACAAGTGACCAATGACCAGTGACCAGCGACAGTGACCATTGACCAGTGACCAGTGACCAGTGACCAGTGACCAGTGACCAGTGACCAGTGACCAGTGACCAGTGACCAGTGACAAGTGACCAGTGACCAGTGACCAGCGACAGTGACCATTGACCAGCGATAGTGACTATTGACCAGTGACCAGTGACCAGTGACCAGTGACCAGTGACCAGTGATCAGTGACCAGTGACCAGTGACCAGCGACAGTGACCATTGACAAGTGACCAGTGACCAGTGACCAGTGACCAGTGACCAGTGATCATTGACCAGTGACAAGTGACCAGTGACCAGTGACCAGTGTCCAGTGACCAGTGACCATTGACCTGTGACCAGTGACCAGTGACTAGTGACCAGTGACCAGTGACCAGCGACAGTGACCATTTACCAGCGACAGTGACCATTGACCAGCGAAAGTGACCATTGACCAGTGACCAGTGACCAGTGGCCAGTGACCATTGACCAGTGACAGTGACCATTTACCAGCGACAGTGACCATTGACCAGCGAAAGTGACCATTGACCAGTGACCAGTGACCAGTGGCCAGTGACCATTGACCAGTGACCAGTGACCAGTGACCAGTGACCAGTGACCAGTGACCTGTGACCAGTGACCAGTGACCATTGACCACTTCCCAGTGACAAGTTACCATTGACCAGTGACCAGCGACAGTGGCCATTGACCAGTTACCAGTGACCAGTGACCAGTGACCAGTGACCAGTGACCAGTGACCAGCGACAGTGACCATTGACCAGTGACCAGTGACCAGTGACCATTGACCTGTGACCAGTGAGCAGTGACCAGTGACCAGTGACCAGTGACCAGTGACAAGTGACCAATGACCAGTGACCAGCGACAATGACCATTGACCAGCGATAGTGACCATTGACCTGTGACCAGTGACCAGTGACCAGTGACTTGTGACCAGTAACCCGCGACATGTGACTGTGACCAATGACCACTGACCAGTGACCAGTGACCACAGACCAGTGACCAGTGACCACTGACCAGTGACCAGTGACCAGTGACCAGTTACCAGTGACCAGTGACCAGTGACCATTGATCTGTGACCAGTGACTAGCGACCAGTGACCCGTGACATGTGACCCGTGACCTGTGACCAGTGACCAGGGCCCAGTCACCAGTCACCAGTCACCATTGACCTGTGACCAGTGACCAGTGACCACTGACCACTGACCAGTAACCAGTGACCAGTGGCCAGTGACCTGTGACCAGTGACCAGTGACCAGTGACCAGTGAACAGTGACCATTGACCAGTGAGCAGTGACCAGTGACAACTCAGCAGTGACCAGCGACAGTGACCATTGAACAGCGACAGTGACCAGTGACCAGTGACCAGTGACCATTGACAAGTGACCAGTGACCAGTGACCATTGACCAGTGACTTGTGACCAGTGACCCGCGACATGTGACTGTGACCAGTGACCACTTACCAGTGACCACAGACCAGTGACCAGTGACCAGTGACCAGTGACCAGTGACCACTGACCAGTGACAAGTGACCAGTGACTTGTGACCAGTGACCAGTGACCACTGACCAGTGACCAGTGACCGGGGACCAGTGACTAGCGACCAGTGACCAGTCACCCGTGACATGTGACCCGTGACCAGTGACCAGTGACCAGTGACCAGTGACCAGTGACCATTAACCAGTGACCAGTGGCCAGTGACCAGTGACCAGTGACCAGTGAACAGTGACCATTGACCAGTGAGCAGTGACCAGTGACCACTGAGCAGTGACCAGCGACAGTGACCATTGACCAGTGAACAGTGACCAGTGACCAGTGACCAGTGACTTGTGACCAGTGACCCGCGACATGTGACTGTGACCAGTTGCCACTGACCAGTGACCAGTGACCACAGACCAGTAACAAGTGACCAGTGACCAGTGACCAGTGACCAGTGACCAGTGACCAGTGTCCAGTGACCAGTGACCAGTGACCAGTGACCAGTGACCAGTGACCAGTGACCAGTGACCAGTGACCAGTGATCAGTGACCAGTGACCGGTGACCGGTGACCGGTGACCAGTGACTAGCGACCAGTGAACAGTGACCCGTGACATGTGACCCGTGACCAGTGACCAGTGACCAGTGACCAGTGACCAGTGACCAGTGACCAGGGCCCAGTGACCAGTCACCAGTCACCATTGACCTGTGACCAGTGACCAGTGACCACTGACAACTGACCAGTGACAAGTGACCAGTGACTTGTGACGAGTGACCAGCGACCTGTGACTTGTGACAAGTGACCAGTGACCAGTGGCCAGTGACCAGTGTCCAGTGAGCAGTAACCAGTGGCCAGTGACTAGTGACCCGTGACATGTGACACGTGACCAGTGACCAGTGACCAGTGACCAGTGACCAGTGACCAGCGACAGTAACCATTGAACAGCGACAGTGACCATTGACCAGTGACCAGTGACCAGTGACCATTGACCAGTGACCAGTGACCAGTGACCATTGACCAGTGACACGTGACCAGTGACCAGTGACCAGTGACCAGTGACCAGTGACCAGTGACCAGTGACCAGTGACCAGTGACCAGTGACCAGTGACCAGTGACCAGTGACCAGTGACCATTGATCTGTGACCAGTGACCAGTGACCAGTGACCAGTGACCAGGGCCCAGTCACCAGTCACCAGTCACCATTGACCTGTGACCAGTGACCAGTGACCACTGACCACTGACCAGTGACAAGTGACCAGTGACTTGTGGCGAGTGACCAGCGACCTGTGACTTGTGACCAGTGACCAGTGACCAGTGGGCAGTGACCAGTGTCCAGTGAGCACTGACCAGTGGCCAGTGACTAGTGACCCGTGACATGTGACACGTGACCAGTGACCAGTGACCAGTGACCAGTGACCAGTAACCAGTGACCAGTGGCCAGTGACCTGTGACCAGTGACCAGTGACCAGTGACCAGTGACCATTGACCAGTGACTTGTGACCAGTAACCCGCGACATGTGACTGTGACCAATGACCACTGACCAGTGACCAGTGACCACAGACCAGTGACCAGTGACCACTGACCAGTGACCAGTGACCAGTGACCAGTTACCAGTGACCAGTGACCAGTGACCATTGATCTGTGACCAGTGACTAGCGACCAGTGACCCGTGACATGTGACCCGTGACCTGTGACCAGTGACCAGGGCCCAGTCACCAGTCACCAGTCACCATTGACCTGTGACCAGTGACCAGTGACCACTGACCACTGACCAGTATCCAGTGACCAGTGGCCAGTGACCTGTGACCAGTGACCAGTGACCAGTGACCAGTGAACAGTGACCATTGACCAGTGAGCAGTGACCAGTGACAACTCAGCAGTGACCAGCGACAGTGACCATTGAACAGCGACAGTGACCAGTGACCAGTGACCAGTGACCATTGACAAGTGACCAGTGACCAGTGACCATTGACCAGTGACTTGTGACCAGTGACCCGCGACATGTGACTGTGACCAGTGACCACTTACCAGTGACCACAGACCAGTGACCAGTGACCAGTGACCAGTGACCAGTGACCACTGACCAGTGACAAGTGACCAGTGACTTGTGACCAGTGACCAGTGACCAGTGACCAGTGACCACTGACCAGTGACCAGTGACCGGGGACCAGTGACTAGCGACCAGTGACCAGTCACCCGTGACATGTGACCCGTGACCAGTGACCAGTGACCAGTGACCAGTGACCAGTGACCATTAACCAGTGACCAGTGGCCAGTGACCAGTGACCAGTGACCAGTGAACAGTGACCATTGACCAGTGAGCAGTGACCAGTGACCACTGAGCAGTGACCAGCGACAGTGACCATTGACCAGTGAACAGTGACCAGTGACCAGTGACCAGTGACTTGTGACCAGTGACCCGCGACATGTGACTGTGACCAGTTACCACTGACCAGTGACCAGTGACCACAGACCAGTAACAAGTGACCAGTGACCAGTGACCAGTGACCAGTGACCAGTGACCAGTGACCAGTGACCAGAGACCAGTGACCAGTGACCAGTGACCATTGATCTGTGACCAGTGACCAGTGACCAGTGACCAGTGACCACTGACCAGTGACCATTGACCGGGGACCAGTGACTAGCGACCTGTGACCAGTCACCCGTGACATGTGACCCGTGACCAGTGACCAGTGACCAGTGACCGGTGACCAGTGACCAGTGACCAGTGACCAGTGACCAGTGACCACTGACCAGTGACTAGTGACCGGGGACCAGTGACTAGCGACTTGTGACCTGTCACCCGTGACATGTGACCCGTGACCAGTGACCAGTGGCCAGTGACCAGTGACCAGTGACCATTGACCAGTGACCAGTGGCCAGTGACCAGTGACCACTGAGCAGTGACCAGCAACAGTGACCATTGAACAGCGACAGTGACCATTGACCACTGACCAGTGACCAGTGACCAGTGACCATTGACCAGTGACCAGTGACCAGTGACCAGTGACCATTGACCAGTGACTTGTGACCAGTAACCCGCGACATGTGACTGTGACCAGTGACCACTGACCAGTGACCAGTGACCACAGACCAGTGACCAGTGACCAGTGACCAGTGACCAGTGACCAGTGACCAGTGACCAGTGACCAGTGACCAGTGACCATTGATCTGTGACCAGTGACCAGTGACCAGTGACCAGTGACCACTGACCAGTGACCAGTGACCGGGGACCAGTGACTAGCGACCAGTGACCAGTGACCCGTGACATGTGACCCGTGACCAGTGACCAGTGACCAGGGCCCAGTGACCAGTCACCAGTCACCATTGACCTGTGACCAGTGACCAGTGACCACTGACCACTGACCAGTGACAAGTGACCAGTGACTTGTGACGAGTGACCAGCGACCTGTGACTTGTGACCAGTGACCAGTGACCAGTGGCCAGTGACCAGTGTCCAGTGAGCACTGACCAGTGGCCAGTGACTAGTGACCAGTGACCCGTGACACGTGACCCGTACCCAGTGACCAGTGACCAGTGACCAGTGACCAGTGACCAGTGACCAGTGACCAGTGACCAGTGACAAGTGACCAGTGACTTGTGACGAGTGACCAGCGACCTGTGACTTGTGACCAGTGACCAGTGACCAGTGGCCAGTGACCAGTGTCCAGTGAGCAGTGACCAGTGGCCAGTGACTAGTGACCCGTGACATGTGACACGTGACCAGTGACCAGTGACCAGTGACCAGTGACCAGCGACCCGCGACATGTGACTGTGACCAGTTACCACTGACCAGTGACCAGTGACCACAGACCAGTGACAAGTGACCAGTGACCAGGGCCCAGTGACCAGTGAACAGTGACCATTGACCAGTGAGCAGTGACCACTGACCACTGAGCAGTGACCAGCGACAGTGACCATTGAACAGCGACAGTGACCATTGACCAGTGACCAGTGACCAGTGACCAGTGACCATTGACCAGTGACCAGTGACCATTGAGCAGTGACTTGTGACCAGTAACCCGCGACATGTGACTGTGACCAGTGACCACTGACCAGTGACCAGTGACCACAGACCAGTGACCAGTGACCAGTGACCAGTGACCATTGATCTGTGACCAGTGACCAGTGACCAGTGACCATTGACCAGTGACCAGTGACCAGTGACCATTGAACAGTGACTTGTGACCAGTAACCCGCGACATGTGACTGTGACCAGTGACCACTGACCAGTGACCAGTGACCACAGACCAGTGACCAGTGACCAGTGACTAGCGACCAGTGACCAGTGACCCGTGACATGTGACCCGTGACCAGTGACCAGTGACCAGGGCCCAGTCACCAGTCACCAGTCACCATTGACCTGTGACCAGTGACCAGTGACCACTGACCACTGACCAGTGACAAGTGACCAGTGACTTGTGACGAGTGACCAGCGACCTGTGACGAGTGACCAGTGACCAGTGCCCAGTGGCCAGTGACCAGTGTCCAGTGATCACTGACCAGTGGCCAGTGACTAGTGACCCGTGACATGTGACACGCGACCAGTGACCAGTGACCAGTGACCAGTGACCAGTGACCAGTAACCAGTGACCAGTGGCCAGTGACCTGTGACCAGTGACCAGTGACCAGTGACCAGTGAACAGTGACCATTGACCAGTGAGCAGTGACCGGTGACCACTCAGCAGTGACCAGCGACAGTGACCATTGAACAGCGACAGTGACCATTGACCAGTGACCAGTGACCATTGACAAGTGACCAGTGACCAGTGACCATTGACCAGTGACTTGTGACCAGTGACCCGCGACATGTGACTGTGACCAGTGACCACTGACCAGTGACCACAGACCAGTGACCAGTGACCAGTGACCAGTGACCAGTGACCAGTGACCAGTGACCAGTGACCAGTGACCAGTGACCAGTGACCAGTGATCAGTGACCAGTGACCGGTGACCGGTGACCGGTGACCAGTGACTAGCGACCAGTGAACAGTGACCCGTGACATGTGACCCGTGACCAGTGACCAGTGACCAGTGACCAGTGACCAGTGACCAGTGACCAGGGCCCAGTGACCAGTCACCAGTCACCATTGACCTGTGACCAGTGACCAGTGACCACTGACAACTGACCAGTGACAAGTGACCAGTGACTTGTGACGAGTGACCAGCGACCTGTGACTTGTGACAAGTGACCAGTGACCAGTGGCCAGTGACCAGTGTCCAGTGAGCAGTAACCAGTGGCCAGTGACTAGTGACCCGTGACATGTGACACGTGACCAGTGACCAGTGACCAGTGACCAGTGACCAGCGACAGTAACCATTGAACAGCGACAGTGACCATTGACCTGTGACCAGTGACCAGTGACCATTGACCAGTGACCAGTGACCAGTGACCATTGACCAGTGACACGTGACCAGTGACCAGTGACCAGTGACCAGTGACCAGTGACCAGTGACCAGTGACCAGTGACCATTGACCAGTGACACGTGACCATTGATCTGTGACCAGTGACCAGTGACCAGTGACCAGTGACCACTGACCAGTGACCAGTGACCAGTGGCCAGTGACTAGTGACCCGTGACATGTGACACGTGACCAGTGACCAGTGACCAGTGACCAGTGACCAGTAACCAGTGACCAGTGGCCAGTGACCTGTGACCAGTGACCAGTGACCAGTGACCAGTGACCATTGACCAGTGACTTGTGACCAGTAACCCGCGACATGTGACTGTGACCAATGACCACTGACCAGTGACCAGTGACCACAGACCAGTGACCAGTGACCACTGACCAGTGACCAGTGACCAGTGACCAGTTACCAGTGACCAGTGACCAGTGACCATTGATCTGTGACCAGTGACTAGCGACCAGTGACCCGTGACATGTGACCCGTGACCTGTGACCAGTGACCAGGGCCCAGTCACCAGTCACCAGTCACCATTGACCTGTGACCAGTGACCAGTGACCACTGACCACTGACCAGTATCCAGTGACCAGTGGCCAGTGACCTGTGACCAGTGACCAGTGACCAGTGACCAGTGAACAGTGACCATTGACCAGTGAGCAGTGACCAGTGACAACTCAGCAGTGACCAGCGACAGTGACCATTGAACAGCGACAGTGACCAGTGACCAGTGACCAGTGACCATTGACAAGTGACCAGTGACCAGTGACCATTGACCAGTGACTTGTGACCAGTGACCCGCGACATGTGACTGTGACCAGTGACCACTTAC
Organism: Andrena bucephala; assembly: GCA_947577245.1. Taxonomy (NCBI): domain Eukaryota; kingdom Metazoa; phylum Arthropoda; class Insecta; order Hymenoptera; family Andrenidae; genus Andrena; species Andrena bucephala. Next base: position 52,875,452 of record OX387716.1, on the reverse strand, counting down.
CAGTGACCACAGACCAGTGACCAGTGACCAGTGACCAGTGACCAGTGACCACTGACCAGTGACAAGTGACCAGTGACTTGTGACCAGTGACCAGTGACCAGTGACCAGTGACCACTGACCAGTGACCAGTGACCGGGGACCAGTGACTAGCGACCAGTGACCAGTCACCCGTGACATGTGACCCGTGACCAGTGACCAGTGACCAGTGACCAGTGACCAGTGACCATTAACCAGTGACCAGTGGCCAGTGACCAGTGACCAGTGACCAGTGAACAGTGACCATTGACCAGTGAGCAGTGACCAGTGACCACTGAGCAGTGACCAGCGACAGTGACCATTGACCAGTGAACAGTGACCAGTGACCAGTGACCAGTGACTTGTGACCAGTGACCCGCGACATGTGACTGTGACCAGTTACCACTGACCAGTGACCAGTGACCACAGACCAGTAACAAGTGACCAGTGACCAGTGACCAGTGACCAGTGACCAGTGACCAGTGACCAGTGACCAGAGACCAGTGACCAGTGACCAGTGACCATTGATCTGTGACCAGTGACCAGTGACCAGTGACCAGTGACCACTGACCAGTGACCATTGACCGGGGACCAGTGACTAGCGACCTGTGACCAGTCACCCGTGACATGTGACCCGTGACCAGTGACCAGTGACCAGTGACCGGTGACCAGTGACCAGTGACCAGTGACCAGTGACCAGTGACCACTGACCAGTGACTAGTGACCGGGGACCAGTGACTAGCGACTTGTGACCTGTCACCCGTGACATGTGACCCGTGACCAGTGACCAGTGGCCAGTGACCAGTGACCAGTGACCATTGACCAGTGACCAGTGGCCAGTGACCAGTGACCACTGAGCAGTGACCAGCAACAGTGACCATTGAACAGCGACAGTGACCATTGACCACTGACCAGTGACCAGTGACCAGTGACCATTGACCAGTGACCAGTGACCAGTGACCAGTGACCATTGACCAGTGACTTGTGACCAGTAACCCGCGACATGTGACTGTGACCAGTGACCACTGACCAGTGACCAGTGACCACAGACCAGTGACCAGTGACCAGTGACCAGTGACCAGTGACCAGTGACCAGTGACCAGTGACCAGTGACCAGTGACCATTGATCTGTGACCAGTGACCAGTGACCAGTGACCAGTGACCACTGACCAGTGACCAGTGACCGGGGACCAGTGACTAGCGACCAGTGACCAGTGACCCGTGACATGTGACCCGTGACCAGTGACCAGTGACCAGGGCCCAGTGACCAGTCACCAGTCACCATTGACCTGTGACCAGTGACCAGTGACCACTGACCACTGACCAGTGACAAGTGACCAGTGACTTGTGACGAGTGACCAGCGACCTGTGACTTGTGACCAGTGACCAGTGACCAGTGGCCAGTGACCAGTGTCCAGTGAGCACTGACCAGTGGCCAGTGACTAGTGACCAGTGACCCGTGACACGTGACCCGTACCCAGTGACCAGTGACCAGTGACCAGTGACCAGTGACCAGTGACCAGTGACCAGTGACCAGTGACAAGTGACCAGTGACTTGTGACGAGTGACCAGCGACCTGTGACTTGTGACCAGTGACCAGTGACCAGTGGCCAGTGACCAGTGTCCAGTGAGCAGTGACCAGTGGCCAGTGACTAGTGACCCGTGACATGTGACACGTGACCAGTGACCAGTGACCAGTGACCAGTGACCAGCGACCCGCGACATGTGACTGTGACCAGTTACCACTGACCAGTGACCAGTGACCACAGACCAGTGACAAGTGACCAGTGACCAGGGCCCAGTGACCAGTGAACAGTGACCATTGACCAGTGAGCAGTGACCACTGACCACTGAGCAGTGACCAGCGACAGTGACCATTGAACAGCGACAGTGACCATTGACCAGTGACCAGTGACCAGTGACCAGTGACCATTGACCAGTGACCAGTGACCATTGAGCAGTGACTTGTGACCAGTAACCCGCGACATGTGACTGTGACCAGTGACCACTGACCAGTGACCAGTGACCACAGACCAGTGACCAGTGACCAGTGACCAGTGACCATTGATCTGTGACCAGTGACCAGTGACCAGTGACCATTGACCAGTGACCAGTGACCAGTGACCATTGAACAGTGACTTGTGACCAGTAACCCGCGACATGTGACTGTGACCAGTGACCACTGACCAGTGACCAGTGACCACAGACCAGTGACCAGTGACCAGTGACTAGCGACCAGTGACCAGTGACCCGTGACATGTGACCCGTGACCAGTGACCAGTGACCAGGGCCCAGTCACCAGTCACCAGTCACCATTGACCTGTGACCAGTGACCAGTGACCACTGACCACTGACCAGTGACAAGTGACCAGTGACTTGTGACGAGTGACCAGCGACCTGTGACGAGTGACCAGTGACCAGTGCCCAGTGGCCAGTGACCAGTGTCCAGTGATCACTGACCAGTGGCCAGTGACTAGTGACCCGTGACATGTGACACGCGACCAGTGACCAGTGACCAGTGACCAGTGACCAGTGACCAGTAACCAGTGACCAGTGGCCAGTGACCTGTGACCAGTGACCAGTGACCAGTGACCAGTGAACAGTGACCATTGACCAGTGAGCAGTGACCGGTGACCACTCAGCAGTGACCAGCGACAGTGACCATTGAACAGCGACAGTGACCATTGACCAGTGACCAGTGACCATTGACAAGTGACCAGTGACCAGTGACCATTGACCAGTGACTTGTGACCAGTGACCCGCGACATGTGACTGTGACCAGTGACCACTGACCAGTGACCACAGACCAGTGACCAGTGACCAGTGACCAGTGACCAGTGACCAGTGACCAGTGACCAGTGACCAGTGACCAGTGACCAGTGACCAGTGATCAGTGACCAGTGACCGGTGACCGGTGACCGGTGACCAGTGACTAGCGACCAGTGAACAGTGACCCGTGACATGTGACCCGTGACCAGTGACCAGTGACCAGTGACCAGTGACCAGTGACCAGTGACCAGGGCCCAGTGACCAGTCACCAGTCACCATTGACCTGTGACCAGTGACCAGTGACCACTGACAACTGACCAGTGACAAGTGACCAGTGACTTGTGACGAGTGACCAGCGACCTGTGACTTGTGACAAGTGACCAGTGACCAGTGGCCAGTGACCAGTGTCCAGTGAGCAGTAACCAGTGGCCAGTGACTAGTGACCCGTGACATGTGACACGTGACCAGTGACCAGTGACCAGTGACCAGTGACCAGCGACAGTAACCATTGAACAGCGACAGTGACCATTGACCTGTGACCAGTGACCAGTGACCATTGACCAGTGACCAGTGACCAGTGACCATTGACCAGTGACACGTGACCAGTGACCAGTGACCAGTGACCAGTGACCAGTGACCAGTGACCAGTGACCAGTGACCATTGACCAGTGACACGTGACCATTGATCTGTGACCAGTGACCAGTGACCAGTGACCAGTGACCACTGACCAGTGACCAGTGACCGGGGACCAGTGACTAGCGACCTGTGACCAGTGACCCGTGACATGTGACCCGTGACCAGTGACCAGTGACCAGGGCCCAGTCACCAGTCACCAGTCACCATTGACCTGTGACCAGTGACCACTGACCACTGACCAGTGACAAGTGACCAGTGACTTGTGGCGAGTGACCAGCGACCTGTGACTTGTGACCAGTGACCAGTGACCAGTGGCCAATGACCAGTGTCCAGTGAGCACTGACCAGTGGCCAGTGACTAGTGACCCGTGACATGTGACACGTGACCAGTGACCAGTGACCAGTAACCCGCGACATGTGACTGTGACCAGTGACCACTGACCAGTGACCAGTGACCACAGACCAGTGACCAGTGACCAGTGACCAGTGACCAGTGACCAGTGACCATTGATCTGTGACCAGTGACCAGTGACCAGTGACCAGTGACCACTGACCAGTGACCGGGGACCAGTGACTAGCGAACAGTGACCAGTGACCCGTGACATGTGACATGTGACCAGTGACCAGTGACCAGGGCCCAGTCACCAGTCACCAGTCACCATTGATCTGTGACCAGTGACCAGTGACCAGTGACCAGTGACCAGTGACCAGTGACCACTGACCAGTGACCAGTGACCGGGGACCAATGACTAGCGACCAGTGACCAGCGACCCGTGACATGTGACCCGTGACCAGTGACCAGTGACCAGTGACCAGGGCCCAGTGACCATTGACCAGTGACCAGTGGCCAGTGACCAGTGACCAGTGACCAGTGACCAGTGACCACTGACCAGTGACCACAGACCAGTGACCAGTGACCAGTGACCAGTGACCAGTGACCACTGACCAGTGACAAGTGACCAGTGACCAGTGACCATTGACCATTGACCAGTGACCATTGACCAGTGGCCAGTGACCAGTGACCATTGACCAGTGACCAGTGACCAGTGACCAGGGCCCAGTGACCATTGACCAGTGACCAGTGGCCAGTGACCAGTGACCAGTGACCAGTGACCAATGACCAGTGAACAGTGACCATTGACCAGTGACCACTGAGCAGTGACCAGCGACAGTGACCATTGAACAGCGACAGTGACCATTGACCAGTGACCAGTGACCAGTGACCATTGACCAGTGACCAGTGACCAGTGACCAGTGACCATTGACCAGTGACTTGTGACCAGTAACCCGCGACATGTGACTGTGACCAGTGACCACTGACCAGTGACCAGTGACCACAGACCAGTGACCAGTGACCAGTGACCAGTGACCAGTGACCAGTGACCATTGATCTGTGACCAGTGACCAGTGACCAGTGACCAGTGACCACTGACCAGTGACCAGTGACCGGGGACCAGTGACTAGCGACCAGTGACCAGTGACCCGTGACATGTGACCCGTGACCAGTGACCAGTGACCAGGGCCCAGTGACCAGTCACCAGTCACCATTGACCTGTGACCAGTGACCAGTGACCACTGACCACTGACCAGTGACAAGTGACCAGTGACTTGTGACGAGTGTCCAGCGACCTGTGACTTGTGACCAGTGACCAGTGACCAGTGGCCAGTGACCAGTGTCCAGTGAGCACTGACCAGTGGCCAGTGACTAGTGACCCGTGACATGTGACACGTGACCAGTGACCAGTGACCAGGGCCCAGTGACCAGTCACCAGTTATCATTGACCTGTGACAAGTGACCAGTGACCACTGACCACTGACCAGTGACAAGTGACCAGTGACTTGTGACGAGTGACCAGCGACCTGTGACTTGTGACCAGTGACCAGTGACCAGTGGCCAGTGACGAGTGTCCAGTGAGCACTGACCAGTGGCCAGTGACTAGTGACCCGTGACATGTGACACGTGACCAGTGACCAGTGACCAGTGACCAGTGACCAGCGACAGTAACCATTGAACAGCGACAGTGACCATTGACCAGTGACCAGTGACCAGTGACCATTGACCAGTGACCAGTGACCAGTGACCATTGACCAGTGACCAGTGACCAGTGACCAGCGACAGTAACCATTGAACAGCGACAGTGACCATTGACCAGTGACCAGTGACCAGTGACCATTGACCAGTGACCAGTGACCAGTGACCATTGACCAGTGACACGTGACCAGTGACCAGTGACCAGTGACCAGTGACCAGTGACCAGTGACCAGTGACCAGTGACCAGTGACCATTGACCAGTGACACGTGACCATTGATCTGTGACCAGTGACCAGTGACCAGTGACCAGTGACCACTGACCAGTGACCAGTGACCGGGGACCAGTGACTAGCGACCTGTGACCAGTGACCCGTGACATGTGACCCGTGACCAGTGACCAGTGACCAGGGCCCAGTCACCAGTCACCAGTCACCATTGACCTGTGACCAGTGACCACTGACCACTGACCAGTGACAAGTGACCAGTGACTTGTGGCGAGTGACCAGCGACCTGTGACTTGTGACCAGTGACCAGTGACCAGTGGCCAGTGACCAGTGTCCAGTGAGCACTGACCAGTGGCCAGTGACTAGTGACCCGTGACATGTGACACGTGACCAGTGACCAGTGACCAGTAACCCGCGACATGTGACTGTGACCAGTGACCACTGACCAGTGACCAGTGACCACAGACCAGTGACCAGTGACCAGTGACCAGTGACCAGTGACCAGTGACCATTGATCTGTGACCAGTGACCAGTGGCCAGTGACCAGTGACCACTGACCAGTGACCGGGGACCAGTGACTAGCGAACAGTGACCAGTGACCCGTGACATGTGACATGTGACCAGTGACCAGTGACCAGGGCCCAGTCACCAGTCACCAGTCACCATTGATCTGTGACCAGTGACCAGTGACCAGTGACCAGTGACCAGTGACCAGTGACCACTGACCAGTGACCAGTGACCGGGGACCAGTGACTAGCGACCAGTGACCAGCGACCCGTGACATGTGACCCGTGACCAGTGACCAGTGACCAGTGACCAGGGCCCAGTGACCATTGACCAGTGACCAGTGGCCAGTGACCAGTGACCAGTGACCAGTGACCAGTGACCAGTGACCAGTGACCAGTGACCAGTGACCAGTGACCACTGACCAGTGACAAGTGACCAGTGACCAGTGACCATTGACCATTGACCAGTGACCATTGACCAGTGGCCAGTGGCCAGTGACCATTGACCAGTGACCAGTGACCAGTGACCAGGGCCCAGTGACCATTGACCAGTGACCAGTGGCCAGTGACCAGTGACCAGTGACCAGTGACCAATGACCAGTGAACAGTGACCATTGACCAGTGACCACTGAGCAGTGACCAGCGACAGTGACCATTGAACAGCGACAGTGACCATTGACCAGTGACCAGTGACCAGTGACCATTGACCAGTGACCAGTGACCAGTGACCAGTGACCATTGACCAGTGACTTGTGACCAGTAACCCGCGACATGTGACTGTGACCAGTGACCACTGACCAGTGACCAGTGACAAGTGACCAGTGACTTGTGACGAGTGTCCAGCGACCTGTGACTTGTGACCAGTGACCAGTGACCAGTGGCCAGTGACCAGTGACCGGGGACCAGTGACTAGCGACCAGTGACCAGTGACCCGTGACATGTGACCCGTGACCAGTGACCAGTGACCAGGGCCCAGTGACCAGTCACCAGTCACCATTGACCTGTGACCAGTGACCAGTGACCACTGACCACTGACCAGTGACAAGTGACCAGTGACTTGTGACGAGTGTCCAGCGACCTGTGACTTGTGACCAGTGACCAGTGACCAGGGCCCAGTGACCAGTCACCAGTCACCATTGACCTGTGACCAGTGACCAGTGACCACTGACCACTGACCAGTGACAAGTGACCAGTGACTTGTGACGAGTGTCCAGCGACCTGTGACTTGTGACCAGTGACCAGTGACCAGTGGCCAGTGACCAGTGTCCAGTGAGCACTGACCAGTGGCCAGTGACTAGTGACCCGTGACATGTGACACGTGACCAGTGACCAGTGACCAGGGCCCAGTGACCAGTCACCAGTTATCATTGACCTGTGACAAGTGACCAGTGACCACTGACCACTGACCAGTGACAAGTGACCAGTGACTTGTGACGAGTGACCAGCGACCTGTGACTTGTGACCAGTGACCAGTGACCAGTGGCCAGTGACGAGTGTCCAGTGAGCACTGACCAGTGGCCAGTGACTAGTGACCCGTGACATGTGACACGTGACCAGTGACCAGTGACCAGGGCCCAGTGACCAGTCACCAGTTATCATTGACCTGTGACCAGTGACCAGTGACCACTGACCACTGACCAGTGACAAGTGACCAGTGACTTGTGACGAGTGACCAGCGACCTGTGACTTGTGACCAGTGACCAGTGACCAGTGGCCAGTGACGAGTGTCCAGTGAGCACTGACCAGTGGCCAGTGACTAGTGACCCGTGACATGTGACACGTGACCAGTGACCAGTGACCAGTGACCAGTGACCACTCAGCAGTGACCAGCGACAGTGACCATTGAACAGCGACAGTGACCATTGACCAGTGACCAGTGACCAGTGACCAGTGACCAGTGACCATTGACCAGTGACCAGTGACCAGTGACAAGTGACCATTGACCAGTGACTTGTGACCAGTGACCCGCGACATGTGACTGTGACCAGTGACCACTGACCAGTGACCACAGACCAGTGACCAGTGACCAGTGACCAGTGACCAGTGACCAGTGACCAGTGACCACTGACCAGTGACCAGTGACCGGGGACCAGTGACTAGCGACCAGTGACCAGTGACCCGTGACATGTGACCCGTGACCAGTGACCAGTGACCAGTGACCAGTGACCAGAGACCAGTGACCAGTGACCAGTGACCAGTGACAAGTGACCAGTGACTTGTGACGAGTGACCAGCGACCTGTGACTTGTGACCAGTGACCAGTGACAAGTGGCCAGTGACCAGTGTCCAGTGAGCAGTGACCAGTGGCCAGTGACTAGTGACCCGTGACATGTGACACGTGACCAGTGACCAGTGACCAGTGACCAGTGACCAGCGACCCGCGACATGTGACTGTGACCAGTTACCACTGACCAGTGACCAGTGACCACAGACCAGTGACCAGTGACCAGTGACTAGCGACCAGTGACCAGTGACCCGTGACATGTGACCCGTGACCAGTGACCAGTGACCAGGGCCCAGTGACCAGTCACCAGTCACCATTGACCTGTGACCAGTGACCAGTGACCACTGACAACTGACCAGTGACAAGTGACCAGTGACTTGTGACGAGTGACCAGCGACCTGTGACTTGTGACAAGTGACCAGTGACCAGTGGCCAGTGACCCAGTGTCCAGTGAGCAGTAACCAGTGGCCAGTGACTAGTGACCCGTGACATGTGACACGTGACCAGTGACCAGTGACCAGTGACCAGTGACCAGCGACAGTAACCATTGAACAGCGACAGTGACCATTGACCAGTGACCAGTGACCAGTGACCATTGACTAGTGACCAGTGACCAGTGACCATTGACCAGTGACACGTGTCCAGTGACCAGTGACCAGTGACCAGTGACCAGTGACCAGTGACCAGTGACCAGTGACCATTGACCAGTGACACGTGACCATTGATCTGTGACCAGTGACCAGTGACCAGTGAACAGTGACCACTGACCAGTGACCAGTGACCGGGGACCAGTGACTAGCGACCTGTGACCAGTGACCCGTGACATGTGACCCGTGACCAGTGACCAGTGACCAGGGCCCAGTCACCAGTCACCAGTCACCATTGACCTGTGACCAGTGACCACTGACCACTGACCAGTGACAAGTGACCAGTGACTTGTGGCGAGTGACCAGCGACCTGTGACTTGTGACCAGTGACCAGTGACCAGTGGCCAGTGACCAGTGTCCAGTGAGCACTGACCAGTGGCCAGTGACTAGTGACCCGTGACATGTGACACGTGACCAGTGACCAGTGACCAGTAACCCGCGACATGTGACTGTGACCAGTGACTACTGACCAGTGACCAGTGACCACAGACCAGTGACCAGTGACCAGTGACCAGTGACCAGTGACCAGTGACCAGTGACCAGTGACCAGTGACCATTGATCTGTGACCAGTGACCAGTGACCAGTGACCAGTGACCAGTGACCAGTGACCACTGACCAGTGACCGGGGACCAGTGACTAGCGAACAGTGACCAGTGACCCGTGACATGTGACATGTGACAAGTGACCAGTGACCAGTGACCAGTGACAAGTGACCACTCAGCAGTGACCAGCGGCAGTGACCATTGAACAGCGACAGTGACCATTGACCTGTGACCAGTGACCAGTGACCAGTGACCATTGATCTGTGACCAGTGACCAGTGACCAGTGACCAGTGACCAGTGACCAGTGACCACTGACCAGTGACCAGTGACCGGGGACCAGTGACTAGCGACCAGTGACCAGTGACCCGTGACATGTGACCCGTGACCAGTGACCAGTGACCAGGGCCCAGTGACCAGTCACCAGTCACCATTGACCTGTGACCAGTGACCAGTGACCACTGACCACTGACCAGTGACAAGTGACCAGTGACTTGTGTCGAGTGACCAGCGACCTGTGACTTGTGACCAGTGACCAGTGACCAGTGGCCAGTGACTAGTGACCCGTGACATGTGACACGTGACCAGTGACCAGTGACCAGTGACCAGTGACCAGTAACCAGTGACCAGTGGCCAGTGACCTGTGACCAGTGACCAGTGACCAGTGACCAGTGACCACTGACCAGTGACCAGTGACCGGGGACCAGTGACTAGCGACCAGTGACCAGTGACCCGTGACATGTGACCCGTGACCAGTGACCAGTGACCAGGGCCCAGTGACCAGTCACCAGTCACCATTGACCTGTGACCAGTGACCAGTGACCACTGACCACTGACCAGTGACAAGTGACCAGTGACTTGTGACGAGTGACCAGCGACCTGTGACTTGTGACCAGTGACCAGTGACCAGTGGCCAGTGACCAGTGTCCAGTGAGCACTGACCAGTGGCCAGTGACTAGTGACCAGTGACCCGTGACACGTGACCCGTACCCAGTGACCAGTGACCAGTGACCAGTGACCAGTGACCAGTGACCAGTGACCAGTGACCAGTGACAAGTGACCAGTGACTTGTGACGAGTGACCAGCGACCTGTGACTTGTGACCAGTGACCAGTGACCAGTGGCCAGTGACTAGTGTCCAGTGAGCAGTGACCAGTGGCCAGTGACTAGTGACCCGTGACATGTGACACGTGACCAGTGACCAGTGACCAGTGACCAGTGACCAGCGACCCGCGACATGTGACTGTGACCAGTTACCACTGACCAGTGACCAGTGACCACAGACCAGTGACAAGTGACCAGTGACCAGGGCCCAGTGACCAGTGAACAGTGACCATTGACCAGTGAGCAGTGACCACTGACCACTGAGCAGTGACCAGCGACAGTGACCATTGAACAGCGACAGTGACCATTGACCAGTGACCAGTGACCAGTGACCAGTGACCATTGACCAGTGACCAGTGACCAGTGACCAGTGACAAGTAACCATTGACCAGTGACTTGTGACCAGTGACCCGCGACATGTGACTGTGACCAGTGACCACTGACCAGTGACCACAGACCAGTGACCAGTGACCAGTGACCAGTGACCAGTGACCAGTGACCAGTGACCACTGACCAGTGACCAGTGACCGGGGACCAGTGACTAGCGACCAGTGACCAGTGACCCGTGACATGTGACCCGTGACCAGTGACCAGTGACCAGTGACCAGTGACCAGTGACCAGTGACCAGTGACCAGTGACCAGTGACCAGTGACAAGTGACCAGTGACTTGTGACGAGTGACCAGCGACCTGTGTCTTGTGACCAGTGACCAGTGACAAGTGGCCAGTGACCAGTGTCCAGTGAGCAGTGACCAGTGGCCAGTGACTAGTGACCAGTGACTTGTGACGAGTGACCAGCGACCTGTGACTTGTGACCAGTGACCAGTGACAAGTGGCCAGTGACCAGTGTCCAGTGAGCAGTGACCAGTGGCCAGTGACTAGTGACCCGCGACATGTGACACGTGACCAGTGACCAGTGACCAGTGACCAGTGACCAGCGACCCGCGACATGTGACTGTGACCAGTTACCACTGACCAGTGACCAGTGACCACAGACCAGTGACCAGTGACCAGTGACTAGCGACCAGTGACCAGTGACCCGTGACATGTGACCCGTGACCAGTGACCAGTGACCAGGGCCCAGTCACCAGTCACCAGTCACCATTGACCTGTGACCAGTGACCAGTGACCACTGACCACTGACCAGTGACAAGTGACCAGTGACTTGTGACGAGTGACCAGCGACCTGTGACGAGTGACCAGTGACCAGTGCCCAGTGGCCAGTGACCAGTGTCCAGTGAGCACTGACCAGTGGCCAGTGACTAGTGACCCGTGACATGTGACACGTGACCAGTGACCAGTGATCAGTGACCAGTGACCGGTGACCGGTGACCGGTGACCAGTGACTAGCGACCAGTGAACAGTGACCCGTGACATGTGACCCGTGACCAGTGACCAGTGACCAGTGACCAGTGACCAGTGACCAGGGCCCAGTGACCAGTCACCAGTCACCATTGACCTGTGACCAGTGACCAGTGACCACTGACAACTGACCAGTGACAAGTGACCAGTGACTTGTGACGAGTGACCAGCGACATGTGACTTGTGACAAGTGACCAGTGACCAGTGGCCAGTGACCCAGTGTCCAGTGAGCAGTAACCAGTGGCCAGTGACTAGTGACCCGTGACATGTGACACGTGACCAGTGACCAGTGACCAGTGACCAGTGACCAGCGACAGTAACCATTGAACAGCGACAGTGACCATTGACCAGTGACCAGTGACCAGTGACCATTGACCAGTGACCAGTGACCAGTGACCATTGACCAGTGACCAGTGACCAGTGACCAGCGACAGTAACCATTGAACAGCGACAGTGACCATTGACCAGTGACCAGTGACCAGTGACCATTGACCAGTGACCAGTGACCAGTGACCATTGACCAGTGACACGTGACCAGTGACCAGTGACCAGTGACCAGTGACCAGTGACCAGTGACCAGTGACCAGTGACCATTGACCAGTGACACGTGACCATTGATCTGTGACCAGTGACCAGTGACCAGTGACCAGTGACCACTGACCAGTGACCAGTGACCGGGGACCAGTGACTAGCGACCTGTGACCAGTGACCCGTGACATGTGACCCGTGACCAGTGACCAGTGACCAGGGCCCAGTCACCAGTCACCAGTCACCATTGACCTGTGACCAGTGACCACTGACCACTGACCAGTGACAAGTGACCAGTGACTTGTGGCGAGTGACCAGCGACCTGTGACTTGTGACCAGTGACCAGTGACCAGTGGCCAGTGACCAGTGTCCAGTGAGCACTGACCAGTGGCCAGTGACTAGTGACCCGTGACATGTGACACGTGACCAGTGACCAGTGACCAGTAACCCGCGACATGTGACTGTGACCAGTGACCACTGACCAGTGACCAGTGACCACAGACCAGTGACCAGTGACCAGTGACCAGTGACCAGTGACCAGTGACCATTGATCTGTGACCAGTGACCAGTGACCAGTGACCAGTGACCACTGACCAGTGACCGGGGACCAGTGACTAGCGAACAGTGACCAGTGACCCGTGACATGTGACATGTGACCAGTGACCAGTGACCAGGGCCCAGTCACCAGTCACCAGTCACCATTGATCTGTGACCAGTGACCAGTGACCAGTGACCAGTGACCAGTGACCAGTGACCACTGACCAGTGACCAGTGACCGGGGACCAGTGACTAGCGACCAGTGACCAGCGACCCGTGACATGTGACCCGTGACCAGTGACCAGTGACCAGTGACCAGGGCCCAGTGACCATTGACCAGTGACCAGTGGCCAGTGACCAGTGACCAGTGACCAGTGACCAGTGACCACTGACCAGTGACCACAGACCAGTGACCAGTGACCAGTGACCAGTGACCAGTGACCACTGACCAGTGACAAGTGACCAGTGACCAGTGACCATTGACCATTGACCAGTGACCATTGACCAGTGGCCAGTGGCCAGTGACCATTGACCAGTGACCAGTGACCAGTGACCAGGGCCCAGTGACCATTGACCAGTGACCAGTGGCCAGTGACCAGTGACCAGTGACCAGTGACCAATGACCAGTGAACAGTGACCATTGACCAGTGACCACTGAGCAGTGACCAGCGACAGTGACCATTGAACAGCGACAGTGACCATTGACCAGTGACCAGTGACCAGTGACCATTGACCAGTGACCAGTGACCAGTGACCAGTGACCATTGACCAGTGACTTGTGACCAGTAACCCGCGACATGTGACTGTGACCAGTGACCACTGACCAGTGACCAGTGACCACAGACCAGTGACCAGTGACCAGTGACCAGTGACCAGTGACCAGTGACAATTGATCTGTGACCAGTGACCAGTGACCAGTGACCAGTGACCACTGACCAGTGACCAGTGACCGGGGACCAGTGACTAGCGACCAGTGACCAGTGACCCGTGACATGTGACCCGTGACCAGTGACCAGTGACCAGGGCCCAGTGACCAGTCACCAGTCACCATTGACCTGTGACCAGTGACCAGTGACCACTGACCACTGACCAGTGACAAGTGACCAGTGACTTGTGACGAGTGTCCAGCGACCTGTGACTTGTGACCAGTGACAAGTGACCAGTGGCCAGTGACCAGTGTCCAGTGAGCACTGACCAGTGGCCAGTGACTAGTGACCCGTGACATGTGACACGTGACCAGTGACCAGTGACCAGGGCCCAGTGACCAGTCACCAGTTATCATTGACCTGTGACAAGTGACCAGTGACCACTGACCACTGACCAGTGACAAGTGACCAGTGACTTGTGACGAGTGACCAGCGACCTGTGACTTGTGACCAGTGACCAGTGACCAGTGGCCAGTGACGAGTGTCCAGTGAGCACTGACCAGTGGCCAGTGACTAGTGACCCGTGACATGTGACACGTGACCAGTGACCAGTGACCAGTGACCAGTGACCACTCAGCAGTGACTAGCGACAGTGACCATTGAACAGCGACAGTGACCATTGACCAGTGACCAGTGACCAGTGACCAGTGACCAGTGACCATTGACCAGTGACCAGTGACCAGTGACAAGTGACCATTGACCAGTGACTTGTGACAAGTGACCCGCGACATGTGACTGTGACCAGTGACCACTGACCAGTGACCACAGACCAGTGACCAGTGACCAGTGACCAGTGACCAGTGACCAGTGACCAGTGACCACTGACCAGTGACCAGTGACCGGGGACCAGTGACTAGCGACCAGTGACCAGTGACCCGTGACATGTTACCCGTGACCAGTGACCAGTGACCAGTGACCAGTGACCAGTGACCAGTGACCAGTGACCAGTGACCAGTGACAAGTGACCAGTGACTTGTGACGAGTGACCAGCGACCTGTGACTTGTGACCAGTGACCAGTGACAAGTGGCCAGTGACCAGTGTCCAGTGAGCAGTGACCAGTGGCCAGTGACTAGTGACCCGTGACATGTGACACGTGACCAGTGACCAGTGACCAGTGACCAGTGACCAGCGACCCGCGACATGTGACTGTGACCAGTTACCACTGACCAGTGACCAGTGACCACAGACCAGTGACCAGTGACCAGTGACTAGCGACCAGTGACCAGTGACCCGTGACATGTGACCCGTGACCAGTGACCAGTGACCAGGGCCCAGTCACCAGTCACCAGTCACCATTGACCTGTGACCAGTGACCAGTGACCACTGACCACTGACCAGTGACAAGTGACCAGTGACTTGTGACGAGTGACCAGCGACCTGTGACGAGTGACCAGTGACCAGTGCCCAGTGGCCAGTGACCAGTGTCCAGTGAGCACTGACCAGTGGCCAGTGACTAGTGACCCGTGACATGTGACACGTGACCAGTGACCAGTGATCAGTGACCAGTGACCGGTGACCGGTGACCGGTGACCAGTGACTAGCGACCAGTGAACAGTGACCCGTGACATGTGACCCGTGACCAGTGACCAGTGACCAGTGACCAGTGACCAGTGACCAGGGCCCAGTGACCAGTCACCAGTCACCATTGACCTGTGACCAGTGACCAGTGACCACTGACAACTGACCAGTGACAAGTGACCAGTGACTTGTGACGAGTGACCAGCGACCTGTGACTTGTGACAAGTGACCAGTGACCAGTGGCCAGTGACCCAGTGTCCAGTGAGCAGTAACCAGTGGCCAGTGACTAGTGACCCGTGACATGTGACACGTGACCAGTGACCAGTGACCAGTGACCAGTGACCAGCGACAGTAACCATTGAACAGCGACAGTGACCATTGACCAGTGACCAGTGACCAGTGACCATTGACCAGTGACCAGTGACCAGTGACCATTGACCAGTGACACGTGTCCAGTGACCAGTGACCAGTGACCAGTGACCAGTGACCAGTGACCAGTGACCAGTGACCATTGACCAGTGACACGTGACCATTGATCTGTGACCAGTGACCAGTGACCAGTGACCAGTGACCACTGACCAGTGACCAGTGACCGGGGACCAGTGACTAGCGACCTGTGACCAGTGACCCGTGACATGTGACCCGTGACCAGTGACCAGTGACCAGGGCCCAGTCACCAGTCACCAGTCACCATTGACCTGTGACCAGTGACCACTGACCACTGACCAGTGACAAGTGACCAGTGACTTGTGGCGAGTGACCAGCGACCTGTGACTTGTGACCAGTGACCAGTGACCAGTGGCCAGTGACCAGTGTCCAGTGAGCACTGACCAGTGGCCAGTGACTAGTGACCCGTGACATGTGACACGTGACCAGTGACCAGTGACCAGTAACCCGCGACATGTGACTGTGACCAGTGACCACTGACCAGTGACCAGTGACCACAGACCAGTGACCAGTGACCAGTGACCAGTGACCAGTGACCAGTGACCAGTGACCAGTGACCAGTGACCATTGATCTGTGACCAGTGACCAGTGACCAGTGACCAGTGACCAGTGACCAGTGACCACTGACCAGTGACCGGGGACCAGTGACTAGCGAACAGTGACCAGTGACCCGTGACATGTGACATGTGACAAGTGACCAGTGACCAGTGACCAGTGACAAGTGACCACTCAGCAGTGACCAGCGGCAGTGACCATTGAACAGCGACAGTGACCATTGACCTGTGACCAGTGACCAGTGACCAGTGACCATTGATCTGTGACCAGTGACCAGTGACCAGTGACCAGTGACCAGTGACCAGTGACCACTGACCAGTGACCAGTGACCGGGGACCAGTGACTAGCGACCAGTGACCAGTGACCCGTGACATGTGACCCGTGACCAGTGACCAGTGACCAGGGCCCAGTGACCAGTCACCAGTCACCATTGACCTGTGACCAGTGACCAGTGACCACTGACCACTGACCAGTGACAAGTGACCAGTGACTTGTGTCGAGTGACCAGCGACCTGTGACTTGTGACCAGTGACCAGTGACCAGTGGCCAGTGACTAGTGACCCGTGACATGTGACACGTGACCAGTGACCAGTGACCAGTGACCAGTGACCAGTAACCAGTGACCAGTGGCCAGTGACCTGTGACCAGTGACCAGTGACCAGTGACCAGTGACCACTGACCAGTGACCAGTGACCGGGGACCAGTGACTAGCGACCAGTGACCAGTGACCCGTGACATGTGACCCGTGACCAGTGACCAGTGACCAGGGCCCAGTGACCAGTCACCAGTCACCATTGACCTGTGACCAGTGACCAGTGACCACTGACCACTGACCAGTGACAAGTGACCAGTGACTTGTGACGAGTGACCAGCGACCTGTGACTTGTGACCAGTGACCAGTGACCAGTGGCCAGTGACCAGTGTCCAGTGAGCACTGACCAGTGGCCAGTGACTAGTGACCAGTGACCCGTGACACGTGACCCGTACCCAGTGACCAGTGACCAGTGACCAGTGACCAGTGACCAGTGACCAGTGACCAGTGACCAGTGACAAGTGACCAGTGACTTGTGACGAGTGACCAGCGACCTGTGACTTGTGACCAGTGACCAGTGACCAGTGGCCAGTGACCAGTGTCCAGTGAGTAGTGACCAGTGGCCAGTGACTAGTGACCCGTGACATGTGACACGTGACCAGTGACCAGTGACCAGTGACCAGTGACCAGCGACCCGCGACATGTGACTGTGACCAGTTACCACTGACCAGTGACCAGTGACCACAGACCAGTGACAAGTGACCAGTGACCAGGGCCCAGTGACCAGTGAACAGTGACCATTGACCAGTGAGCAGTGACCACTGACCACTGAGCAGTGACCAGCGACAGTGACCATTGAACAGCGACAGTGACCATTGACCAGTGACCAGTGACCAGTGACCAGTGACCATTGACCAGTGACCAGTGACCATTGAGCAGTGACTTGTGACCAGTAACCCGCGACATGTGACTGTGACCAGTGACCACTGACCAGTGACCAGTGACCACAGACCAGTGACCAGTGACCAGTGACCAGTGACCATTGATCTGTGACCAGTGACCAGTGACCAGTGACCATTGACCAGTGACCAGTGACCAGTGACCATTGAACAGTGACTTGTGACCAGTAACCCGCGACATGTGACTGTGACCAGTGACCACTGACCAGTGACCAGTGACCACAGACCAGTGACCAGTGACCAGTGACTAGCGACCAGTGACCAGTGACCCGTGACATGTGACCCGTGACCAGTGACCAGTGACCAGGGCCCAGTCACCAGTCACCAGTCACCATTGACCTGTGACCAGTGACCAGTGACCACTGACCACTGACCAGTGACAAGTGACCAGTGACTTGTGACGAGTGACCAGCGACCTGTGACGAGTGACCAGTGACCAGTGCCCAGTGGCCAGTGACCAGTGTCCAGTGATCACTGACCAGTGGCCAGTGACTAGTGACCCGTGACATGTGACACGTGACCAGTGACCAGTGACCAGTGACCAGTAACCAGTGACCAGTGGCCAGTGACCTGTGACCAGTGACCAGTGACCAGTGACCAGTGAACAGTGACCATTGACCAGTGAGCAGTGACCGGTGACCACTCAGCAGTGACCAGCGACAGTGACCATTGAACAGCGACAGTGACCATTGACCAGTGACCAGTGACCATTGACAAGTGACCAGTGACCAGTGACCATTGACCAGTGACTTGTGACCAGTGACCCGCGACATGTGACTGTGACCAGTGACCACTGACCAGTGACCACAGACCAGTGACCAGTGACCAGTGACCAGTGACCAGTGACCAGTGACCAGTGACCAGTGACCAGTGACCAGTGACCAGTGACCAGTGATCAGTGACCAGTGACCGGTGACCGGTGACCGGTGACCAGTGACTAGCGACCAGTGAACAGTGACCCGTGACATGTGACCCGTGACCAGTGACCAGTGACCAGTGACCAGTGACCAGTGACCAGTGACCATTGACCAGTGACACGTGACCATTGATCTGTGACCAGTGACCAGTGACCAGTGACCAGTGACCACTGACCAGTGACCAGTGACCGGGGACCAGTGACTAGCGACCTGTGACCAGTGACCCGTGACATGTGACCCGTGACCAGTGACCAGTGACCAGGGCCCAGTCACCAGTCACCAGTCACCATTGACCTGTGACCAGTGACCACTGACCACTGACCAGTGACAAGTGACCAGTGACTTGTGGCGAGTGACCAGCGACCTGTGACTTGTGACCAGTGACCAGTGACCAGTGGCCAGTGACCAGTGTCCAGTGAGCACTGACCAGTGGCCAGTGACTAGTGACCCGTGACATGTGACACGTGACCAGTGACCAGTGACCAGTAACCCGCGACATGTGACTGTGACCAGTGACCACTGACCAGTGACCAGTGACCACAGACCAGTGACCAGTGACCAGTGACCAGTGACCAGTGACCAGTGACCAGTGACCATTGATCTGTGACCAGTGACCTGTGACCAGTGACCAGTGACCACTGACCAGTGACCGGGGACCAGTGACTAGCGAACAGTGACCAGTGACCCGTGACATGTGACATGTGACCAGTGACCAGTGACCAGGGCCCAGTCACCAGTCACCAGTCACCATTGATCTGTGACCAGTGACCAGTGACCAGTGACCAGTGACCAGTGACCAGTGACCACTGACCAGTGACCAGTGACCGGGGACCAGTGACTAGCGACCAGTGACCAGCGACCCGTGACATGTGACCCGTGACCAGTGACCAGTGACCAGTGACCAGGGCCCAGTGACCATTGACCAGTGACCAGTGGCCAGTGACCAGTGACCAGTGACCAGTGACAAGTGACCACTGACCAGTGACCACAGACCAGTGACCAGTGACCAGTGACCAGAGACCAGTGACCACTGACCAGTGACAAGTGACCAGTGACCAGTGACCATTGACCTTTGACCAGTGGCCAGTGACCAGTGACCAGTGACCAGTGACCAATGACCAGTGAACAGTGACCATTGACCAGTGACCACTGAGCAGTGACCAGCGACAGTGACCATTGAACAGCGACAGTGACCATTGACCAGTGACCAGTGACCAGTGACCATTGACCAGTGACCAGTGACCAGTGACCAGTGACCATTGACCAGTGACTTGTGACCAGTAACCCGCGACATGTGACTGTGACCAGTGACCACTGACCAGTGACCAGTGACCACAGACCAGTGACCAGTGACCAGTGACCAGTGACCAGTGACCAGTGACCATTGATCTGTGACCAGAGACCAGTGACCAGTGACCAGTGACCACTGACCAGTGACCAGTGACCGGGGACCAGTGACTAGCGACCAGTGACCAGTGACCCGTGACATGTGACCCGTGACCAGTGACCAGTGACCAGGGCCCAGTGACCAGTCACCAGTCACCATTGACCTGTGACCAGTGACCAGTGACCACTGACCACTGACCAGTGACAAGTGACCAGTGACTTGTGACGAGTGTCCAGCGACCTGTGACTTGTGACCAGTGACCAGTGACCAGTGGCCAGTGACCAGTGTCCAGTGAGCTCTGACCAGTGGCCAGTGACTAGTGACCCGTGACATGTGACACGTGACCAGTGACCAGTGACCAGGGCCCAGTGACCAGTCACCAGTTATCATTGACCTGTGACAAGTGACCAGTGACCACTGACCACTGACCAGTGACAAGTGACCAGTGACTTGTGACGAGTGACCAGCGACCTATGACTTGTGACCAGTGACCAGTGACCAGTGGCCAGTGACGAGTGTCCAGTGAGCACTGACCAGTGGCCAGTGACTAGTGACCCGTGACATGTGACACGTGACCAGTGACCAGTGACCAGGGCCCAGTGACCAGTCACCAGTTATCATTGACCTGTGACCAGTGACCAGTGACCACTGACCACTGACCAGTGACAAGTGACCAGTGACCAGTGACCAGTGACCAGTGACCAGAGACCAGTGACCAGTGACCAGTGACCATTGATCTGTGACCAGTGACCAGTGACCAGTGACCAGTGACCACTGACCAGTGACCATTGACCGGGGACCAGTGACTAGCGACCTGTGACCAGTCACCCGTGACATGTGACCCGTGACCAGTGACCAGTGACCAGTGACCGGTGACCAGTGACCAGTGACCAGTGACCAGTGACCAGTGACCACTGACCAGTGACTAGTGACCGGGGACCAGTGACTAGCGACTTGTGACCTGTCACCCGTGACATGTGACCCGTGACCAGTGACCAGTGGCCAGTGACCAGTGACCAGTGACCATTGACCAGTGACCAGTGGCCAGTGACCAGTGACCACTGAGCAGTGACCAGCGACAGTGACCATTGAACAGCGACAGTGACCATTGACCACTGACCAGTGACCAGTGACCAGTGACCATTGACCAGTGACCAGTGACCAGTGACCAGTGACCATTGACCAGTGACTTGTGACCAGTAACCCGCGACATGTGACTGTGACCAGTGACCACTGACCAGTGACCAGTGACCACAGACCAGTGACCAGTGACCAGTGACCAGTGACCGGGGACCAGTGACTAGCGACCAGTGACCAGTGACCCGTGACATGTGACCCGTGACCAGTGACCAGTGACCAGGGCCCAGTGACCAGTCACCAGTCACCATTGACCTGTGACCAGTGACCAGTGACCACTGACCACTGACCAGTGACAAGTGACCAGTGACTTGTGACGAGTGACCAGCGACCTGTGACTTGTGACCAGTGACCAGTGACCAGTGGCCAGTGACCAGTGTCCAGTGAGCACTGACCAGTGGCCAGTGACTAGTGACCAGTGACCCGTGACACGTGACCCGTACCCAGTGACCAGTGACCAGTGACCAGTGACCAGCGACCCGCGACATGTGACTGTGACCAGTTACCACTGACCAGTGACCAGTGACCACAGACCAGTGACAAGTGACCAGTGACCAGGGCCCAGTGACCAGTGAACAGTGACCATTGACCAGTGAGCAGTGACCACTGACCACTGAGCAGTGACCAGCGACAGTGACCATTGAACAGCGACAGTGACCATTGACCAGTGACCAGTGACCAGTGACCAGTGACCATTGACCAGTGACCAGTGACCATTGAGCAGTGACTTGTGACCAGTAACCCGCGACATGTGACTGTGACCAGTGACCACTGACCAGTGACCAGTGACCACAGACCAGTGACCAGTGACCAGTGACCAGTGACCATTGATCTGTGACCAGTGACCAGTGACCAGTGACCATTGACCAGTGACCAGTGACCAGTGACCATTGAACAGTGACTTGTGACCAGTAACCCGCGACATGTGACTGTGACCAGTGACCACTGACCAGTGACCAGTGACCACAGACCAGTGACCAGTGGCCAGTGACCCAGTGTCCAGTGAGCAGTAACCAGTGGCCAGTGACTAGTGACCCGTGACATGTGACACGTGACCAGTGACCAGTGACCAGTGACCAGTGACCAGCGACAGTAACCATTGAACAGCGACAGTGACCATTGACCAGTGACCAGTGACCAGTGACCATTGACCAGTGACCAGTGACCAGTGACCATTGACCAGTGACACGTGTCCAGTGACCAGTGACCAGTGACCAGTGACCAGTGACCAGTGACCAGTGACCAGTGACCATTGACCAGTGACACGTGACCATTGATCTGTGACCAGTGACCAGTGACCAGTGACCAGTGACCACTGACCAGTGACCAGTGACCGGGGACCAGTGACTAGCGACCTGTGACCAGTGACCCGTGACATGTGACCCGTGACCAGTGACCAGTGACCAGGGCCCAGTCACCAGTCACCAGTCACCATTGACCTGTGACCAGTGACCACTGACCACTGACCAGTGACAAGTGACCAGTGACTTGTGGCGAGTGACCAGCGACCTGTGACTTGTGACCAGTGACCAGTGACCAGTGGCCAGTGACCAGTGTCCAGTGAGCACTGACCAGTGGCCAGTGACTAGTGACCCGTGACATGTGACACGTGACCAGTGACCAGTGACCAGTAACCCGCGACATGTGACTGTGACCAGTGACCACTGACCAGTGACCAGTGACCACAGACCAGTGACCAGTGACCAGTGACCAGTGACCAGTGACCAGTGACCAGTGACCAGTGACCAGTGACCATTGATCTGTGACCAGTGACCAGTGACCAGTGACCAGTGACCAGTGACCAGTGACCACTGACCAGTGACCGGGGACCAGTGACTAGCGAACAGTGACCAGTGACCCGTGACATGTGACATGTGACAAGTGACCAGTGACCAGTGACCAGTGACAAGTGACCACTCAGCAGTGACCAGCGGCAGTGACCATTGAACAGCGACAGTGACCATTGACCTGTGACCAGTGACCAGTGACCAGTGACCATTGATCTGTGACCAGTGACCAGTGACCAGTGACCAGTGACCAGTGACCAGTGACCACTGACCAGTGACCAGTGACCGGGGACCAGTGACTAGCGACCAGTGACCAGTGACCCGTGACATGTGACCCGTGACCAGTGACCAGTGACCAGGGCCCAGTGACCAGTCACCAGTCACCATTGACCTGTGACCAGTGACCAGTGACCACTGACCACTGACCAGTGACAAGTGACCAGTGACTTGTGTCGAGTGACCAGCGACCTGTGACTTGTGACCAGTGACCAGTGACCAGTGGCCAGTGACTAGTGACCCGTGACATGTGACACGTGACCAGTGACCAGTGACCAGTGACCAGTGACCAGTAACCAGTGACCAGTGGCCAGTGACCTGTGACCAGTGACCAGTGACCAGTGACCAGTGACCACTGACCAGTGACCAGTGACCGGGGACCAGTGACTAGCGACCAGTGACCAGTGACCCGTGACATGTGACCCGTGACCAGTGACCAGTGACCAGGGCCCAGTGACCAGTCACCAGTCACCATTGACCTGTGACCAGTGACCAGTGACCACTGACCACTGACCAGTGACAAGTGACCAGTGACTTGTGACGAGTGACCAGCGACCTGTGACTTGTGACCAGTGACCAGTGACCAGTGGCCAGTGACCAGTGTCCAGTGAGCACTGACCAGTGGCCAGTGACTAGTGACCAGTGACCCGTGACACGTGACCCGTACCCAGTGACCAGTGACCAGTGACCAGTGACCAGTGACCAGTGACCAGTGACCAGTGACCAGTGACAAGTGACCAGTGACTTGTGACGAGTGACCAGCGACCTGTGACTTGTGACCAGTGACCAGTGACCAGTGGCCAGTGACCAGTGTCCAGTGAGTAGTGACCAGTGGCCAGTGACTAGTGACCCGTGACATGTGACACGTGACCAGTGACCAGTGACCAGTGACCAGTGACCAGCGACCCGCGACATGTGACTGTGACCAGTTACCACTGACCAGTGACCAGTGACCACAGACCAGTGACAAGTGACCAGTGACCAGGGCCCAGTGACCAGTGAACAGTGACCATTGACCAGTGAGCAGTGACCACTGACCACTGAGCAGTGACCAGCGACAGTGACCATTGAACAGCGACAGTGACCATTGACCAGTGACCAGTGACCAGTGACCAGTGACCATTGACCAGTGACCAGTGACCATTGAGCAGTGACTTGTGACCAGTAACCCGCGACATGTGACTGTGACCAGTGACCACTGACCAGTGACCAGTGACCACAGACCAGTGACCAGTGACCAGTGACCAGTGACCATTGATCTGTGACCAGTGACCAGTGACCAGTGACCATTGACCAGTGACCAGTGACCAGTGACCATTGAACAGTGACTTGTGACCAGTAACCCGCGACATGTGACTGTGACCAGTGACCACTGACCAGTGACCAGTGACCACAGACCAGTGACCAGTGACCAGTGACTAGCGACCAGTGACCAGTGACCCGTGACATGTGACCCGTGACCAGTGACCAGTGACCAGGGCCCAGTCACCAGTCACCAGTCACCATTGACCTGTGACCAGTGACCAGTGACCACTGACCACTGACCAGTGACAAGTGACCAGTGACTTGTGACGAGTGACCAGCGACCTGTGACGAGTGACCAGTGACCAGTGCCCAGTGGCCAGTGACCAGTGTCCAGTGATCACTGACCAGTGGCCAGTGACTAGTGACCCGTGACATGTGACACGTGACCAGTGACCAGTGACCAGTGACCAGTAACCAGTGACCAGTGGCCAGTGACCTGTGACCAGTGACCAGTGACCAGTGACCAGTGAACAGTGACCATTGACCAGTGAGCAGTGACCGGTGACCACTCAGCAGTGACCAGCGACAGTGACCATTGAACAGCGACAGTGACCATTGACCAGTGACCAGTGACCATTGACAAGTGACCAGTGACCAGTGACCATTGACCAGTGACTTGTGACCAGTGACCCGCGACATGTGACTGTGACCAGTGACCACTGACCAGTGACCACAGACCAGTGACCAGTGACCAGTGACCAGTGACCAGTGACCAGTGACCAGTGACCAGTGACCAGTGACCAGTGACCAGTGACCAGTGATCAGTGACCAGTGACCGGTGACCGGTGACCGGTGACCAGTGACTAGCGACCAGTGAACAGTGACCCGTGACATGTGACCCGTGACCAGTGACCAGTGACCAGTGACCAGTGACCAGTGACCAGTGACCATTGACCAGTGACACGTGACCATTGATCTGTGACCAGTGACCAGTGACCAGTGACCAGTGACCACTGACCAGCGACCAGTGACCGGGGACCAGTGACTAGCGACCTGTGACCAGTGACCCGTGACATGTGACCCGTGACCAGTGACCAGTGACCAGGGCCCAGTCACCAGTCACCAGTCACCATTGACCTGTGACCAGTGACCACTGACCACTGACCAGTGACAAGTGACCAGTGACTTGTGGCGAGTGACCAGCGACCTGTGACTTGTGACCAGTGACCAGTGACCAGTGGCCAGTGACCAGTGTCCAGTGAGCACTGACCAGTGGCCAGTGACTAGTGACCCGTGACATGTGACACGTGACCAGTGACCAGTGACCAGTAACCCGCGACATGTGACTGTGACCAGTGACCACTGACCAGTGACCAGTGACCACAGACCAGTGACCAGTGACCAGTGACCAGTGACCAGTGACCAGTGACCATTGATCTGTGACCAGTGACCTGTGACCAGTGACCAGTGACCACTGACCAGTGACCGGGGACCAGTGACTAGCGAACAGTGACCAGTGACCCGTGACATGTGACATGTGACCAGTGACCAGTGACCAGGGCCCAGTCACCAGTCACCAGTCACCATTGATCTGTGACCAGTGACCAGTGACCAGTGACCAGTGACCAGTGACCAGTGACCACTGACCAGTGACCAGTGACCGGGGACCAGTGACTAGCGACCAGTGACCAGCGACCCGTGACATGTGACCCGTGACCAGTGACCAGTGACCAGTGACCAGGGCCCAGTGACCATTGACCAGTGACCAGTGGCCAGTGACCAGTGACCAGTGACCAGTGACCAGTGACCACTGACCAGTGACCACAGACCAGTGACCAGTGACCAGTGACCAGAGACCAGTGACCACTGACCAGTGACAAGTGACCAGTGACCAGTGACCATTGACCTTTGACCAGTGACCATTGACCAGTGGCCAGTGACCAGTGACCATTGACCAGTGACCAGTGACCAGTGACCAGGGCCCAGTGACCATTGACCAGTGACCAGTGGCCAGTGACCAGTGACCAGTGACCAGTGACCAATGACCAGTGAACAGTGACCATTGACCAGTGACCACTGAGCAGTGACCAGCGACAGTGACCATTGAACAGCGACAGTGACCATTGACCAGTGACCAGTGACCAGTGACCATTGACCAGTGACCAGTGACCAGTGACCAGTGACCATTGACCAGTGACTTGTGACCAGTAACCCGCGACATGTGACTGTGACCAGTGACCACTGACCAGTGACCAGTGACCACAGACCAGTGACCAGTGACCAGTGACCAGTGACCAGTGACCAGTGACCATTGATCTGTGACCAGAGACCAGTGACCAGTGACCAGTGACCACTGACCAGTGACCAGTGACCGGGGACCAGTGACTAGCGACCAGTGACCAGTGACCAGTGGCCAGTGACCAGTGTCCAGTGAGCAGTAACCAGTGGCCAGTGACTAGTGACCCGTGACATGTGACACGTGACCAGTGACCAGTGACCAGTGACCAGTGACCAGCGACAGTAACCATTGAACAGCGACAGTGACCATTGACCAGTGACCAGTGACCAGTGACCATTGACCAGTGACCAGTGACCAGTGACCATTGACCAGTGACACGTGACCAGTGACCAGTGACCAGTGACCAGTGACCAGTGACCAGTGACCAGTGACCATTGATCTGTGACCAGTGACCAGTGACCAGTGACCAGTGACCAGTGACCACTGACCAGTGACCAGTGACCGGAGACCAGTGACTAGCGACCAGTGACCAGTGAACCGTGACATGTGACCCGTGACCAGTTACCACTGACCAGTGACCAGTGACCACAGACCAGTGACAAGTGACCAGTGACCAGGGCCCAGTGACCAGTGAACAGTGACCATTGACCAGTGGGCAGTGACCACTGACCACTGAGCAGTGACCAGCGACAGTGACCATTGAACAGCGACAGTGACCATTGACCAGTGACCAGTGACCAGTGACCAGTGACCAGTGACCATTGACCAGTGACCAGTGACCATTGACCAGTGACTTGTGACCAGTAACCCGCGACATGTGACTGTGACCAGTGACCACTGACCAGTGACCAGTGACCACAGACCAGTGACCAGTGACCAGTGACCAGTGACCAGTGACCAGTGACCAGTGACCATTGATCTGTGACCAGTGACCAGTGACCAGTGACCATTGACCAGTGACCAGTGACCAGTGACCATTGAACAGTGACTTGTGACCAGTAACCCGCGACATGTGACTGTGACCAGTGACCACTGACCAGTGACCAGTGACCACAGACCAGTGACCAGTGACCAGTGACTAGCGACCAGTGACCAGTGACCCGTGACATGTGACCCGTGACCAGTGACCAGTGACCAGGGCCCAGTCACCAGTCACCAGTCACCATTGACCTGTGACCAGTGACCAGTGACCACTGACCACTGACCAGTGACAAGTGACCAGTGACTTGTGACGAGTGACCAGCGACCTGTGACGAGTGACCAGTGACCAGTGCCCAGTGGCCAGTGACCAGTGCCCAGTGAGCACTGACCAGTGGCCAGTGACTAGTGACCCGTGACATGTGACACGTGACCAGTGACCAGTGACCAGTGACCAGTGACCAGTGACCAGTAACCAGTGACCAGTGGCCAGTGACCTGTGACCAGTGACCAGTGACCAGTGACCAGTGAACAGTGACCATTGACCAGTGAGCAGTGACCGGTGACCACTCAGCAGTGACCAGCGACAGTGACCATTGAACAGCGACAGTGACCATTGACCAGTGACCAGTGACCAGTGACCATTGACCAGTGACTTGTGACCAGTGACCCGCGACATGTGACTGTGACCAGTGACCACTGACCAGTGACCACAGACCAGTGACCAGTGACCAGTGACCAGTGACCAGTGACCAGTGACCAGTGACCAGTGACCACTGACCAGTGACAAGTGACCAGTGACTTGTGACCAGTGACCAGTGACCTGTGACTTGTGACCAGTGACCAGTGACCAGTGTCCAGTGACCAGTGACCAGTGACCAGTGACCAGTGACCAGTGACCAGTGACCAGTGACCAGTGACCAGTGATCAGTGACCAGTGACCGGTGACCGGTGACCGGTGACCAGTGACTAGCGACCAGTGAACAGTGACCCGTGACATGTGACCCGTGACCAGTGACCAGTGACCAGTGACCAGTGACCAGTGACCAGTGACCAGGGCCCAGTGACCAGTCACCAGTCACCATTGACCTGTGACCAGTGACCAGTGACCACTGACAACTGACCAGTGACAAGTGACCAGTGACTTGTGACGAGTGACCAGCGACCTGTGACTTGTGACAAGTGACCAGTGACCAGTGGCCAGTGACCAGTGTCCAGTGAGCAGTAACCAGTGGCCAGTGACTAGTGACCCGTGACATGTGACACGTGACCAGTGACCAGTGACCAGTGACCAGTGACCAGTGACCAGTGACCAGCGACAGTAACCATTGAACAGCGACAGTGACCATTGACCAGTGACCAGTGACCAGTGACCATTGACCAGTGACCAGTGACCAGTGACCAGTGACCATTGACCAGTGACACGTGACCAGTGACCAGTGACCAGTGACCAGTGACCAGTGACCAGTGACCATTGATCTGTGACCAGTGACCAGTGACCAGTGACCAGTGACCAGTGACCAGTGACTTGTGACCAGTGACCCGCGACATGTGACTGTGACCAGTGACCACTTACCAGTGACCACAGACCAGTGACCAGTGACCAGTGACCAGTGACCACTGACCAGTGACAAGTGACCAGTGACTTGTGACCAGTGACCAGTGACCTGTGACTTGTAACCAGTGACCAGTGACCAGTGTCCAGTGACCAGTGACCAGTGACCAGTGACCAGTGACCAGTGACCAGTGACCAGTGACCAGTGAGCACTGACCAGTGATCAGTGACCGGGGACCAGTGACTAGCGACCAGTGACCAGTCACCCGTGACATGTGACCCGTGACCAGTGACCAGTGACCAGTGACCAGTGACCAGTGACCATTGACCATTAACCAGTGACCAGTGGCCAGTGACCAGTGAACAGTGACCATTGACCAGTGAGCAGTGACCAGTGACCACTGAGCAGTGACCAGCGACAGTGACCATTGACCAGTGACCAGTGACCAGTGACCAGTGACCAGTGACTTGTGACCAGTGACCCGCGACATGTGACTGTGACCAGTTACCACTGACCAGTGACCAGTGACCACAGACCAGTAACAAGTGACCAGTGACCAGTGACCAGTGACCAGTGACCAGTGACCAGTGACCAGTGACCAGAGACCAGTGACCAGTGACCAGTGACCATTGATCTGTGACCAGTGACCAGTGACCAGTGACCAGTGACCACTGACCAGTGACCATTGACCGGGGACCAGTGACTAGCGACCTGTGACCAGTCACCCGTGACATGTGACCCGTGACCAGTGACCAGTGACCAGTGACCAGTGACCAGTGACCATTGACCAGTGACCAGTTGCCAGTGACCAGTGACCAGTGACCAGTGAACAGTGACCATTGACCAGTGAGCAGTGACCAGTGACCACTGAGCAGTGACCAGCGACAGTGACCATTGAACAGCGACAGTGACCATTGACCAGTGACCAGTGACCAGTGACCAGTGACCAGTGACCACTGACCAGTGACCAGTGACCGGGGACCAGTGACTAGCGACCAGTGACCAGTGACCCGTAACATGTGACCCGTGACCAGTGACCAGTGACCAGGGCCCAGTGACCAGTCACCAGTCACCATTGACCTGTGACCAGTGACCAGTGATCACTGACCACTGACCAGTGACAAGTGACCAGTGACTTGTGGCGAGTGACCAGCGACCTGTGACTTGTGACCAGTGACCAGTGACCAGTGGCCAGTGACCAGTGTCCAGTGAGCACTGACGAGTGGCCAGTGACTAGTGAACCGTGACATGTGACACGTGACCAGTGACCAGTGACCAGTGACCAGTGACCAGCGACCCGCGACATGTGACTGTGACCAGTTACCACTGACCAGTGACCAGTGACCACAGACCAGTGACAAGTGACCAGTGACCAGGGCCCAGTGACCAGTGAACAGTGACCATTGACCAGTGAGCAGTGACCACTGACCACTGAGCAGTGACCAGCGACAGTGACCATTGAACAGCGACAGTGACCATTGACCAGTGACCAGTGACCAGTGACCATTGACCAGTGACCAGTGACCATTGACCAGTGACTTGTGACCAGTAACCCGCGACATGTGACTGTGACCAGTGACCACAGACCAGTGACCAGTGACCAGTGACCAGTGACCAGTGACCAGTGACCAGTGACCATTGATCTGTGACCAGTGACCAGTGACCAGTGACCATTGACCAGTGACCAGTGACCAGTGACCATTGAACAGTGACTTGTGACCAGTAACCCGCGACATGTGACTGTGACCAGTGACCACTGACCAGTGACCAGTGACCACAGACCAGTGACCAGTGACCAGTGACTAGCGACCAGTGACCAGTGACCCGTGACATGTGACCCGTGACCAGTGACCAGTGACCAGGGCCCAGTCACCAGTCACCAGTCACCATTGACCTGTGACCAGTGACCAGTGACCACTGACCACTGACCAGTGACAAGTGACCAGTGACTTGTGACGAGTGACCAGCGACCTGTGACGAGTGACCAGTGACCAGTGCCCAGTGGCCAGTGACCAGTGTCCAGTGAGCACTGACCAGTGGCCAGTGACTAGTGACCCGTGACATGTGACACGTGACCAGTGACCAGTGACCAGTGACCAGTGACCAGTGACCAGTAACCAGTGACCAGTGGCCAGTGACCTGTGACCAGTGACCAGTGGCCAGTGACCAGTGAACAGTGACCATTGACCAGTGAGCAGTGACCGGTGACCACTCAGCAGTGACCAGCGACAGTGACCATTGAACAGCGACAGTGACCATTGACCAGTGACCAGTGACCAGTGACCAGTGACCATTGACAAGTGACCAGTGACCAGTGACCATTGACCAGTGACTTGTGACCAGTGACCCGCGACATGTGACTGTGACCAGTGACCACTGACCAGTGACCACAGACCAGTGACCAGTGACCAGTGACCAGTGACCAGTGACCAGTGACCAGTGACCAGTGACCACTGACCAGTGACAAGTGACCAGTGACTTGTGACCAGTGACCAGTGACCTGTGACTTGTGACCAGTGACCAGTGACCAGTGTCCAGTGACCAGTGACCAGTGACCAGTGACCAGTGACCAGTGACCAGTGACCAGTGACCAGTGACCAGTGATCAGTGACCAGTGACCGGTGACCGGTGACCGGTGACCAGTGACTAGCGACCAGTGAACAGTGACCCGTGACATGTGACACGTGACCAGTGACCAGTGACCAGTGACCAGTGACCAGTGACCAGTGACCAGGGCCCAGTGACCAGTCACCAGTCACCATTGACCTGTGACCAGTGACCAGTGACCACTGACAACTGACCAGTGACAAGTGACCAGTGACTTGTGACGAGTGACCAGCGACCTGTGACTTGTGACAAGTGACCAGTGACCAGTGGCCAGTGACCAGTGTCCAGTGAGCAGTAACCAGTGGCCAGTGACTAGTGACCCGTGACATGTGACACGTGACCAGTGACCAGTGACCAGTGACCAGTGACCAGCGACAATAACCATTGAACAGCGACAGTGACCATTGACCAGTGACCAGTGACCAGTGACCATTGACCAGTGACCAGTGACCAGTGACCATTGACCAGTGACACGTGACCAGTGACCAGTGACCAGTGACCAGTGACCAGTGACCAGTTACCAGTGACCAGTGACCAGTGACCAGTGACCAGTGACCAGTGACAAGTGACCAGTGACCATTGATCTGTGACCAGTGACCAGTGACCAGTGACCAGTGACCAGTGACCAGTGACCACTGACCAGTGACCAGTGACCGGAGACCAGTGACTAGCGACCAGTGACCAGTGAACCGTGACATGTGACCCGTGACCAGTGACCAGTGACCAGTGACCAGTGACCATTGACCAGTGACCAGTGGCCAGTGACCAGTGACCAGTGACCAGTGAACAGTGACCATTGACCAGTGAGCAGTGACCAGTGACCACTGAGCAGTGACCAGCGACAGTGACCAGTGACCAGTGACCAGTGACCATTGATCTGTGACCAGTGACTAGCGACCAGTGACCAGTGACCCGTGACATGTGACACGTGACCAGTGACCAGTGACCAGGGCCCAGTCACCAGTCACCAGTCACCATTGACCTGTGACCAGTGACCAGTGACCACTGACCACTGACCAGTGACAAGTGACCAGTGACTTGTGGCGAGTGACCAGCGACCTGTGACTTGTGACCAGTGACCAGTGACCAGTGGCCAGTGACCAGTGTCCAGTGAGCACTGACCAGTGGCCAGTGACTAGTGACCCGTGACATGTGACACGTGACCAGTGACCAGTGACCAGTGACCAGTGACCAGTAACCAGTGACCAGTGGCCAGTGACCTGTGACCAGTGACCATTAACCAGTGACCAGTGGCCAGTGACCAGTGACCAGTGACCAGTGAACAGTGACCATTGACCAGTGAGCAGAGACCAGTGACCACTGAGCAGTGACCAGCGACAGTGACCATTGACCAGTGAACAGTGACCAGTGACCAGTGACCAGTGACTTGTGACCAGTGACCCGCGACATGTGACTGTGACCAGTTACCACTGACCAGTGACCAGTGACCACAGACCAGTAACAAGTGACCAGTGACCAGTGACCAGTGACCAGTGACCAGTGACCAGTGACCAGTGACCAGAGACCAGTGACCAGTGACCAGTGACCATTGATCTGTGACCAGTGACCAGTGACCAGTGACCAGTGACCACTGACCAGTGACCATTGACCGGGGACCAGTGACTAGCGACCTGTGACCAGTCACCCGTGACATGTGACCCGTGACCAGTGACCAGTGACCAGTGACCAGTGACCAGTGACCAGTGACCAGTGACCAGTGACCAGTGACCAGTGACCAGTGACCATTGATCTGTGACCAGTGACCAGTGACCAGTGACCAGTGACCACTGACCAGTGACTAGTGACCGGGGACCAGTGACTAGCGACCTGTGACCAGTCACCCGTGACATGTGACCCGTGACCAGTGACCAGTGACCAGTGACCAGTGACCAGTGACCATTGACCAGTGACCAGTGGCCAGTGACCAGTGACCACTGAGCAGTGACCAGCGACAGTGACCATTGAACAGCGACAGTGACCATTGACCAGTGACCAGTGACCAGTGACCAGTGACCATTGACCAGTGACCAGTGACCAGTGACCAGTGACCATTGACCAGTGACTTGTGACCAGTAACCCGCGACATGTGACTGTGACCAGTGACCACTGACCAGTGACCAGTGACCACAGACCAGTGACCAGTGACCAGTGACCAGTGACCAGTGACCAGTGACCATTGATCTGTGACCAGTGACCAGTGACCAGTGACCAGTGACCACTGACCAGTGACCAGTGACCGGGGACCAGTGACTAGCGACAAGTGACCAGTGACCCGTGACATGTGACCCGTGACCAGTGACCAGTGACCAGGGCCCAGTCACCAGTCACCAGTCACCATTGACCTGTGACCAGTGACCAGTGACCACTGACCACTGACCAGTGACAAGTGACCAGTGACTTGTGGCGAGTGACCAGCGACCTGTGACTTGTGACCAGTGACCAGTGACCAGTGGCCAGTGACCAGTGTCCAGTGAGCACTGATCAGTGGCCAGTGACTAGTGACCCGTGACATGTGACACGTGACCAGTGACCAGTGACCAGTGACCAGTGACCAGTAACCAGTGACCAGTGGCCAGTGACCTGTGACCAGTGACCATTAACCAGTGACCAGTGGCCAGTGACCAGTGACCAGTGACCAGTGAACAGTGACCATTGACCAGTGAGCAGAGACCAGTGACCACTGAGCAGTGACCAGCGACAGTGACCATTGACCAGTGAACAGTGACCAGTGACCAGTGACCAGTGACTTGTGACCAGTGACCCGCGACATGTGACTGTGACCAGTTACCACTGACCAGTGACCAGTGACCACAGACCAGTAACAAGTGACCAGTGACCAGTGACCAGTGACCAGTGACCAGTGACCAGTGACCAGTGACCAGAGACCAGTGACCAGTGACCAGTGACCATTGATCTGTGACCAGTGACCAGTGACCAGTGACCAGTGACCACTGACCAGTGACCATTGACCGGGGACCAGTGACTAGCGACCTGTGACCAGTCACCCGTGACATGTGACCCGTGACCAGTGACCAGTGACCAGTGACCAGTGACCAGTGACCAGTGACCAGTGACCAGTGACCAGTGACCAGTGACCAGTGACCATTGATCTGTGACCAGTGACCAGTGACCAGTGACCAGTGACCACTGACCAGTGACTAGTGACCGGGGACCAGTGACTAGCGACCTGTGACCAGTCACCCGTGACATGTGACCCGTGACCAGTGACCAGTGACCAGTGACCAGTGACCAGTGACCATTGACCAGTGACCAGTGGCCAGTGACCAGTGACCACTGAGCAGTGACCAGCGACAGTGACCATTGAACAGCGACAGTGACCATTGACCAGTGACCAGTGACCAGTGACCAGTGACCATTGACCAGTGACCAGTGACCAGTGACCAGTGACCATTGACCAGTGACTTGTGACCAGTAACCCGCGACATGTGACTGTGACCAGTGACCACTGACCAGTGACCAGTGACCACAGACCAGTGACCAGTGACCAGTGACCAGTGACCAGTGACCAGTGACCATTGATCTGTGACCAGTGACCAGTGACCAGTGACCAGTGACCACTGACCAGTGACCAGTGACCGGGGACCAGTGACTAGCGACAAGTGACCAGTGACCCGTGACATGTGACCCGTGACCAGTGACCAGTGACCAGGGCCCAGTGACCAGTCACCAGTTATCATTGACCTGTGACCAGTGACCATTGACCACTGACCACTGACCAGTGACAAGTGACCAGTGACTTGTGACGAGTGACCAGCGACCTGTGACTTGTGACCAGTGACCAGTGACCAGTGGCCAGTGACCAGTGTCCAGTGAGCACTGACCAGTGGCCAGTGACTAGTGACCCGTGACATGTGACACGTGACCAGTGACCAGTGACCAGGGCCCAGTGACCAGTCACCAGTTATCATTGACCTGTGACCAGTGACCAGTGACCACTGACCACTGACCAGTGACAAGTGACCAGTGACTTGTGACGAGTGACCAGCGACCTGTGACTTGTGACCAGTGACCAGTGACCAGTGGCCAGTGACGAGTGTCCAGTGAGCACTGACCAGTGGCCAGTGACTAGTGACCCGTGACATGTGACACGTGACCAGTGACCAGTGACCAGTGACCAGTGACCACTCAGCAGTGACCAGCGACAGTGACCATTGAACAGCGACAGTGACCATTGACCAGTGACCAGTGACCAGTGACCAGTGACCAGTGACCATTGACCAGTGACCAGTGACCAGTGACCAGTGACCATTGACCAGTGACTTGTGACCAGTGACCCGCGACATGTGACTGTGACCAGTTACCACTGACCAGTGACCACAGACCAGTGACCAGTGACCAGTGACCAGTGACAAGTGACCAGTGACCACTGACCAGTGACCAGTGACCGGGGACCAGTGACTAGCGACCCGTGACCAGTGACCCGTGACATGTGACCCGTGACCAGTGACCAGTGACCAGTGACCAGTGACCAGTGACCAGTGACCAGTGACCAGTGACCAGTGACAAGTGACCAGTGACTTGTGACGAGTGACCAGCGACCTGTGACTTGTGACCAGTGACCAGTGACCAGTGGCCAGTGACCAGTGTCCAGTGAGCAGTGACCAGTGGCCAGTGACTAGTGACCCGTGACATGTGACACGTGACCAGTGACCAGTGACCAGTGACCAGTGACCAGCGACCCGCGACTGTGACCAGTTACCACTGACCAGTGACCAGTGACCACAGACCAGTGACAAGTGACCAGTGACCAGGGCCCAGTGACCAGTGAACAGTGACCATTGACCAGTGAGCAGTGACCACTGACCACTGAGCAGTGACCAGCGACAGTGACCATTGAACAGCGACAGTGACCATTGACCAGTGACCAGTGACCAGTGACCAGTGACCATTGACCAGTGACCAGTGACCATTGACCAGTGACTTGTGACCAGTAACCCGCGACATGTGACTGTGACCAGTGACCACTGACCAGTGACTAGCGACCTGTGACCAGTCACCCGTGACATGTGACCCGTGACCAGTGACCAGTGACCAGTGACCAGTGACCAGTGACCATTGACCAGTGACCAGTGGCCAGTGACCAGTGACCAGTGACCACAGACCAGTGACCAGTGACCAGTGACCAGTGACCAGTGACCACTAACCAGTGACAAGTGACCAGTGACTTGTGACCAGTGACCAGTGACCTGTGACTTGTAACCAGTGACCAGTGACCAGTGTCCAGTGACCAGTGACCAGTGACCAGTGACCAGTGACCAGTGACCAGTGACCAGTGACCAGTGACCAGTGACCAGTGACCACTGACCAGTGACAAGTGACCAGTGACTTGTGACCAGTGACCAGTGACCTGTGACTTGTAACCAGTGACCAGTGACCAGTGACCAGTGACCAGTGACCAGTGATCAGTGACCAGTGACCGGTGACCGGTGACCGGTGACCAGTGACTAGCGACCAGTGAACAGTGACCCGTGACATGTGACCCGTGACCAGTGACCAGTGACCAGTGACCAGTGACCAGTGACCAGTGACCAGGGCCCAGTGACCAGTCACCAGTCACCATTGACCTGTGACCAGTGACCAGTGACCACTGACAACTGACCAGTGACAAGTGACCAGTGACTTGTGACGAGTGACCAGCGACCTGTGACTTGTGACAAGTGACCAGTGACCAGTGGCCAGTGACCAGTGTCCAGTGAGCAGTAACCAGTGGCCAGTGACTAGTGACCCGTGACATGTGACACGTGACCAGTGACCAGTGACCAGTGACAAGTGACCAGTGACTTGTGACCAGTGACCAGTGACCTGTGACTTGTGACCAGTGACCAGTGACCAGTGTCCAGTGACCAGTGACCAGTGCACAGTGACCAGTGACCAGTGACCAGTGACCAGTGACCAGTGACCAGTGATCAGTGACCAGTGACCGGTGACCGGTGACCGGTGACCAGTGACTAGCGACCAGTGAACAGTGACCCGTGACATGTGACCCGTGACCAGTGACCAGTGACCAGTGACCAGTGACCAGTGACCAGTGACCAGGGCCCAGTGACCAGTCACCAGTCACCATTGACCTGTGACCAGTGACCAGTGACCACTGACAACTGACCAGTGACAAGTGACCAGTGACTTGTGACGAGTGACCAGCGACCTGTGACTTGTGACAAGTGACCAGTGACCAGTGGCCAGTGACCAGTGTCCAGTGAGCAGTAACCAGTGGCCAGTGACTAGTGACCCGTGACATGTGACACGTGACCAGTGACCAGTGACCAGTAACCAGTGACCAGCGACAGTAACCATTGAACAGCGACAGTGACCATTGACCAGTGACCAGTGACCAGTGACCATTGACCATTGACCAGTGACCAGTGACCAGTGACCATTGACCAGTGACACGTGACCAGTGACCAGTGACCAGTGACCAGTGACCAGTGACCAGTGACCAGTGACCAGTGACCAGTGACCAGTGACCAGTGACCATTGATCTGTGACCAGTGACCAGTGACCAGTGACCAGTGACCAGTGACCAGTGACCACTGACCAGTGACCAGTGACCGGAGACCAGTGACTAGCGACCAGTGACCAGTGAACCGTGACATGTGACCCGTGACCAGTGACCAGTGACCAGTGACCAGTGACCATTGACCAGTGACCAGTGGCCAGTGACCAGTGACCAGTGACCAGTGAACAGTGACCATTGACCAGTGAGCAGTGACCAGTGACCACTGAGCAGTGACCAGCGACAGTGACCAGTGACCAGTGACCAGTGACCATTGATCTGTGACCAGTGACTAGCGACCAGTGACCAGTGACCCGTGACATGTGACACGTGACCAGTGACCAGTGACCAGGGCCCAGTCACCAGTCACCAGTCACCATTGACCTGTGACCAGTGACCAGTGACCACTGACCACTGACCAGTGACAAGTGACCAGTGACTTGTGGCGAGTGACCAGCGACCTGTGACTTGTGACCAGTGACCAGTGACCAGTGGCCAGTGACCAGTGTCCAGTGAGCACTGACCAGTGGCCAGTGACTAGTGACACGTGACATTTGACACGTGACCTGTGACCAGTGACTAGTGACCAGTGACCAGTAACCAGTGACCAGTGACCAGTGACCATTGACAAGTGACCAGTGACCAGTGACCATTGACCAGTGACTTGTGACCAGTGACCCGCGACATGTGACTGTGACCAGTGACCACTTACCAGTGACCACAGACCAGTGACCAGTGACCAGTGACCAGTGACCAGTGACCAGTGACCACTGACCAGTGACAAGTGACCAGTGACTTGTGGCCAGTGACCAGTGACCTGTGACTTGTAACCAGTGACCAGTGACCAGTGTCCAGTGACCAGTGACCAGTGACCAGTGACCAGTGACCAGTGAGCACTGACCAGTGATCAGTGACCGGGGACCAGTGACTAGCGACCAGTGACCAGTCACCCGTGACATGTGACCCGTGACCAGTGACCAGTGACCAGTGACCACTGACCAGTGACCATTAACCAGTGACCAGTGGACAGTGACCAGTGACCAGTGACCAGCGACAGTGACCATTGACCAGTGACCAGTGACCAGTGACCAGTGACCAGTGACTTGTGACCAGTGACCCGCGACATGTGACTGTGACCAGTTACCACTGACCAGTGACCAGTGACCACAGACCAGTAACAAGTGACCAGTGACCAGTGACCAGTGACCAGTGACCAGTGACCAGTGACCAGTGACCAGAGACCAGTGACCAGTGACCAGTGACCATTGATCTGTGACCAGTGACCAGTGACCAGTGACCAGTGACCACTGACCAGTGACCATTGACCGGGGACCAGTGACTAGCGACCTGTGACCAGTCACCCGTGACATGTGACCCGTGACCAGTGACCAGTGACCAGTGACCAGTGACCAGTGACCATTGACCAGTGACCAGTGGCCAGTGACCAGTGACCAGTGACCACAGACCAGTGACCAGTGACCAGTGACCAGTGACCAGTGACCACTGACCAGTGACAAGTGACCAGTGACTTGTGACCAGTGACCAGTGACCTGTGACTTGTAACCAGTGACCAGTGACCAGTGTCCAGTGACCAGTGACCAGTGACCAGTGACCAGTGACCAGTGACCAGTGACCAGTGACCAGTGACCAGTGACCAGTGACCACTGACCAGTGACAAGTGACCAGTGACTTGTGACCAGTGACCAGTGACCTGTGACTTGTAACCAGTGACCAGTGACCAGTGTCCAGTGACCAGTGACCAGTGACCAGTGACCAGTGACCAGTGACCAGTGACCAGTGACCAGTGACCAGTGACCACTGACCAGTGACCAGTGACCGGGGACCAGTGACTAGCGACCAGTGACCAGTCACCCGTGACATGTGACCCGTGACCAGTGACCAGTGACCAGTGACCAGTGACCAGTGACCATTAACCAGTGACCAGTGGCCAGTGACCAGTGACCAGTGACCAGTGAACAGTGACCATTGACCAGTGAGCAGTGACCAGTGACCACAGAGCAGTGACCAGCGACAGTGACCATTGACCAGTGACCAGTGACCAGTGACCAGTGACCAGTGACTTGTGACCAGTGACCCGCGACATGTGACTGTGACCAGTTACCACTGACCAGTGACCAGTGACCACAGACCAGTAACAAGTGACCAGTGACCAGTGACCAGTGACCAGTGACCAGTGACCAGTGACCAGTGACCAGAGACCAGTGACCAGTGACCAGTGACCATTGATCTGTGACCAGTGACCAGTGACCAGTGACCAGTGACCACTGACCAGTGACCATTGACCGGGGACCAGTGACTAGCGACCTGTGACCAGTCACCCGTGACATGTGACCCGTGACCAGTGACCAGTGACCAGTGACCAGTGACCAGTGACCATTGACCAGTGACCAGTTGCCAGTGACCAGTGACCAGTGACCAGTGAACAGTGACCATTGACCAGTGAGCAGTGACCAGTGACCACTGAGCAGTGACCAGCGACAGTGACCATTGAACAGCGACAGTGACCATTGACCAGTGACCAGTGACCAGGGACCAGTGACCAGTGACCACTGACCAGTGACCAGTGACCGGGGACCAGTGACTAGCGACCAGTGACCAGTGACCCGTAACATGTGACCCGTGACGAGTGACCAGTGACCAGGGCCCAGTGACCAGTCACCAGTCACCATTGACCTGTGACCAGTGACCAGTGATCACTGACCACTGACCAGTGACAAGTGACCAGTGACTTGTGGCGAGTGACCAGCGACCTGTGACTTGTGACCAGTGACCAGTGACCAGTGGCCAGTGACCAGTGTCCAGTGAGCACTGACGAGTGGCCAGTGACTAGTGACCCGTGACATGTGACACGTGAGCAGTGACCAGTGACCAGTGACCAGTGACCAGCGACCCGCGACATGTGACTGTGACCAGTTACCACTGACCAGTGACCAGTGACCACAGACCAGTGACAAGTGACCAGTGACCAGGGCCCAGTGACCAGTGAACAGTGACCATTGACCAGTGAGCAGTGACCACTGACCACTGAGCAGTGACCAGCGACAGTGACCATTGAACAGCGACAGTGACCATTGACCAGTGACCAGTGACCAGTGACCAGTGACCATTGACCAGTGACCAGTGACCAGTGACCAGTGACCATTGACCAGTGACTTGTGACCAGTAACCCGCGACATGTGACTGTGACCAGTGACCACTGACCAGTGACCAGTGACCACAGACCAGTGACCAGTGACCACTGACCAGTGACCAGTGACCAGTGACCAGTTACCAGTGACCAGTGACCAGTGACCATTGATCTGTGACCAGTGACTAGCGACCAGTGACCCGTGACATGTGACCAGTGACCAGGGCCCAGTCACCAGTCACCAGTCACCATTGACCTGTGACCAGTGACCAGTGACCACTGACCACTGACCAGTAACCAGTGACCAGTGGCCAGTGACCTGTGACCAGTGACCAGTGACCAGTGACCAGTGAACAGTGACCATTGACCAGTGAGCAGTGACCAGTGACAACTCAGCAGTGACCAGCGACAGTGACCATTGAACAGCGACAGTGACCATTGACCAGTGACCAGTGACCAGTGACCAGTGACCATTGACAAGTGACCAGTGACCAGTGACCATTGACCAGTGACTTGTGACCAGTGACCCGCGACATGTGACTGTGACCAGTGACCACTTACCAGTGACCAGTGACCAGTGACCAGTGACCAGTGACCATTGATCTGTGACCAGTGACTAGCGACCAGTGACCCGTGACATGTGACCCGTGACCAGTGACCAGTGACCAGTGACCAGTGACCATTGACAAGTGACCAGTGACCAGTGACCATTGACCAGTGACTTGTGACCAGTGACCCGCGACATGTGACTGTGACCAGTGACCACTTACCAGTGACCACAGACCAGTGACCAGTGACCAGTGACCAGTGACCAGTGACCACTGACCAGTGACAAGTGACCAGTGACTTGTGACCAGTGACCAGTGACCTGTGACTTGTAACCAGTGACCACTGACCAGTGTCCAGTGACCAGTGACCAGTGACCAGTGACCAGTGACCAGTGACCAGTGACCAGTGACCACTGACCAGTGACCAGTGACCGGGGACCAGTGACTAGCGACCAGTGACCAGTCACCCGTGACATGTGACCCGTGACCAGTGACCAGTGACCAGTGACCAGTGACCAGTGACCATTAACCAGTGACCAGTGGCCAGTGACCAGTGACCAGTGACCAGTGAACAGTGACCATTGACCAGTGAGCAGTGACCAGTGACCACTGAGCAGTGACCAGCGACAGTGACCATTGACCAGTGACCAGTGACCAGTGACCAGTGACCAGTGACTTGTGACCAGTGACCCGCGACATGTGACTGTGACCAGTTACCACTGACCAGTGACCAGTGACCACAGATCAGTAACAAGTGACCAGTGACCAGT
The DNA here is from genome assembly GCA_947577245.1 of Andrena bucephala. Taxonomy (NCBI): domain Eukaryota; kingdom Metazoa; phylum Arthropoda; class Insecta; order Hymenoptera; family Andrenidae; genus Andrena; species Andrena bucephala. The sequence goes on along the minus strand of OX387716.1, from coordinate 52,832,343 downwards.
GACCAGTGACCAGTGACCACTGACCAGTGACCATTGACCGGGGACCAGTGACTAGCGCCCTTTGACCAGTCACCCGTGACATGTGACCCGTGACCAGTGACCAGTGACCAGTGACCAGTGACCAGTGACCATTGACCAGTGACCAGTGGCCAGTGACCAGTGACCAGTGACCACAGACCAGTGACCAGTGACCAGTGACCAGTGACCAGTGACCACTAACCAGTGACAAGTGACCAGTGACTTGTGACCAGTGACCAGTGACCTGTGACTTGTAACCAGTGACCAGTGACCAGTGTCCAGTGACCAGTGACCAGTGACCAGTGACCAGTGACCAGTGACCAGTGACCAGTGACCAGTGACCAGTGACCAGTGACCAGTGACCACTGACCAGTGACAAGTGACCAGTGACTTGTGACCAGTGACCAGTGACCTGTGACTTGTAACCAGTGACCAGTGACCAGTGACCAGTGACCAGTGACCAGTGATCAGTGACCAGTGACCGGTGACCGGTGACCGGTGACCAGTGACTAGCGACCAGTGAACAGTGACCCGTGACATGTGACCCGTGACCAGTGACCAGTGACCAGTGACCAGTGACCAGTGACCAGTGACCAGGGCCCAGTGACCAGTCACCAGTCACCATTGACCTGTGACCAGTGACCAGTGACCACTGACAACTGACCAGTGACAAGTGACCAGTGACTTGTGACGAGTGACCAGCGACCTGTGACTTGTGACAAGTGACCAGTGACCAGTGGCCAGTGACCAGTGTCCAGTGAGCAGTAACCAGTGGCCAGTGACTAGTGACCCGTGACATGTGACACGTGACCAGTGACCAGTGACCAGTGACCAGTGACCAGCGACAGTAACCATTGAACAGCGACAGTGACCATTGACCAGTGACCAGTGACCAGTGACCATTGACCAGTGACCAGTGACCAGTGACCATTGACCAGTGACACGTGACCAGTGACCAGTGACCAGTGACCAGTGACCAGTGACCAGTGACCAGTGACCAGTGACCAGTGACCAGTGACCAGTGACCATTGATCTGTGACCAGTGACCAGTGACCAGTGACCAGTGACCAGTGACCAGTGACCAGTGACCACTGACCAGTGACCAGTGACCGGAGACCAGTGACTAGCGACCAGTGACCAGTGAACCGTGACATGTGACCCGTGACCAGTGACCAGTGACCAGTGACCAGTGACCATTGACCAGTGACCAGTGGCCAGTGACCAGTGACCAGTGACCAGTGAACAGTGACCATTGACCAGTGAGCAGTGACCAGTGACCACTGAGCAGTGACCAGCGACAGTGACCAGTGACCAGTGACCAGTGACCATTGATCTGTGACCAGTGACTAGCGACCAGTGACCAGTGACCCGTGACATGTGACACGTGACCAGTGACCAGTGACCAGGGCCCAGTCACCAGTCACCAGTCACCATTGACCTGTGACCAGTGACCAGTGACCACTGACCACTGACCAGTGACAAGTGACCAGTGACTTGTGGCGAGTGACCAGCGACCTGTGACTTGTGACCAGTGACCAGTGACCAGTGGCCAGTGACCAGTGTCCAGTGAGCACTGACCAGTGGCCAGTGACTAGTGACCCGTGACATTTGACACGTGACCAGTGACCAGTGACCAGTGACCAGTGACCAGTAACCAGTGACCAGTGGCCAGTGACCTGTGACCAGTTACCAGTGACCAGTGACCAGTGACCAGTGACCAGTGACCATTGACCAGTGACTTGTGACCAGTGACCCGCGACATGTGACTGTGACCAGTGACCACTTACCAGTGACCACAGACCAGTGACCAGTGACCAGTGACCAGTGACCAGTGACCACTGACCAGTGACAAGTGACCAGTGACTTGTGGCCAGTGACCAGTGACCTGTGACTTGTAACCAGTGACCAGTGACCAGTGTCCAGTGACCAGTGACCAGTGACCAGTGACCAGTGACCAGTGGCCAGTGACCAGTGACCAGTGACCAGTGAACAGTGACCATTGACCAGTGAGCAGTGACCAGTGACCACTGAGCAGTGACCAGCGACAGTGACCATTGACCAGTGACCAGTGACCAGTGACCAGTGACCAGTGACTTGTGACCAGTGACCCGCGACATGTGACTGTGACCAGTTACCACTGACCAGTGACCAGTGACCACAGACCAGTAACAAGTGACCAGTGACCAGTGACCAGTGACCAGTGACCAGTGACCAGTGACCAGTGACCAGAGACCAGTGACCAGTGACCAGTGACCATTGATCTGTGACCAGTGACCAGTGACCAGTGACCAGTGTCCAGTGACCAGTGACCAGTGACCAGTGACCAGTGACCAGTGAGCACTGACCAGTGATCAGTGACCGGGGACCAGTGACTAGCGACCAGTGACCAGTCACCCGTGACATGTGACCCGTGACCAGTGACCAGTGACCAGTGACCACTGACCAGTGACCATTAACCAGTGACCAGTGGCCAGTGACCAGTGACCAGTGACCAGTGAACAGTGACCATTGACCAGTGAGCAGTGACCAGTGACCACTGAGCAGTGACCAGCGACAGTGACCATTGACCAGTGACCAGTGACCAGTGACCAGTGACCAGTGACTTGTGACCAGTGACCCGCGACATGTGACTGTGACCAGTTACCACTGACCAGTGACCAGTGACCACAGACCAGTAACAAGTGACCAGTGACCAGTGACCAGTGACCAGTGACCAGTGACCAGTGACCAGTGACCAGAGACCAGTGACCAGTGACCAGTGAGCATTGATCTGTGACCAGTGACCAGTGACCAGTGCCCAGTGACCACTGACCAGTGACCATTGACCGGGGACCAGTGACTAGCGACCTGTGACCAGTCACCCGTGACATGTGACCCGTGACCAGTGACCAGTGACCAGTGACCAGTGACCAGTGACCATTGACCAGTGACCAGTGGCCAGTGACCAGTGACCAGTGACCACAGACCAGTGACCAGTGACCAGTGACCAGTGACCAGTGACCACTGACCAGTGACAAGTGACCAGTGACTTGTGACCAGTGACCAGTGACCTGTGACTTGTAACCAGTGACCAGTGACCAGTGTCCAGTGACCAGTGACCAGTGACCAGTGACCAGTGACCAGTGACCAGTGACCAGTGACCAGTGACCAGTGACCAGTGACCACTGACCAGTGACAAGTGACCAGTGACTTGTGACCAGTGACCAGTGACCTGTGACTTGTAACCAGTGACCAGTGACCAGTGTCCAGTGACCAGTGACCAGTGACCAGTGACCAGTGACCAGTGACCAGTGACCAGTGACCAGTGACCACTGACCAGTGACCAGTGACCGGGGACCAGTGACTAGCGACCAGTGACCAGTCACCCGTGACATGTGACCCGTGACCAGTGACCAGTGACCAGTGACAAGTGACCAGTGACTTGTGACCAGTGACCAGTGACCTGTGACTTGTAACCAGTGACCAGTGACCAGTGTCCAGTGACCAGTGACCAGTGACCAGTGACCAGTGACCAGAGACTAGTGACCAGTGACCAGTGACCATTGATCTGTGACCAGTGACCAGTGACCAGTGACCAGTGACCACTGACCAGTGACCATTGACCGGGGACCAGTGACTAGCGACCTGTGACCAGTCACCCGTGACATGTGACCCGTGACCAGTGACCAGTGACCAGTGACCAGTGACCAGTGACCAGTGACCATTGACCAGTGACCAGTTGCCAGTGACCAGTGACCAGTGACCAGTGAACAGTGACCATTGACCAGTGAGCAGTGACCAGTGACCACTGAGCAGTGACCAGCGACAGTGACCATTGAACAGCGACAGTGACCATTGACCAGTGACCAGTGACCAGGGACCAGTGACCAGTGACCACTGACCAGTGACCAGTGACCGGAGACCAGTGACTAGCGACCAGTGACCAGTGACCCGTAACATGTGACCCGTGACCAGTGACCAGTGACCAGTCACCAGTCACCATTGACCTGTGACCAGTGACCAGTGATCACTGACCACTGACCAGTGACAAGTGACCAGTGACTTGTGGCGAGTGACCAGCGACCTGTGACTTGTGACCAGTGACCAGTGACCAGTGGCCAGTGACCAGTGTCCAGTGAGCACTGACGAGTGGCCAGTGACTAGTGACCCGTGACATGTGACACGTGACCAGTGACCAGTGACCAGTGACCAGTGACCAGCGACCCGCGACATGTGACTGTGACCAGTTACCACTGACCAGTGACCAGTGACCACAGACCAGTGACAAGTGACCAGTGACCAGGGCCCAGTGACCAGTGAACAGTGACCATTGACCAGTGAGCAGTGACCACTGACCACTGAGCAGTGACCAGCGACAGTGACCATTGAACAGCGACAGTGACCATTGACCAGTGACCAGTGACCAGTGACCAGTGACCATTGACCAGTGACCAGTGACCATTGACCAGTGACTTGTGACCAGTAACCCGCGACATGTGACTGTGACCAGTGACCACTGACCAGTGACCAGTGACCACAGACCAGTGACCAGTGACCAGTGACCAGTGACCAGTGACCAGTGACCATTGAACAGTGACTTGTGACCAGTAACCCGCGACATGTGACTGTGACCAGTGACCACTGACCAGTGACCAGTGACCACAGACCAGTGACCAGTGACCAGTGACTAGCGACCAGTGACCAGTGACCCGTGACATGTGACCCGTGACCAGTGACCAGTGACCAGGGCCCAGTCACCAGTCACCAGTCACCATTGACCTGTGACCAGTGACCAGTGACCACTGACCACTGACCAGTGACAAGTGACCAGTGACTTGTGACGAGTGACCAGCGACCTGTGACGAGTGACCAGTGACCAGTGCCCAGTGGCCAGTGACCAGTGTCCAGTGAGCACTGACCAGTGGCCAGTGACTAGTGACCCGTGACATGTGACACGTGACCAGTGACCAGTGACCAGTGACCAGTGACCAGTGACCAGTAACCAGTGACCAGTGGCCAGTGACCTGTGACCAGTGACCAGTGACCAGTGACCAGTGAACAGTGACCATTGACCAGTGAGCAGTGACCGGTGACCACTCAGCAGTGACCAGCGACAGTGACCATTGAACAGCGACAGTGACCATTGACCAGTGACCAGTGACCAGTGACCAGTGACCATTGACAAGTGACCAGTGACCAGTGACCATTGACCAGTGACTTGTGACCAGTGACCCGCGACATGTGACTGTGACCAGTGACCACTGACCAGTGACCACAGACCAGTGACCAGTGACCAGTGACCAGTGACCAGTGACCAGTGACCAGTGACCAGTGACCACTGACCAGTGACAAGTGACCAGTGACTTGTGACCAGTGACCAGTGACCTGTGACTTGTGACCAGTGACCAGTGACCAGTGTCCAGTGACCAGTGACCAGTGACCAGTGACCAGTGACCAGTGACCAGTGACCAGTGACCAGTGACCAGTGACCAGTGACCAGTGACCAGTGATCAGTGACCAGTGACCGGTGACCGGTGACCGGTGACCAGTGACTAGCGACCAGTGAACAGTGACCCGTGACATGTGACCCGTGACCAGTGACCAGTGACCAGTGACCAGTGACCAGTGACCAGTGACCAGGGCCCAGTGACCAGTCACCAGTCACCATTGACCTGTGACCAGTGACCAGTGACCACTGACCACTGACCAGTGACAAGTGACCAGTGACTTGTGGCGAGTGACCAGCGACCTGTGACTTGTGACCAGTGACCAGTGACCAGTGGCCAGTGACCAGTGACCAGTGACCAGTGACCAGTAACCAGTGACCAGTGGCCAGTGACCTGTGACCAGTGACCAGTGACCAGTGACCAGTGACCAGTGACCATTGACCAGTGACTTGTGACCAGTAACCCGCGACATGTGACTGTGACCAGTGACCACTGACCAGTGACCAGTGACCACAGACCAGTGACCAGTGACCACTGACCAGTGACCAGTGACCAGTGACCAGTTACCAGTGACCAGTGACCAGTGACCATTGATCTGTGACTAGTGACTAGCGACCAGTGACCCGTGACATGTGACCCGTGACCTGTGACCAGTGACCAGGGCCCAGTCACCAGTCACCAGTCACCATTGACCTGTGACCAGTGACCAGTGACCACTGACCACTGACCAGTAACCAGTGACCAGTGGCCAGTGACCTGTGACCAGTGACCAGTGACCAGTGACCAGTGAACAGTGACCATTGACCAGTGAGCAGTGACCAGTGACAACTCAGCAGTGACCAGCGACAGTGACCATTGAACAGCGACAGTGACCATTGACCAGTGACCAGTGACCAGTGACCATTGACAAGTGACCAGTGACCAGTGACCATTGACCAGTGACTTGTGACCAGTGACCCGCGACATGTGACTGTGACCAGTGACCACTTACCAGTGACCAGTGACCAGTGACCAGTGACCAGTGACCATTGATCTGTGACCAGTGACTAGCGACCAGTGACCCGTGACATGTGACCCGTGACCAGTGACCAGTGACCAGTGACCAGTGACCATTGACAAGTGACCAGTGACCAGTGACCATTGACCAGTGACTTGTGACCAGTGACCCGCGACATGTGACTGTGACCAGTGACCACTTACCAGTGACCACAGACCAGTGACCAGTGACCAGTGACCAGTGACCAGTGACCACTGACCAGTGACAAGTGACCAGTGACTTGTGACCAGTGACCAGTGACCTGTGACTTGTAACCAGTGACCACTGACCAGTGTCCAGTGACCAGTGACCAGTGACCAGTGACCAGTGACCAGTGACCAGTGACCAGTGACCAGTGACCACTGACCAGTGACCAGTGACCGGGGACCAGTGACTAGCGACCAGTGACCAGTCACCCGTGACATGTGACCCGTGACCAGTGACCAGTGACCAGTGACCAGTGACCAGTGACCATTAACCAGTGACCAGTGGCCAGTGACCAGTGACCAGTGACCAGTGAACAGTGACCATTGACCAGTGAGCAGTGACCAGTGACCACTGAGCAGTGACCAGCGACAGTGACCATTGACCAGTGACCAGTGACCAGTGACCAGTGACCAGTGACTTGTGACCAGTGACCCGCGACATGTGACTGTGACCAGTTACCACTGACCAGTGACCAGTGACCACAGATCAGTAACAAGTGACCAGTGACCAGTGACCAGTGACCAGTGACCAGTGACCAGTGACCAGTGACCAGAGACCAGTGACCAGTGACCAGTGACCATTGATCTGTGACCAGTGACCAGTGACCAGTGACCAGTGACCACTGACCAGTGACCATTGACCGGGGACCAGTGACTAGCGACCTGTGACCAGTCACCCGTGACATGTGACCCGTGACCAGTGACCAGTGACCAGTGACCAGTGACCAGTGACCATTGACCAGTGACCAGTGGCCAGTGACCAGTGACCAGTGACCACAGACCAGTGACCAGTGACCAGTGACCAGTGACCAGTGACCAGTGACCAGTGACCACTGACCAGTGACAAGTGACCAGTGACTTGTGACCAGTGACCAGTGACCTGTGACTTGTAACCACTGACCAGTGACCAGTGTCCAGTGACCAGTGACCAGTGACCAGTGACCAGTGACCAGTGACCAGTGACCAGTGACCAGTGACCAGTGACCAGTGACCACTGACCAGTGACAAGTGACCAGTGACTTGTGACCAGTGACCAGTGACCTGTGACTTGTAACCAGTGACCAGTGACCAGTGTCCAGTGACCAGTGACCAGTGACCAGTGACAAGTGACCAGTGGCCAGTGACCAGTGTCCAGTGAGCACTGACCAGTGGCCAGTGACTAGTGACCCGTGACATGTGACACGTGACCAGTGACCAGTGACCAGTAACCCGCGACATGTGACTGTGACCAGTGACCACTGACCAGTGACCAGTGACCACAGACCAGTGACCAGTGACCAGTGACCAGTGACCAGTGACCAGTGACCAGTGACCAGTGACCAGTGACCAGTGACCAGTGACCAGTGACCAGTGACCAGTGACTTGTGACCAGTGACCCGCGACATGTGACTGTGACCAGTTACCACTGACCAGTGACCTGTGACCACAGACCAGTAACAAGTGACCAGTGACCAGTGACCAGTGACCAGTGACCAGTGACCAGTGACCAGTGACCAGTGACCAGTGACCATTGATCTGTGACCAGTGACCAGTGACCAGTGACCAGTGACCACTGACCAGTGACCATTGACCGGGGACCAGTGACTAGCGACCTGTGACCAGTCACCCGTGACATGTGACCCGTGACCAGTGACCAGTGACCAGTGACCAGTGACCAGTGACCATTGACCAGTGACCAGTGGCCAGTGACCAGTGACCAGTGACCACAGACCAGTGACCAGTGACCAGTGACCAGTGACCAGTGACCACTGACCAGTGACAAGTGACCAGTGACTTGTGACCAGTGACCAGTGACCTGTGACTTGTAACCAGTGACCAGTGACCAGTGTCCAGTGACCAGTGACCAGTGACCAGTGACCAGTGACCAGTGACCAGTGACCAGTGACCAGTGACCAGTGACCAGCGACCAGTGACCAGTGACCACTGACCAGTGACCAGTGACCGGGGACCAGTGACTAGCGACCAGTGACCAGTCACCCGTGACATGTGACCCGTGACCAGTGACCAGTGACCAGTGACAAGTGACCAGTGACTTGTGACCAGTGACCAGTGACCTGTGACTTGTAACCAGTGACCAGTGACCAGTGTCCAGTGACCAGTGACCAGTGACCAGTGACCAGTGACCAGAGACTAGTGACCAGTGACCATTGATCTGTGACCAGTGACCAGTGACCAGTGACCAGTGACCACTGACCAGTGACCATTGACCGGGGACCAGTGATTAGCGACCTGTGACCAGTGACCAGTAACCAGTGACCAGTGGCCAGTGACCTGTGACCAGTTACCAGTGACCAGTGACCAGTGACCAGTGACCAGTGACCATTGACCAGTGACTTGTGACCAGTGACCCGCGACATGTGACTGTGACCAGTGACCACTTACCAGTGACCACAGACCAGTGACCAGTGACCAGTGACCAGTGACCAGTGACCACTGACCAGTGACAAGTGACCAGTGACTTGTGGCCAGTGACCAGTGACCTGTGACTTGTAACCAGTGACCAGTGACCAGTGTCCAGTGACCAGTGACCAGTGGCCAGTGACCAGTGACCAGTGACCAGTGAACAGTGACCATTGACCAGTGAGCAGTGACCAGTGACCACTGAGCAGTGACCAGCGACAGTGACCATTGACCAGTGACCAGTGACCAGTGACCAGTGACCAGTGACTTGTGACCAGTGACCCGCGACATGTGACTGTGACCAGTTACCACTGACCAGTGACCAGTGACCACAGACCAGTAACAAGTGACCAGTGACCAGTGACCAGTGACCAGTGACCAGTGACCAGTGACCAGTGACCAGAGACCAGTGACCAGTGACCAGTGACCATTGATCTGTGACCAGTGACCAGTGACCAGTGACCAGTGTCCAGTGACCAGTGACCAGTGACCAGTGACCAGTGACCAGTGAGCACTGACCAGTGATCAGTGACCGGGGACCAGTGACTAGCGACCAGTGACCAGTCACCCGTGACATGTGACCCGTGACCAGTGACCAGTGACCAGTGACCACTGACCAGTGACCATTAACCAGTGACCAGTGGCCAGTGACCAGTGACCAGTGACCAGTGAACAGTGACCATTGACCAGTGAGCAGTGACCAGTGACCACTGAGCAGTGACCAGCGACAGTGACCATTGACCAGTGACCAGTGACCAGTGACCAGTGACCAGTGACTTGTGACCAGTGACCCGCGACATGTGACTGTGACCAGTTACCACTGACCAGTGACCAGTGACCACAGACCAGTAACAAGTGACCAGTGACCAGTGACCAGTGACCAGTGACCAGTGACCAGTGACCAGTGACCAGAGACCAGTGACCAGTGACCAGTGACCATTGATCTGTGACCAGTGACCAGTGACCAGTGCCCAGTGACCACTGACCAGTGACCATTGACCGGGGACCAGTGACTAGCGACCTGTGACCAGTCACCCGTGACATGTGACCCGTGACCAGTGACCAGTGACCAGTGACCAGTGACCAGTGACCAGTGACCATTGACCAGTGACCAGTGGCCAGTGACCAGTGACCAGTGACCACAGACCAGTGACCAGTGACCAGTGACCAGTGACCAGTGACCACTGACCAGTGACAAGTGACCAGTGACTTGTGACCAGTGACCAGTGACCTGTGACTTGTAACCAGTGACCAGTGACCAGTGTCCAGTGACCAGTGACCAGTGACCAGTGACCAGTGACCAGTGACCAGTGACCAGTGACCAGTGACCAGTGACCAGTGACCACTGACCAGTGACAAGTGACCAGTGACTTGTGACCAGTGACCAGTGACCTGTGACTTGTAACCAGTGACCAGTGACCAGTGTCCAGTGACCAGTGACCAGTGACCAGTGACCAGTGACCAGTGACCAGTGACCAGTGACCAGTGACCACTGACCAGTGACCAGTGACCGGGGACCAGTGACTAGCGACCAGTGACCAGTCACCCGTGACATGTGACCCGTGACCAGTGACCAGTGACCAGTGACAAGTGACCAGTGACTTGTGACCAGTGACCAGTGACCTGTGACTTGTAACCAGTGACCAGTGACCAGTGTCCAGTGACCAGTGACCAGTGACCAGTGACCAGTGACCAGAGACTAGTGACCAGTGACCAGTGACCATTGATCTGTGACCAGTGACCAGTGACCAGTGACCAGTGACCACTGACCAGTGACCATTGACCGGGGACCAGTGACTAGCGACCTGTGACCAGTCACCCGTGACATGTGACCCGTGACCAGTGACCAGTGACCAGTGACCAGTGACCAGTGACCATTGACCAGTGACCAGTTGCCAGTGACCAGTGACCAGTGACCAGTGAACAGTGACCATTGACCAGTGAGCAGTGACCAGTGACCACTGAGCAGTGACCAGCGACAGTGACCATTGAACAGCGACAGTGACCATTGACCAGTGACCAGTGACCAGGGACCAGTGACCAGTGACCACTGACCAGTGACCAGTGACCGGGGACCAGTGACTAGCGACCAGTGACCAGTGACCCGTAACATGTGACCCGTGACCAGTGACCAGTGACCAGGGCCCAGTGACCAGTCACCAGTCACCATTGACCTGTGACCAGTGACCAGTGATCACTGACCACTGACCAGTGACTTGTGGCGAGTGACCAGCGACCTGTGACTTGTGACCAGTGACCAGTGACCAGTGGCCAGTGACCAGTGTCCAGTGAGCACTGACGAGTGGCCAGTGACTAGTGACCCGTGACATGTGACACGTGACCAGTGACCAGTGACCAGTGACCAGTGACCAGCGACCCGCGACATGTGACTGTGACCAGTTACCACTGACCAGTGACCAGTGACCACAGACCAGTGACAAGTGACCAGTGACCAGGGCCCAGTGACCAGTGAACAGTGACCATTGACCAGTGAGCAGTGACCACTGACCACTGAGCAGTGACCAGCGACAGTGACCATTGAACAGCGACAGTGACCATTGACCAGTGACCAGTGACCAGTGACCAGTGACCATTGACCAGTGACCAGTGACCATTGACCAGTGACTTGTGACCAGTAACCCGCGACATGTGACTGTGACCAGTGACCACTGACCAGTGACCAGTGACCACAGACCAGTGACCAGTGACCAGTGACCAGTGACCAGTGACCAGTGACCAGTGACCAGTGACCATTGATCTGTGACCAGTGACCAGTGACCAGTGACCATTGACCAGTGACCAGTGACCAGTGACCATTGAACAGTGACTTGTGACCAGTAACCCGCGACATGTGACTGTGACCAGTGACCACTGACCAGTGACCAGTGACCACAGACCAGTGACCAGTGACCAGTGACTAGCGACCAGTGACCAGTGACCCGTGACATGTGACCCGTGACCAGTGACCAGTGACCAGGGCCCAGTCACCAGTCACCAGTCACCATTGACCTGTGACCAGTGACCAGTGACCACTGACCACTGACCAGTGACAAGTGACCAGTGACTTGTGACGAGTGACCAGCGACCTGTGACGAGTGACCAGTGACCAGTGCCCAGTGGCCAGTGACCAGTGTCCAGTGAGCACTGACCAGTGGCCAGTGACTAGTGACCCGTGACATGTGACACGTGACCAGTGACCAGTGACCAGTGACCAGTGACCAGTGACCAGTAACCAGTGACCAGTGGCCAGTGACCTGTGACCAGTGACCAGTGACCAGTGACCAGTGAACAGTGACCATTGACCAGTGAGCAGTGACCGGTGACCACTCAGCAGTGACCAGCGACAGTGACCATTGAACAGCGACAGTGACCATTGACCAGTGACCAGTGACCAGTGACCAGTGACCATTGACAAGTGACCAGTGACCAGTGACCATTGACCAGTGACTTGTGACCAGTGACCCGCGACATGTGACTGTGACCAGTGACCACTGACCAGTGACCACAGACCAGTGACCAGTGACCAGTGACCAGTGACCAGTGACCAGTGACCAGTGACCAGTGACCACTGACCAGTGACAAGTGACCAGTGACTTGTGACCAGTGACCAGTGACCTGTGACTTGTGACCAGTGACCAGTGACCAGTGTCCAGTGACCAGTGACCAGTGACCAGTGACCAGTGACCAGTGACCAGTGACCAGTGACCAGTGACCAGTGACCAGTGACCAGTGACCAGTGATCAGTGACCAGTGACCGGTGACCGGTGACCGGTGACCAGTGACTAGCGACCAGTGAACAGTGACCCGTGACATGTGACCCGTGACCAGTGACCAGTGACCAGTGACCAGTGACCAGTGACCAGTGACCAGGGCCCAGTGACCAGTCACCAGTCACCATTGACCTGTGACCAGTGACCAGTGACCACTGACAACTGACCAGTGACAAGTGCCCAGTGACTTGTGACGAGTGACCAGCGACCTGTGACTTGTGACAAGTGACCAGTGACCAGTGGCCAGTGACCAGTGTCCAGTGAGCAGTAACCAGTGGCCAGTGACTAGTGACCCGTGACATGTGACACGTGACCAGTGACCAGTGACCAGTGACCAGTGACCAGCGACAATAACCATTGAACAGCGACAGTGACCATTGACCAGTGACCAGTGACCAGTGACCATTGACCAGTGACCAGGGACCAGTGACCATTGACCAGTGACACGTGACCAGTGACCAGTGACCAGTGACCAGTGACCAGTGACCAGTGACCAGTGACCAGTGACCAGTGACCAGTGACCAGTGACCAGTGACCAGTGACCAGTGACAAGTGACCAGTGACCATTGATCTGTGACCAGTGACCAGTGACCAGTGACCAGTGACCAGTGACCAGTGACCACTGACCAGTGACCAGTGACCGGAGACCAGTGACTAGCGACCAGTGACCAGTGAACCGTGACATGTGACCCGTGACCAGTGACCAGTGACCAGTGACCAGTGACCATTGACCAGTGACCAGTGGCCAGTGACCAGTGACCAGTGACCAGTGAACAGTGACCATTGACCAGTGAGCAGTGACCAGTGACCACTGAGCAGTGACCAGCGACAGTGACCAGTGACCAGTGACCAGTGACCATTGATCTGTGACCAGTGACTAGCGACCAGTGACCAGTGACCCGTGACATGTGACACGTGACCAGTGACCAGTGACCAGGGCCCAGTCACCAGTCACCAGTCACCATTGACCTGTGACCAGTGACCAGTGACCACTGACCACTGACCAGTGACAAGTGACCAGTGACTTGTGGCGAGTGACCAGCGACCTGTGACTTGTGACCAGTGACCAGTGACCAGTGGCCAGTGACCAGTGACCAGTGACCAGTGACCAGTAACCAGTGACCAGTGGCCAGTGACCTGTGACCAGTGACCAGTGACCAGTGACCAGTGACCAGTGACCATTGACCAGTGACTTGTGACCAGTAACCCGCGACATGTGACTGTGACCAGTGACCACTGACCAGTGACCAGTGACCACAGACCAGTGACCAGTGACCACTGACCAGTGACCAGTGACCAGTGACCAGTTACCAGTGACCAGTGACCAGTGACCATTGATCTGTGACTAGTGACTAGCGACCAGTGACCCGTGACATGTGACCCGTGACCTGTGACCAGTGACCAGGGCCCAGTCACCAGTCACCAGTCACCATTGACCTGTGACCAGTGACCAGTGACCACTGACCACTGACCAGTAACCAGTGACCAGTGGCCAGTGACCTGTGACCAGTGACCAGTGACCAGTGACCAGTGAACAGTGACCATTGACCAGTGAGCAGTGACCAGTGACAACTCAGCAGTGACCAGCGACAGTGACCATTGAACAGCGACAGTGACCATTGACCAGTGACCAGTGACCAGTGACCATTGACAAGTGACCAGTGACCAGTGACCATTGACCAGTGACTTGTGACCAGTGACCCGCGACATGTGACTGTGACCAGTGACCACTTACCAGTGACCAGTGACCAGTGACCAGTGACCAGTGACCATTGATCTGTGACCAGTGACTAGCGACCAGTGACCCGTGACATGTGACCCGTGACCAGTGACCAGTGACCAGTGACCAGTGACCATTGACAAGTGACCAGTGACCAGTGACCATTGACCAGTGACTTGTGACCAGTGACCCGCGACATGTGACTGTGACCAGTGACCACTTACCAGTGACCACAGACCAGTGACCAGTGACCAGTGACCAGTGACCAGTGACCACTGACCAGTGACAAGTGACCAGTGACTTGTGACCAGTGACCAGTGACCTGTGACTTGTAACCAGTGACCACTGACCAGTGTCCAGTGACCAGTGACCAGTGACCAGTGACCAGTGACCAGTGACCAGTGACCAGTGACCAGTGACCACTGACCAGTGACCAGTGACCGGGGACCAGTGACTAGCGACCAGTGACCAGTCACCCGTGACATGTGACCCGTGACCAGTGACCAGTGACCAGTGACCAGTGACCAGTGACCATTAACCAGTGACCAGTGGCCAGTGACCAGTGACCAGTGACCAGTGAACAGTGACCATTGACCAGTGAGCAGTGACCAGTGACCACTGAGCAGTGACCAGCGACAGTGACCATTGACCAGTGACCAGTGACCAGTGACCAGTGACCAGTGACTTGTGACCAGTGACCCGCGACATGTGACTGTGACCAGTTACCACTGACCAGTGACCAGTGACCACAGATCAGTAACAAGTGACCAGTGACCAGTGACCAGTGACCAGTGACCAGTGACCAGTGACCAGTGACCAGAGACCAGTGACCAGTGACCAGTGACCATTGATCTGTGACCAGTGACCAGTGACCAGTGACCACTGACCAGTGACCATTGACCGGGGACCAGTGACTAGCGACCTGTGACCAGTCACCCGTGACATGTGACCCGTGACCAGTGACCAGTGACCAGTGACCAGTGACCAGTGACCATTGACCAGTGACCAGTGGCCAGTGACCAGTGACCAGTGACCACAGACCAGTGACCAGTGACCAGTGACCAGTGACCAGTGACCAGTGACCAGTGACCACTGACCAGTGACAAGTGACCAGTGACTTGTGACCAGTGACCAGTGACCTGTGACTTGTAACCACTGACCAGTGACCAGTGTCCAGTGACCAGTGACCAGTGACCAGTGACCAGTGACCAGTGACCAGTGACCAGTGACCAGTGACCAGTGACCAGTGACCACTGACCAGTGACAAGTGACCAGTGACTTGTGACCAGTGACCAGTGACCTGTGACTTGTAACCAGTGACCAGTGACCAGTGTCCAGTGACCAGTGACCAGTGACCAGTGACAAGTGACCAGTGGCCAGTGACCAGTGTCCAGTGAGCACTGACCAGTGGCCAGTGACTAGTGACCCGTGACATGTGACACGTGACCAGTGACCAGTGACCAGTAACCCGCGACATGTGACTGTGACCAGTGACCACTGACCAGTGACCAGTGACCACAGACCAGTGACCAGTGACCAGTGACCAGTGACCAGTGACCAGTGACCAGTGACCAGTGACCAGTGACCAGTGACCAGTGACCAGTGACCAGTGACCAGTGACTTGTGACCAGTGACCCGCGACATGTGACTGTGACCAGTTACCACTGACCAGTGACCTGTGACCACAGACCAGTAACAAGTGACCAGTGACCAGTGACCAGTGACCAGTGACCAGTGACCAGTGACCAGTGACCAGTGACCAGTGACCATTGATCTGTGACCAGTGACCAGTGACCAGTGACCAGTGACCACTGACCAGTGACCATTGACCGGGGACCAGTGACTAGCGACCTGTGACCAGTCACCCGTGACATGTGACCCGTGACCAGTGACCAGTGACCAGTGACCAGTGACCAGTGACCATTGACCAGTGACCAGTGGCCAGTGACCAGTGACCAGTGACCACAGACCAGTGACCAGTGACCAGTGACCAGTGACCAGTGACCACTGACCAGTGACAAGTGACCAGTGACTTGTGACCAGTGACCAGTGACCTGTGACTTGTAACCAGTGACCAGTGACCAGTGTCCAGTGACCAGTGACCAGTGACCAGTGACCAGTGACCAGTGACCAGTGACCAGTGACCAGTGACCAGTGACCAGTGACCAGTGACCAGTGACCACTGACCAGTGACCAGTGACCGGGGACCAGTGACTAGCGACCAGTGACCAGTCACCCGTGACATGTGACCCGTGACCAGTGACCAGTGACCAGTGACAAGTGACCAGTGACTTGTGACCAGTGACCAGTGACCTGTGACTTGTAACCAGTGACCAGTGACCAGTGTCCAGTGACCAGTGACCAGTGACCAGTGACCAGTGACCAGAGACTAGTGACCAGTGACCAGTGACCATTGATCTGTGACCAGTGACCAGTGACCAGTGACCAGTGACCACTGACCAGTGACCATTGACCGGGGACCAGTGACTAGCGACCTGTGACCAGTCACCCGTGACATGTGACCCGTGACCAGTGACCAGTGACCAGTGACCAGTGACCAGTGACCATTGACCAGTGACCAGTTGCCAGTGACCAGTGACCAGTGACCAGTGAACAGTGACCATTGACCAGTGAGCAGTGACCAGTGACCACTGAGCAGTGACCAGCGACAGTGACCATTGAACAGCGACAGTGACCATTGACCAGTGACCAGTGACCAGGGACCAGTGACCAGTGACCACTGACCAGTGACCAGTGACCGGGGACCAGTGACTAGCGACCAGTGACCAGTGACCCGTAACATGTGACCCGTGACCAGTGACCAGTGACCAGGGCCCAGTGACCAGTCACCAGTCACCATTGACCTGTGACCAGTGACCAGTGATCACTGACCACTGACCAGTGACAATTGACCAGTGACTTGTGGCGAGTGACCAGCGACCTGTGACTTGTGACCAGTGACCAGTGACCAGTGGCCAGTGACCAGTGTCCAGTGAGCACTGACGAGTGGCCAGTGACTAGTGACCCGTGACATGTGACACGTGACCAGTGACCAGTGACCAGTGACCAGTGACCAGCGACCCGCGACATGTGACTGTGACCAGTTACCACTGACCAGTGACCAGTGACCACAGACCAGTGACAAGTGACCAGTGACCAGGGCCCAGTGACCAGTGAACAGTGACCATTGACCAGTGAGCAGTGACCACTGACCACTGAGCAGTGACCAGCGACAGTGACCATTGAACAGCGACAGTGACCATTGACCAGTGACCAGTGACCAGTGACCAGTGACCATTGACCAGTGACCAGTGACCATTGACCAGTGACTTGTGACCAGTAACCCGCGACATGTGACTGTGACCAGTGACCACTGACCAGTGACCAGTGACCACAGACCAGTGACCAGTGACCAGTGACCAGTGACCAGTGACCAGTGACCAGTGACCAGTGACCATTGATCTGTGACCAGTGACCAGTGACCAGTGACCATTGACCAGTGACCAGTGACCAGTGACCATTGAACAGTGACTTGTGACCAGTAACCCGCGACATGTGACTGTGACCAGTGACCACTGACCAGTGACCAGTGACCACAGACCAGTGACCAGTGACCAGTGACTAGCGACCAGTGACCAGTGACCCGTGACATGTGACCCGTGACCAGTGACCAGTGACCAGGGCCCAGTCACCAGTCACCAGTCACCATTGACCTGTGACCAGTGACCAGTGACCACTGACCACTGACCAGTGACAAGTGACCAGTGACTTGTGACGAGTGACCAGCGACCTGTGACGAGTGACCAGTGACCAGTGCCCAGTGGCCAGTGACCAGTGTCCAGTGAGCACTGACCAGTGGCCAGTGACTAGTGACCCGTGACATGTGACACGTGACCAGTGACCAGTGACCAGTGACCAGTGATCAGTGACCAGTAACCAGTGACCAGTGGCCAGTGACCTGTGACCAGTGACCAGTGACCAGTGACCAGTGAACAGTGACCATTGACCAGTGAGCAGTGACCGGTGACCACTCAGCAGTGACCAGCGACAGTGACCATTGAACAGCGACAGTGACCATTGACCAGTGACCAGTGACCAGTGACCAGTGACCAGTGACCATTGACCAGTGACTTGTGACCAGTGACCCGCGACATGTGACTGTGACCAGTGACCACTGACCAGTGACCACAGACCAGTGACCAGTGACCAGTGACCAGTGACCAGTGACCAGTGACCAGTGACCAGTGACCACTGACCAGTGACAAGTGACCAGTGACTTGTGACCAGTGACCAGTGACCTGTGACTTGTGACCAGTGACCAGTGACCAGTGTCCAGTGACCAGTGACCAGTGACCAGTGACCAGTGACCAGTGACCAGTGACCAGTGACCAGTGACCAGTGACCAGTGACCAGTGACCAGTGATCAGTGACCAGTGACCGGTGACCGGTGACCGGTGACCAGTGACTAGCGACCAGTGAACAGTGACCCGTGACATGTGACCCGTGACCAGTGACCAGTGACCAGTGACCAGTGACCAGTGACCAGTGACCAGGGCCCAGTGACCAGTCACCAGTCACCATTGACCTGTGACCAGTGACCAGTGACCACTGACAACTGACCAGTGACAAGTGCCCAGTGACTTGTGACGAGTGACCAGCGACCTGTGACTTGTGACAAGTGACCAGTGACCAGTGGCCAGTGACCAGTGTCCAGTGAGCAGTAACCAGTGGCCAGTGACTAGTGACCCGTGACATGTGACACGTGACCAGTGACCAGTGACCAGTGACAAGTGACCAGCGACAATAACCATTGAACAGCGACAGTGACCATTCACCAGTGACCAGTGACCAGTGACCATTGACCAGTGACCAGTGACCAGTGACCATTGACCAGTGACACGTGACCAGTGACCAGTGACCAGTGACCAGTGACCAGTGACCAGTGACCAGTGACCAGTGACCAGTGACCAGTGACCAGTGACCAGTGACCAGTGACAAGTGACCAGTGACCATTGATCTGTGACCAGTGACCAGTGACCAGTGACCAGTGACCAGTGACCAGTGACCACTGACCAGTGACCAGTGACCGGAGACCAGTGACTAGCGACCAGTGACCAGTGATCCGTGACATGTGACCCGTGACCAGTGACCAGTGACCAGTGACCAGTGACCATTGACCAGTGACCAGTGGCCAGTGACCAGTGACCAGTGACCAGTGAACAGTGACCATTGACCAGTGAGCAGTGACCAGTGACCACTGAGCAGTGACCAGCGACAGTGACCAGTGACCAGTGACCAGTGACCATTGATCTGTGACCAGTGACTAGCGACCAGTGACCAGTGACCCGTGACATGTGACACGTGACCAGTGACCAGTGACCAGGGCCCAGTCACCAGTCACCAGTCACCATTGACCTGTGACCAGTGACCAGTGACCACTGACCACTGACCAGTGACAAGTGACCAGTGACTTGTGGCGAGTGACCAGCGACCTGTGACTTGTGACCAGTGACCAGTGACCAGTGGCCAGTGACCAGTGACCAGTGACCAGTAACCAGTGACCAGTGGCCAGTGACCTGTGACCAGTGACCAGTGACCAGTGACCAGTGACCAGTGACCATTGACCAGTGACTTGTGACCAGTAACCCGCGACATGTGACTGTGACCAGTGACCACTGACCAGTGACCAGTGACCACAGACCAGTGACCAGTGACCACTGACCAGTGACCAGTGACCAGTGACCAGTTACCAGTGACCAGTGACCAGTGACCATCGATCTGTGACTAGTGACTAGCGACCAGTGACCCGTGACATGTGACCCGTGACCTGTGACCAGTGACCAGGGCCCAGTCACCAGTCACCAGTCACCATTGACCTGTGACCAGTGACCAGTGACCACTGACCACTGACCAGTAACCAGTGACCAGTGGCCAGTGACCTGTGACCAGTGACCAGTGACCAGTGACCAGTGAACAGTGACCATTGACCAGTGAGCAGTGACCAGTGACAACTCAGCAGTGACCAGCGACAGTGACCATTGAACAGCGACAGTGACCATTGACCAGTGACCAGTGACCAGTGACCATTGACAAGTGACCAGTGACCAGTGACCATTGACCAGTGACTTGTGACCAGTGACCCGCGACATGTGACTGTGACCAGTGACCACTTACCAGTGACCAGTGACCAGTGACCAGTGACCAGTGACCATTGATCTGTGACCAGTGACTAGCGACCAGTGACCCGTGACATGTGACCCGTGACCAGTGACCAGTGACCAGTGACCAGTGACCATTGACAAGTGACCAGTGACCAGTGACCATTGACCAGTGACTTGTGACCAGTGACCCGCGACATGTGACTGTGACCAGTGACCACTTACCAGTGACCACAGACCAGTGACCAGTGACCAGTGACCAGTGACCAGTGACCACTGACCAGTGACAAGTGACCAGTGACTTGTGACCAGTGACCAGTGACCTGTGACTTGTAACCAGTGACCACTGACCAGTGTCCAGTGACCAGTGACCAGTGACCAGTGACCAGTGACCAGTGACCAGTGACCAGTGACCAGTGACCACTGACCAGTGACCAGTGACCGGGGACCAGTGACTAGCGACCAGTGACCAGTCACCCGTGACATGTGACCCGTGACCAGTGACCAGTGACCAGTGACCAGTGACCAGTGACCATTAACCAGTGACCAGTGGCCAGTGACCAGTGACCAGTGACCAGTGAACAGTGACCATTGACCAGTGAGCAGTGACCAGTGACCACTGAGCAGTGACCAGCGACAGTGACCATTGACCAGTGACCAGTGACCAGTGACCAGTGACCAGTGACCAGTGACTTGTGACCAGTGACCCGCGACATGTGACTGTGACCAGTTACCACTGACCAGTGACCAGTGACCACAGATCAGTAACAAGTGACCAGTGACCAGTGACCAGTGACCAGTGACCAGTGACCAGTGACCAGTGACCAGAGACCAGTGACCAGTGACCAGTGACCATTGATCTGTGACCAGTGACCAGTGACCAGTGACCAGTGACCACTGACCAGTGACCATTGACCGGGGACCAGTGACTAGCGACCTGTGACCAGTCACCCGTGACATGTGACCCGTGACCAGTGACCAGTGACCAGTGACCAGTGACCAGTGACCATTGACCAGTGACCAGTGGCCAGTGACCAGTGACCAGTGACCACAGACCAGTGACCAGTGACCAGTGACCAGTGACCAGTGACCAGTGACCAGTGACCACTGACCAGTGACAAGTGACCAGTGACTTGTGACCAGTGACCAGTGACCTGTGACTTGTAACCACTGACCAGTGACCAGTGTCCAGTGACCAGTGACCAGTGACCAGTGACCAGTGACCAGTGACCAGTGACCAGTGACCAGTGACCAGTGACCAGTGACCACTGACCAGTGACAAGTGACCAGTGACTTGTGACCAGTGACCAGTGACCTGTGACTTGTAACCAGTGACCAGTGACCAGTGTCCAGTGACCAGTGACCAGTGACCAGTGACAAGTGACCAGTGGCCAGTGACCAGTGTCCAGTGAGCACTGACCAGTGGCCAGTGACTAGTGACCCGTGACATGTGACACGTGACCAGTGACCAGTGACCAGTAACCCGCGACATGTGACTGTGACCAGTGACCACTTACCAGTGACCACAGACCAGTGACCAGTGACCAGTGACCAGTGACCAGTGACCACTGACCAGTGACAAGTGACCAGTGACTTGTGGCCAGTGACCAGTGACCTGTGACTTGTAACCAGTGACCAGTGACCAGTGTCCAGTGACCAGTGACCAGTGACCAGTGACCAGTGACCAGTGGCCAGTGACCAGTGACCAGTGACCAGTGAACAGTGACCATTGACCAGTGAGCAGTGACCAGTGACCACTGAGCAGTGACCAGCGACAGTGACCATTGACCAGTGACCAGTGACCAGTGACCAGTGACCAGTGACTTGTGACCAGTGACCCGCGACATGTGACTGTGACCAGTTACCACTGACCAGTGACCAGTGACCACAGACCAGTAACAAGTGACCAGTGACCAGTGACCAGTGACCAGTGACCAGTGACCAGTGACCAGTGACCAGAGACCAGTGACCAGTGACCAGTGACCATTGATCTGTGACCAGTGACCAGTGACCAGTGACCAGTGTCCAGTGACCAGTGACCAGTGACCAGTGACCAGTGACCAGTGAGCACTGACCAGTGATCAGTGACCGGGGACCAGTGACTAGCGACCAGTGACCAGTCACCCGTGACATGTGACCCGTGACCAGTGACCAGTGACCAGTGACCACTGACCAGTGACCATTAACCAGTGACCAGTGGCCAGTGACCAGTGACCAGTGACCAGTGAACAGTGACCATTGACCAGTGAGCAGTGACCAGTGACCACTGAGCAGTGACCAGCGACAGTGACCATTGACCAGTGACCAGTGACCAGTGACCAGTGACCAGTGACTTGTGACCAGTGACCCGCGACATGTGACTGTGACCAGTTACCACTGACCAGTGACCAGTGACCACAGACCAGTAACAAGTGACCAGTGACCAGTGACCAGTGACCAGTGACCAGTGACCAGTGACCAGTGACCAGAGACCAGTGACCAGTGACCAGTGAGCATTGATCTGTGACCAGTGACCAGTGACCAGTGCCCAGTGACCACTGACCAGTGACCATTGACCGGGGACCAGTGACTAGCGACCTGTGACCAGTCACCCGTGACATGTGACCCGTGACCAGTGACCAGTGACCAGTGACCAGTGACCAGTGACCATTGACCAGTGACCAGTGGCCAGTGACCAGTGACCAGTGACCACAGACCAGTGACCAGTGACCAGTGACCAGTGACCAGTGACCACTGACCAGTGACAAGTGACCAGTGACTTGTGACCAGTGACCAGTGACCTGTGACTTGTAACCAGTGACCAGTGACCAGTGTCCAGTGACCAGTGACCAGTGACCAGTGACCAGTGACCAGTGACCAGTGACCAGTGACCAGTGACCAGTGACCAGTGACCACTGACCAGTGACAAGTGACCAGTGACTTGTGACCAGTGACCAGTGACCTGTGACTTGTAACCAGTGACCAGTGACCAGTGTCCAGTGACCAGTGACCAGTGACCAGTGACCAGTGACCAGTGACCAGTGACCAGTGACCAGTGACCACTGACCAGTGACCAGTGACCGGGGACCAGTGACTAGCGACCAGTGACCAGTCACCCGTGACATGTGACCCGTGACCAGTGACCAGTGACCAGTGACAAGTGACCAGTGACTTGTGACCAGTGACCAGTGACCTGTGACTTGTAACCAGTGACCAGTGACCAGTGTCCAGTGACCAGTGACCAGTGACCAGTGACCAGTGACCAGAGACTAGTGACCAGTGACCAGTGACCATTGATCTGTGACCAGTGACCAGTGACCAGTGACCAGTGACCACTGACCAGTGACCATTGACCGGGGACCAGTGACTAGCGACCTGTGACCAGTCACCCGTGACATGTGACCCGTGACCAGTGACCAGTGACCAGTGACCAGTGACCAGTGACCATTGACCAGTGACCAGTTGCCAGTGACCAGTGACCAGTGACCAGTGAACAGTGACCATTGACCAGTGAGCAGTGACCAGTGACCACTGAGCAGTGACCAGCGACAGTGACCATTGAACAGCGACAGTGACCATTGACCAGTGACCAGTGACCAGGGACCAGTGACCAGTGACCACTGACCAGTGACCAGTGACCGGGGACCAGTGACTAGCGACCAGTGACCAGTGACCCGTAACATGTGACCCGTGACCAGTGACCAGTGACCAGGGCCCAGTGACCAGTCACCAGTCACCATTGACCTGTGACCAGTGACCAGTGATCACTGACCACTGACCAGTGACAAGTGACCAGTGACTTGTGGCGAGTGACCAGCGACCTGTGACTTGTGACCAGTGACCAGTGACCAGTGGCCAGTGACCAGTGTCCAGTGAGCACTGACGAGTGGCCAGTGACTAGTGACCCGTGACATGTGACACGTGACCAGTGACCAGTGACCAGTGACCAGTGACCAGCGACCCGCGACATGTGACTGTGACCAGTTACCACTGACCAGTGACCAGTGACCACAGACCAGTGACAAGTGACCAGTGACCAGGGCCCAGTGACCAGTGAACAGTGACCATTGACCAGTGAGCAGTGACCACTGACCACTGAGCAGTGACCAGCGACAGTGACCATTGAACAGCGACAGTGACCATTGACCAGTGACCAGTGACCAGTGACCAGTGACCATTGACCAGTGACCAGTGACCATTGACCAGTGACTTGTGACCAGTAACCCGCGACATGTGACTGTGACCAGTGACCACTGACCAGTGACCAGTGACCACAGACCAGTGACCAGTGACCAGTGACCAGTGACCAGTGACCAGTGACCATTGAACAGTGACTTGTGACCAGTAACCCGCGACATGTGACTGTGACCAGTGACCACTGACCAGTGACCAGTGACCACAGACCAGTGACCAGTGACCAGTGACTAGCGACCAGTGACCAGTGACCCGTGACATGTGACCCGTGACCAGTGACCAGTGACCAGGGCCCAGTCACCAGTCACCAGTCACCATTGACCTGTGACCAGTGACCAGTGACCACTGACCACTGACCAGTGACAAGTGACCAGTGACTTGTGACGAGTGACCAGCGACCTGTGACGAGTGACCAGTGACCAGTGCCCAGTGGCCAGTGACCAGTGTCCAGTGAGCACTGACCAGTGGCCAGTGACTAGTGACCCGTGACATGTGACACGTGACCAGTGACCAGTGACCAGTGACCAGTGACCAGTGACCAGTAACCAGTGACCAGTGGCCAGTGACCTGTGACCAGTGACCAGTGACCAGTGACCAGTGAACAGTGACCATTGACCAGTGAGCAGTGACCGGTGACCACTCAGCAGTGACCAGCGACAGTGACCATTGAACAGCGACAGTGACCATTGACCAGTGACCAGTGACCAGTGACCAGTGACCATTGACAAGTGACCAGTGACCAGTGACCATTGACCAGTGACTTGTGACCAGTGACCCGCGACATGTGACTGTGACCAGTGACCACTGACCAGTGACCACAGACCAGTGACCAGTGACCAGTGACCAGTGACCAGTGACCAGTGACCAGTGACCAGTGACCACTGACCAGTGACAAGTGACCAGTGACTTGTGACCAGTGACCAGTGACCTGTGACTTGTGACCAGTGACCAGTGACCAGTGTCCAGTGACCAGTGACCAGTGACCAGTGACCAGTGACCAGTGACCAGTGACCAGTGACCAGTGACCAGTGACCAGTGACCAGTGACCAGTGATCAGTGACCAGTGACCGGTGACCGGTGACCGGTGACCAGTGACTAGCGACCAGTGAACAGTGACCCGTGACATGTGACCCGTGACCAGTGACCAGTGACCAGTGACCAGTGACCAGTGACCAGTGACCAGGGCCCAGTGACCAGTCACCAGTCACCATTGACCTGTGACCAGTGACCAGTGACCACTGACCACTGACCAGTGACAAGTGACCAGTGACTTGTGGCGAGTGACCAGCGACCTGTGACTTGTGACCAGTGACCAGTGACCAGTGGCCAGTGACCAGTGACCAGTGACCAGTGACCAGTAACCAGTGACCAGTGGCCAGTGACCTGTGACCAGTGACCAGTGACCAGTGACCAGTGACCAGTGACCATTGACCAGTGACTTGTGACCAGTAACCCGCGACATGTGACTGTGACCAGTGACCACTGACCAGTGACCAGTGACCACAGACCAGTGACCAGTGACCACTGACCAGTGACCAGTGACCAGTGACCAGTTACCAGTGACCAGTGACCAGTGACCATTGATCTGTGACTAGTGACTAGCGACCAGTGACCCGTGACATGTGACCCGTGACCTGTGACCAGTGACCAGGGCCCAGTCACCAGTCACCAGTCACCATTGACCTGTGACCAGTGACCAGTGACCACTGACCACTGACCAGTAACCAGTGACCAGTGGCCAGTGACCTGTGACCAGTGACCAGTGACCAGTGACCAGTGAACAGTGACCATTGACCAGTGAGCAGTGACCAGTGACAACTCAGCAGTGACCAGCGACAGTGACCATTGAACAGCGACAGTGACCATTGACCAGTGACCAGTGACCAGTGACCATTGACAAGTGACCAGTGACCAGTGACCATTGACCAGTGACTTGTGACCAGTGACCCGCGACATGTGACTGTGACCAGTGACCACTTACCAGTGACCAGTGACCAGTGACCAGTGACCAGTGACCATTGATCTGTGACCAGTGACTAGCGACCAGTGACCCGTGACATGTGACCCGTGACCAGTGACCAGTGACCAGTGACCAGTGACCATTGACAAGTGACCAGTGACCAGTGACCATTGACCAGTGACTTGTGACCAGTGACCCGCGACATGTGACTGTGACCAGTGACCACTTACCAGTGACCACAGACCAGTGACCAGTGACCAGTGACCAGTGACCAGTGACCACTGACCAGTGACAAGTGACCAGTGACTTGTGACCAGTGACCAGTGACCTGTGACTTGTAACCAGTGACCACTGACCAGTGTCCAGTGACCAGTGACCAGTGACCAGTGACCAGTGACCAGTGACCAGTGACCAGTGACCAGTGACCACTGACCAGTGACCAGTGACCGGGGACCAGTGACTAGCGACCAGTGACCAGTCACCCGTGACATGTGACCCGTGACCAGTGACCAGTGACCAGTGACCAGTGACCAGTGACCATTAACCAGTGACCAGTGGCCAGTGACCAGTGACCAGTGACCAGTGAACAGTGACCATTGACCAGTGAGCAGTGACCAGTGACCACTGAGCAGTGACCAGCGACAGTGACCATTGACCAGTGACCAGTGACCAGTGACCAGTGACCAGTGACTTGTGACCAGTGACCCGCGACATGTGACTGTGACCAGTTACCACTGACCAGTGACCAGTGACCACAGATCAGTAACAAGTGACCAGTGACCAGTGACCAGTGACCAGTGACCAGTGACCAGTGACCAGTGACCAGAGACCAGTGACCAGTGACCAGTGACCATTGATCTGTGACCAGTGACCAGTGACCAGTGACCAGTGACCACTGACCAGTGACCATTGACCGGGGACCAGTGACTAGCGACCTGTGACCAGTCACCCGTGACATGTGACCCGTGACCAGTGACCAGTGACCAGTGACCAGTGACCAGTGACCATTGACCAGTGACCAGTGGCCAGTGACCAGTGACCAGTGACCACAGACCAGTGACCAGTGACCAGTGACCAGTGACCAGTGACCAGTGACCAGTGACCACTGACCAGTGACAAGTGACCAGTGACTTGTGACCAGTGACCAGTGACCTGTGACTTGTAACCACTGACCAGTGACCAGTGTCCAGTGACCAGTGACCAGTGACCAGTGACCAGTGACCAGTGACCAGTGACCAGTGACCAGTGACCAGTGACCAGTGACCACTGACCAGTGACAAGTGACCAGTGACTTGTGACCAGTGACCAGTGACCTGTGACTTGTAACCAGTGACCAGTGACCAGTGTCCAGTGACCAGTGACCAGTGACCAGTGACAAGTGACCAGTGGCCAGTGACCAGTGTCCAGTGAGCACTGACCAGTGGCCAGTGACTAGTGACCCGTGACATGTGACACGTGACCAGTGACCAGTGACCAGTAACCCGCGACATGTGACTGTGACCAGTGACCACTGACCAGTGACCAGTGACCACAGACCAGTGACCAGTGACCAGTGACCAGTGACCAGTGACCAGTGACCAGTGACCAGTGACCAGTGACCAGTGACCAGTGACCAGTGACCAGTGACCAGTGACTTGTGACCAGTGACCCGCGACATGTGACTGTGACCAGTTACCACTGACCAGTGACCTGTGACCACAGACCAGTAACAAGTGACCAGTGACCAGTGACCAGTGACCAGTGACCAGTGACCAGTGACCAGTGACCAGTGACCAGTGACCATTGATCTGTGACCAGTGACCAGTGACCAGTGACCAGTGACCACTGACCAGTGACCATTGACCGGGGACCAGTGACTAGCGACCTGTGACCAGTCACCCGTGACATGTGACCCGTGACCAGTGACCAGTGACCAGTGACCAGTGACCAGTGACCATTGACCAGTGACCAGTGGCCAGTGACCAGTGACCAGTGACCACAGACCAGTGACCAGTGACCAGTGACCAGTGACCAGTGACCACTGACCAGTGACAAGTGACCAGTGACTTGTGACCAGTGACCAGTGACCTGTGACTTGTAACCAGTGACCAGTGACCAGTGTCCAGTGACCAGTGACCAGTGACCAGTGACCAGTGACCAGTGACCAGTGACCAGTGACCAGTGACCAGTGACCAGTGACCAGTGACCAGTGACCACTGACTTGTGACCAGTGACCCGCGACATGTGACTGTGACCAGTTACCACTGACCAGTGACCTGTGACCACAGACCAGTAACAAGTGACCAGTGACCAGTGACCAGTGACCAGTGACCAGTGACCAGTGACCAGTGACCAGTGACCAGTGACCATTGATCTGTGACCAGTGACCAGTGACCAGTGACCAGTGACCACTGACCAGTGACCATTGACCGGGGACCAGTGACTAGCGACCTGTGACCAGTCACCCGTGACATGTGACCCGTGACCAGTGACCAGTGACCAGTGACCAGTGACCAGTGACCATTGACCAGTGACCAGTGGCCAGTGACCAGTGACCAGTGACCACAGACCAGTGACCAGTGACCAGTGACCAGTGACCAGTGACCACTGACCAGTGACAAGTGACCAGTGACTTGTGACCAGTGACCAGTGACCTGTGACTTGTAACCAGTGACCAGTGACCAGTGTCCAGTGACCAGTGACCAGTGACCAGTGACCAGTGACCAGTGACCAGTGACCAGTGACCAGTGACCAGTGACCAGTGACCAGTGACCAGTGACCACTGACCAGTGACCAGTGACCGGGGACCAGTGACTAGCGACCAGTGACCAGTCACCCGTGACATGTGACCCGTGACCAGTGACCAGTGACCAGTGACAAGTGACCAGTGACTTGTGACCAGTGACCAGTGACCTGTGACTTGTAACCAGTGACCAGTGACCAGTGTCCAGTGACCAGTGACCAGTGACCAGTGACCAGTGACCAGAGACTAGTGACCAGTGACCAGTGACCATTGATCTGTGACCAGTGACCAGTGACCAGTGACCAGTGACCACTGACCAGTGACCATTGACCGGGGACCAGTGATTAGCGACCTGTGACCAGTCACCCGTGACATGTGACCCGTGACCAGTGACCAGTGACCAGTGACCAGTGACCAGTGACCATTGACCAGTGACCAGTTGCCAGTGACCAGTGACCAGTGACCAGTGAACAGTGACCATTGACCAGTGAGCAGTGACCAGTGACCACTGACCACTGACCAGTGACAAGTGACCAGTGACTTGTGGCGAGTGACCAGCGACCTGTGACTTGTGACCAGTGACCAGTGACCAGTGGCCAGTGACCAGTGTCCAGTGAGCACTGACCAGTGGCCAGTGACTAGTGACCCGTGACGTTTGACACGTGACCAGTGACCAGTGACCAGTGACCAGTGACCAGTAACCAGTGACCAGTGGCCAGTGACCTGTGACCAGTTACCAGTGACCAGTGACCAGTGACCAGTGACCAGTGACCATTGACCAGTGACTTGTGACCAGTGACCCGCGACATGTGACTGTGACCAGTGACCACTTACCAGTGACCACAGACCAGTGACCAGTGACCAGTGACCAGTGACCAGTGACCACTGACCAGTGACAAGTGACCAGTGACTTGTGGCCAGTGACCAGTGACCTGTGACTTGTAACCAGTGACCAGTGACCAGTGTCCAGTGACCAGTGACCAGTGACCAGTGACCAGTGACCAGTGGCCAGTGACCAGTGACCAGTGACCAGTGAACAGTGACCATTGACCAGTGAGCAGTGACCAGTGACCACTGAGCAGTGACCAGCGACAGTGACCATTGACCAGTGACCAGTGACCAGTGACCAGTGACCAGTGACTTGTGACCAGTGACCCGCGACATGTGACTGTGACCAGTTACCACTGACCAGTGACCAGTGACCACAGACCAGTAACAAGTGACCAGTGACCAGTGACCAGTGACCAGTGACCAGTGACCAGTGACCAGTGACCAGAGACCAGTGACCAGTGACCAGTGACCATTGATCTGTGACCAGTGACCAGTGACCAGTGACCAGTGTCCAGTGACCAGTGACCAGTGACCAGTGACCAGTGACCAGTGAGCACTGACCAGTGATCAGTGACCGGGGACCAGTGACTAGCGACCAGTGACCAGTCACCCGTGACATGTGACCCGTGACCAGTGACCAGTGACCAGTGACCACTGACCAGTGACCATTAACCAGTGACCAGTGGCCAGTGACCAGTGACCAGTGACCAGTGAACAGTGACCATTGACCAGTGAGCAGTGACCAGTGACCACTGAGCAGTGACCAGCGACAGTGACCATTGACCAGTGACCAGTGACCAGTGACCAGTGACCAGTGACTTGTGACCAGTGACCCGCGACATGTGACTGTGACCAGTTACCACTGACCAGTGACCAGTGACCACAGACCAGTAACAAGTGACCAGTGACCAGTGACCAGTGACCAGTGACCAGTGACCAGTGACCAGTGACCAGAGACCAGTGACCAGTGACCAGTGACCATTGATCTGTGACCAGTGACCAGTGACCAGTGCCCAGTGACCACTGACCAGTGACCATTGACCGGGGACCAGTGACTAGCGACCTGTGACCAGTCACCCGTGACATGTGACCCGTGACCAGTGACCAGTGACCAGTGACCAGTGACCAGTGACCATTGACCAGTGACCAGTGGCCAGTGACCAGTGACCAGTGACCACAGACCAGTGACCAGTGACCAGTGACCAGTGACCAGTGACCACTGACCAGTGACAAGTGACCAGTGACTTGTGACCAGTGACCAGTGACCTGTGACTTGTAACCAGTGACCAGTGACCAGTGTCCAGTGACCAGTGACCAGTGACCAGTGACCAGTGACCAGTGACCAGTGACCAGTGACCAGTGACCAGTGACCAGTGACCACTGACCAGTGACAAGTGACCAGTGACTTGTGACCAGTGACCAGTGACCTGTGACTTGTAACCAGTGACCAGTGACCAGTGTCCAGTGACCAGTGACCAGTGACCAGTGACCAGTGACCAGTGACCAGTGACCAGTGACCAGTGACCACTGACCAGTGACCAGTGACCGGGGACCAGTGACTAGCGACCAGTGACCAGTCACCCGTGACATGTGACCCGTGACCAGTGACCAGTGACCAGTGACAAGTGACCAGTGACTTGTGACCAGTGACCAGTGACCTGTGACTTGTAACCAGTGACCAGTGACCAGTGTCCAGTGACCAGTGACCAGTGACCAGTGACCAGTGACCAGAGACTAGTGACCAGTGACCAGTGACCATTGATCTGTGACCAGTGACCAGTGACCAGTGACCAGTGACCACTGACCAGTGACCATTGACCGGGGACCAGTGACTAGCGACCTGTGACCAGTCACCCGTGACATGTGACCCGTGACCAGTGACCAGTGACCAGTGACCAGTGACCAGTGACCATTGACCAGTGACCAGTTGCCAGTGACCAGTGACCAGTGACCAGTGAACAATGACCATTGACCAGTGAGCAGTGACCAGTGACCACTGAGCAGTGACCAGCGACAGTGACCATTGAACAGCGACAGTGACCATTGACCAGTGACCAGTGACCAGGGACCAGTGACCAGTGACCACTGACCAGTGACCAGTGACCGGGGACCAGTGACTAGCGACCAGTGACCAGTGACCCGTAACATGTGACCCGTGACCAGTGACCAGTGACCAGGGCCCAGTGACCAGTCACCAGTCACCATTGACCTGTGACCAGTGACCAGTGATCACTGACCACTGACCAGTGACAAGTGACCAGTGACTTGTGGCGAGTGACCAGCGACCTGTGACTTGTGACCAGTGACCAGTGACCAGTGGCCAGTGACCAGTGTCCAGTGAGCACTGACGAGTGGCCAGTGACTAGTGACCCGTGACATGTGACACGTGACCAGTGACCAGTGACCAGTGACCAGTGACCAGCGACCCGCGACATGTGACTGTGACCAGTTACCACTGACCAGTGACCAGTGACCACAGACCAGTGACAAGTGACCAGTGACCAGGGCCCAGTGACCAGTGAACAGTGACCATTGACCAGTGAGCAGTGACCACTGACCACTGAGCAGTGACCAGCGACAGTGACCATTGAACAGCGACAGTGACCATTGACCAGTGACCAGTGACCAGTGACCAGTGACCATTGACCAGTGACCAGTGACCATTGACCAGTGACTTGTGACCAGTAACCCGCGACATGTGACTGTGACCAGTGACCACTGACCAGTGACCAGTGACCACAGACCAGTGACCAGTGACCAGTGACCAGTGACCAGTGACCAGTGACCAGTGACCAGTGACCATTGATCTGTGACCAGTGACCAGTGACCAGTGACCATTGACCAGTGACCAGTGACCAGTGACCATTGAACAGTGACTTGTGACCAGTAACCCGCGACATGTGACTGTGACCAGTGACCACTGACCAGTGACCAGTGACCACAGACCAGTGACCAGTGACCAGTGACTAGCGACCAGTGACCAGTGACCCGTGACATGTGACCCGTGACCAGTGACCAGTGACCAGGGCCCAGTCACCAGTCACCAGTCACCATTGACCTGTGACCAGTGACCAGTGACCACTGACCACTGACCAGTGACAAGTGACCAGTGACTTGTGACGAGTGACCAGCGACCTGTGACGAGTGACCAGTGACCAGTGCCCAGTGGCCAGTGACCAGTGTCCAGTGAGCACTGACCAGTGGCCAGTGACTAGTGACCCGTGACATGTGACACGTGACCAGTGACCAGTGACCAGTGACCAGTGACCAGTGACCAGTAACCAGTGACCAGTGGCCAGTGACCTGTGACCAGTGACCAGTGACCAGTGACCAGTGAACAGTGACCATTGACCAGTGAGCAGTGACCGGTGACCACTCAGCAGTGACCAGCGACAGTGACCATTGAACAGCGACAGTGACCATTGACCAGTGACCAGTGACCAGTGACCAGTGACCATTGACAAGTGACCAGTGACCAGTGACCATTGACCAGTGACTTGTGACCAGTGACCCGCGACATGTGACTGTGACCAGTGACCACTGACCAGTGACCACAGACCAGTGACCAGTGACCAGTGACCAGTGACCAGTGACCAGTGACCAGTGACCAGTGACCACTGACCAGTGACAAGTGACCAGTGACTTGTGACCAGTGACCAGTGACCTGTGACTTGTGACCAGTGACCAGTGACCAGTGTCCAGTGACCAGTGACCAGTGACCAGTGACCAGTGACCAGTGACCAGTGACCAGTGACCAGTGACCAGTGACCAGTGACCAGTGACCAGTGATCAGTGACCAGTGACCGGTGACCGGTGACCGGTGACCAGTGACTAGCGACCAGTGAACAGTGACCCGTGACATGTGACCCGTGACCAGTGACCAGTGACCAGTGACCAGTGACCAGTGACCAGTGACCAGGGCCCAGTGACCAGTCACCAGTCACCATTGACCTGTGACCAGTGACCAGTGACCACTGACAACTGACCAGTGACAAGTGCCCAGTGACTTGTGACGAGTGACCAGCGACCTGTGACTTGTGACAAGTGACCAGTGACCAGTGGCCAGTGACCAGTGTCCAGTGAGCAGTAACCAGTGGCCAGTGACTAGTGACCCGTGACATGTGACACGTGACCAGTGACCAGTGACCAGTGACCAGTGACCAGCGACAATAACCATTGAACAGCGACAGTGACCATTGACCAGTGACCAGTGACCAGTGACCATTGACCAGTGACCAGTGACCAGTGACCATTGACCAGTGACACGTGACCAGTGACCAGTGACCAGTGACCAGTGACCAGTGACCAGTGACCAGTGACCAGTGACCAGTGACCAGTGACCAGTGACCAGTGACCAGTGACCAGTGACAAGTGACCAGTGACCATTGATCTGTGACCAGTGACCAGTGACCAGTGACCAGTGACCAGTGACCAGTGACCACTGACCAGTGACCAGTGACCGGAGACCAGTGACTAGCGACCAGTGACCAGTGAACCGTGACATGTGACCCGTGACCAGTGACCAGTGACCAGTGACCAGTGACCATTGACCAGTGACCAGTGGCCAGTGACCAGTGACCAGTGACCAGTGAACAGTGACCATTGACCAGTGAGCAGTGACCAGTGACCACTGAGCAGTGACCAGCGACAGTGACCAGTGACCAGTGACCAGTGACCATTGATCTGTGACCAGTGACTAGCGACCAGTGACCAGTGACCCGTGACATGTGACACGTGACCAGTGACCAGTGACCAGGGCCCAGTCACCAGTCACCAGTCACCATTGACCTGTGACCAGTGACCAGTGACCACTGACCACTGACCAGTGACAAGTGACCAGTGACTTGTGGCGAGTGACCAGCGACCTGTGACTTGTGACCAGTGACCAGTGACCAGTGGCCAGTGACCAGTGACCAGTGACCAGTGACCAGTAACCAGTGACCAGTGGCCAGTGACCTGTGACCAGTGACCAGTGACCAGTGACCAGTGACCAGTGACCATTGACCAGTGACTTGTGACCAGTAACCCGCGACATGTGACTGTGACCAGTGACCACTGACCAGTGACCAGTGACCACAGACCAGTGACCAGTGACCACTGACCAGTGACCAGTGACCAGTGACCAGTTACCAGTGACCAGTGACCAGTGACCATTGATCTGTGACTAGTGACTAGCGACCAGTGACCCGTGACATGTGACCCGTGACCTGTGACCAGTGACCAGGGCCCAGTCACCAGTCACCAGTCACCATTGACCTGTGACCAGTGACCAGTGACCACTGACCACTGACCAGTAACCAGTGACCAGTGGCCAGTGACCTGTGACCAGTGACCAGTGACCAGTGACCAGTGAACAGTGACCATTGACCAGTGAGCAGTGACCAGTGACAACTCAGCAGTGACCAGCGACAGTGACCATTGAACAGCGACAGTGACCATTGACCAGTGACCAGTGACCAGTGACCATTGACAAGTGACCAGTGACCAGTGACCATTGACCAGTGACTTGTGACCAGTGACCCGCGACATGTGACTGTGACCAGTGACCACTTACCAGTGACCAGTGACCAGTGACCAGTGACCAGTGACCATTGATCTGTGACCAGTGACTAGCGACCAGTGACCCGTGACATGTGACCCGTGACCAGTGACCAGTGACCAGTGACCAGTGACCATTGACAAGTGACCAGTGACCAGTGACCATTGACCAGTGACTTGTGACCAGTGACCCGCGACATGTGACTGTGACCAGTGACCACTTACCAGTGACCACAGACCAGTGACCAGTGACCAGTGACCAGTGACCAGTGACCACTGACCAGTGACAAGTGACCAGTGACTTGTGACCAGTGACCAGTGACCTGTGACTTGTAACCAGTGACCACTGACCAGTGTCCAGTGACCAGTGACCAGTGACCAGTGACCAGTGACCAGTGACCAGTGACCAGTGACCAGTGACCACTGACCAGTGACCAGTGACCGGGGACCAGTGACTAGCGACCAGTGACCAGTCACCCGTGACATGTGACCCGTGACCAGTGACCAGTGACCAGTGACCAGTGACCAGTGACCATTAACCAGTGACCAGTGGCCAGTGACCAGTGACCAGTGACCAGTGAACAGTGACCATTGACCAGTGAGCAGTGACCAGTGACCACTGAGCAGTGACCAGCGACAGTGACCATTGACCAGTGACCAGTGACCAGTGACCAGTGACCAGTGACTTGTGACCAGTGACCCGCGACATGTGACTGTGACCAGTTACCACTGACCAGTGACCAGTGACCACAGATCAGTAACAAGTGACCAGTGACCAGTGACCAGTGACCAGTGACCAGTGACCAGTGACCAGTGACCAGAGACCAGTGACCAGTGACCAGTGACCATTGATCTGTGACCAGTGACCAGTGACCAGTGACCAGTGACCACTGACCAGTGACCATTGACCGGGGACCAGTGACTAGCGACCTGTGACCAGTCACCCGTGACATGTGACCCGTGACCAGTGACCAGTGACCAGTGACCAGTGACCAGTGACCATTGACCAGTGACCAGTGGCCAGTGACCAGTGACCAGTGACCACAGACCAGTGACCAGTGACCAGTGACCAGTGACCAGTGACCAGTGACCAGTGACCACTGACCAGTGACAAGTGACCAGTGACTTGTGACCAGTGACCAGTGACCTGTGACTTGTAACCACTGACCAGTGACCAGTGTCCAGTGACCAGTGACCAGTGACCAGTGACCAGTGACCAGTGACCAGTGACCAGTGACCAGTGACCAGTGACCAGTGACCACTGACCAGTGACAAGTGACCAGTGACTTGTGACCAGTGACCAGTGACCTGTGACTTGTAACCAGTGACCAGTGACCAGTGTCCAGTGACCAGTGACCAGTGACCAGTGACAAGTGACCAGTGGCCAGTGACCAGTGTCCAGTGAGCACTGACCAGTGGCCAGTGACTAGTGACCCGTGACATGTGACACGTGACCAGTGACCAGTGACCAGTAACCCGCGACATGTGACTGTGACCAGTGACCACTGACCAGTGACCAGTGACCACAGACCAGTGACCAGTGACCAGTGACCAGTGACCAGTGACCAGTGACCAGTGACCAGTGACCAGTGACCAGTGACCAGTGACCAGTGACCAGTGACCAGTGACTTGTGACCAGTGACCCGCGACATGTGACTGTGACCAGTTACCACTGACCAGTGACCTGTGACCACAGACCAGTAACAAGTGACCAGTGACCAGTGACCAGTGACCAGTGACCAGTGACCAGTGACCAGTGACCAGTGACCAGTGACCATTGATCTGTGACCAGTGACCAGTGACCAGTGACCAGTGACCACTGACCAGTGACCATTGACCGGGGACCAGTGACTAGCGACCTGTGACCAGTCACCCGTGACATGTGACCCGTGACCAGTGACCAGTGACCAGTGACCAGTGACCAGTGACCATTGACCAGTGACCAGTGGCCAGTGACCAGTGACCAGTGACCACAGACCAGTGACCAGTGACCAGTGACCAGTGACCAGTGACCACTGACCAGTGACAAGTGACCAGTGACTTGTGACCAGTGACCAGTGACCTGTGACTTGTAACCAGTGACCAGTGACCAGTGTCCAGTGACCAGTGACCAGTGACCAGTGACCAGTGACCAGTGACCAGTGACCAGTGACCAGTGACCAGTGACCAGTGACCAGTGACCAGTGACCACTGACCAGTGACCAGTGACCGGGGACCAGTGACTAGCGACCAGTGACCAGTCACCCGTGACATGTGACCCGTGACCAGTGACCAGTGACCAGTGACAAGTGACCAGTGACTTGTGACCAGTGACCAGTGACCTGTGACTTGTAACCAGTGACCAGTGACCAGTGTCCAGTGACCAGTGACCAGTGACCAGTGACCAGTGACCAGAGACTAGTGACCAGTGACCAGTGACCATTGATCTGTGACCAGTGACCAGTGACCAGTGACCAGTGACCACTGACCAGTGACCATTGACCGGGGACCAGTGACTAGCGACCTGTGACCAGTCACCCGTGACATGTGACCCGTGACCAGTGACCAGTGACCAGTGACCAGTGACCAGTGACCATTGACCAGTGACCAGTTGCCAGTGACCAGTGACCAGTGACCAGTGAACAGTGACCATTGACCAGTGAGCAGTGACCAGTGACCACTGAGCAGTGACCAGCGACAGTGACCATTGAACAGCGACAGTGACCATTGACCAGTGACCAGTGACCAGGGACCAGTGACCAGTGACCACTGACCAGTGACCAGTGACCGGGGACCAGTGACTAGCGACCAGTGACCAGTGACCCGTAACATGTGACCCGTGACCAGTGACCAGTGACCAGGGCCCAGTGACCAGTCACCAGTCACCATTGACCTGTGACCAGTGACCAGTGATCACTGACCACTGACCAGTGACAAGTGACCAGTGACTTGTGGCGAGTGACCAGCGACCTGTGACTTGTGACCAGTGACCAGTGACCAGTGGCCAGTGACCAGTGTCCAGTGAGCACTGACGAGTGGCCAGTGACTAGTGACCCGTGACATGTGACACGTGACCAGTGACCAGTGACCAGTGACCAGTGACCAGCGACCCGCGACATGTGACTGTGACCAGTTACCACTGACCAGTGACCAGTGACCACAGACCAGTGACAAGTGACCAGTGACCAGGGCCCAGTGACCAGTGAACAGTGACCATTGACCAGTGAGCAGTGACCACTGACCACTGAGCAGTGACCAGCGACAGTGACCATTGAACAGCGACAGTGACCATTGACCAGTGACCAGTGACCAGTGACCAGTGACCATTGACCAGTGACCAGTGACCATTGACCAGTGACTTGTGACCAGTAACCCGCGACATGTGACTGTGACCAGTGACCACTGACCAGTGACCAGTGACCACAGACCAGTGACCAGTGACCAGTGACCAGTGACCAGTGACCAGTGACCAGTGACCAGTGACCATTGATCTGTGACCAGTGACCAGTGACCAGTGACCATTGACCAGTGACCAGTGACCAGTGACCATTGAACAGTGACTTGTGACCAGTAACCCGCGACATGTGACTGTGACCAGTGACCACTGACCAGTGACCAGTGACCACAGACCAGTGACCAGTGACCAGTGACTAGCGACCAGTGACCAGTGACCCGTGACATGTGACCCGTGACCAGTGACCAGTGACCAGGGCCCAGTCACCAGTCACCAGTCACCATTGACCTGTGACCAGTGACCAGTGACCACTGACCACTGACCAGTGACAAGTGACCAGTGACTTGTGACGAGTGACCAGCGACCTGTGACGAGTGACCAGTGACCAGTGCCCAGTGGCCAGTGACCAGTGTCCAGTGAGCACTGACCAGTGGCCAGTGACTAGTGACCCGTGACATGTGACACGTGACCAGTGACCAGTGACCAGTGACCAGTGATCAGTGACCAGTAACCAGTGACCAGTGGCCAGTGACCTGTGACCAGTGACCAGTGACCAGTGACCAGTGAACAGTGACCATTGACCAGTGAGCAGTGACCGGTGACCACTCAGCAGTGACCAGCGACAGTGACCATTGAACAGCGACAGTGACCATTGACCAGTGACCAGTGACCAGTGACCAGTGACCAGTGACCATTGACCAGTGACTTGTGACCAGTGACCCGCGACATGTGACTGTGACCAGTGACCACTGACCAGTGACCACAGACCAGTGACCAGTGACCAGTGACCAGTGACCAGTGACCAGTGACCAGTGACCAGTGACCACTGACCAGTGACAAGTGACCAGTGACTTGTGACCAGTGACCAGTGACCTGTGACTTGTGACCAGTGACCAGTGACCAGTGTCCAGTGACCAGTGACCAGTGACCAGTGACCAGTGACCAGTGACCAGTGACCAGTGACCAGTGACCAGTGACCAGTGACCAGTGACCAGTGATCAGTGACCAGTGACCGGTGACCGGTGACCGGTGACCAGTGACTAGCGACCAGTGAACAGTGACCCGTGACATGTGACCCGTGACCAGTGACCAGTGACCAGTGACCAGTGACCAGGGCCCAGTGACCAGTCACCAGTCACCATTGACCTGTGACCAGTGACCAGTGACCACTGACAACTGACCAGTGACAAGTGCCCAGTGACTTGTGACGAGTGACCAGCGACCTGTGACTTGTGACAAGTGACCAGTGACCAGTGGCCAGTGACCAGTGTCCAGTGAGCAGTAACCAGTGGCCAGTGACTAGTGACCCGTGACATGTGACACGTGACCAGTGACCAGTGACCAGTGACAAGTGACCAGCGACAATAACCATTGAACAGCGACAGTGACCATTGACCAGTGACCAGTGACCAGTGACCATTGACCAGTGACCAGTGACCAGTGACCATTGACCAGTGACACGTGACCAGTGACCAGTGACCAGTGACCAGTGACCAGTGACCAGTGACCAGTGACCAGTGACCAGTGACCAGTGACCAGTGACCAGTGACCAGTGACAAGTGACCAGTGACCATTGATCTGTGACCAGTGACCAGTGACCAGTGACCAGTGACCAGTGACCAGTGACCACTGACCAGTGACCAGTGACCGGAGACCAGTGACTAGCGACCAGTGACCAGTGATCCGTGACATGTGACCCGTGACCAGTGACCAGTGACCAGTGACCAGTGACCATTGACCAGTGACCAGTGGCCAGTGACCAGTGACCAGTGACCAGTGAACAGTGACCATTGACCAGTGAGCAGTGACCAGTGACCACTGAGCAGTGACCAGCGACAGTGACCAGTGACCAGTGACCAGTGACCATTGATCTGTGACCAGTGACTAGCGACCAGTGACCAGTGACCCGTGACATGTGACACGTGACCAGTGACCAGTGACCAGGGCCCAGTCACCAGTCACCAGTCACCATTGACCTGTGACCAGTGACCAGTGACCACTGACCACTGACCAGTGACAAGTGACCAGTGACTTGTGGCGAGTGACCAGCGACCTGTGACTTGTGACCAGTGACCAGTGACCAGTGGCCAGTGACCAGTGACCAGTGACCAGTAACCAGTGACCAGTGGCCAGTGACCTGTGACCAGTGACCAGTGACCAGTGACCAGTGACCAGTGACCATTGACCAGTGACTTGTGACCAGTAACCCGCGACATGTGACTGTGACCAGTGACCACTGACCAGTGACCAGTGACCACAGACCAGTGACCAGTGACCACTGACCAGTGACCAGTGACCAGTGACCAGTTACCAGTGACCAGTGACCAGTGACCATCGATCTGTGACTAGTGACTAGCGACCAGTGACCCGTGACATGTGACCCGTGACCTGTGACCAGTGACCAGGGCCCAGTCACCAGTCACCAGTCACCATTGACCTGTGACCAGTGACCAGTGACCACTGACCACTGACCAGTAACCAGTGACCAGTGGCCAGTGACCTGTGACCAGTGACCAGTGACCAGTGACCAGTGAACAGTGACCATTGACCAGTGAGCAGTGACCAGTGACAACTCAGCAGTGACCAGCGACAGTGACCATTGAACAGCGACAGTGACCATTGACCAGTGACCAGTGACCAGTGACCATTGACAAGTGACCAGTGACCAGTGACCATTGACCAGTGACTTGTGACCAGTGACCCGCGACATGTGACTGTGACCAGTGACCACTTACCAGTGACCAGTGACCAGTGACCAGTGACCAGTGACCATTGATCTGTGACCAGTGACTAGCGACCAGTGACCCGTGACATGTGACCCGTGACCAGTGACCAGTGACCAGTGACCAGTGACCATTGACAAGTGACCAGTGACCAGTGACCATTGACCAGTGACTTGTGACCAGTGACCCGCGACATGTGACTGTGACCAGTGACCACTTACCAGTGACCACAGACCAGTGACCAGTGACCAGTGACCAGTGACCAGTGACCACTGACCAGTGACAAGTGACCAGTGACTTGTGACCAGTGACCAGT
The DNA here is from genome assembly GCA_947577245.1 of Andrena bucephala. Taxonomy (NCBI): domain Eukaryota; kingdom Metazoa; phylum Arthropoda; class Insecta; order Hymenoptera; family Andrenidae; genus Andrena; species Andrena bucephala. The sequence continues at coordinate 52,789,913 of OX387716.1, read as the reverse complement.
GACCTGTGACTTGTAACCAGTGACCACTGACCAGTGTCCAGTGACCAGTGACCAGTGACCAGTGACCAGTGACCAGTGACCAGTGACCAGTGACCAGTGACCACTGACCAGTGACCAGTGACCGGGGACCAGTGACTAGCGACCAGTGACCAGTCACCCGTGACATGTGACCCGTGACCAGTGACCAGTGACCAGTGACCAGTGACCAGTGACCATTAACCAGTGACCAGTGGCCAGTGACCAGTGACCAGTGACCAGTGAACAGTGACCATTGACCAGTGAGCAGTGACCAGTGACCACTGAGCAGTGACCAGCGACAGTGACCATTGACCAGTGACCAGTGACCAGTGACCAGTGACCAGTGACTTGTGACCAGTGACCCGCGACATGTGACTGTGACCAGTTACCACTGACCAGTGACCAGTGACCACAGATCAGTAACAAGTGACCAGTGACCAGTGACCAGTGACCAGTGACCAGTGACCAGTGACCAGTGACCAGAGACCAGTGACCAGTGACCAGTGACCATTGATCTGTGACCAGTGACCAGTGACCAGTGACCAGTGACCACTGACCAGTGACCATTGACCGGGGACCAGTGACTAGCGACCTGTGACCAGTCACCCGTGACATGTGACCCGTGACCAGTGACCAGTGACCAGTGACCAGTGACCAGTGACCATTGACCAGTGACCAGTGGCCAGTGACCAGTGACCAATGACCACAGACCAGTGACCAGTGACCAGTGACCAGTGACCAGTGACCAGTGTCCAGTGAGCACTGACCAGTGGCCAGTGACTAGTGACCCGTGACATGTGACACGTGACCAGTGACCAGTGACCAGTGACCAGTGATCAGTGACCAGTAACCAGTGACCAGTGGCCAGTGACCTGTGACCAGTGACCAGTGACCAGTGACCAGTGAACAGTGACCATTGACCAGTGAGCAGTGACCGGTGACCACTCAGCAGTGACCAGCGACAGTGACCATTGAACAGCGACAGTGACCATTGACCAGTGACCAGTGACCAGTGACCAGTGACCAGTGACCATTGACCAGTGACTTGTGACCAGTGACCCGCGACATGTGACTGTGACCAGTGACCACTGACCAGTGACCACAGACCAGTGACCAGTGACCAGTGACCAGTGACCAGTGACCAGTGACCAGTGACCAGTGACCACTGACCAGTGACAAGTGACCAGTGACTTGTGACCAGTGACCAGTGACCTGTGACTTGTGACCAGTGACCAGTGACCAGTGTCCAGTGACCAGTGACCAGTGACCAGTGACCAGTGACCAGTGACCAGTGACCAGTGACCAGTGACCAGTGACCAGTGACCAGTGATCAGTGACCAGTGACCGGTGACCGGTGACCGGTGACCAGTGACTAGCGACCAGTGAACAGTGACCCGTGACATGTGACCCGTGACCAGTGACCAGTGACCAGTGACCAGTGACCAGTGACCAGTGACCAGGGCCCAGTGACCAGTCACCAGTCACCATTGACCTGTGACCAGTGACCAGTGACCACTGACAACTGACCAGTGACAAGTGCCCAGTGACTTGTGACGAGTGACCAGCGACCTGTGACTTGTGACAAGTGACCAGTGACCAGTGGCCAGTGACCAGTGTCCAGTGAGCAGTAACCAGTGGCCAGTGACTAGTGACCCGTGACATGTGACACGTGACCAGTGACCAGTGACCAGTGACAAGTGACCAGCGACAATAACCATTGAACAGCGACAGTGACCATTGACCAGTGACCAGTGACCAGTGACCATTGACCAGTGACCAGTGACCAGTGACCATTGACCAGTGACACGTGACCAGTGACCAGTGACCAGTGACCAGTGACCAGTGACCAGTGACCAGTGACCAGTGACCAGTGACCAGTGACCAGTGACCAGTGACCAGTGACAAGTGACCAGTGACCATTGATCTGTGACCAGTGACCAGTGACCAGTGACCAGTGACCAGTGACCAGTGACCACTGACCAGTGACCAGTGACCGGAGACCAGTGACTAGCGACCAGTGACCAGTGATCCGTGACATGTGACCCGTGACCAGTGACCAGTGACCAGTGACCAGTGACCATTGACCAGTGACCAGTGGCCAGTGACCAGTGACCAGTGACCAGTGAACAGTGACCATTGACCAGTGAGCAGTGACCAGTGACCACTGAGCAGTGACCAGCGACAGTGACCAGTGACCAGTGACCAGTGACCATTGATCTGTGACCAGTGACTAGCGACCAGTGACCAGTGACCCGTGACATGTGACACGTGACCAGTGACCAGTGACCAGGGCCCAGTCACCAGTCACCAGTCACCATTGACCTGTGACCAGTGACCAGTGACCACTGACCACTGACCAGTGACAAGTGACCAGTGACTTGTGGCGAGTGACCAGCGACCTGTGACTTGTGACCAGTGACCAGTGACCAGTGGCCAGTGACCAGTGACCAGTGACCAGTAACCAGTGACCAGTGGCCAGTGACCTGTGACCAGTGACCAGTGACCAGTGACCAGTGACCAGTGACCATTGACCAGTGACTTGTGACCAGTAACCCGCGACATGTGACTGTGACCAGTGACCACTGACCAGTGACCAGTGACCACAGACCAGTGACCAGTGACCACTGACCAGTGACCAGTGACCAGTGACCAGTTACCAGTGACCAGTGACCAGTGACCATCGATCTGTGACTAGTGACTAGCGACCAGTGACCCGTGACATGTGACCCGTGACCTGTGACCAGTGACCAGGGCCCAGTCACCAGTCACCAGTCACCATTGACCTGTGACCAGTGACCAGTGACCACTGACCACTGACCAGTAACCAGTGACCAGTGGCCAGTGACCTGTGACCAGTGACCAGTGACCAGTGACCAGTGAACAGTGACCATTGACCAGTGAGCAGTGACCAGTGACAACTCAGCAGTGACCAGCGACAGTGACCATTGAACAGCGACAGTGACCATTGACCAGTGACCAGTGACCAGTGACCATTGACAAGTGACCAGTGACCAGTGACCATTGACCAGTGACTTGTGACCAGTGACCCGCGACATGTGACTGTGACCAGTGACCACTTACCAGTGACCAGTGACCAGTGACCAGTGACCAGTGACCATTGATCTGTGACCAGTGACTAGCGACCAGTGACCCGTGACATGTGACCCGTGACCAGTGACCAGTGACCAGTGACCAGTGACCATTGACAAGTGACCAGTGACCAGTGACCATTGACCAGTGACTTGTGACCAGTGACCCGCGACATGTGACTGTGACCAGTGACCACTTACCAGTGACCACAGACCAGTGACCAGTGACCAGTGACCAGTGACCAGTGACCACTGACCAGTGACAAGTGACCAGTGACTTGTGACCAGTGACCAGTGACCTGTGACTTGTAACCAGTGACCACTGACCAGTGTCCAGTGACCAGTGACCAGTGACCAGTGACCAGTGACCAGTGACCAGTGACCAGTGACCAGTGACCACTGACCAGTGACCAGTGACCGGGGACCAGTGACTAGCGACCAGTGACCAGTCACCCGTGACATGTGACCCGTGACCAGTGACCAGTGACCAGTGACCAGTGACCAGTGACCATTAACCAGTGACCAGTGGCCAGTGACCAGTGACCAGTGACCAGTGAACAGTGACCATTGACCAGTGAGCAGTGACCAGTGACCACTGAGCAGTGACCAGCGACAGTGACCATTGACCAGTGACCAGTGACCAGTGACCAGTGACCAGTGACCAGTGACCAGTGACTTGTGACCAGTGACCCGCGACATGTGACTGTGACCAGTTACCACTGACCAGTGACCAGTGACCACAGATCAGTAACAAGTGACCAGTGACCAGTGACCAGTGACCAGTGACCAGTGACCAGTGACCAGTGACCAGAGACCAGTGAACAGTGACCATTGACCAGTGAGCAGTGACCGGTGACCACTCAGCAGTGACCAGCGACAGTGACCATTGAACAGCGACAGTGACCATTGACCAGTGACCAGTGACCAGTGACCAGTGACCAGTGACCATTGACCAGTGACTTGTGACCAGTGACCCGCGACATGTGACTGTGACCAGTGACCACTGACCAGTGACCACAGACCAGTGACCAGTGACCAGTGACCAGTGACCAGTGACCAGTGACCAGTGACCAGTGACCACTGACCAGTGACAAGTGACCAGTGACTTGTGACCAGTGACCAGTGACCTGTGACTTGTGACCAGTGACCAGTGACCAGTGTCCAGTGACCAGTGACCAGTGACCAGTGACCAGTGACCAGTGACCAGTGACCAGTGACCAGTGACCAGTGACCAGTGACCAGTGACCAGTGATCAGTGACCAGTGACCGGTGACCGGTGACCGGTGACCAGTGACTAGCGACCAGTGAACAGTGACCCGTGACATGTGACCCGTGACCAGTGACCAGTGACCAGTGACCAGTGACCAGGGCCCAGTGACCAGTCACCAGTCACCATTGACCTGTGACCAGTGACCAGTGACCACTGACAACTGACCAGTGACAAGTGCCCAGTGACTTGTGACGAGTGACCAGCGACCTGTGACTTGTGACAAGTGACCAGTGACCAGTGGCCAGTGACCAGTGTCCAGTGAGCAGTAACCAGTGGCCAGTGACTAGTGACCCGTGACATGTGACACGTGACCAGTGACCAGTGACCAGTGACAAGTGACCAGCGACAATAACCATTGAACAGCGACAGTGACCATTGACCAGTGACCAGTGACCAGTGACCATTGACCAGTGACCAGTGACCAGTGACCATTGACCAGTGACCATTGACCAGTGACTTGTGACCAGTGACCCGCGACATGTGACTGTGACCAGTGACCACTGACCAGTGACCACAGACCAGTGACCAGTGACCAGTGACCAGTGACCAGTGACCAGTGACCAGTGACCAGTGACCACTGACCAGTGACAAGTGACCAGTGACTTGTGACCAGTGACCAGTGACCTGTGACTTGTGACCAGTGACCAGTGACCAGTGTCCAGTGACCAGTGACCAGTGACCAGTGACCAGTGACCAGTGACCAGTGACCAGTGACCAGTGACCAGTGACCAGTGACCAGTGATCAGTGACCAGTGACCGGTGACCGGTGACCGGTGACCAGTGACTAGCGACCAGTGAACAGTGACCCGTGACATGTGACCCGTGACCAGTGACCAGTGACCAGTGACCAGTGACCAGTGACCAGTGACCAGGGCCCAGTGACCAGTCACCAGTCACCATTGACCTGTGACCAGTGACCAGTGACCACTGACAACTGACCAGTGACAAGTGCCCAGTGACTTGTGACGAGTGACCAGCGACCTGTGACTTGTGACAAGTGACCAGTGACCAGTGGCCAGTGACCAGTGTCCAGTGAGCAGTAACCAGTGGCCAGTGACTAGTGACCCGTGACATGTGACACGTGACCAGTGACCAGTGACCAGTGACAAGTGACCAGCGACAATAACCATTGAACAGCGACAGTGACCATTGACCAGTGACCAGTGACCAGTGACCATTGACCAGTGACCAGTGACCAGTGACCATTGACCAGTGACACGTGACCAGTGACCAGTGACCAGTGACCAGTGACCAGTGACCAGTGACCAGTGACCAGTGACCAGTGACCAGTGACCAGTGACCAGTGACCAGTGACAAGTGACCAGTGACCATTGATCTGTGACCAGTGACCAGTGACCAGTGACCAGTGACCAGTGACCAGTGACCACTGACCAGTGACCAGTGACCGGAGACCAGTGACTAGCGACCAGTGACCAGTGATCCGTGACATGTGACCCGTGACCAGTGACCAGTGACCAGTGACCAGTGACCATTGACCAGTGACCAGTGGCCAGTGACCAGTGACCAGTGACCAGTGAACAGTGACCATTGACCAGTGAGCAGTGACCAGTGACCACTGAGCAGTGACCAGCGACAGTGACCAGTGACCAGTGACCAGTGACCATTGATCTGTGACCAGTGACTAGCGACCAGTGACCAGTGACCCGTGACATGTGACACGTGACCAGTGACCAGTGACCAGGGCCCAGTCACCAGTCACCAGTCACCATTGACCTGTGACCAGTGACCAGTGACCACTGACCACTGACCAGTGACAAGTGACCAGTGACTTGTGGCGAGTGACCAGCGACCTGTGACTTGTGACCAGTGACCAGTGACCAGTGGCCAGTGACCAGTGACCAGTGACCAGTAACCAGTGACCAGTGGCCAGTGACCTGTGACCAGTGACCAGTGACCAGTGACCAGTGACCAGTGACCATTGACCAGTGACTTGTGACCAGTAACCCGCGACATGTGACTGTGACCAGTGACCACTGACCAGTGACCAGTGACCACAGACCAGTGACCAGTGACCACTGACCAGTGACCAGTGACCAGTGACCAGTTACCAGTGACCAGTGACCAGTGACCATCGATCTGTGACTAGTGACTAGCGACCAGTGACCCGTGACATGTGACCCGTGACCTGTGACCAGTGACCAGGGCCCAGTCACCAGTCACCAGTCACCATTGACCTGTGACCAGTGACCAGTGACCACTGACCACTGACCAGTAACCAGTGACCAGTGGCCAGTGACCTGTGACCAGTGACCAGTGACCAGTGACCAGTGAACAGTGACCATTGACCAGTGAGCAGTGACCAGTGACAACTCAGCAGTGACCAGCGACAGTGACCATTGAACAGCGACAGTGACCATTGACCAGTGACCAGTGACCAGTGACCATTGACAAGTGACCAGTGACCAGTGACCATTGACCAGTGACTTGTGACCAGTGACCCGCGACATGTGACTGTGACCAGTGACCACTTACCAGTGACCAGTGACCAGTGACCAGTGACCAGTGACCATTGATCTGTGACCAGTGACTAGCGACCAGTGACCCGTGACATGTGACCCGTGACCAGTGACCAGTGACCAGTGACCAGTGACCATTGACAAGTGACCAGTGACCAGTGACCATTGACCAGTGACTTGTGACCAGTGACCCGCGACATGTGACTGTGACCAGTGACCACTTACCAGTGACCACAGACCAGTGACCAGTGACCAGTGACCAGTGACCAGTGACCACTGACCAGTGACAAGTGACCAGTGACTTGTGACCAGTGACCAGTGACCTGTGACTTGTAACCAGTGACCACTGACCAGTGTCCAGTGACCAGTGACCAGTGACCAGTGACCAGTGACCAGTGACCAGTGACCAGTGACCAGTGACCACTGACCAGTGACCAGTGACCGGGGACCAGTGACTAGCGACCAGTGACCAGTCACCCGTGACATGTGACCCGTGACCAGTGACCAGTGACCAGTGACCAGTGACCAGTGACCATTAACCAGTGACCAGTGGCCAGTGACCAGTGACCAGTGACCAGTGAACAGTGACCATTGACCAGTGAGCAGTGACCAGTGACCACTGAGCAGTGACCAGCGACAGTGACCATTGACCAGTGACCAGTGACCAGTGACCAGTGACCAGTGACCAGTGACCAGTGACTTGTGACCAGTGACCCGCGACATGTGACTGTGACCAGTTACCACTGACCAGTGACCAGTGACCACAGATCAGTAACAAGTGACCAGTGACCAGTGACCAGTGACCAGTGACCAGTGACCAGTGACCAGTGACCAGAGACCAGTGACCAGTGACCAGTGACCATTGATCTGTGACCAGTGACCAGTGACCAGTGACCAGTGACCACTGACCAGTGACCATTGACCGGGGACCAGTGACTAGCGACCTGTGACCAGTCACCCGTGACATGTGACCCGTGACCAGTGACCAGTGACCAGTGACCAGTGACCAGTGACCATTGACCAGTGACCAGTGGCCAGTGACCAGTGACCAGTGACCACAGACCAGTGACCAGTGACCAGTGACCAGTGACCAGTGACCAGTGACCAGTGACCACTGACCAGTGACAAGTGACCAGTGACTTGTGACCAGTGACCAGTGACCTGTGACTTGTAACCACTGACCAGTGACCAGTGTCCAGTGACCAGTGACCAGTGACCAGTGACCAGTGACCAGTGACCAGTGACCAGTGACCAGTGACCAGTGACCAGTGACCACTGACCAGTGACAAGTGACCAGTGACTTGTGACCAGTGACCAGTGACCTGTGACTTGTAACCAGTGACCAGTGACCAGTGTCCAGTGACCAGTGACCAGTGACCAGTGACAAGTGACCAGTGGCCAGTGACCAGTGTCCAGTGAGCACTGACCAGTGGCCAGTGACTAGTGACCCGTGACATGTGACACGTGACCAGTGACCAGTGACCAGTAACCCGCGACATGTGACTGTGACCAGTGACCACTGACCAGTGACCAGTGACCACAGACCAGTGACCAGTGACCAGTGACCAGTGACCAGTGACCAGTGACCAGTGACCAGTGACCAGTGACCAGTGACCAGTGACCAGTGACCAGTGACCAGTGACCATTGACCAGTGACTTGTGACCAGTAACCCGCGACATGTGACTGTGACCAGTGACCACTGACCAGTGACCAGTGACCACAGACCAGTGACCAGTGACCACTGACCAGTGACCAGTGACCAGTGACCAGTTACCAGTGACCAGTGACCAGTGACCATTGATCTGTGACCAGTGACTAGCGACCAGTGACCCGTGACATGTGACCCGTGACCTGTGACCAGTGACCAGGGCCCAGTCACCAGTCACCAGTCACCATTGACCTGTGACCAGTGACCAGTGACCACTGACCACTGACCAGTAACCAGTGACCAGTGGCCAGTGACCTGTGACCAGTGACCAGTGACCAGTGACCAGTGAACAGTGACCATTGACCAGTGAGCAGTGACCAGTGACAACTCAGCAGTGACCAGCGACAGTGACCATTGAACAGCGACAGTGACCATTGACCAGTGACCAGTGACCAGTGACCATTGACAAGTGACCAGTGACCAGTGACCATTGACCAGTGACTTGTGACCAGTGACCCGCGACATGTGACTGTGACCAGTGACCACTTACCAGTGACCAGTGACCAGTGACCAGTGACCAGTGACCATTGATCTGTGACCAGTGACTAGCGACCAGTGACCCGTGACATGTGACCCGTGACCAGTGACCAGTGACCAGTGACCAGTGACCATTGACAAGTGACCAGTGACCAGTGACCATTGACCAGTGACTTGTGACCAGTGACCCGCGACATGTGACTGTGACCAGTGACCACTTACCAGTGACCACAGACCAGTGACCAGTGACCAGTGACCAGTGACCAGTGACCACTGACCAGTGACAAGTGACCAGTGACTTGTGACCAGTGACCAGTGACCTGTGACTTGTAACCAGTGACCACTGACCAGTGTCCAGTGACCAGTGACCAGTGACCAGTGACCAGTGACCAGTGACCAGTGACCAGTGACCAGTGACCACTGACCAGTGACCAGTGACCGGGGACCAGTGACTAGCGACCAGTGACCAGTCACCCGTGACATGTGACCCGTGACCAGTGACCAGTGACCAGTGACCAGTGACCAGTGACCATTAACCAGTGACCAGTGGCCAGTGACCAGTGACCAGTGACCAGTGAACAGTGACCATTGACCAGTGAGCAGTGACCAGTGACCACTGAGCAGTGACCAGCGACAGTGACCATTGACCAGTGACCAGTGACCAGTGACCAGTGACCAGTGACTTGTGACCAGTGACCCGCGACATGTGACTGTGACCAGTTACCACTGACCAGTGACCAGTGACCACAGATCAGTAACAAGTGACCAGTGACCAGTGACCAGTGACCAGTGACCAGTGACCAGTGACCAGTGACCAGAGACCAGTGACCAGTGACCAGTGACCATTGATCTGTGACCAGTGACCAGTGACCAGTGACCAGTGACCACTGACCAGTGACCATTGACCGGGGACCAGTGACTAGCGACCTGTGACCAGTCACCCGTGACATGTGACCCGTGACCAGTGACCAGTGACCAGTGACCAGTGACCAGTGACCATTGACCAGTGACCAGTGGCCAGTGACCAGTGACCAATGACCACAGACCAGTGACCAGTGACCAGTGACCAGTGACCAGTGACCAGTGTCCAGTGAGCACTGACCAGTGGCCAGTGACTAGTGACCCGTGACATGTGACACGTGACCAGTGACCAGTGACCAGTGACCAGTGATCAGTGACCAGTAACCAGTGACCAGTGGCCAGTGACCTGTGACCAGTGACCAGTGACCAGTGACCAGTGAACAGTGACCATTGACCAGTGAGCAGTGACCGGTGACCACTCAGCAGTGACCAGCGACAGTGACCATTGAACAGCGACAGTGACCATTGACCAGTGACCAGTGACCAGTGACCAGTGACCAGTGACCATTGACCAGTGACTTGTGACCAGTGACCCGCGACATGTGACTGTGACCAGTGACCACTGACCAGTGACCACAGACCAGTGACCAGTGACCAGTGACCAGTGACCAGTGACCAGTGACCAGTGACCAGTGACCACTGACCAGTGACAAGTGACCAGTGACTTGTGACCAGTGACCAGTGACCTGTGACTTGTGACCAGTGACCAGTGACCAGTGTCCAGTGACCAGTGACCAGTGACCAGTGACCAGTGACCAGTGACCAGTGACCAGTGACCAGTGACCAGTGACCAGTGACCAGTGATCAGTGACCAGTGACCGGTGACCGGTGACCGGTGACCAGTGACTAGCGACCAGTGAACAGTGACCCGTGACATGTGACCCGTGACCAGTGACCAGTGACCAGTGACCAGTGACCAGTGACCAGTGACCAGGGCCCAGTGACCAGTCACCAGTCACCATTGACCTGTGACCAGTGACCAGTGACCACTGACAACTGACCAGTGACAAGTGCCCAGTGACTTGTGACGAGTGACCAGCGACCTGTGACTTGTGACAAGTGACCAGTGACCAGTGGCCAGTGACCAGTGTCCAGTGAGCAGTAACCAGTGGCCAGTGACTAGTGACCCGTGACATGTGACACGTGACCAGTGACCAGTGACCAGTGACAAGTGACCAGCGACAATAACCATTGAACAGCGACAGTGACCATTGACCAGTGACCAGTGACCAGTGACCATTGACCAGTGACCAGTGACCAGTGACCATTGACCAGTGACACGTGACCAGTGACCAGTGACCAGTGACCAGTGACCAGTGACCAGTGACCAGTGACCAGTGACCAGTGACCAGTGACCAGTGACCAGTGACCAGTGACAAGTGACCAGTGACCATTGATCTGTGACCAGTGACCAGTGACCAGTGACCAGTGACCAGTGACCAGTGACCACTGACCAGTGACCAGTGACCGGAGACCAGTGACTAGCGACCAGTGACCAGTGATCCGTGACATGTGACCCGTGACCAGTGACCAGTGACCAGTGACCAGTGACCATTGACCAGTGACCAGTGGCCAGTGACCAGTGACCAGTGACCAGTGAACAGTGACCATTGACCAGTGAGCAGTGACCAGTGACCACTGAGCAGTGACCAGCGACAGTGACCAGTGACCAGTGACCAGTGACCATTGATCTGTGACCAGTGACTAGCGACCAGTGACCAGTGACCCGTGACATGTGACACGTGACCAGTGACCAGTGACCAGGGCCCAGTCACCAGTCACCAGTCACCATTGACCTGTGACCAGTGACCAGTGACCACTGACCACTGACCAGTGACAAGTGACCAGTGACTTGTGGCGAGTGACCAGCGACCTGTGACTTGTGACCAGTGACCAGTGACCAGTGGCCAGTGACCAGTGACCAGTGACCAGTAACCAGTGACCAGTGGCCAGTGACCTGTGACCAGTGACCAGTGACCAGTGACCAGTGACCAGTGACCATTGACCAGTGACTTGTGACCAGTAACCCGCGACATGTGACTGTGACCAGTGACCACTGACCAGTGACCAGTGACCACAGACCAGTGACCAGTGACCACTGACCAGTGACCAGTGACCAGTGACCAGTTACCAGTGACCAGTGACCAGTGACCATCGATCTGTGACTAGTGACTAGCGACCAGTGACCCGTGACATGTGACCCGTGACCTGTGACCAGTGACCAGGGCCCAGTCACCAGTCACCAGTCACCATTGACCTGTGACCAGTGACCAGTGACCACTGACCACTGACCAGTAACCAGTGACCAGTGGCCAGTGACCTGTGACCAGTGACCAGTGACCAGTGACCAGTGAACAGTGACCATTGACCAGTGAGCAGTGACCAGTGACAACTCAGCAGTGACCAGCGACAGTGACCATTGAACAGCGACAGTGACCATTGACCAGTGACCAGTGACCAGTGACCATTGACAAGTGACCAGTGACCAGTGACCATTGACCAGTGACTTGTGACCAGTGACCCGCGACATGTGACTGTGACCAGTGACCACTTACCAGTGACCAGTGACCAGTGACCAGTGACCAGTGACCATTGATCTGTGACCAGTGACTAGCGACCAGTGACCCGTGACATGTGACCCGTGACCAGTGACCAGTGACCAGTGACCAGTGACCATTGACAAGTGACCAGTGACCAGTGACCATTGACCAGTGACTTGTGACCAGTGACCCGCGACATGTGACTGTGACCAGTGACCACTTACCAGTGACCACAGACCAGTGACCAGTGACCAGTGACCAGTGACCAGTGACCACTGACCAGTGACAAGTGACCAGTGACTTGTGACCAGTGACCAGTGACCTGTGACTTGTAACCAGTGACCACTGACCAGTGTCCAGTGACCAGTGACCAGTGACCAGTGACCAGTGACCAGTGACCAGTGACCAGTGACCAGTGACCACTGACCAGTGACCAGTGACCGGGGACCAGTGACTAGCGACCAGTGACCAGTCACCCGTGACATGTGACCCGTGACCAGTGACCAGTGACCAGTGACCAGTGACCAGTGACCATTAACCAGTGACCAGTGGCCAGTGACCAGTGACCAGTGACCAGTGAACAGTGACCATTGACCAGTGAGCAGTGACCAGTGACCACTGAGCAGTGACCAGCGACAGTGACCATTGACCAGTGACCAGTGACCAGTGACCAGTGACCAGTGACCAGTGACCAGTGACTTGTGACCAGTGACCCGCGACATGTGACTGTGACCAGTTACCACTGACCAGTGACCAGTGACCACAGATCAGTAACAAGTGACCAGTGACCAGTGACCAGTGACCAGTGACCAGTGACCAGTGACCAGTGACCAGAGACCAGTGAACAGTGACCATTGACCAGTGAGCAGTGACCGGTGACCACTCAGCAGTGACCAGCGACAGTGACCATTGAACAGCGACAGTGACCATTGACCAGTGACCAGTGACCAGTGACCAGTGACCAGTGACCATTGACCAGTGACTTGTGACCAGTGACCCGCGACATGTGACTGTGACCAGTGACCACTGACCAGTGACCACAGACCAGTGACCAGTGACCAGTGACCAGTGACCAGTGACCAGTGACCAGTGACCAGTGACCACTGACCAGTGACAAGTGACCAGTGACTTGTGACCAGTGACCAGTGACCTGTGACTTGTGACCAGTGACCAGTGACCAGTGTCCAGTGACCAGTGACCAGTGACCAGTGACCAGTGACCAGTGACCAGTGACCAGTGACCAGTGACCAGTGACCAGTGACCAGTGACCAGTGATCAGTGACCAGTGACCGGTGACCGGTGACCGGTGACCAGTGACTAGCGACCAGTGAACAGTGACCCGTGACATGTGACCCGTGACCAGTGACCAGTGACCAGTGACCAGTGACCAGGGCCCAGTGACCAGTCACCAGTCACCATTGACCTGTGACCAGTGACCAGTGACCACTGACAACTGACCAGTGACAAGTGCCCAGTGACTTGTGACGAGTGACCAGCGACCTGTGACTTGTGACAAGTGACCAGTGACCAGTGGCCAGTGACCAGTGTCCAGTGAGCAGTAACCAGTGGCCAGTGACTAGTGACCCGTGACATGTGACACGTGACCAGTGACCAGTGACCAGTGACAAGTGACCAGCGACAATAACCATTGAACAGCGACAGTGACCATTGACCAGTGACCAGTGACCAGTGACCATTGACCAGTGACCAGTGACCAGTGACCATTGACCAGTGACCATTGACCAGTGACTTGTGACCAGTGACCCGCGACATGTGACTGTGACCAGTGACCACTGACCAGTGACCACAGACCAGTGACCAGTGACCAGTGACCAGTGACCAGTGACCAGTGACCAGTGACCAGTGACCACTGACCAGTGACAAGTGACCAGTGACTTGTGACCAGTGACCAGTGACCTGTGACTTGTGACCAGTGACCAGTGACCAGTGTCCAGTGACCAGTGACCAGTGACCAGTGACCAGTGACCAGTGACCAGTGACCAGTGACCAGTGACCAGTGACCAGTGACCAGTGATCAGTGACCAGTGACCGGTGACCGGTGACCGGTGACCAGTGACTAGCGACCAGTGAACAGTGACCCGTGACATGTGACCCGTGACCAGTGACCAGTGACCAGTGACCAGTGACCAGTGACCAGTGACCAGGGCCCAGTGACCAGTCACCAGTCACCATTGACCTGTGACCAGTGACCAGTGACCACTGACAACTGACCAGTGACAAGTGCCCAGTGACTTGTGACGAGTGACCAGCGACCTGTGACTTGTGACAAGTGACCAGTGACCAGTGGCCAGTGACCAGTGTCCAGTGAGCAGTAACCAGTGGCCAGTGACTAGTGACCCGTGACATGTGACACGTGACCAGTGACCAGTGACCAGTGACAAGTGACCAGCGACAATAACCATTGAACAGCGACAGTGACCATTGACCAGTGACCAGTGACCAGTGACCATTGACCAGTGACCAGTGACCAGTGACCATTGACCAGTGACACGTGACCAGTGACCAGTGACCAGTGACCAGTGACCAGTGACCAGTGACCAGTGACCAGTGACCAGTGACCAGTGACCAGTGACCAGTGACCAGTGACAAGTGACCAGTGACCATTGATCTGTGACCAGTGACCAGTGACCAGTGACCAGTGACCAGTGACCAGTGACCACTGACCAGTGACCAGTGACCGGAGACCAGTGACTAGCGACCAGTGACCAGTGATCCGTGACATGTGACCCGTGACCAGTGACCAGTGACCAGTGACCAGTGACCATTGACCAGTGACCAGTGGCCAGTGACCAGTGACCAGTGACCAGTGAACAGTGACCATTGACCAGTGAGCAGTGACCAGTGACCACTGAGCAGTGACCAGCGACAGTGACCAGTGACCAGTGACCAGTGACCATTGATCTGTGACCAGTGACTAGCGACCAGTGACCAGTGACCCGTGACATGTGACACGTGACCAGTGACCAGTGACCAGGGCCCAGTCACCAGTCACCAGTCACCATTGACCTGTGACCAGTGACCAGTGACCACTGACCACTGACCAGTGACAAGTGACCAGTGACTTGTGGCGAGTGACCAGCGACCTGTGACTTGTGACCAGTGACCAGTGACCAGTGGCCAGTGACCAGTGACCAGTGACCAGTAACCAGTGACCAGTGGCCAGTGACCTGTGACCAGTGACCAGTGACCAGTGACCAGTGACCAGTGACCATTGACCAGTGACTTGTGACCAGTAACCCGCGACATGTGACTGTGACCAGTGACCACTGACCAGTGACCAGTGACCACAGACCAGTGACCAGTGACCACTGACCAGTGACCAGTGACCAGTGACCAGTTACCAGTGACCAGTGACCAGTGACCATCGATCTGTGACTAGTGACTAGCGACCAGTGACCCGTGACATGTGACCCGTGACCTGTGACCAGTGACCAGGGCCCAGTCACCAGTCACCAGTCACCATTGACCTGTGACCAGTGACCAGTGACCACTGACCACTGACCAGTAACCAGTGACCAGTGGCCAGTGACCTGTGACCAGTGACCAGTGACCAGTGACCAGTGAACAGTGACCATTGACCAGTGAGCAGTGACCAGTGACAACTCAGCAGTGACCAGCGACAGTGACCATTGAACAGCGACAGTGACCATTGACCAGTGACCAGTGACCAGTGACCATTGACAAGTGACCAGTGACCAGTGACCATTGACCAGTGACTTGTGACCAGTGACCCGCGACATGTGACTGTGACCAGTGACCACTTACCAGTGACCAGTGACCAGTGACCAGTGACCAGTGACCATTGATCTGTGACCAGTGACTAGCGACCAGTGACCCGTGACATGTGACCCGTGACCAGTGACCAGTGACCAGTGACCAGTGACCATTGACAAGTGACCAGTGACCAGTGACCATTGACCAGTGACTTGTGACCAGTGACCCGCGACATGTGACTGTGACCAGTGACCACTTACCAGTGACCACAGACCAGTGACCAGTGACCAGTGACCAGTGACCAGTGACCACTGACCAGTGACAAGTGACCAGTGACTTGTGACCAGTGACCAGTGACCTGTGACTTGTAACCAGTGACCACTGACCAGTGTCCAGTGACCAGTGACCAGTGACCAGTGACCAGTGACCAGTGACCAGTGACCAGTGACCAGTGACCACTGACCAGTGACCAGTGACCGGGGACCAGTGACTAGCGACCAGTGACCAGTCACCCGTGACATGTGACCCGTGACCAGTGACCAGTGACCAGTGACCAGTGACCAGTGACCATTAACCAGTGACCAGTGGCCAGTGACCAGTGACCAGTGACCAGTGAACAGTGACCATTGACCAGTGAGCAGTGACCAGTGACCACTGAGCAGTGACCAGCGACAGTGACCATTGACCAGTGACCAGTGACCAGTGACCAGTGACCAGTGACCAGTGACCAGTGACTTGTGACCAGTGACCCGCGACATGTGACTGTGACCAGTTACCACTGACCAGTGACCAGTGACCACAGATCAGTAACAAGTGACCAGTGACCAGTGACCAGTGACCAGTGACCAGTGACCAGTGACCAGTGACCAGAGACCAGTGACCAGTGACCAGTGACCATTGATCTGTGACCAGTGACCAGTGACCAGTGACCAGTGACCACTGACCAGTGACCATTGACCGGGGACCAGTGACTAGCGACCTGTGACCAGTCACCCGTGACATGTGACCCGTGACCAGTGACCAGTGACCAGTGACCAGTGACCAGTGACCATTGACCAGTGACCAGTGGCCAGTGACCAGTGACCAGTGACCACAGACCAGTGACCAGTGACCAGTGACCAGTGACCAGTGACCAGTGACCAGTGACCACTGACCAGTGACAAGTGACCAGTGACTTGTGACCAGTGACCAGTGACCTGTGACTTGTAACCACTGACCAGTGACCAGTGTCCAGTGACCAGTGACCAGTGACCAGTGACCAGTGACCAGTGACCAGTGACCAGTGACCAGTGACCAGTGACCAGTGACCACTGACCAGTGACAAGTGACCAGTGACTTGTGACCAGTGACCAGTGACCTGTGACTTGTAACCAGTGACCAGTGACCAGTGTCCAGTGACCAGTGACCAGTGACCAGTGACAAGTGACCAGTGGCCAGTGACCAGTGTCCAGTGAGCACTGACCAGTGGCCAGTGACTAGTGACCCGTGACATGTGACACGTGACCAGTGACCAGTGACCAGTAACCCGCGACATGTGACTGTGACCAGTGACCACTGACCAGTGACCAGTGACCACAGACCAGTGACCAGTGACCAGTGACCAGTGACCAGTGACCAGTGACCAGTGACCAGTGACCAGTGACCAGTGACCAGTGACCAGTGACCAGTGACCAGTGACCATTGACCAGTGACTTGTGACCAGTAACCCGCGACATGTGACTGTGACCAGTGACCACTGACCAGTGACCAGTGACCACAGACCAGTGACCAGTGACCACTGACCAGTGACCAGTGACCAGTGACCAGTTACCAGTGACCAGTGACCAGTGACCATTGATCTGTGACCAGTGACTAGCGACCAGTGACCCGTGACATGTGACCCGTGACCTGTGACCAGTGACCAGGGCCCAGTCACCAGTCACCAGTCACCATTGACCTGTGACCAGTGACCAGTGACCACTGACCACTGACCAGTAACCAGTGACCAGTGGCCAGTGACCTGTGACCAGTGACCAGTGACCAGTGACCAGTGAACAGTGACCATTGACCAGTGAGCAGTGACCAGTGACAACTCAGCAGTGACCAGCGACAGTGACCATTGAACAGCGACAGTGACCATTGACCAGTGACCAGTGACCAGTGACCAGTGACTATTGACAAGTGACCAGTGACCAGTGACCATTGACCAGTGACTTGTGACCAGTGACCCGCGACATGTGACTGTGACCAGTGACCACTTACCAGTGACCAGTGACCAGTGACCAGTGACCAGTGACCATTGATCTGTGACCAGTGACTAGCGACCAGTGACCCGTGACATGTGACCCGTGACCACTGACCAGTGACAAGTGACCAGTGACTTGTGACCAGTGACCAGTGACCTGTGACTTGTAACCAGTGACCACTGACCAGTGTCCAGTGACCAGTGACCAGTGACCAGTGACCAGTGACCAGTGACCAGTGAGCAGTGACCAGTGACCACTGAGCAGTGACCAGCGACAGTGACCATTGACCAGTGACCAGTGACCACTGACCAGTGACCATTGACCGGGGACCAGTGACTAGCGACCTGTGACCAGTCACCCGTGACATGTGACCCGTGACCAGTGACCAGTGACCAGTGACCAGTGACCAGTGACCATTGACCAGTGACCAGTGGCCAGTGACCAGTGACCAGTGACCACAGACCAGTGACCAGTGACCAGTGACCAGTGACCAGTGACTTGTGACCAGTGACCCGCGACATGTGACTGTGACCAGTTACCACTGACCAGTGACCAGTGACCACAGATCAGTAACAAGTGACCAGTGACCAGTGACCAGTGACCAGTGACCACTGACCAGTGACCATTGACCGGGGACCAGTGACTAGCGACCTGTGACCAGTCACCCGTGACATGTGACCCGTGACCAGTGACCAGTGACCAGTGACCAGTGACCAGTGACCATTGACCAGTGACCAGTGGCCAGTGACCAGTGACCAGTGACCACAGACCAGTGACCAGTGACCAGTGACCAGTGACCAGTGACCACTAACCAGTGACAAGTGACCAGTGACTTGTGACCAGTGACCAGTGACCTGTGACTTGTAACCAGTGACCAGTGACCAGTGTCCAGTGACCAGTGACCAGTGACCAGTGACCAGTGACCAGTGACCAATGACCACTGACCGGTGACAAGTGACCAGTGACTTGTGACCAGTGACCAGTGACCTGTGACTTGTAACCAGTGACCAGTGACCAGTGTCCAGTGACCAGTGACCAGTGACCAGTGACCAGTGACCAGTGACCAGTGACCAGTGACCAGTGACCACTGACCAGTGACCAGTGACCGGGGACCAGTGACTAGCGACCAGTGACCAGTCACCCGTGACATGTGACCCGTGACCAGTGACCAGTGACCAGTGACCAGTGACCAGTGACCATTAACCAGTGACCAGTGGCCAGTGACCAGTGACCAGTGACCAGTGAACAGTGACCATTGACCAGTGAGCAGTGACCAGTGACCACTGAGCAGTGACCAGCGACAGTGACCATTGACCAGTGA
Source organism: Andrena bucephala (assembly GCA_947577245.1). NCBI lineage: Eukaryota > Metazoa > Arthropoda > Insecta > Hymenoptera > Andrenidae > Andrena > Andrena bucephala. Next base: position 52,770,191 of record OX387716.1, on the reverse strand, counting down.
CCAGTGACCAGTGACCAGTGACCAGTGACTTGTGACCAGTGACCCGCGACATGTGACCGTGACCAGTTACCACTGACCAGTGACCAGTGACCAGTGACCAGTGACCAGTGACTTGTGACCAGTGACCAGTGGCCAGTGACCAGTGACCAGTGACCAGTGACCAGAGACCAGTGACCAGTGACCAGTGACCAGTGACCAGTGACCACTGACCAGTGACCATTGACCGGGGACCAGTGACTAGCGACCTGTGACCAGTCACCCGTGACATGTGACCCGTGACCAGTGACCAGTGACCAGTGACCAGTGACCAGTGACCATTGACCAGTGACCAGTGGCCAGTGACCAGTGACCAGTGACCAGTGAACAGTGACCATTGACCAGTGAGCAGTGACCAGTGACCACTGAGCAGTGACCAGCGACAGTGACCATTGAACAGCGACAGTGACCATTGACCAGTGACCAGTGACCAGTGACCAGTGACCAGTGACCAGTGACCACTGACCAGTGACCAGTGACCGGGGACCAGTGACTAGCGACCAGTGACCAGTGACCCGTAACATGTGACCCGTGACCAGTGACCAGTGACCAGGGCCCAGTGACCAGTCACCAGTCACCATTGACCTGTGACCAGTGACCAGTGATCACTGACCACTGACCAGTGACAAGTGACCAGTGACTTGTGGCGAGTGACCAGCGACCTGTGACTTGTGACCAGTGACCAGTGACCAGTGGCCAGTGACCAGTGTCCAGTGAGCACTGACGAGTGGCCAGTGACTAGTGACCCGTGACATGTGACACGTGACCAGTGACCAGTGACCAGTGACCAGTGACCAGTAACCAGTGACCAGTGGCCAGTGACCTGTGACCAGTGACCAGTGACCAGTGACCAGTGACCAGTGACCAGTGACCAGTGACCAGTGACCACTGACCAGTGACAAGTGACCAGTGACTTGTGACCAGTGACCAGTGACCTGTGACTTGTGACCAGTGACCAGTGACCAGTGTCCAGTGACCAGTGACCAGTGACCAGTGACCAGTGACCAGTGACCAGTGACCAGTGACCAGTGACCAGTGACCAGTGACCAGTGATCAGTGACCAGTGACCGGTGACCGGTGACCGGTGACCAGTGACTAGCGACCAGTGAACAGTGACCCGTGACATGTGACCCGTGACCAGTGACCAGTGACCAGTGACCAGTGACCAGTGACCAGTGACCAGGGCCCAGTGACCAGTCACCAGTCACCATTGACCTGTGACCAGTGACCAGTGACCACTGACAACTGACCAGTGACAAGTGCCCAGTGACTTGTGACGAGTGACCAGCGACCTGTGACTTGTGACAAGTGACCAGTGACCAGTGGCCAGTGACCAGTGTCCAGTGAGCAGTAACCAGTGGCCAGTGACTAGTGACCCGTGACATGTGACACGTGACCAGTGACCAGTGACCAGTGACAAGTGACCAGCGACAATAACCATTGAACAGCGACAGTGACCATTGACCAGTGACCAGTGACCAGTGACCATTGACCAGTGACCAGTGACCAGTGACCATTGACCAGTGACACGTGACCAGTGACCAGTGACCAGTGACCAGTGACCAGTGACCAGTGACCAGTGACCAGTGACCAGTGACCAGTGACCAGTGACCAGTGACCAGTGACAAGTGACCAGTGACCATTGATCTGTGACCAGTGACCAGTGACCAGTGACCAGTGACCAGTGACCAGTGACCACTGACCAGTGACCAGTGACCGGAGACCAGTGACTAGCGACCAGTGACCAGTGATCCGTGACATGTGACCCGTGACCAGTGACCAGTGACCAGTGACCAGCGACAATAACCATTGAACAGCGACAGTGACCATTGACCAGTGACCAGTGACCAGTGACCATTGACCAGTGACCAGTGACCAGTGACCATTGACCAGTGACACGTGACCAGTGACCAGTGACCAGTGACCAGTGACCAGTGACCAGTGAACAGTGACCATTGACCAGTGAGCAGTGACCAGTGACCACTGAGCAGTGACCAGCGACAGTGACCAGTGACCAGTGACCAGTGACCATTGATCTGTGACCAGTGACTAGCGACCAGTGACCAGTGACCCGTGACATGTGACACGTGACCAGTGACCAGTGACCAGGGCCCAGTCACCAGTCACCAGTCACCATTGACCTGTGACCAGTGACCAGTGACCACTGACCACTGACCAGTGACAAGTGACCAGTGACTTGTGGCGAGTGACCAGCGACCTGTGACTTGTGACCAGTGACCAGTGACCAGTGGCCAGTGACCAGTGACCAGTGACCAGTAACCAGTGACCAGTGGCCAGTGACCTGTGACCAGTGACCAGTGACCAGTGACCAGTGACCAGTGACCATTGACCAGTGACTTGTGACCAGTAACCCGCGACATGTGACTGTGACCAGTGACCACTGACCAGTGACCAGTGACCACAGACCAGTGACCAGTGACCACTGACCAGTGACCAGTGACCAGTGACCAGTTACCAGTGACCAGTGACCAGTGACCATCGATCTGTGACTAGTGACTAGCGACCAGTGACCCGTGACATGTGACCCGTGACCTGTGACCAGTGACCAGGGCCCAGTCACCAGTCACCAGTCACCATTGACCTGTGACCAGTGACCAGTGACCACTGACCACTGACCAGTAACCAGTGACCAGTGGCCAGTGACCTGTGACCAGTGACCAGTGACCAGTGACCAGTGAACAGTGACCATTGACCAGTGAGCAGTGACCAGTGACAACTCAGCAGTGACCAGCGACAGTGACCATTGAACAGCGACAGTGACCATTGACCAGTGACCAGTGACCAGTGACCATTGACAAGTGACCAGTGACCAGTGACCATTGACCAGTGACTTGTGACCAGTGACCCGCGACATGTGACTGTGACCAGTGACCACTTACCAGTGACCAGTGACCAGTGACCAGTGACCAGTGACCATTGATCTGTGACCAGTGACTAGCGACCAGTGACCCGTGACATGTGACCCGTGACCAGTGACCAGTGACCAGTGACCAGTGACCATTGACAAGTGACCAGTGACCAGTGACCATTGACCAGTGACTTGTGACCAGTGACCCGCGACATGTGACTGTGACCAGTGACCACTTACCAGTGACCACAGACCAGTGACCAGTGACCAGTGACCAGTGACCAGTGACCACTGACCAGTGACAAGTGACCAGTGACTTGTGACCAGTGACCAGTGACCTGTGACTTGTAACCAGTGACCACTGACCAGTGTCCAGTGACCAGTGACCAGTGACCAGTGACCAGTGACCAGTGACCAGTGACCAGTGACCAGTGACCACTGACCAGTGACCAGTGACCGGGGACCAGTGACTAGCGACCAGTGACCAGTCACCCGTGACATGTGACCCGTGACCAGTGACCAGTGACCAGTGACCAGTGACCAGTGACCATTAACCAGTGACCAGTGGCCAGTGACCAGTGACCAGTGACCAGTGAACAGTGACCATTGACCAGTGAGCAGTGACCAGTGACCACTGAGCAGTGACCAGCGACAGTGACCATTGACCAGTGACCAGTGACCAGTGACCAGTGACCAGTGACCAGTGACTTGTGACCAGTGACCCGCGACATGTGACTGTGACCAGTTACCACTGACCAGTGACCAGTGACCACAGATCAGTAACAAGTGACCAGTGACCAGTGACCAGTGACCAGTGACCAGTGACCAGTGACCAGTGACCAGAGACCAGTGACCAGTGACCAGTGACCATTGATCTGTGACCAGTGACCAGTGACCAGTGACCAGTGACCAGTGACCACTGACCAGTGACCATTGACCGGGGACCAGTGACTAGCGACCTGTGACCAGTCACCCGTGACATGTGACCCGTGACCAGTGACCAGTGACCAGTGACCAGTGACCAGTGACCATTGACCAGTGACCAGTGGCCAGTGACCAGTGACCAGTGACCACAGACCAGTGACCAGTGACCAGTGACCAGTGACCAGTGACCAGTGACCAGTGACCACTGACCAGTGACAAGTGACCAGTGACTTGTGACCAGTGACCAGTGACCTGTGACTTGTAACCACTGACCAGTGACCAGTGTCCAGTGACCAGTGACCAGTGACCAGTGACCAGTGACCAGTGACCAGTGACCAGTGACCAGTGACCAGTGACCAGTGACCACTGACCAGTGACAAGTGACCAGTGACTTGTGACCAGTGACCAGTGACCTGTGACTTGTAACCAGTGACCAGTGACCAGTGTCCAGTGACCAGTGACCAGTGACCAGTGACAAGTGACCAGTGGCCAGTGACCAGTGTCCAGTGAGCACTGACCAGTGGCCAGTGACTAGTGACCCGTGACATGTGACACGTGACCAGTGACCAGTGACCAGTAACCCGCGACATGTGACTGTGACCAGTGACCACTGACCAGTGACCAGTGACCACAGACCAGTGACCAGTGACCAGTGACCAGTGACCAGTGACCAGTGACCAGTGACCAGTGACCAGTGACCAGTGACCAGTGACCAGTGACCATTGACCAGTGACTTGTGACCAGTAACCCGCGACATGTGACTGTGACCAGTGACCACTGACCAGTGACCAGTGACCACAGACCAGTGACCAGTGACCACTGACCAGTGACCAGTGACCAGTGACCAGTTACCAGTGACCAGTGACCAGTGACCATTGATCTGTGACCAGTGACTAGCGACCAGTGACCCGTGACATGTGACCCGTGACCTGTGACCAGTGACCAGGGCCCAGTCACCAGTCACCAGTCACCATTGACCTGTGACCAGTGACCAGTGACCACTGACCACTGACCAGTAACCAGTGACCAGTGGCCAGTGACCTGTGACCAGTGACCAGTGACCAGTGACCAGTGAACAGTGACCATTGACCAGTGAGCAGTGACCAGTGACAACTCAGCAGTGACCAGCGACAGTGACCATTGAACAGCGACAGTGACCATTGACCAGTGACCAGTGACCAGTGACCAGTGACTATTGACAAGTGACCAGTGACCAGTGACCATTGACCAGTGACTTGTGACCAGTGACCCGCGACATGTGACTGTGACCAGTGACCACTTACCAGTGACCAGTGACCAGTGACCAGTGACCAGTGACCATTGATCTGTGACCAGTGACTAGCGACCAGTGACCCGTGACATGTGACCCGTGACCAGTGACCAGTGACCAGTGACCAGTGACCATTGACAAGTGACCAGTGACCAGTGACCATTGACCAGTGACTTGTGACCAGTGACCCGCGACATGTGACTGTGACCAGTGACCACTTACCAGTGACCACAGACCAGTGACCAGTGACCAGTGACCAGTGACCAGTGACCACTGACCAGTGACAAGTGACCAGTGACTTGTGACCAGTGACCAGTGACCTGTGACTTGTAACCAGTGACCACTGACCAGTGTCCAGTGACCAGTGACCAGTGACCAGTGACCAGTGACCAGTGACCAGTGAGCAGTGACCAGTGACCACTGAGCAGTGACCAGCGACAGTGACCATTGACCAGTGACCAGTGACCACTGACCAGTGACCATTGACCGGGGACCAGTGACTAGCGACCTGTGACCAGTCACCCGTGACATGTGACCCGTGACCAGTGACCAGTGACCAGTGACCAGTGACCAGTGACCATTGACCAGTGACCAGTGGCCAGTGACCAGTGACCAGTGACCACAGACCAGTGACCAGTGACCAGTGACCAGTGACCAGTGACTTGTGACCAGTGACCCGCGACATGTGACTGTGACCAGTTACCACTGACCAGTGACCAGTGACCACAGATCAGTAACAAGTGACCAGTGACCAGTGACCAGTGACCAGTGACCACTGACCAGTGACCATTGACCGGGGACCAGTGACTAGCGACCTGTGACCAGTCACCCGTGACATGTGACCCGTGACCAGTGACCAGTGACCAGTGACCAGTGACCAGTGACCATTGACCAGTGACCAGTGGCCAGTGACCAGTGACCAGTGACCACAGACCAGTGACCAGTGACCAGTGACCAGTGACCAGTGACCACTAACCAGTGACAAGTGACCAGTGACTTGTGACCAGTGACCAGTGACCTGTGACTTGTAACCAGTGACCAGTGACCAGTGTCCAGTGACCAGTGACCAGTGACCAGTGACCAGTGACCAGTGACCAATGACCACTGACCGGTGACAAGTGACCAGTGACTTGTGACCAGTGACCAGTGACCTGTGACTTGTAACCAGTGACCAGTGACCAGTGTCCAGTGACCAGTGACCAGTGACCAGTGACCAGTGACCAGTGACCAGTGACCAGTGACCAGTGACCACTGACCAGTGACCAGTGACCGGGGACCAGTGACTAGCGACCAGTGACCAGTCACCCGTGACATGTGACCCGTGACCAGTGACCAGTGACCAGTGACCAGTGACCAGTGACCATTAACCAGTGACCAGTGGCCAGTGACCAGTGACCAGTGACCAGTGAACAGTGACCATTGACCAGTGAGCAGTGACCACTGAGCAGTGACCAGCGACAGTGACCATTGACCAGTGACCAGTGACCAGTGACCAGTGACCAGTGACTTGTGACCAGTGACCCGCGACATGTGACCGTGACCAGTTACCACTGACCAGTGACCAGTGACCAGTGACCAGTGACCAGTGACCAGAGACCAGTGACCAGTGACCAGTGACCAGTGACCACTGACCAGTGACCATTGACCGGGGACCAGTGACTAGCGACCTGTGACCAGTCACCCGTGACATGTGACCCGTGACCAGTGACCAGTGACCAGTGACCAGTGACCAGTGACCATTGACCAGTGACCAGTGGCCAGTGACCAGTGACCAGTGACCAGTGAACAGTGACCATTGACCAGTGAGCAGTGACCAGTGACCACTGAGCAGTGACCAGCGACAGTGACCATTGAACAGCGACAGTGACCATTGACCAGTGACCAGTGACCAGTGACCAGTGACCAGTGACCAGTGACCACTGACCAGTGACCAGTGACCGGGGACCAGTGACTAGCGACCAGTGACCAGTGACCCGTAACATGTGACCCGTGACCAGTGACCAGTGACCAGGGCCCAGTGACCAGTCACCAGTCACCATTGACCTGTGACCAGTGACCAGTGATCACTGACCACTGACCAGTGACAAGTGACCAGTGACTTGTGGCGAGTGACCAGCGACCTGTGACTTGTGACCAGTGACCAGTGACCAGTGGCCAGTGACCAGTGTCCAGTGAGCACTGACGAGTGGCCAGTGACTAGTGACCCGTGACATGTGACACGTGACCAGTGACCAGTGACCAGTGACCAGTGACCAGTAACCAGTGACCAGTGGCCAGTGACCTGTGACCAGTGACCAGTGACCAGTGACCAGTGACCAGTGACCAGTGACCATTGACCAGTGACTTGTGACCAGTAACCCGCGACATGTGACTGTGACCAGTGTCCACTGACCAGTGACCAGTGACCACAGACCAGTGACCAGTGACCAGTGACCAGTGACCAGTGACCAGTGACCAGTGACCAGTGACCAGTGACCAGTGACCATTGATCTGTGACCAGTGACTAGCGACCAGTGACCCGTGACATGTGACCCGTGACCAGTGACCAGTGACCAGGGCCCAGTCACCAGTCACCAGTCACCATTGACCTGTGACCAGTGACCAGTGACCACTGACCACTGACCAGTGACAAGTGACCAGTGACTTGTGGCGAGTGACCAGCGACCTGTGACTTGTAACCAGTGACCAGTGACCAGTGGCCTGTGACCAGTGTCCAGTGAGCACTGACCAGTGGCCAGTGACTAGTGACCCGTGACATGTGACACGTGACCAGTGACCAGTGACCAGTGACCAGTGACCAGTAACCAGTGACCAGTGGCCAGTGACCTGTGACCAGTGACCAGTGACCAGTGAACAGTGACCATTGACCAGTGAGCAGTGACCAGTGACCACTCAGCCGTGACCAGCGACAGTGACCATTGAACAGCGACAGTGACCATTGACCAGTGACCAGTTACCAGTGACCAGTGACCATTGACAAGTGACCAGTGACCAGTGACCATTGACCAGTGACTTGTGACCAGTGACCCGCGACATGTGACTGTGACCAGTGACCACTTACCAGTGACCACAGACCAGTGACCAGTGACCAGTGACCAGTGACCAGTGACCACTGACCAGTGACAAGTGACCAGTGACTTGTGACCAGTGACCAGTGACCTGTGACTTGTAACCAGTGACCAGTGACCAGTGTCCAGTGACCAGTGACCAGTGACCAGTGACCAGTGGCCAGTGACCTGTGACCAGTGACCAGTGACCAGTGACCAGTGAACAGTGACCATTGACCAGTGAGCAGTGACCACTGACCACTCAGCCGTGACCAGCGACAGTGACCATTGAACAGCGACAGTGACCATTGACCAGTGACCAGTGACCAGTGACCAGTGACCATTGACAAGTGACCAGTGACCAGTGACCATTGACCAGTGACTTGTGACCAGTGACCCGCGACATGTGACTGTGACCAGTGACCACTTACCAGTGACCACAGACCAGTGACCAGTGACCAGTGACCAGTGACCAGTGACCACTGACCAGTGACAAGTGACCAGTGACTTGTGACCAGTGACCAGTGACCTGTGACTTGTAACCAGTGACCAGTGACCAGTGTCCAGTGACCAGTGACCAGTGACCAGTGACCAGTGACCAGAGACTAGTGACCAGTGACCAGTGACCATTTATCTGTGACCAGTGACCAGTGACCAGTGACCAGTGACCACTGACCAGTGACCATTGACCGGGGACCAGTGACTAGCGACCTGTGACCAGTCACCCGTGACATGTGACCCGTGACCAGTGACCAGTGACCAGTGACCAGTGACCAGTGACCATTGACCAGTGACCAGTTGCCAGTGACCAGTGACCAGTGACCAGTGAACAGTGACCATTGACCAGTGAGCAGTGACCAGTGACCACTGAGCAGTGACCAGCGACAGTGACCATTGAACAGCGACAGTGACCATTGACCAGTGACCAGTGACCAGGGACCAGTGACCAGTGACCACTGACCAGTGACCAGTGACCGGGGACCAGTGACTAGCGACCAGTGACCAGTGACCCGTAACATGTGACCCGTGACCAGTGACCAGTGACCAGGGCCCAGTGACCAGTCACCAGTCACCATTGACCTGTGACCAGTGACCAGTGATCACTGACCACTGACCAGTGACAAGTGACCAGTGACTTGTGGCGAGTGACCAGCGACCTGTGACTTGTGACCAGTGACCAGTGACCAGTGGCCAGTGACCAGTGTCCAGTGAGCACTGACGAGTGGCCAGTGACTAGTGACCCGTGACATGTGACACGTGACCAGTGACCAGTGACCAGTGACTTGTGACCAGTGACCCGCGACATGTGACTGTGACCAGTGACCACTTACCAGTGACCACAGACCAGTGACCAGTGACCAGTGACCAGTGACCAGTGACCACTGACCAGTGACAAGTGACCAGTGACTTGTGACCAGTGACCAGTGACCTGTGACTTGTAACCAGTGACCAGTGACCAGTGTCCAGTGACCAGTGACCAGTGACCAGTGACCAGTGACCAGTGACCAGTGACCAGTGACCAGTGACCAGTGACCACTGACCAGTGACCAGTGACCGGGGACCAGTGACTAGCGACCAGTGACCAGTCACCCGTGACATGTGACCCGTGACCAGTGACCAGTGACCAGTGACCAGTGACCAGTGACCATTAACCAGTGACCAGTGGCCAGTGACCAGTGACCAGTGACCAGTGAACAGTGACCATTGACCAGTGAGCAGTGACCAGTGACCACTGAGCAGTGACCAGCGACAGTGACCATTGAACAGCGACAGTGACCATTGACCAGTGACCAGTGACCAGTGACTTGTGACCAGTGACCCGCGACATGTGACTGTGACCAGTTACCACTGACCAGTGACCAGTGACCACAGACCAGTAACAAGTGACCAGTGACCAGTGACCAGTGACCAGTGACCAGTGACCAGTGACCAGTGACCAGTGACCAGTGACCAGTGACCAGTGACCAGTGACCAGTGACCAGTGACCATTGATCTGTGACCAGTGACCAGTGACCAGTGACCAGTGACCACTGACCAGTGACCAGTGACCGGGGACCAGTGACTAGCGACCTGTGACCAGTGACCCGTGACATGTGACCCGTGACCAGTGACCAGTGACCAGGGCCCAGTCACCAGTCACCAGTCACCATCGACCTGTGACCAGTGACCACTGACCACTGACCAGTGACAAGTGACCAGTGACTTGTGGCGAGTGAAAAGCGACCTGTGACTTGTGACCAGTGACCAGTGACCAGTGGCCAGTGACCAGTGTCCAGTGAGCACTGACCAGTGGCCAGTGACTAGTGACCCGTGACATGTGACACGTGACCAGTGACCAGTGACCAGTAACCCGCGACATGTGACTGTGACCAGTGACCACTGACCAGTGACCAGTGACCACAGACCAGTGACCAGTGACCAGTGACCAGTGACCAGTGACCAGTGACCAGTGACCAGTGACCAGTGACCAGTGACCATTGATCTGTGACCAGTGACCAGTGACCAGTGACCAGTGACCACTGACCAGTGACCGGGGACCAGTGACTAGCGACCAGTGACCAGTGACCCGTGACATGTGACATGTGACAAGTGACCAGTGACCAGTGACCAGTGACAAGTGACCACTCAGCAGTGACCAGCGGCAGTGACCATTGAACAGCGACAGTGACCATTGACCTGTGACCAGTGACCAGTGACCAGTGACCATTGATCTGTGACCAGTGACCAGTGACCAGTGACCAGTGACCAGTGACCAGTGACCAGTGACCAGTGACCACTGACCAGTGACCAGTGACCGGGGACCAGTGACTAGCGACCAGTGACCAGTGACCCGTGACATGTGACCCGTGACCAGTGACCAGTGACCAGGGCCCAGTGACCAGTCACCAGTCACCATTGACTTGTGACCAGTGACCACTCAGCCGTGACCAGCGACAGTGACCATTGAACAGCGACAGTGACCATTGACCAGTGACCAGTGACCAGTGACCAGTGACCATTGACAAGTGACCAGTGACCAGTGACCATTGACCAGTGACTTGTGACCAGTGACCCGCGACATGTGACAGTGACCAGTGACCACTTACCAGTGACCACAGACCAGTGACCAGTGACCAGTGACCAGTGACCAGTGACTACTGACCAGTGACAAGTGACCAGTGACTTGTGACCAGTGACCAGTGACCTGTGACTTGTAACCAGTGACCAGTGACCAGTGTCCAGTGACCAGTGACCAGTGACCAGTGACCAGTGACCAGTGACCAGTGACCAGTGACCAGTGACCAGTGACCAGTGACCAGTGACCAGTGACCAGTGACCATTGACCAGTGACCAGTGACCATTGAGCAGTGACTTGTGACCAGTAACCCGCGACATGTGACTGTGACCAGTGACCACTGACCAGTGACCAGTGACCACAGACCAGTGACCAGTGACCAGTGACCAGTGACCATTGATCTGTGACCTGTGACCAGTGACCAGTGACCATTGACCAGTGACCAGTGACCAGTGACCATTGAACAGTGACTTGTGACCAGTAACCCGCGACATGTGACTGTGACCAGTGACCACTGACCAGTGACCAGTGACCACAGACCAGTGACCAGTGACCAGTGACTAGCGACCAGTGACCAGTGACCCGTGACATGTGACCCGTGACCAGTGACCAGTGACCAGGGCCCAGTCACCAGTCACCAGTCACCATTGACCTGTGACCAGTGACCAGTGACCACTGACCACTGACCAGTGACAAGTGACCAGTGACTTGTGACGAGTGACCAGCGACCTGTGACGAGTGACCAGTGACCAGTGCCCAGTGGCCAGTGACCAGTGTCCAGTGATCACTGACCAGTGGCCAGTGACTAGTGACCCGTGACATGTGATACGTGACCAGTGACCAGTGACCAGTGACCAGTGACCAGTGACCAGTAACCAGTGACCAGTGGCCAGTGACCTGTGACCAGTGACCAGTGACCAGTGACCAGTGAACAGTGACCATTGACCAGTGAGCAGTGACCGGTGACCACTCAGCAGTGAGCAGCGACAGTGACCATTGAACAGCGACAGTGACCATTGACCAGTGACCAGTGACCATTGACAAGTGACCAGTGACCAGTGACCATTGACCAGTGACTTGTGACCAGTGACCCGCGACATGTGACTGTGACCAGTGACCACTGACCAGTGACCACAGACCAGTGACCAGTGACCAGTGACCAGTGACCAGTGACCAGTGACCAGTGACCAGTGACCAGTGACCAGTGACCAGTGACCAGTGACCAGTGATCAGTGACCAGTGACCGGTGACCGGTGACCGGTGACCAGTGACTAGCGACCAGTGAACAGTGACCCGTGACATGTGACCCGTGACCAGTGACCAGTGACCAGTGACCAGTGACCAGTGACCAGTGACCAGGGCCCAGTGACCAGTCACCAGTCACCATTGACCTGTGACCAGTGACCAGTGACCACTGACAACTGACCAGTGACAAGTGACCAGTGACTTGTGACGAGTGACCAGCGACCTGTGACTTGTGACAAGTGACCAGTGACCAGTGGCCAGTGACCAGTGTCCAGTGAGCAGTAACCAGTGGCCAGTGACTAGTGACCCGTGACATGTGACACGTGACCAGTGACCAGTGACCAGTGACCAGTGACCAGCGACAGTAACCATTGAACAGCGACAGTGACCATTGACCAGTGACCAGTGACCAGTGACCATTGACCAGTGACCAGTGACCAGTGACCATTGACCAGTGACACGTGACCAGTGACCAGTGACCAGTGACCAGTGACCAGTGACCAGTGACCAGTGACCAGTGACCAGTGACCATTGACCAGTGACACGTGACCATTGATCTGTGACCAGTGACCAGTGACCAGTGACCAGTGACCACTGACCAGTGACCAGTGACCGGGGACCAGTGACTAGCGACCTGTGACCAGTGACCCGTGACATGTGACCCGTGACCAGTGACCAGTGACCAGGGCCCAGTCACCAGTCACCAGTCACCATTGACCTGTGACCAGTGACCACTGACCACTGACCAGTGACAAGTGACCAGTGACTTGTGGCGAGTGACCAGCGACCTGTGACTTGTGACCAGTGACCAGTGACCAGTGGCCAGTGACCAGTGTCCAGTGAGCACTGACCAGTGGCCAGTGACTAGTGACCCGTGACATGTGACACGTGACCAGTGACCAGTGACCAGTAACCCGCGACATGTGACTGTGACCAGTGACCACTGACCAGTGACCAGTGACCACAGACCAGTGACCAGTGACCAGTGACCAGTGACCAGTGACCAGTGACCATTGATCTGTGACCAGTGACCAGTGACCAGTGACCAGTGACCACTGACCAGTGACCGGGGACCAGTGACTAGCGAACAGTGACCAGTGACCCGTGACATGTGACATGTGACCAGTGACCAGTGACCAGGGCCCAGTCACCAGTCACCAGTCACCATTGATCTGTGACCAGTGACCAGTGACCAGTGACCAGTGACCAGTGACCACTGACCAGTGACCAGTGACCGGGGACCAGTGACTAGCGACCAGTGACCAGCGACCCGTGACATGTGACCCGTGACCAGTGACCAGTGACCAGTGACCAGGGCCCAGTGACCATTGACCAGTGACCAGTGGCCAGTGACCAGTGACCAGTGACCAGTGACCAGTGACCACTGACCAGTGACCACAGACCAGTGACCAGTGACCAGTGACCAGTGACCAGTGACCACTGACCAGTGACAAGTGACCAGTGACCAGTGACCATTGACCATTGACCAGTGACCATTGACCAGTGGCCAGTGACCAGTGACCATTGACCAGTGACCAGTGACCAGTGACCAGGGCCCAGTGACCATTGACCAGTGACCAGTGGCCAGTGACCAGTGACCAGTGACCAGTGACCAATGACCAGTGAACAGTGACCATTGACCAGTGACCACTGAGCAGTGACCAGCGACAGTGACCATTGAACAGCGACAGTGACCAGTGACCAGTGACCAGTGACCAATGACCAGTGACCAGTGACCACTGACCAGTGACCAGTGACCAGGGCCCAGTCACCAGTCACCAGTCACCATTGATCTGTGACCAGTGACCAGTGACCAGTGACCAGTGACCAGTGACCAGTGACCACTGACCAGTGACCAGTGACCGGGGACCAGTGACTAGCGACCAGTGACCAGCGACCCGTGACATGTGACCCGTGACCAGTGACCAGTGACCAGTGACCAGGGCCCAGTGACCATTCACCAGTGACCAGTGGCCAGTGACCAGTGACCAGTGACCAGTGACCAGTGACCACTGACCAGTGACCAGTGACCAGTGACCAGTGACCAGTGACCACTGACCAGTGACAAGTGACCAGTGACCAGTGACCATTGACCATTGACCAGTGACCATTGACCAGTGGCCAGTGACCAGTGACCATTGACCAGTGACCAGTGACCAGTGACCAGGGCCCAGTGACCATTGACCAGTGACCAGTGGCCAGTGACCAGTGACCAGTGACCAGTGACCAATGACCAGTGAACAGTGACCATTGACCAGTGACCACTGAGCAGTGACCAGCGACAGTGACCATTGAACAGCGACAGTGACCAGTGACCAGTGACCAGTGACCAATGACCAGTGACCAGTGACCACTGACCAGTGACCAGTGACCAGGGCCCAGTCACCAGTCACCAGTCACCATTGATCTGTGACCAGTGACCAGTGACCAGTGACCAGTGACCAGTGACCAGTGACCACTGACCAGTGACCAGTGACCGGGGACCAGTGACTAGCGACCAGTGACCAGCGACCCGTGACATGTGACCCGTGACCAGTGACCAGTGACCAGTGACCAGGGCCCAGTGACCATTGACCAGTGACCAGTGGCCAGTGACCAGTGACCAGTGACCAGTGACCAGTGACCACTGACCAGTGACCACAGACCAGTGACCAGTGACCAGTGACCAGTGACCAGTGACCACTGACCAGTGACAAGTGACCAGTGACCAGTGACCATTGACCATTGACCAGTGACCATTGACCAGTGGCCAGTGACCAGTGACCATTGACCAGTGACCAGTGACCAGTGACCAGGGCCCAGTGACCATTGACCAGTGACCAGTGGCCAGTGACCAGTGACCAGTGACCAGTGACCAATGACCAGTGAACAGTGACCATTGACCAGTGACCACTGAGCAGTGACCAGCGACAGTGACCATTGAACAGCGACAGTGACCAGTGACCAGTGACCAGTGACCAATGACCAGTGACCAGTGACCACTGACCAGTGACCAGTGACCGGGGACCAGTGACTAGCGACCAGTGACCAGTGACCCGTGACATGTGACCCGTGACCAGTGACCAGTGACCAGGGCCCAGTGACCAGTCACCAGTCACCATTGACCTGTGACCAGTGACCAGTGACCACTGACCACTGACCAGTGACAAGTGACCAGTGACTTGTGACGAGTGTCCAGCGACCTGTGACTTGTGACCAGTGACCAGTGACCAGTGGCCAGTGACCAGTGTCCAGTGAGCACTGACCAGTGGCCAGTGACTAGTGACCCGTGACATGTGACACGTGACCAGTGACCAGTGACCAGGGCCCAGTGACCAGTCACCAGTTATCATTGACCTGTGACAAGTGACCAGTGACCACTGACCACTGACCAGTGACAAGTGACCAGTGACTTGTGACGAGTGACCAGCGACCTGTGACTTGTGACGAGTGACCAGCGACCTGTGACTTGTGACCAGTGACCAGTGACCAGTGACCAATGACCAGTGACCAGTGACCACTGACCAGTGACCAGTGACCAGGGCCCAGTCACCAGTCACCAGTCACCATTGATCTGTGACCAGTGACCAGTGACCAGTGACCAGTGACCAGTGACCAGTGACCACTGACCAGTGACCAGTGACCGGGGACCAGTGACTAGCGACCAGTGACCAGCGACCCGTGACATGTGACCCGTGACCAGTGACCAGTGACCAGTGACCAGGGCCCAGTGACCATTGACCAGTGACCAGTGGCCAGTGACCAGTGACCAGTGACCAGTGACCAGTGACCACTGACCAGTGACCAGTGACCAGTGACCAGTGACCAGTGACCACTGACCAGTGACAAGTGACCAGTGACCAGTGACCATTGACCATTGACC
Source organism: Andrena bucephala (assembly GCA_947577245.1). NCBI lineage: Eukaryota > Metazoa > Arthropoda > Insecta > Hymenoptera > Andrenidae > Andrena > Andrena bucephala. The sequence continues at coordinate 52,753,883 of OX387716.1, read as the reverse complement.
AGTGACCATTGACCAGTGGCCAGTGACCAGTGACCATTGACCAGTGACCAGTGACCAGTGACCAGGGCCCAGTGACCATTGACCAGTGACCAGTGGCCAGTGACCAGTGACCAGTGACCAGTGACCAATGACCAGTGAACAGTGACCATTGACCAGTGACCACTGAGCAGTGACCAGCGACAGTGACCATTGAACAGCGACAGTGACCAGTGACCAGTGACCAGTGACCAATGACCAGTGACCAGTGACCACTGACCAGTGACCAGTGACCAGGGCCCAGTCACCAGTCACCAGTCACCATTGATCTGTGACCAGTGACCAGTGACCAGTGACCAGTGACCAGTGACCAGTGACCACTGACCAGTGACCAGTGACCGGGGACCAGTGACTAGCGACCAGTGACCAGCGACCCGTGACATGTGACCCGTGACCAGTGACCAGTGACCAGTGACCAGGGCCCAGTGACCATTGACCAGTGACCAGTGGCCAGTGACCAGTGACCAGTGACCAGTGACCAGTGACCACTGACCAGTGACCACAGACCAGTGACCAGTGACCAGTGACCAGTGACCAGTGACCACTGACCAGTGACAAGTGACCAGTGACCAGTGACCATTGACCAATGACCAGTGACCATTGACCAGTGGCCAGTGACCAGTGACCATTGACCAGTGACCAGTGACCAGTGACCAGGGCCCAGTGACCATTGACCAGTGACCAGTGGCCAGTGACCAGTGACCAGTGACCAGTGACCAATGACCAGTGAACAGTGACCATTGACCAGTGACCACTGAGCAGTGACCAGCGACAGTGACCATTGAACAGCGACAGTGACCAGTGACCAGTGACCAGTGACCAATGACCAGTGACCAGTGACCACTGACCAGTGACCAGTGACCGGGGACCAGTGACTAGCGACCAGTGACCAGTGACCCGTGACATGTGACCCGTGACCAGTGACCAGTGACCAGGGCCCAGTGACCAGTCACCAGTCACCATTGACCTGTGACCAGTGACCAGTGACCACTGACCACTGACCAGTGACAAGTGACCAGTGACTTGTGACGAGTGTCCAGCGACCTGTGACTTGTGACCAGTGACCAGTGACCAGTGGCCAGTGACCAGTGTCCAGTGAGCACTGACCAGTGGCCAGTGACTAGTGACCCGTGACATGTGACACGTGACCAGTGACCAGTGACCAGGGCCCAGTGACCAGTCACCAGTTATCATTGACCTGTGACAAGTGACCAGTGACCACTGACCACTGACCAGTGACAAGTGACCAGTGACTTGTGACGAGTGACCAGCGACCTGTGACTTGTGACCAGTGACCAGTGACCAGTGGCCAGTGACGAGTGTCCAGTGAGCACTGACCAGTGGCCAGTGACTAGTGACCCGTGACATGTGACACGTGACCAGTGACCAGTGACCAGGGCCCAGTGACCAGTCACCAGTTATCATTGACCTGTGACCAGTGACCAGTGACCACTGACCACTGACCAGTGACAAGTGACCAGTGACTTGTGACGAGTGACCAGCGACCTGTGACTTGTGACCAGTGACCAGTGACCAGTGGCCAGTGACGAGTGTCCAGTGAGCACTGACCAGTGGCCAGTGACTAGTGACCCGTGACATGTGACACGTGACCAGTGACCAGTGACCAGTGACCAGTGACCACTCAGCAGTGACCAGCGACAGTGACCATTGAACAGCGACAGTGACCATTGACCAGTGACCAGTGACCAGTGACCAGTGACCAGTGACCATTGACCAGTGACCAGTGACAAGTGACAAGTGACCATTGACCAGTGACTTGTGACCAGTGACCCGCGACATGTGACTGTGACCAGTGACCACTGACCAGTGACCACAGACCAGTGACCAGTGACCAGTGACCAGTGACCAGTGACCAGTGACCAGTGACCACTGACCAGTGACCAGTGACCGGGGACCAGTGACTAGCGACCAGTGACCAGTGACCCGTGACATATGACCCGTGACCAGTGACCAGTGACCAGTGACCAGTGACCAGTGACCAGTGACCAGTGACCAGTGACCAGTGACAAGTGACCAGTGACTTGTGACGAGTGACCAGCGACCTGTGACTTGTGACCAGTGACCAGTGACAAGTGGCCAGTGACCAGTGTCCAGTGAGCAGTGACCAGTGGCCAGTGACTAGTGACCCGTGACATGTGACACGTGACCAGTGACCAGTGACCAGTGACCAGTGACCAGCGACCCGCGACATGTGACTGTGACCAGTTACCACTGACCAGTGACCAGTGACCACAGACCAGTGACCAGTGACCAGTGACTAGCGACCAGTGACCAGTGACCCGTGACATGTGACCCGTGACCAGTGACCAGTGACCAGGGCCCAGTCACCAGTCACCAGTCACCATTGACCTGTGACCAGTGACCAGTGACCACTGACCACTGACCAGTGACAAGTGACCAGTGACTTGTGACGAGTGACCAGCGACCTGTGGCGAGTGACCAGTGACCAGTGCCCAGTGGCCAGTGACCAGTGTCCAGTGAGCACTGACCAGTGGCCAGTGACTAGTGACCCGTGACATGTGACACGTGACCCGTGACCAGTGATCAGTGACCAGTGACCGGTGACCGGTGACCGGTGACCAGTGACTAGCGACCAGTGAACAGTGACCCGTGACATGTGACCCGTGACCAGTGACCAGTGACCAGTGACCAGTGACCAGTGACCAGGGCCCAGTGACCAGTCACCAGTCACCATTGACCTGTGACCAGTGACCAGTGACCACTGACAACTGACCAGTGACAAGTGACCAGTGACTTGTGACGAGTGACCAGCGACCTGTGACTTGTGACAAGTGACCAGTGACCAGTGGCCAGTGACCCAGTGTCCAGTGAGCAGTAACCAGTGGCCAGTGACTAGTGACCCGTGACATGTGACACGTGACCAGTGACCAGTGACCAGTAACCCGCGACATGTGACTGTGACCAGTGACCACTGACCAGTGACCAGTGACCACAGACCAGTGACCAGTGACCAGTGACCAGTGACCAGTGACCAGTGACCAGTGACCAGTGACCAGTGACCATTGATCTGTGACCAGTGACCAGTGACCAGTGACCAGTGACCAGTGACCAGTGACCACTGACCAGTGACCGGGGACCAGTGACTAGCGAACAGTGACCAGTGACCCGTGACATGTGACATGTGACAAGTGACCAGTGACCAGTGACCAGTGACAAGTGACCACTCAGCAGTGACCAGCGGCAGTGACCATTGAACAGCGACAGTGACCATTGACCTGTGACCAGTGACCAGTGACCAGTGACCATTGATCTGTGACCAGTGACCAGTGACCAGTGACCAGTGACCAGTGACCAGTGACCACTGACCAGTGACCAGTGACCGGGGACCAGTGACTAGCGACCAGTGACCAGTGACCCGTGACATGTGACCCGTGACCAGTGACCAGTGACCAGGGCCCAGTGACCAGTCACCAGTCACCATTGACCTGTGACCAGTGACCAGTGACCACTGACCACTGACCAGTGACAAGTGACCAGTGACTTGTGTCGAGTGACCAGCGACCTGTGACTTGTGACCAGTGACCAGTGACCAGTGGCCAGTGACTAGTGACCCGTGACATGTGACACGTGACCAGTGACCAGTGACCAGTGACCAGTGACCAGTAACCAGTGACCAGTGGCCAGTGACCTGTGACCAGTGACCAGTGACCAGTGACCAGTGAACAGTGACCATTGACCAGTGAGCAGTGACCAGTGACCACTCAGCAGTGACCAGCGACAGTGACCATTGAACAGCGACAGTGACCATTGACCAGTGACCAGTGACCAGTGACCAGTGACCATTGACAAGTGACCAGTGACCAGTGACCATTGACCAGTGACTTGTGACCAGTGACCCGCGACATGTGACTGTGACCAGTGACCACTGACCACTTACCAGTGACCAGTGACCAGTGACCAGTGACCAGTGACCAGTGACCAGTGACCAGTGACCAGTGACCACTGACCAGTGACAAGTGACCAGTGACTTGTGACCAGTGACCAGTGACCTGTGACTTGTGACCAGTGACCAGTGACCAGTGTCCAGTGACCAGTGACCAGTGACCAGTGACCAGTGACTAGTGACCCGTGACATGTGACACGTGACCAGTGACCAGTGACCAGTGACCAGTGACCAGTAACCAGTGACCAGTGGCCAGTGACCTGTGACCAGTGACCAGTGACCAGTGACCAGTGAACAGTGACCATTGACCAGTGAGCAGTGACCGGTGACCACTCAGCAGTGACCAGCGACAGTGACCATTGAACAGCGACAGTGACCATTGACCAGTGACCAGTGACCAGTGACCAGTGACCATTGACAAGTGACCAGTGACCAGTGACCATTGACCAGTGACTTGTGACCAGTGACCCGCGACATGTGACTGTGACCAGTGACCACTGACCAGTGACCACAGACCAGTGACCAGTGACCAGTGACCAGTGACCAGTGACCAGTGACCAGTGACCAGTGACCACTGACCAGTGACAAGTGACCAGTGACTTGTGACCAGTGACCAGTGACCTGTGACTTGTGACCAGTGACCAGTGACCAGTGTCCAGTGACCAGTGACCAGTGACCAGTGACCAGTGACCAGTGACCAGTGACCAGTGACCAGTGACCAGTGATCAGTGACCAGTGACCGGTGACCGGTGACCGGTGACCAGTGACTAGCGACCAGTGAACAGTGACCCGTGACATGTGACCCGTGACCAGTGACCAGTGACCAGTGACCAGTGACCAGTGACCAGTGACCAGGGCCCAGTGACCAGTCACCAGTCACCATTGACCTGTGACCAGTGACCAGTGACCACTGACAACTGACCAGTGACAAGTGATCTGTGACTTGTGACGAGTGACCAGCGACCTGTGACTTGTGACAAGTGACCAGTGACCAGTGGCCAGTGACCAGTGTCCAGTGAGCAGTAACCAGTGGCCAGTGACTAGTGACCCGTGACATGTGACACGTGACCAGTGACCAGTGACCAGTGACCAGTGACCAGCGACAGTAACCATTGAACAGCGACAGTGACCATTGACCAGTGACCAGTGACCAGTGACCATTGACCAGTGACCAGTGACCAGTGACCATTGACCAGTGACACGTGACCAGTGACCAGTGACCAGTGACCAGTGACCAGTGACCAGTGACCAGTGACCATTGATCTGTGACCAGTGACCAGTGACCAGTGACCAGTGACCAGTGACCACTGACCAGTGACCAGTGACCGGAGACCAGTGACTAGCGACCAGTGACCAGTGAACCGTGACATGTGACCCGTGACCAGTTACCACTGACCAGTGACCAGTGACCACAGACCAGTGACAAGTGACCAGTGACCAGGGCCCAGTGACCAGTGAACAGTGACCATTGACCAGTGGGCAGTGACCACTGACCACTGAGCAGTGACCAGCGACAGTGACCATTGAACAGCGACAGTGACCATTGACCAGTGACCAGTGACCAGTGACCAGTGACCAGTGACCATTGACCAGTGACCAGTGACCATTGACCAGTGACTTGTGACCAGTAACCCGCGACATGTGACTGTGACCAGTGACCACTGACCAGTGACCAGTGACCACAGACCAGTGACCAGTGACCAGTGACCAGTGACCAGTGACCAGTGACCAGTGACCATTGATCTGTGACCAGTGACCAGTGACCAGTGACCATTGACCAGTGACCAGTGACCAGTGACCATTGAACAGTGACTTGTGACCAGTAACCCGCGACATGTGACTGTGACCAGTGACCACTGACCAGTGACCAGTGACCACAGACCAGTGACCAGTGACCAGTGACTAGCGACCAGTGACCAGTGACCCGTGACATGTGACCCGTGACCAGTGACCAGTGACCAGGGCCCAGTCACCAGTCACCAGTCACCATTGACCTGTGACCAGTGACCAGTGACCACTGACCACTGACCAGTGACAAGTGACCAGTGACTTGTGACGAGTGACCAGCGACCTGTGACGAGTGACCAGTGACCAGTGCCCAGTGGCCAGTGACCAGTGCCCAGTGAGCACTGACCAGTGGCCAGTGACTAGTGACCCGTGACATGTGACACGTGACCAGTGACCAGTGACCAGTGACCAGTGACCAGTGACCAGTAACCAGTGACCAGTGGCCAGTGACCTGTGACCAGTGACCAGTGACTAGTGACCAGTGAACAGTGACCATTGACCAGTGAGCAGTGACCGGTGACCACTCAGCAGTGACCAGCGACAGTGACCATTGAACAGCGACAGTGACCATTGACCAGTGACCAGTGACCAGTGACCATTGACCAGTGACTTGTGACCAGTGACCCGCGACATGTGACTGTGACCAGTGACCACTGACCAGTGACCACAGACCAGTGACCAGTGACCAGTGACCAGTGACCAGTGACCAGTGACCAGTGACCAGTGACCACTGACCAGTGACAAGTGACCAGTGACTTGTGACCAGTGACCAGTGACCTGTGACTTGTGACCAGTGACCAGTGACCAGTGTCCAGTGACCAGTGACCAGTGACCAGTGACCAGTGACCAGTGACCAGTGACCAGTGACCAGTGACCAGTGATCAGTGACCAGTGACCGGTGACCGGTGACCGGTGACCAGTGACTAGCGACCAGTGAACAGTGACCCGTGACATGTGACCCGTGACCAGTGACCAGGGCCCAGTGACCAGTCACCAGTCACCATTGACCTGTGACCAGTGACCAGTGACCACTGACAACTGACCAGTGACAAGTGACCAGTGACTTGTGACGAGTGACCAGCGACCTGTGACTTGTGACAAGTGACCAGTGACCAGTGGCCAGTGACCAGTGTCCAGTGAGCAGTAACCAGTGGCCAGTGACTAGTGACCCGTGACATGTGACACGTGACCAGTGACCAGTGACCAGTGACCAGTGACCAGTGACCAGTGACCAGCGACAGTAACCATTGAACAGCGACAGGGACCATTGACCAGTGACCAGTGACCAGTGACCATTGACCAGTGACCAGTGACCAGTGACCAGTGACCATTGACCAGTGACACGTGACCAGTGACCAGTGACCAGTGACCAGTGACCAGTGACCAGTGACCATTGATCTGTGACCAGTGACCAGTGACCAGTGACCAGTGACCAGTGACCAGTGACTTGTGACCAGTGACCCGCGACATGTGACTGTGACCAGTGACCACTTACCAGTGACCACAGACCAGTGACCAGTGACCAGTGACCAGTGACCAGTGACCACTGACCAGTGACAAGTGACCAGTGACTTGTGACCAGTGACCAGTGACCTGTGACTTGTAACCAGTGACCAGTGACCAGTGTCCAGTGACCAGTGACCAGTGACCAGTGACCAGTGACCAGTGACCAGTGACCAGTGACCAGTGAGCACTGACCAGTGATCAGTGACCGGGGACCAGTGACTAGCGACCAGTGACCAGTCACCCGTGACATGTGACCCGTGACCAGTGACCAGTGACCAGTGACCAGTGACCAGTGACCATTGACCATTAACCAGTGACCAGTGGCCAGTGACCAGTGAACAGTGACCATTGACCAGTGAGCAGTGACCAGTGACCACTGAGCAGTGACCAGCGACAGTGACCATTGACCAGTGACCAGTGACCAGTGACCAGTGACCAGTGACTTGTGACCAGTGACCCGCGACATGTGACTGTGACCAGTTACCACTGACCAGTGACCAGTGACCACAGACCAGTAACAAGTGACCAGTGACCAGTGACCAGTGACCAGTGACCAGTGACCAGTGACCAGTGACCAGAGACCAGTGACCAGTGACCAGTGACCATTGATCTGTGACCAGTGACCAGTGACCAGTGACCAGTGACCACTGACCAGTGACCATTGACCGGGGACCAGTGACTAGCGACCTGTGACGAGTCACCCGTGACATGTGACCCGTGACCAGTGACCAGTGACCAGTGACCAGTGACCAGTGACCATTGACCAGTGACCAGTTGCCAGTGACCAGTGACCAGTGACCAGTGAACAGTGACCATTGACCAGTGAGCAGTGACCAGTGACCACTGAGCAGTGACCAGCGACAGTGACCATTGAACAGCGACAGTGACCATTGACCAGTGACCAGTGACCAGTGACCAGTGACCAGTGACCACTGACCAGTGACCAGTGACCGGGGACCAGTGACTAGCGACCAGTGACCAGTGACCCGTAACATGTGACCCGTGACCAGTGACCAGTGACCAGGGCCCAGTGACCAGTCACCAGTCACCATTGACCTGTGACCAGTGACCAGTGATCACTGACCACTGACCAGTGACAAGTGACCAGTGACTTGTGGCGAGTGACCAGCGACCTGTGACTTGTGACCAGTGACCAGTGACCAGTGGCCAGTGACCAGTGTCCAGTGAGCACTGACGAGTGGCCAGTGACTAGTGAACCGTGACATGTGACACGTGACCAGTGACCAGTGACCAGTGACCAGTGACCAGCGACCCGCGACATGTGACTGTGACCAGTTACCACTGACCAGTGACCAGTGACCACAGACCAGTGACAAGTGACCAGTGACCAGGGCCCAGTGACCAGTGAACAGTGACCATTGACCAGTGAGCAGTGACCACTGACCACTGAGCAGTGACCAGCGACAGTGACCATTGAACAGCGACAGTGACCATTGACCAGTGACCAGTGACCAGTGACCATTGACCAGTGACCAGTGACCATTGACCAGTGACTTGTGACCAGTAACCCGCGACATGTGACTGTGACCAGTGACCACAGACCAGTGACCAGTGACCAGTGACCAGTGACCAGTGACCAGTGACCAGTGACCATTGATCTGTGACCAGTGACCAGTGACCAGTGACCATTGACCAGTGACCAGTGACCAGTGACCATTGAACAGTGACTTGTGACCAGTAACCCGCGACATGTGACTGTGACCAGTGACCACTGACCAGTGACCAGTGACCACAGACCAGTGACCAGTGACCAGTGACTAGCGACCAGTGACCAGTGACCCGTGACATGTGACCCGTGACCAGTGACCAGTGACCAGGGCCCAGTCACCAGTCACCAGTCACCATTGACCTGTGACCAGTGACCAGTGACCACTGACCACTGACCAGTGACAAGTGACCAGTGACTTGTGACGAGTGACCAGCGACCTGTGACGAGTGACCAGTGACCAGTGCCCAGTGGCCAGTGACCAGTGTCCAGTGAGCACTGACCAGTGGCCAGTGACTAGTGACCCGTGACATGTGACACGTGACCAGTGACCAGTGACCAGTGACCAGTGACCAGTGACCAGTAACCAGTGACCAGTGGCCAGTGACCTGTGACCAGTGACCAGTGGCCAGTGACCAGTGAACAGTGACCATTGACCAGTGAGCAGTGACCGGTGACCACTCAGCAGTGACCAGCGACAGTGACCATTGAACAGCGACAGTGACCATTGACCAGTGACCAGTGACCAGTGACCAGTGACCATTGAAAAGTGACCAGTGACCAGTGACCATTGACCAGTGACTTGTGACCAGTGACCCGCGACATGTGACTGTGACCAGTGACCACTGACCAGTGACCACAGACCAGTGACCAGTGACCAGTGACCAGTGACCAGTGACCAGTGACCAGTGACCAGTGACCACTGACCAGTGACAAGTGACCAGTGACTTGTGACCAGTGACCAGTGACCTGTGACTTGTGACCAGTGACCAGTGACCAGTGTCCAGTGACCAGTGACCAGTGACCAGTGACCAGTGACCAGTGACCAGTGACCAGTGACCAGTGACCAGTGATCAGTGACCAGTGACCGGTGACCGGTGACCGGTGACCAGTGACTAGCGACCAGTGAACAGTGACCCGTGACATGTGACACGTGACCAGTGACCAGTGACCAGTGACCAGTGACCAGTGACCAGTGACCAGGGCCCAGTGACCAGTCACCAGTCACCATTGACCTGTGACCAGTGACCAGTGACCACTGACAACTGACCAGTGACAAGTGACCAGTGACTTGTGACGAGTGACCAGCGACCTGTGACTTGTGACAAGTGACCAGTGACCAGTGGCCAGTGACCAGTGTCCAGTGAGCAGTAACCAGTGGCCAGTGACTAGTGACCCGTGACATGTGACACGTGACCAGTGACCAGTGACCAGTGACCAGTGACCAGCGACAATAACCATTGAACAGCGACAGTGACCATTGACCAGTGACCAGTGACCAGTGACCATTGACCAGTGACCAGTGACCAGTGACCATTGACCAGTGACACGTGACCAGTGACCAGTGACCAGTGACCAGTGACCAGTGACCAGTTACCAGTGACCAGTGACCAGTGACCAGTGACCAGTGACCAGTGACAAGTGACCAGTGACCATTGATCTGTGACCAGTGACCAGTGACCAGTGACCAGTGACCAGTGACCAGTGACCACTGACCAGTGACCAGTGACCGGAGACCAGTGACTAGCGACCAGTGACCAGTGAACCGTGACATGTGACCCGTGACCAGTGACCAGTGACCAGTGACCAGTGACCATTGACCAGTGACCAGTGGCCAGTGACCAGTGACCAGTGACCAGTGAACAGTGACCATTGACCAGTGAGCAGTGACCAGTGACCACTGAGCAGTGACCAGCGACAGTGACCAGTGACCAGTGACCAGTGACCATTGATCTGTGACCAGTGACTAGCGACCAGTGACCAGTGACCCGTGACATGTGACACGTGACCAGTGACCAGTGACCAGGGCCCAGTCACCAGTCACCAGTCACCATTGACCTGTGACCAGTGACCAGTGACCACTGACCACTGACCAGTGACAAGTGACCAGTGACTTGTGGCGAGTGACCAGCGACCTGTGACTTGTGACCAGTGACCAGTGACCAGTGGCCAGTGACCAGTGTCCAGTGAGCACTGACCAGTGGCCAGTGACTAGTGACCCGTGACATGTGACACGTGACCAGTGACCAGTGACCAGTGACCAGTGACCAGTAACCAGTGACCAGTGGCCAGTGACCTGTGACCAGTGACCATTAACCAGTGACCAGTGGCCAGTGACCAGTGACCAGTGACCAGTGAACAGTGACCATTGACCAGTGAGCAGAGACCAGTGACCACTGAGCAGTGACCAGCGACAGTGACCATTGACCAGTGAACAGTGACCAGTGACCAGTGACCAGTGACTTGTGACCAGTGACCCGCGACATGTGACTGTGACCAGTTACCACTGACCAGTGACCAGTGACCACAGACCAGTAACAAGTGACCAGTGACCAGTGACCAGTGACCAGTGACCAGTGACCAGTGACCAGTGACCAGAGACCAGTGACCAGTGACCAGTGACCATTGATCTGTGACCAGTGACCAGTGACCAGTGACCAGTGACCACTGACCAGTGACCATTGACCGGGGACCAGTGACTAGCGACCTGTGACCAGTCACCCGTGACATGTGACCCGTGACCAGTGACCAGTGACCAGTGACCAGTGACCAGTGACCAGTGACCAGTGACCAGTGACCAGTGACCAGTGACCAGTGACCATTGATCTGTGACCAGTGACCAGTGACCAGTGACCAGTGACCACTGACCAGTGACTAGTGACCGGGGACCAGTGACTAGCGACCTGTGACCAGTCACCCGTGACATGTGACCCGTGACCAGTGACCAGTGACCAGTGACCAGTGACCAGTGACCATTGACCAGTGACCAGTGGCCAGTGACCAGTGACCACTGAGCAGTGACCAGCGACAGTGACCATTGAACAGCGACAGTGACCATTGACCAGTGACCAGTGACCAGTGACCAGTGACCATTGACCAGTGACCAGTGACCAGTGACCAGTGACCATTGACCAGTGACTTGTGACCAGTAACCCGCGACATGTGACTGTGACCAGTGACCACTGACCAGTGACCAGTGACCACAGACCAGTGACCAGTGACCAGTGACCAGTGACCAGTGACCAGTGACCATTGATCTGTGACCAGTGACCAGTGACCAGTGACCAGTGACCACTGACCAGTGACCAGTGACCGGGGACCAGTGACTAGCGACAAGTGACCAGTGACCCGTGACATGTGACCCGTGACCAGTGACCAGTGACCAGGGCCCAGTCACCAGTCACCAGTCACCATTGACCTGTGACCAGTGACCAGTGACCACTGACCACTGACCAGTGACAAGTGACCAGTGACTTGTGGCGAGTGACCAGCGACCTGTGACTTGTGACCAGTGACCAGTGACCAGTGGCCAGTGACCAGTGTCCAGTGAGCACTGATCAGTGGCCAGTGACTAGTGACCCGTGACATGTGACACGTGACCAGTGACCAGTGACCAGTGACCAGTGACCAGTAACCAGTGACCAGTGGCCAGTGACCTGTGACCAGTGACCATTAACCAGTGACCAGTGGCCAGTGACCAGTGACCAGTGACCAGTGAACAGTGACCATTGACCAGTGAGCAGAGACCAGTGACCACTGAGCAGTGACCAGCGACAGTGACCATTGACCAGTGAACAGTGACCAGTGACCAGTGACCAGTGACTTGTGACCAGTGACCCGCGACATGTGACTGTGACCAGTTACCACTGACCAGTGACCAGTGACCACAGACCAGTAACAAGTGACCAGTGACCAGTGACCAGTGACCAGTGACCAGTGACCAGTGACCAGTGACCAGAGACCAGTGACCAGTGACCAGTGACCATTGATCTGTGACCAGTGACCAGTGACCAGTGACCAGTGACCACTGACCAGTGACCATTGACCGGGGACCAGTGACTAGCGACCTGTGACCAGTCACCCGTGACATGTGACCCGTGACCAGTGACCAGTGACCAGTGACCAGTGACCAGTGACCAGTGACCAGTGACCAGTGACCAGTGACCAGTGACCAGTGACCATTGATCTGTGACCAGTGACCAGTGACCAGTGACCAGTGACCACTGACCAGTGACTAGTGACCGGGGACCAGTGACTAGCGACCTGTGACCAGTCACCCGTGACATGTGACCCGTGACCAGTGACCAGTGACCAGTGACCAGTGACCAGTGACCATTGACCAGTGACCAGTGGCCAGTGACCAGTGACCACTGAGCAGTGACCAGCGACAGTGACCATTGAACAGCGACAGTGACCATTGACCAGTGACCAGTGACCAGTGACCAGTGACCATTGACCAGTGACCAGTGACCAGTGACCAGTGACCATTGACCAGTGACTTGTGACCAGTAACCCGCGACATGTGACTGTGACCAGTGACCACTGACCAGTGACCAGTGACCACAGACCAGTGACCAGTGACCAGTGACCAGTGACCAGTGACCAGTGACCATTGATCTGTGACCAGTGACCAGTGACCAGTGACCAGTGACCACTGACCAGTGACCAGTGACCGGGGACCAGTGACTAGCGACAAGTGACCAGTGACCCGTGACATGTGACCCGTGACCAGTGACCAGTGACCAGGGCCCAGTGACCAGTCACCAGTTATCATTGACCTGTGACCAGTGACCATTGACCACTGACCACTGACCAGTGACAAGTGACCAGTGACTTGTGACGAGTGACCAGCGACCTGTGACTTGTGACCAGTGACCAGTGACCAGTGGCCAGTGACCAGTGTCCAGTGAGCACTGACCAGTGGCCAGTGACTAGTGACCCGTGACATGTGACACGTGACCAGTGACCAGTGACCAGGGCCCAGTGACCAGTCACCAGTTATCATTGACCTGTGACCAGTGACCAGTGACCACTGACCACTGACCAGTGACAAGTGACCAGTGACTTGTGACGAGTGACCAGCGACCTGTGACTTGTGACCAGTGACCAGTGACCAGTGGCCAGTGACGAGTGTCCAGTGAGCACTGACCAGTGGCCAGTGACTAGTGACCCGTGACATGTGACACGTGACCAGTGACCAGTGACCAGTGACCAGTGACCACTCAGCAGTGACCAGCGACAGTGACCATTGAACAGCGACAGTGACCATTGACCAGTGACCAGTGACCAGTGACCAGTGACCAGTGACCATTGACCAGTGACCAGTGACCAGTGACCAGTGACCATTGACCAGTGACTTGTGACCAGTGACCCGCGACATGTGACTGTGACCAGTTACCACTGACCAGTGACCACAGACCAGTGACCAGTGACCAGTGACCAGTGACCAGTGACAAGTGACCAGTGACCACTGACCAGTGACCAGTGACCGGGGACCAGTGACTAGCGACCCGTGACCAGTGACCCGTGACATGTGACCCGTGACCAGTGACCAGTGACCAGTGACCAGTGACCAGTGACCAGTGACCAGTGACCAGTGACCAGTGACAAGTGACCAGTGACTTGTGACGAGTGACCAGCGACCTGTGACTTGTGACCAGTGACCAGTGACCAGTGGCCAGTGACCAGTGTCCAGTGAGCAGTGACCAGTGGCCAGTGACTAGTGACCCGTGACATGTGACACGTGACCAGTGACCAGTGACCAGTGACCAGTGACCAGCGACCCGCGACTGTGACCAGTTACCACTGACCAGTGACCAGTGACCACAGACCAGTGACAAGTGACCAGTGACCAGGGCCCAGTGACCAGTGAACAGTGACCATTGACCAGTGAGCAGTGACCACTGACCACTGAGCAGTGACCAGCGACAGTGACCATTGAACAGCGACAGTGACCATTGACCAGTGACCAGTGACCAGTGACCAGTGACCATTGACCAGTGACCAGTGACCATTGACCAGTGACTTGTGACCAGTAACCCGCGACATGTGACTGTGACCAGTGACCACTGACCAGTGACCAGTGACCACAGACCAGTGACCAGTGACCAGTGACCAGTGACCAGTGACCAGTGACCAGTGACCATTGATCTGTGACCAGTGACCAGTGACCAGTGACCATTGACCAGTGACCAGTGACCAGTGACCATTGAACAGTGACTTGTGACCAGTAACCCGCGACATGTGACTGTGACCAGTGACCACTGACCAGTGACCAGTGACCACAGACCAGTGACCAGTGACCAGTGACCAGTGACCCGTGACATGTGACCCGTGACCAGTGACCAGTGACCAGGGCCCAGTCACCAGTCACCAGTCACCATTGACCTGTGACCAGTGACCAGTGACCACTGACCACTGACCAGTGACAAGTGACCAGTGACTTGTGACGAGTGACCAGCGACCTGTGACGAGTGACCAGTGACCAGTGCCCAGTGGCCAGTGACCAGTGTCCAGTGAGCACTGACCAGTGGCCAGTGACTAGTGACCCGTGACATGTGACACGTGACCAGTGACCAGTGACCAGTGACCAGTGACCAGTGACCAGTGACCAGTGACCAGTAACCAGTGACCAGTGGCCAGTGACCTGTGACCAGTGACCAGTGACCAGTGACCATTGAACAGTGACCATTGACCAGTGAGCAGTGACCGGTGACCACTCAGCAGTGACCAGCGACAGTGACCATTGAACAGCGACAGTGACCATTGACCAGTGACCAGTGACCATTGACAAGTGACCAGTGACCAGTGACCATTGACCAGTGACTTGTGACCAGTGACACGCGACATGTGACTGTGACCAGTGACCACTGACCAGTGACCACAGACCAGTGACCAGTGACCAGTGACCAGTGACCAGTGACCAGTGACCAGTGACCAGTGACCACTGACCAGTGACAAGTGACCAGTGACTTGTGACCAGTGACCAGTGACCTGTGACTTGTGACCAGTGACCAGTGACCAGTGTCCAGTGACCAGTGACCAGTGCACAGTGACCAGTGACCAGTGACCAGTGACCAGTGACCAGTGACCAGTGATCAGTGACCAGTGACCGGTGACCGGTGACCGGTGACCAGTGACTAGCGACCAGTGAACAGTGACCCGTGACATGTGACCCGTGACCAGTGACCAGTGACCAGTGACCAGTGACCAGTGACCAGTGACCAGGGCCCAGTGACCAGTCACCAGTCACCATTGACCTGTGACCAGTGACCAGTGACCACTGACAACTGACCAGTGACAAGTGACCAGTGACTTGTGACGAGTGACCAGCGACCTGTGACTTGTGACAAGTGACCAGTGACCAGTGGCCAGTGACCAGTGTCCAGTGAGCAGTAACCAGTGGCCAGTGACTAGTGACCCGTGACATGTGACACGTGACCAGTGACCAGTGACCAGTAACCAGTGACCAGCGACAGTAACCATTGAACAGCGACAGTGACCATTGACCAGTGACCAGTGACCAGTGACCATTGACCATTGACCAGTGACCAGTGACCAGTGACCATTGACCAGTGACACGTGACCAGTGACCAGTGACCAGTGACCAGTGACCAGTGACCAGTGACCAGTGACCAGTGACCAGTGACCAGTGACCAGTGACCATTGATCTGTGACCAGTGACCAGTGACCAGTGACCAGTGACCAGTGACCAGTGACCACTGACCAGTGACTAGCGACCAGTGACCAGTGAACCGTGACATGTGACCCGTGACCAGTGACCAGTGACCAGTGACCAGTGACCATTGACCAGTGACCAGTGGCCAGTGACCAGTGACCAGTGACCAGTGAACAGTGACCATTGACCAGTGAGCAGTGACCAGTGACCACTGAGCAGTGACCAGCGACAGTGACCAGTGACCAGTGACCAGTGACCATTGATCTGTGACCAGTGACTAGCGACCAGTGACCAGTGACCCGTGACATGTGACACGTGACCAGTGACCAGTGACCAGGGCCCAGTCACCAGTCACCAGTCACCATTGACCTGTGACCAGTGACCAGTGACCACTGACCACTGACCAGTGACAAGTGACCAGTGACTTGTGGCGAGTGACCAGCGACCTGTGACTTGTGACCAGTGACCAGTGACCAGTGGCCAGTGACCAGTGTCCAGTGAGCACTGACCAGTGGCCAGTGACTAGTGACCCGTGACATTTGACACGTGACCTGTGACCAGTGACTAGTGACCAGTGACCAGTAACCAGTGACCAGTGGCCAGTGACCTGTGACCAGTGACCAGTGACCAGTGACCAGTGACCAGTGACCAGTGACCAGTGACCAGTGACCATTGACCAGTGACTTGTGACCAGTAACCCGCGACATGTGACTGTGACCAGTGACCACTGACCAGTGACCAGTGACCACAGACCAGTGACCAGTGACCACTGACCAGTGACCATTGATCTGTGACCAGTGACTAGCGACCAGTGACCCGTGACATGTGACCCGTGACCTGTGACCAGTGACCAGGGCCCAGTCACCAGTCACCAGTCACCATTGACCTGTGACCAGTGACCAGTGACCACTGACCACTGACCAGTAACCAGTGACCAGTGGCCAGTGACCTGTGACCAGTGACCAGTGACCAGTGACAACTCAGCAGTGACCAGCGACAGTGACCATTGAACAGCGACAGTGACCATTGACCAGTGACCAGTGACCAGTGACCAGTGACCATTGACAAGTGACCAGTGACCAGTGACCATTGACCAGTGACTTGTGACCAGTGACCCGCGACATGTGACTGTGACCAGTGACCACTTACCAGTGACCAGTGACCAGTGACCAGTGACCAGTGACCATTGATCTGTGACCAGTGACTAGCGACCAGTGACCCGTGACATGTGACCCGTGACCAGTGACCAGTGACCAGTGACCAGTGACCATTGACAAGTGACCAGTGACCAGTGACCATTGACCAGTGACTTGTGACCAGTGACCCGCGACATGTGACTGTGACCAGTGACCACTTACCAGTGACCACAGACCAGTGACCAGTGACCAGTGACCAGTGACCAGTGACCACTGACCAGTGACAAGTGACCAGTGACTTGTGGCCTGTGACCAGTGACCTGTGACTTGTAACCAGTGACCAGTGACCAGTGTCCAGTGACCAGTGACCAGTGACCAGTGACCAGTGACCAGTGAGCACTGACCAGTGATCAGTGACCGGGGACCAGTGACTAGCGACCAGTGACCAGTCACCCGTGACATGTGACCCGTGACCAGTGACCAGTGACCAGTGACCACTGACCAGTGACCATTAACCAGTGACCAGTGGCCAGTGACCAGTGACCAGTGACCAGCGACAGTGACCATTGACCAGTGACCAGTGACCAGTGACCAGTGACCAGTGACTTGTGACCAGTGACCCGCGACATGTGACTGTGACCAGTTACCACTGACCAGTGACCAGTGACCACAGACCAGTAACAAGTGACCAGTGACCAGTGACCAGTGACCAGTGACCAGTGACCAGTGACCAGTGACCAGTGACCAGAGACCAGTGACCAGTGACCAGTGACCATTGATCTGTGACCAGTGACCAGTGACCAGTGACCAGTGACCACTGACCAGTGACCATTGACCGGGGACCAGTGACTAGCGACCTGTGACCAGTCACCCGTGACATGTGACCCGTGACCAGTGACCAGTGACCAGTGACCAGTGACCAGTGACCATTGACCAGTGACCAGTGGCCAGTGACCAGTGACCAGTGACCACAGACCAGTGACCAGTGACCAGTAACCAGTGACCAGTGACCACTGACCAGTGACAAGTGACCAGTGACTTGTGACCAGTGACCAGTGACCTGTGACTTGTAACCAGTGACCAGTGACCAGTGTCCAGTGACCAGTGACCAGTGACCAGTGACCAGTGACCAGTGACCAGTGACCAGTGACCAGTGACCAGTGACCAGTGACCACTGACCAGTGACAAGTGACCAGTGACTTGTGACCAGTGACCAGTGACCTGTGACTTGTAACCAGTGACCAGTGACCAGTGTCCAGTGACCAGTGACCAGTGACCAGTGACCAGTGACCAGTGACCAGTGACCAGTGACCAGTGACCAGTGACCACTGACCAGTGACCAGTGACCGGGGACCAGTGACTAGCGACCAGTGACCAGTCACCCGTGACATGTGACCCGTGACCAGTGACCAGTGACCAGTGACCAGTGACCAGTGACCATTAACCAGTGACCAGTGGCCAGTGACCAGTGACCAGTGACCAGTGAACAGTGACCATTGACCAGTGAGCAGTGACCAGTGACCACAGAGCAGTGACCAGCGACAGTGACCATTGACCAGTGACCAGTGACCAGTGACCAGTGACCAGTGACTTGTGACCAGTGACCCGCGACATGTGACTGTGACCAGTTACCACTGACCAGTGACCAGTGACCACAGACCAGTAACAAGTGACCAGTGACCAGTGACCAGTGACCAGTGACCAGTGACCAGTGACCAGTGACCAGTGACCAGAGACCAGTGACCAGTGACCAGTGACCATTGATCTGTGACCAGTGACCAGTGACCAGTGACCAGTGACCACTGACCAGTGACCATTGACCGGGGACCAGTGACTAGCGACCTGTGACCAGTCACCCGTGACATGTGACCCGTGACCAGTGAGCAGTGACCAGTGACCACTGAGCAGTGACCAGCGACAGTGACCATTGAACAGCGACAGTGACCATTGACCAGTGACCAGTGACCAGGGACCAGTGACCAGTGACCACTGACCAGTGACCAGTGACCGGGGACCAGTGACTAGCGACCAGTGACCAGTGACCCGTAACATGTGACCCGTGACGAGTGACCAGTGACCAGGGCCCAGTGACCAGTCACCAGTCACCATTGACCTGTGACCAGTGACCAGTGATCACTGACCACTGACCAGTGACAAGTGACCAGTGACTTGTGGCGAGTGACCAGCGACCTGTGACTTGTGACCAGTGACCAGTGACCAGTGGCCAGTGACCAGTGTCCAGTGAGCACTGACGAGTGGCCAGTGACTAGTGACCCGTGACATGTGACACGTGAGCAGTGACCAGTGACCAGTGACCAGCGACCAGCGACCCGCGACATGTGACTGTGACCAGTTACCACTGACCAGTGACCAGTGACCACAGACCAGTGACAAGTGACCAGTGACCAGGGCCCAGTGACCAGTGAACAGTGACCATTGACCAGTGAGCAGTGACCACTGACCACTGAGCAGTGACCAGCGACAGTGACCATTGAACAGCGACAGTGACCATTGACCAGTGACCAGTGACCAGTGACCAGTGACCATTGACCAGTGACCAGTGACCAGTGACCAGTGACCAGTGACCAGTGACCAGTGACCAGTGACCAGTGACCAGTGACCAGTGACCAGTGACCATTGACCAGTGACTTGTGACCAGTAACCCGCGACATGTGATTGTGACCAGTGACCACTGACCAGTGACCAGTGACCACAGACCAGTGACCAGTGACCACTGACCAGTGACCAGTGACCAGTGACCAGTTACCAGTGACCAGTGACCAGTGACCATTGATCTGTGACCAGTGACTAGCGACCAGTGACCCGTGACATGTGACCAGTGACCAGGGCCCAGTCACCAGTCACCAGTCACCATTGACCTGTGACCAGTGACCAGTGACCACTGACCACTGACCAGTAACCAGTGACCAGTGGCCAGTGACCTGTGACCAGTGACCAGTGACCAGTGACCAGTGAACAGTGACCATTGACCAGTGAGCAGTGACCAGTGACAACTCAGCAGTGACCAGCGACAGTGACCATTGAACAGCGACAGTGACCATTGACCAGTGACCAGTGACCAGTGACCAGTGACCATTGACAAGTGACCAGTGACCAGTGACCATTGACCAGTGACTTGTGACCAGTGACCCGCGACATGTGACTGTGACCAGTGACCACTTACCAGTGACCAGTGACCAGTGACCAGTGACCAGTGACCATTGATCTGTGACCAGTGACTAGCGACCAGTGACCCGTGACATGTGACCCGTGACCAGTGACCAGTGACCAGTGACCAGTGACCATTGACAAGTGACCAGTGACCAGTGACCATTGACCAGTGACTTGTGACCAGTGACCCGCGACATGTGACTGTGACCAGTGACCACTTACCAGTGACCACAGACCAGTGACCAGTGACCAGTGACCAGTGACCAGTGACCACTGACCAGTGACAAGTGACCAGTGACTTGTGACCAGTGACCAGTGACCTGTGACTTGTAACCAGTGACCACTGACCAGTGTCCAGTGACCAGTGACCAGTGACCAGTGACCAGTGACCAGTGACCAGTGACCAGTGACCACTGACCAGTGACCAGTGACCGGGGACCAGTGACTAGCGACCAGTGACCAGTCACCCGTGACATGTGACCCGTGACCAGTGACCAGTGACCAGTGACCAGTGACCAGTGACCATTAACCAGTGACCAGTGGCCAGTGACCAGTGACCAGTGACCAGTGAACAGTGACCATTGACCAGTGAGCAGTGACCAGTGACCACTGAGCAGTGACCAGCGACAGTGACCATTGACCAGTGACCAGTGACCAGTGACCAGTGACCAGTGACTTGTGACCAGTGACCCGCGACATGTGACTGTGACCAGTTACCACTGACCAGTGACCAGTGACCACAGATCAGTAACAAGTGACCAGTGACCAGTGACCAGTGACCAGTGACCACTGACCAGTGACCATTGACCGGGGACCAGTGACTAGCGACCTGTGACCAGTCACCCGTGACATGTGACCCGTGACCAGTGACCAGTGACCAGTGACCAGTGACCAGTGACCATTGACCAGTGACCAGTGGCCAGTGACCAGTGACCAGTGACCACAGACCAGTGACCAGTGACCAGTGACCAGTGACCAGTGACCACTAACCAGTGACAAGTGACCAGTGACTTGTGACCAGTGACCAGTGACCTGTGACTTGTAACCAGTGACCAGTGACCAGTGTCCAGTGACCAGTGACCAGTGACCAGTGACCAGTGACCAGTGACCAGTGACCAGTGACCAGTGACCAGTGACCAGTGACCACTGACCAGTGACAAGTGACCAGTGACTTGTGACCAGTGACCAGTGACCTGTGACTTGTAACCAGTGACCAGTGACCAGTGACCAGTGACCAGTGACCAGTGATCAGTGACCAGTGACCGGTGACCGGTGACCGGTGACCAGTGACTAGCGACCAGTGAACAGTGACCCGTGACATGTGACCCGTGACCAGTGACCAGTGACCAGTGACCAGTGACCAGTGACCAGTGACCAGGGCCCAGTGACCAGTCACCAGTCACCATTGACCTGTGACCAGTGACCAGTGACCACTGACAACTGACCAGTGACAAGTGACCAGTGACTTGTGACGAGTGACCAGCGACCTGTGACTTGTGACAAGTGACCAGTGACCAGTGGCCAGTGACCAGTGTCCAGTGAGCAGTAACCAGTGGCCAGTGACTAGTGACCCGTGACATGTGACACGTGACCAGTGACCAGTGACCAGTGACAAGTGACCAGTGACTTGTGACCAGTGACCAGTGACCTGTGACTTGTGACCAGTGACCAGTGACCAGTGTCCAGTGACCAGTGACCAGTGCACAGTGACCAGTGACCAGTGACCAGTGACCAGTGACCAGTGACCAGTGATCAGTGACCAGTGACCGGTGACCGGTGACCGGTGACCAGTGACTAGCGACCAGTGAACAGTGACCCGTGACATGTGACCCGTGACCAGTGACCAGTGACCAGTGACCAGTGACCAGTGACCAGTGACCAGGGCCCAGTGACCAGTCACCAGTCACCATTGACCTGTGACCAGTGACCAGTGACCACTGACAACTGACCAGTGACAAGTGACCAGTGACTTGTGACGAGTGACCAGCGACCTGTGACTTGTGACAAGTGACCAGTGACCAGTGGCCAGTGACCAGTGTCCAGTGAGCAGTAACCAGTGGCCAGTGACTAGTGACCCGTGACATGTGACACGTGACCAGTGACCAGTGACCAGTAACCAGTGACCAGCGACAGTAACCATTGAACAGCGACAGTGACCATTGACCAGTGACCAGTGACCAGTGACCATTGACCATTGACCAGTGACCAGTGACCAGTGACCATTGACCAGTGACACGTGACCAGTGACCAGTGACCAGTGACCAGTGACCAGTGACCAGTGACCAGTGACCAGTGACCAGTGACCAGTGACCAGTGACCATTGATCTGTGACCAGTGACCAGTGACCAGTGACCAGTGACCAGTGACCAGTGACCACTGACCAGTGACCAGTGACCGGAGACCAGTGACTAGCGACCAGTGACCAGTGAACCGTGACATGTGACCCGTGACCAGTGACCAGTGACCAGTGACCAGTGACCATTGACCAGTGACCAGTGGCCAGTGACCAGTGACCAGTGACCAGTGAACAGTGACCATTGACCAGTGAGCAGTGACCAGTGACCACTGAGCAGTGACCAGCGACAGTGACCAGTGACCAGTGACCAGTGACCATTGATCTGTGACCAGTGACTAGCGACCAGTGACCAGTGACCCGTGACATGTGACACGTGACCAGTGACCAGTGACCAGGGCCCAGTCACCAGTCACCAGTCACCATTGACCTGTGACCAGTGACCAGTGACCACTGACCACTGACCAGTGACAAGTGACCAGTGACTTGTGGCGAGTGACCAGCGACCTGTGACTTGTGACCAGTGACCAGTGACCAGTGGCCAGTGACCAGTGTCCAGTGAGCACTGACCAGTGGCCAGTGACTAGTGACCCGTGACATTTGACACGTGACCTGTGACCAGTGACTAGTGACCAGTGACCAGTAACCAGTGACCAGTGGCCAGTGACCTGTGACCAGTGACCAGTGACCAGTGACCAGTGACCAGTGACCAGTGACCAGTGACCAGTGACCATTGACCAGTGACTTGTGACCAGTAACCCGCGACATGTGACTGTGACCAGTGACCACTGACCAGTGACCAGTGACCACAGACCAGTGACCAGTGACCACTGACCAGTGACCATTGATCTGTGACCAGTGACTAGCGACCAGTGACCCGTGACATGTGACCCGTGACCTGTGACCAGTGACCAGGGCCCAGTCACCAGTCACCAGTCACCATTGACCTGTGACCAGTGACCAGTGACCACTGACCACTGACCAGTAACCAGTGACCAGTGGCCAGTGACCTGTGACCAGTGACCAGTGACCAGTGACAACTCAGCAGTGACCAGCGACAGTGACCATTGAACAGCGACAGTGACCATTGACCAGTGACCAGTGACCAGTGACCAGTGACCAGTGACCAGTGACCAGTGACAACTCAGCAGTGACCAGCGACAGTGACCATTGAACAGCGACAGTGACCATTGACCAGTGACCAGTGACCAGTGACCAGTGACCATTGACAAGTGACCAGTGACCAGTGACCATTGACCAGTGACTTGTGACCAGTGACCCGCGACATGTGACTGTGACCAGTGACCACTTACCAGTGACCACAGACCAGTGACCAGTGACCAGTGACCAGTGACCACTGACCAGTGACAAGTGACCAGTGACTTGTGGCCAGTGACCAGTGACCTGTGACTTGTAACCAGTGACCAGTGACCAGTGTCCAGTGACCAGTGACCAGTGACCAGTGACCAGTGACCAGTGAGCACTGACCAGTGATCAGTGACCGGGGACCAGTGACTAGCGACCAGTGACCAGTCACCCGTGACATGTGACCCGTGACCAGTGACCAGTGACCAGTGACCACTGACCAGTGACCATTAACCAGTGACCAGTGGCCAGTGACCAGTGACCAGTGACCAGCGACAGTGACCATTGACCAGTGACCAGTGACCAGTGACCAGTGACCAGTGACTTGTGACCAGTGACCCGCGACATGTGACTGTGACCAGTTACCACTGACCAGTGACCAGTGACCACAGACCAGTAACAAGTGACCAGTGACCAGTGACCAGTGACCAGTGACCAGTGACCAGTGACCAGTGACCAGAGACCAGTGACCAGTGACCAGTGACCATTGATCTGTGACCAGTGACCAGTGACCAGTGACCAGTGACCACTGACCAGTGACCATTGACCGGGGACCAGTGACTAGCGACCTGTGACCAGTCACCCGTGACATGTGACCCGTGACCAGTGACCAGTGACCAGTGACCAGTGACCAGTGACCATTGACCAGTGACCACTGACCAGTGACAAGTGACCAGTGACTTGTGACCAGTGACCAGTGACCTGTGACTTGTAACCAGTGACCAGTGACCAGTGTCCAGTGACCAGTGACCAGTGACCAGTGACCAGTGACCAGTGACCAGTGACCAGTGAGCAGTGACCAGTGACCAGTGACCAGTGACCACTGACCAGTGACAAGTGACCAGTGACTTGTGACCAGTGACCAGTGACCTGTGACTTGTAACCAGTGACCAGTGACCAGTGTCCAGTGACCAGTGACCAGTGACCAGTGACCAGTGACCAGTGACCAGTGACCAGTGACCAGTGACCAGTGACCACTGACCAGTGACCAGTGACCGGGGACCAGTGACTAGCGACCAGTGACCAGTCACCCGTGACATGTGACCCGTGACCAGTGACCAGTGACCAGTGACCAGTGACCAGTGACCATTAACCAGTGACCAGTGGCCAGTGACCAGTGACCAGTGACCAGTGAACAGTGACCATTGACCAGTGAGCAGTGACCAGTGACCACAGAGCAGTGACCAGCGACAGTGACCATTGACCAGTGACCAGTGACCAGTGACCAGTGACCAGTGACTTGTGACCAGTGACCCGCGACATGTGACTGTGACCAGTTACCACTGACCAGTGACCAGTGACCACAGACCAGTAACAAGTGACCAGTGACCAGTGACCAGTGACCAGTGACCAGTGACCAGTGACCAGTGACCAGAGACCAGTGACCAGTGACCAGTGACCATTGATCTGTGACCAGTGACCAGTGACCAGTGACCAGTGACCACTGACCAGTGACCATTGACCGGGGACCAGTGACTAGCGACCTGTGACCAGTCACCCGTGACATGTGACCCGTGACCAGTGACCAGTGACCAGTGACCAGTGACCAGTGACCATTGACCAGTGACCAGTTGCCAGTGACCAGTGACCAGTGACCAGTGAACAGTGACCATTGACCAGTGAGCAGTGACCAGTGACCACTGAGCAGTGACCAGCGACAGTGACCATTGAACAGCGACAGTGACCATTGACCAGTGACCAGTGACCAGGGACCAGTGACCAGTGACCACTGACCAGTGACCAGTGACCGGGGACCAGTGACTAGCGACCAGTGACCAGTGACCCGTAACATGTGACCCGTGACGAGTGACCAGTGACCAGGGCCCAGTGACCAGTCACCAGTCACCATTGACCTGTGACCAGTGACCAGTGATCACTGACCACTGACCAGTGACAAGTGACCAGTGACTTGTGGCGAGTGACCAGCGACCTGTGACTTGTGACCAGTGACCAGTGACCAGTGGCCAGTGACCAGTGTCCAGTGAGCACTGACGAGTGGCCAGTGACTAGTGACCCGTGACATGTGACACGTGAGCAGTGACCAGTGACCAGTGACCAGTGACCAGCGACCCGCGACATGTGACTGTGACCAGTTACCACTGACCAGTGACCAGTGACCACAGACCAGTGACAAGTGACCAGTGACCAGGGCCCAGTGACCAGTGAACAGTGACCATTGACCAGTGAGCAGTGACCACTGACCACTGAGCAGTGACCAGCGACAGTGACCATTGAACAGCGACAGTGACCATTGACCAGTGACCAGTGACCAGTGACCAGTGACCATTGACCAGTGACCAGTGACCAGTGACCAGTGACCATTGACCAGTGACTTGTGACCAGTAACCCGCGACATGTGACTGTGACCAGTGACCACTGACCAGTGACCAGTGACCACAGACCAGTGACCAGTGACCACTGACCAGTGACCAGTGACCAGTGACCAGTTACCAGTGACCAGTGACCAGTGACCATTGATCTGTGACCAGTGACTAGCGACCAGTGACCCGTGACATGTGACCAGTGACCAGGGCCCAGTCACCAGTCACCAGTCACCATTGACCTGTGACCAGTGACCAGTGACCACTGACCACTGACCAGTAACCAGTGACCAGTGGCCAGTGACCTGTGACCAGTGACCAGTGACCAGTGACCAGTGAACAGTGACCATTGACCAGTGAGCAGTGACCAGTGACAACTCAGCAGTGACCAGCGACAGTGACCATTGAACAGCGACAGTGACCATTGACCAGTGACCAGTGACCAGTGACCAGTGACCATTGACAAGTGACCAGTGACCAGTGACCATTGACCAGTGACTTGTGACCAGTGACCCGCGACATGTGACTGTGACCAGTGACCACTTACCAGTGACCAGTGACCAGTGACCAGTGACCAGTGACCATTGATCTGTGACCAGTGACTAGCGACCAGTGACCCGTGACATGTGACCCGTGACCAGTGACCAGTGACCAGTGACCAGTGACCATTGACAAGTGACCAGTGACCAGTGACCATTGACCAGTGACTTGTGACCAGTGACCCGCGACATGTGACTGTGACCAGTGACCACTTACCAGTGACCACAGACCAGTGACCAGTGACCAGTGACCAGTGACCAGTGACCACTGACCAGTGACAAGTGACCAGTGACTTGTGACCAGTGACCAGTGACCTGTGACTTGTAACCAGTGACCACTGACCAGTGTCCAGTGACCAGTGACCAGTGACCAGTGACCAGTGACCAGTGACCAGTGACCAGTGACCACTGACCAGTGACCAGTGACCGGGGACCAGTGACTAGCGACCAGTGACCAGTCACCCGTGACATGTGACCCGTGACCAGTGACCAGTGACCAGTGACCAGTGACCAGTGACCATTAACCAGTGACCAGTGGCCAGTGACCAGTGACCAGTGACCAGTGAACAGTGACCATTGACCAGTGAGCAGTGACCAGTGACCACTGCGCAGTGACCAGCGACAGTGACCATTGACCAGTGACCAGTGACCAGTGACCAGTGACCAGTGACTTGTGACCAGTGACCCGCGACATGTGACTGTGACCAGTTACCACTGACCAGTGACCAGTGACCACAGATCAGTAACAAGTGACCAGTGACCAGTGACCAGTGACCAGTGACCACTGACCAGTGACCATTGACCGGGGACCAGTGACTAGCGACCTGTGACCAGTCACCCGTGACATGTGACCCGTGACCAGTGACCAGTGACCAGTGACCAGTGACCAGTGACCATTGACCAGTGACCAGTGGCCAGTGACCAGTGACCAGTGACCACAGACCAGTGACCAGTGACCAGTGACCAGTGACCAGTGACCACTAACCAGTGACAAGTGACCAGTGACTTGTGACCAGTGACCAGTGACCTGTGACTTGTAACCAGTGACCAGTGACCAGTGTCCAGTGACCAGTGACCAGTGACCAGTGACCAGTGACCAGTGACCAGTGACCAGTGACCAGTGACCAGTGACCAGTGACCACTGACCAGTGACAAGTGACCAGTGACTTGTGACCAGTGACCAGTGACCTGTGACTTGTAACCAGTGACCAGTGACCAGTGACCAGTGACCAGTGACCAGTGATCAGTGACCAGTGACCGGTGACCGGTGACCGGTGACCAGTGACTAGCGACCAGTGAACAGTGACCCGTGACATGTGACCCGTGACCAGTGACCAGTGACCAGTGACCAGTGACCAGTGACCAGTGACCAGGGCCCAGTGACCAGTCACCAGTCACCATTGACCTGTGACCAGTGACCAGTGACCACTGACAACTGACCAGTGACAAGTGACCAGTGACTTGTGACGAGTGACCAGCGACCTGTGACTTGTGACAAGTGACCAGTGACCAGTGGCCAGTGACCAGTGTCCAGTGAGCAGTAACCAGTGGCCAGTGACTAGTGACCCGTGACATGTGACACGTGACCAGTGACCAGTGACCAGTGACCAGTGACCAGCGACAGTAACCATTGAACAGCGACAGTGACCATTGACCAGTGACCAGTGACCAGTGACCATTGACCAGTGACCAGTGACCAGTGACCATTGACCAGTGACACGTGACCAGTGACCAGTGACCAGTGACCAGTGACCAGTGACCAGTGACCAGTGACCAGTGACCAGTGACCAGTGACCAGTGACCATTGATCTGTGACCAGTGACCAGTGACCAGTGACCAGTGACCAGTGACCAGTGACCAGTGACCACTGACCAGTGACCAGTGACCGGAGACCAGTGACTAGCGACCAGTGACCAGTGAACCGTGACATGTGACCCGTGACCAGTGACCAGTGACCAGTGACCAGTGACCATTGACCAGTGACCAGTGGCCAGTGACCAGTGACCAGTGACCAGTGAACAGTGACCATTGACCAGTGAGCAGTGACCAGTGACCACTGAGCAGTGACCAGCGACAGTGACCAGTGACCAGTGACCAGTGACCATTGATCTGTGACCAGTGACTAGCGACCAGTGACCAGTGACCCGTGACATGTGACACGTGACCAGTGACCAGTGACCAGGGCCCAGTCACCAGTCACCAGTCACCATTGACCTGTGACCAGTGACCAGTGACCACTGACCACTGACCAGTGACAAGTGACCAGTGACTTGTGGCGAGTGACCAGCGACCTGTGACTTGTGACCAGTGACCAGTGACCAGTGGCCAGTGACCAGTGTCCAGTGAGCACTGACCAGTGGCCAGTGACTAGTGACCCGTGACATTTGACACGTGACCAGTGACCAGTGACCAGTGACCAGTGACCAGTAACCAGTGACCAGTGGCCAGTGACCTGTGACCAGTTACCAGTGACCAGTGACCAGTGACCAGTGACCAGTGACCATTGACCAGTGACTTGTGACCAGTAACCCGCGACATGTGACTGTGACCAGTGACCACTGACCAGTGACCAGTGACCACAGACCAGTGACCAGTGACCACTGACCAGTGACCATTGATCTGTGACCAGTGACTAGCGACCAGTGACCCGTGACATGTGACCCGTGACCTGTGACCAGTGACCAGGGCCCAGTCACCAGTCACCAGTCACCATTGACCTGTGACCAGTGACCAGTGACCACTGACCACTGACCAGTAACCAGTGACCAGTGGCCAGTGACCTGTGACCAGTGACCAGTGACCAGTGACAACTCAGCAGTGACCAGCGACAGTGACCATTGAACAGCGACAGTGACCATTGACCAGTGACCAGTGACCAGTGACCAGTGACCATTGACAAGTGACCAGTGACCAGTGACCATTGACCAGTGACTTGTGACCAGTGACCCGCGACATGTGACTGTGACCAGTGACCACTTACCAGTGACCAGTGACCAGTGACCAGTGACCAGTGACCATTGATCTGTGACCAGTGACTAGCGACCAGTGACCCGTGACATGTGACCCGTGACCAGTGACCAGTGACCAGTGACCAGTGACCAGTGACCATTGACAAGTGACCAGTGACCAGTGACCATTGACCAGTGACTTGTGACCAGTGACCCGCGACATGTGACTGTGACCAGTGACCACTTACCAGTGACCACAGACCAGTGACCAGTGACCAGTGACCAGTGACCAGTGACCACTGACCAGTGACAAGTGACCAGTGACTTGTGGCCAGTGACCAGTGACCTGTGACTTGTAACCAGTGACCAGTGACCAGTGTCCAGTGACCAGTGACCAGTGACCAGTGACCAGTGACCAGTGGCCAGTGACCAGTGACCAGTGACCAGTGAACAGTGACCATTGACCAGTGAGCAGTGACCAGTGACCACTGAGCAGTGACCAGCGACAGTGACCATTGACCAGTGACCAGTGACCAGTGACCAGTGACCAGTGACTTGTGACCAGTGACCCGCGACATGTGACTGTGACCAGTTACCACTGACCAGTGACCAGTGACCACAGACCAGTAACAAGTGACCAGTGACCAGTGACCAGTGACCAGTGACCAGTGACCAGTGACCAGTGACCAGAGACCAGTGACCAGTGACCAGTGACCATTGATCTGTGACCAGTGACCAGTGTCCAGTGACCAGTGACCAGTGACCAGTGACCAGTGACCAGTGAGCACTGACCAGTGATCAGTGACCGGGGACCAGTGACTAGCGACCAGTGACCAGTCACCCGTGACATGTGACCCGTGACCAGTGACCAGTGACCAGTGACCACTGACCAGTGACCATTAACCAGTGACCAGTGGCCAGTGACCAGTGACCAGTGACCAGTGAACAGTGACCATTGACCAGTGAGCAGTGACCAGTGACCACTGAGCAGTGACCAGCGACAGTGACCATTGACCAGTGACCAGTGACCAGTGACCAGTGACCAGTGACTTGTGACCAGTGACCCGCGACATGTGACTGTGACCAGTTACCACTGACCAGTGACCAGTGACCACAGACCAGTAACAAGTGACCAGTGACCAGTGACCAGTGACCAGTGACCAGTGACCAGTGACCAGTGACCAGAGACCAGTGACCAGTGACCAGTGACCATTGATCTGTGACCAGTGACCAGTGACCAGTGACCAGTGACCACTGACCAGTGACCATTGACCGGGGACCAGTGACTAGCGACCTGTGACCAGTCACCCGTGACATGTGACCCGTGACCAGTGACCAGTGACCAGTGACCAGTGACCAGTGACCATTGACCAGTGACCAGTGGCCAGTGACCAGTGACCAGTGACCACAGACCAGTGACCAGTGACCAGTGACCAGTGACCAGTGACCACTGACCAGTGACAAGTGACCAGTGACTTGTGACCAGTGACCAGTGACCTGTGACTTGTAACCAGTGACCAGTGACCAGTGTCCAGTGACCAGTGACCAGTGACCAGTGACCAGTGACCAGTGACCAGTGACCAGTGACCAGTGACCAGTGACCAGTGACCACTGACCAGTGACAAGTGACCAGTGACTTGTGACCAGTGACCTGTGACTTGTAACCAGTGACCAGTGACCAGTGTCCAGTGACCAGTGACCAGTGACCAGTGACCAGTGACCAGTGACCAGTGACCAGTGACCAGTGACCACTGACCAGTGACCAGTGACCGGGGACCAGTGACTAGCGACCAGTGACCAGTCACCCGTGACATGTGACCCGTGACCAGTGACCAGTGACCAGTGACAAGTGACCAGTGACTTGTGACCAGTGACCAGTGACCTGTGACTTGTAACCAGTGACCAGTGACCAGTGTCCAGTGACCAGTGACCAGTGACCAGTTACCAGTGACCAGAGACTAGTGACCAGTGGCCAGTGACCATTGATCTGTGACCAGTGAACAGTGACCAGTGACCAGTGACCACTGACCAGTGACCATTGACCGGGGACCAGTGACTAGCGACCTGTGACCAGTCACCCGTGACATGTGACCCGTGACCAGTGACCAGTGACCAGTGACCAGTGACCAGTGACCATTGACCAGTGACCAGTTGCCAGTGACCAGTGACCAGTGACCAGTGAACAGTGACCATTGACCAGTGAGCAGTGACCAGTGACCACTGAGCAGTGACCAGCGACAGTGACCATTGAACAGCGACAGTGACCATTGACCCGTGACCAGTGACCAGGGACCAGTGACCAGTGACCAGTGACCAGTGACCAGTGACCATTGACCAGTGACCAGTTGCCAGTGACCAGTGACCAGAGACCAGTGACCAGTGACCAGTGACCATTGATCTGTGACCAGTGACCAGTGACCAGTGACCAGTGACCACTGACCAGTGACCATTGACCGGGGACCAGTGACTAGCGACCTGTGACCAGTCACCCGTGACATGTGACCCGTGACCAGTGACCAGTGACCAGTGACCAGTGACCAGTGACCATTGACCAGTGACCAGTGGCCAGTGACCAGTGACCAGTGACCACAGACCAGTGACCAGTGACCAGTGACCAGTGACCAGTGACCACTGACCAGTGACAAGTGACCAGTGACTTGTGACCAGTGACCAGTGACCTGTGACTTGTAACCAGTGACCAGTGACCAGTGTCCAGTGACCAGTGACCAGTGACCAGTGACCAGTGACCAGTGACCAGTGACCAGTGACCAGTGACCAGTGACCAGTGACCACTGACCAGTGACAAGTGACCAGTGACTTGTGACCAGTGACCTGTGACTTGTAACCAGTGACCAGTGACCAGTGTCCAGTGACCAGTGACCAGTGACCAGTGACCAGTGACCAGTGACCAGTGACCAGTGACCAGTGACCACTGACCAGTGACCAGTGACCGGGGACCAGTGACTAGCGACCAGTGACCAGTCACCCGTGACATGTGACCCGTGACCAGTGACCAGTGACCAGTGACAAGTGACCAGTGACTTGTGACCAGTGACCAGTGACCTGTGACTTGTAACCAGTGACCAGTGACCAGTGTCCAGTGACCAGTGACCAGTGACCAGTGACCAGTGACCAGAGACTAGTGACCAGTGACCAGTGACCATTGATCTGTGACCAGTGACCAGTGACCAGTGACCAGTGACCACTGACCAGTGACCATTGACCGGGGACCAGTGACTAGCGACCTGTGACCAGTCACCCGTGACATGTGACCCGTGACCAGTGACCAGTGACCAGTGACCAGTGACCAGTGACCATTGACCAGTGACCAGTTGCCAGTGACCAGTGACCAGTGACCAGTGAACAATGACCATTGACCAGTGAGCAGTGACCAGTGACCACTGAGCAGTGACCAGCGACAGTGACCATTGAACAGCGACAGTGACCATTGACCCGTGACCAGTGACCAGGGACCAGTGACCAGTGACCACTGACCAGTGACCAGTGACCGGGGACCAGTGACTAGCGACCAGTGACCAGTGACCCGTAACATGTGACCCGTGACCAGTGACCAGTGACCAGGGCCCAGTGACCAGTCACCAGTCACCATTGACCTGTGACCAGTGACCAGTGATCACTGACCACTGACCAGTGACAAGTGACCAGTGACTTGTGGCGAGTGACCAGCGACCTGTGACTTGTGACCAGTGACCAGTGACCAGTGGCCAGTGACCAGTGTCCAGTGAGCACTGACGAGTGGCCAGTGACTAGTGACCCGTGACATGTGACACGTGACCAGTGACCAGTGACCAGTGACCAGTGACCAGTGACCAGTGACCAGTGACCAGTGACCAGTGATCAGTGACCAGTGACCGGTGACCGGTGACCGGTGACCAGTGACTAGCGACCAGTGAACAGTGACCCGTGACATGTGACCCGTGACCAGTGACCAGTGACCAGTGACCAGTGACCAGTGACCAGTGACCAGGGCCCAGTGACCAGTCACCAGTCACCATTGACCTGTGACCAGTGACCAGTGACCACTGACAACTGACCAGTGACAAGTGACCAGTGACTTGTGACGAGTGACCAGCGACCTGTGACTTGTGACAAGTGACCAGTGACCAGTGGCCAGTGACCAGTGTCCAGTGAGCAGTAACCAGTGGCCAGTGACTAGTGACCCGTGACATGTGACACGTGACCAGTGACCAGTGACCAGTAACCAGTGACCAGCGACAGTAACCATTGAACAGCGACAGTGACCATTGACCAGTGACCAGTGACCAGTGACCATTGACCATTGACCAGTGACCAGTGACCAGTGACCATTGACCAGTGACACGTGACCAGTGACCAGTGACCAGTGACCAGTGACCAGTGACCAGTGACCAGTGACCAGTGACCAGTGACCAGTGACCAGTGACCATTGATCTGTGACCAGTGACCAGTGACCAGTGACCAGTGACCAGTGACCAGTGACCACTGACCAGTGACCAGTGACCGGAGACCAGTGACTAGCGACCAGTGACCAGTGAACCGTGACATGTGACCCGTGACCAGTGACCAGTGACCAGTGACCAGTGACCATTGACCAGTGACCAGTGGCCAGTGACCAGTGACCAGTGACCAGTGAACAGTGACCATTGACCAGTGAGCAGTGACCAGTGACCACTGAGCAGTGACCAGCGACAGTGACCAGTGACCAGTGACCAGTGACCATTGATCTGTGACCAGTGACTAGCGACCAGTGACCAGTGACCCGTGACATGTGACACGTGACCAGTGACCAGTGACCAGGGCCCAGTCACCAGTCACCAGTCACCATTGACCTGTGACCAGTGACCAGTGACCACTGACCACTGACCAGTGACAAGTGACCAGTGACTTGTGGCGAGTGACCAGCGACCTGTGACTTGTGACCAGTGACCAGTGACCAGTGGCCAGTGACCAGTGTCCAGTGAGCACTGACCAGTGGCCAGTGACTAGTGACCCGTGACATTTGACACGTGACCTGTGACCAGTGACTAGTGACCAGTGACCAGTAACCAGTGACCAGTGGCCAGTGACCTGTGACCAGTGACCAGTGACCAGTGACCAGTGACCAGTGACCAGTGACCAGTGACCAGTGACCATTGACCAGTGACTTGTGACCAGTAACCCGCGACATGTGACTGTGACCAGTGACCACTGACCAGTGACCAGTGACCACAGACCAGTGACCAGTGACCACTGACCAGTGACCATTGATCTGTGACCAGTGACTAGCGACCAGTGACCCGTGACATGTGACCCGTGACCTGTGACCAGTGACCAGGGCCCAGTCACCAGTCACCAGTCACCATTGACCTGTGACCAGTGACCAGTGACCACTGACCACTGACCAGTAACCAGTGACCAGTGGCCAGTGACCTGTGACCAGTGACCAGTGACCAGTGACAACTCAGCAGTGACCAGCGACAGTGACCATTGAACAGCGACAGTGACCATTGACCAGTGACCAGTGACCAGTGACCAGTGACCATTGACAAGTGACCAGTGACCAGTGACCATTGACCAGTGACTTGTGACCAGTGACCCGCGACATGTGACTGTGACCAGTGACCACTTACCAGTGACCAGTGACCAGTGACCAGTGACCAGTGACCATTGATCTGTGACCAGTGACTAGCGACCAGTGACCCGTGACATGTGACCCGTGACCAGTGACCAGTGACCAGTGACCAGTGACCATTGACAAGTGACCAGTGACCAGTGACCATTGACCAGTGACTTGTGACCAGTGACCCGCGACATGTGACTGTGACCAGTGACCACTTACCAGTGACCACAGACCAGTGACCAGTGACCAGTGACCAGTGACCACTGACCAGTGACAAGTGACCAGTGACTTGTGGCCAGTGACCAGTGACCTGTGACTTGTAACCAGTGACCAGTGACCAGTGTCCAGTGACCAGTGACCAGTGACCAGTGACCAGTGACCAGTGAGCACTGACCAGTGATCAGTGACCGGGGACCAGTGACTAGCGACCAGTGACCAGTCACCCGTGACATGTGACCCGTGACCAGTGACCAGTGACCAGTGACCACTGACCAGTGACCATTAACCAGTGACCAGTGGCCAGTGACCAGTGACCAGTGACCAGCGACAGTGACCATTGACCAGTGACCAGTGACCAGTGACCAGTGACCAGTGACTTGTGACCAGTGACCCGCGACATGTGACTGTGACCAGTTACCACTGACCAGTGACCAGTGACCACAGACCAGTAACAAGTGACCAGTGACCAGTGACCAGTGACCAGTGACCAGTGACCAGTGACCAGTGACCAGAGACCAGTGACCAGTGACCAGTGACCATTGATCTGTGACCAGTGACCAGTGACCAGTGACCAGTGACCACTGACCAGTGACCATTGACCGGGGACCAGTGACTAGCGACCTGTGACCAGTCACCCGTGACATGTGACCCGTGACCAGTGACCAGTGACCAGTGACCAGTGACCAGTGACCATTGACCAGTGACCAGTGGCCAGTGACCAGTGACCAGTGACCACAGACCAGTGACCAGTGACCAGTGACCAGTGACCAGTGACCACTGACCAGTGACAAGTGACCAGTGACTTGTGACCAGTGACCAGTGACCTGTGACTTGTAACCAGTGACCAGTGACCAGTGTCCAGTGACCAGTGACCAGTGACCAGTGACCAGTGACCAGTGACCAGTGACCAGTGACCAGTGACCAGTGACCAGTGACCACTGACCAGTGACAAGTGACCAGTGACTTGTGACCAGTGACCAGTGACCTGTGACTTGTAACCAGTGACCAGTGACCAGTGTCCAGTGACCAGTGACCAGTGACCAGTGACCAGTGACCAGTGACCAGTGACCAGTGACCAGTGACCAGTGACCACTGACCAGTGACCAGTGACCGGGGACCAGTGACTAGCGACCAGTGACCAGTCACCCGTGACATGTGACCCGTGACCAGTGACCAGTGACCAGTGACCAGTGACCAGTGACCATTAACCAGTGACCAGTGGCCAGTGACCAGTGACCAGTGACCAGTGAACAGTGACCATTGACCAGTGAGCAGTGACCAGTGACCACAGAGCAGTGACCAGCGACAGTGACCATTGACCAGTGACCAGTGACCAGTGACCAGTGACCAGTGACTTGTGACCAGTGACCCGCGACATGTGACTGTGACCAGTTACCACTGACCAGTGACCAGTGACCACAGACCAGTAACAAGTGACCAGTGACCAGTGACCAGTGACCAGTGACCAGTGACCAGTGACCAGTGACCAGAGACCAGTGACCAGTGACCAGTGACCATTGATCTGTGACCAGTGACCAGTGACCAGTGACCAGTGACCAGTGTCCAGTGAGCACTGACCAGTGGCCAGTGACTAGTGACCCGTGACATTTGACACGTGACCTGTGACCAGTGACTAGTGACCAGTGACCAGTAACCAGTGACCAGTGGCCAGTGACCTGTGACCAGTGACCAGTGACCAGTGACCAGTGACCAGTGACCAGTGACCAGTGACCAGTGACCATTGACCAGTGACTTGTGACCAGTAACCCGCGACATGTGACTGTGACCAGTGACCACTGACCAGTGACCAGTGACCACAGACCAGTGACCAGTGACCACTGACCAGTGACCATTGATCTGTGACCAGTGACTAGCGACCAGTGACCCGTGACATGTGACCCGTGACCTGTGACCAGTGACCAGGGCCCAGTCACCAGTCACCAGTCACCATTGACCTGTGACCAGTGACCAGTGACCACTGACCACTGACCAGTAACCAGTGACCAGTGGCCAGTGACCTGTGACCAGTGACCAGTGACCAGTGACAACTCAGCAGTGACCAGCGACAGTGACCATTGAACAGCGACAGTGACCATTGACCAGTGACCAGTGACCAGTGACCAGTGACCATTGACAAGTGACCAGTGACCAGTGACCATTGACCAGTGACTTGTGACCAGTGACCCGCGACATGTGACTGTGACCAGTGACCACTTACCAGTGACCAGTGACCAGTGACCAGTGACCAGTGACCATTGATCTGTGACCAGTGACTAGCGACCAGTGACCCGTGACATGTGACCCGTGACCAGTGACCAGTGACCAGTGACCAGTGACCATTGACAAGTGACCAGTGACCAGTGACCATTGACCAGTGACTTGTGACCAGTGACCCGCGACATGTGACTGTGACCAGTGACCACTTACCAGTGACCACAGACCAGTGACCAGTGACCAGTGACCAGTGACCACTGACCAGTGACAAGTGACCAGTGACTTGTGGCCAGTGACCAGTGACCTGTGACTTGTAACCAGTGACCAGTGACCAGTGTCCAGTGACCAGTGACCAGTGACCAGTGACCAGTGACCAGTGAGCACTGACCAGTGATCAGTGACCGGGGACCAGTGACTAGCGACCAGTGACCAGTCACCCGTGACATGTGACCCGTGACCAGTGACCAGTGACCAGTGACCACTGACCAGTGACCATTAACCAGTGACCAGTGGCCAGTGACCAGTGACCAGTGACCAGCGACAGTGACCATTGACCAGTGACCAGTGACCAGTGACCAGTGACCAGTGACTTGTGACCAGTGACCCGCGACATGTGACTGTGACCAGTTACCACTGACCAGTGACCAGTGACCACAGACCAGTAACAAGTGACCAGTGACCAGTGACCAGTGACCAGTGACCAGTGACCAGTGACCAGTGACCAGAGACCAGTGACCAGTGACCAGTGACCATTGATCTGTGACCAGTGACCAGTGACCAGTGACCAGTGACCACTGACCAGTGACCATTGACCGGGGACCAGTGACTAGCGACCTGTGACCAGTCACCCGTGACATGTGACCCGTGACCAGTGACCAGTGACCAGTGACCAGTGACCAGTGACCATTGACCAGTGACCAGTGGCCAGTGACCAGTGACCAGTGACCACAGACCAGTGACCAGTGACCAGTGACCAGTGACCAGTGACCACTGACCAGTGACAAGTGACCAGTGACTTGTGACCAGTGACCAGTGACCTGTGACTTGTAACCAGTGACCAGTGACCAGTGTCCAGTGACCAGTGACCAGTGACCAGTGACCAGTGACCAGTGACCAGTGACCAGTGACCAGTGACCAGTGACCAGTGACCACTGACCAGTGACAAGTGACCAGTGACTTGTGACCAGTGACCAGTGACCTGTGACTTGTAACCAGTGACCAGTGACCAGTGTCCAGTGACCAGTGACCAGTGACCAGTGACCAGTGACCAGTGACCAGTGACCAGTGACCAGTGACCAGTGACCACTGACCAGTGACCAGTGACCGGGGACCAGTGACTAGCGACCAGTGACCAGTCACCCGTGACATGTGACCCGTGACCAGTGACCAGTGACCAGTGACCAGTGACCAGTGACCATTAACCAGTGACCAGTGGCCAGTGACCAGTGACCAGTGACCAGTGAACAGTGACCATTGACCAGTGAGCAGTGACCAGTGACCACAGAGCAGTGACCAGCGACAGTGACCATTGACCAGTGACCAGTGACCAGTGACCAGTGACCAGTGACTTGTGACCAGTGACCCGCGACATGTGACTGTGACCAGTTACCACTGACCAGTGACCAGTGACCACAGACCAGTAACAAGTGACCAGTGACCAGTGACCAGTGACCAGTGACCAGTGACCAGTGACCAGTGACCAGAGACCAGTGACCAGTGACCAGTGACCATTGATCTGTGACCAGTGACCAGTGACCAGTGACCAGTGACCACTGACCAGTGACCATTGACCGGGGACCAGTGACTAGCGACCTGTGACCAGTCACCCGTGACATGTGACCCGTGACCAGTGACCAGTGACCAGTGACCAGTGACCAGTGACCATTGACCAGTGACCAGTTGCCAGTGACCAGTGACCAGTGACCAGTGAACAGTGACCATTGACCAGTGAGCAGTGACCAGTGACCACTGAGCAGTGACCAGCGACAGTGACCATTGAACAGCGACAGTGACCATTGACCAGTGACCAGTGACCAGGGACCAGTGACCAGTGACCACTGACCAGTGACCAGTGACCGGGGACCAGTGACTAGCGACCAGTGACCAGTGACCCGTAACATGTGACCCGTGACGAGTGACCAGTGACCAGGGCCCAGTGACCAGTCACCAGTCACCATTGACCTGTGACCAGTGACCAGTGATCACTGACCACTGACCAGTGACAAGTGACCAGTGACTTGTGGCGAGTGACCAGCGACCTGTGACTTGTGACCAGTGACCAGTGACCAGTGGCCAGTGACCAGTGTCCAGTGAGCACTGACGAGTGGCCAGTGACTAGTGACCCGTGACATGTGACACGTGAGCAGTGACCAGTGACCAGTGACCAGTGACCAGCGACCCGCGACATGTGACTGTGACCAGTTACCACTGACCAGTGACCAGTGACCACAGACCAGTGACAAGTGACCAGTGACCAGGGCCCAGTGACCAGTGAACAGTGACCATTGACCAGTGAGCAGTGACCACTGACCACTGAGCAGTGACCAGCGACAGTGACCATTGAACAGCGACAGTGACCATTGACCAGTGACCAGTGACCAGTGACCAGTGACCATTGACCAGTGACCAGTGACCAGTGACCAGTGACCATTGACCAGTGACTTGTGACCAGTAACCCGCGACATGTGACTGTGACCAGTGACCACTGACCAGTGACCAGTGACCACAGACCAGTGACCAGTGACCACTGACCAGTGACCAGTGACCAGTGACCAGTTACCAGTGACCAGTGACCAGTGACCATTGATCTGTGACCAGTGACTAGCGACCAGTGACCCGTGACATGTGACCAGTGACCAGGGCCCAGTCACCAGTCACCAGTCACCATTGACCTGTGACCAGTGACCAGTGACCACTGACCACTGACCAGTAACCAGTGACCAGTGGCCAGTGACCTGTGACCAGTGACCAGTGA
Organism: Andrena bucephala; assembly: GCA_947577245.1. Lineage (NCBI taxonomy): Eukaryota > Metazoa > Arthropoda > Insecta > Hymenoptera > Andrenidae > Andrena > Andrena bucephala. The sequence goes on along the minus strand of OX387716.1, from coordinate 52,712,664 downwards.
CCAGTGACCAGTGAACAGTGACCATTGACCAGTGAGCAGTGACCAGTGACAACTCAGCAGTGACCAGCGACAGTGACCATTGAACAGCGACAGTGACCATTGACCAGTGACCAGTGACCAGTGACCAGTGACCATTGACAAGTGACCAGTGACCAGTGACCATTGACCAGTGACTTGTGACCAGTGACCCGCGACATGTGACTGTGACCAGTGACCACTTACCAGTGACCAGTGACCAGTGACCAGTGACCAGTGACCATTGATCTGTGACCAGTGACTAGCGACCAGTGACCCGTGACATGTGACCCGTGACCAGTGACCAGTGACCAGTGACCAGTGACCATTGACAAGTGACCAGTGACCAGTGACCATTGACCAGTGACTTGTGACCAGTGACCCGCGACATGTGACTGTGACCAGTGACCACTTACCAGTGACCACAGACCAGTGACCAGTGACCAGTGACCAGTGACCAGTGACCACTGACCAGTGACAAGTGACCAGTGACTTGTGACCAGTGACCAGTGACCTGTGACTTGTAACCAGTGACCACTGACCAGTGTCCAGTGACCAGTGACCAGTGACCAGTGACCAGTGACCAGTGACCAGTGACCAGTGACCACTGACCAGTGACCAGTGACCGGGGACCAGTGACTAGCGACCAGTGACCAGTCACCCGTGACATGTGACCCGTGACCAGTGACCAGTGACCAGTGACCAGTGACCAGTGACCATTAACCAGTGACCAGTGGCCAGTGACCAGTGACCAGTGACCAGTGAACAGTGACCATTGACCAGTGAGCAGTGACCAGTGACCACTGAGCAGCGACCAGCGACAGTGACCATTGACCAGTGACCAGTGACCAGTGACCAGTGACCAGTGACTTGTGACCAGTGACCCGCGACATGTGACTGTGACCAGTTACCACTGACCAGTGACCAGTGACCACAGATCAGTAACAAGTGACCAGTGACCAGTGACCAGTGACCAGTGACCACTGACCAGTGACCATTGACCGGGGACCAGTGACTAGCGACCTGTGACCAGTCACCCGTGACATGTGACCCGTGACCAGTGACCAGTGACCAGTGACCAGTGACCAGTGACCATTGACCAGTGACCAGTGGCCAGTGACCAGTGACCAGTGACCACAGACCAGTGACCAGTGACCAGTGACCAGTGACCAGTGACCACTAACCAGTGACAAGTGACCAGTGACTTGTGACCAGTGACCAGTGACCTGTGACTTGTAACCAGTGACCAGTGACCAGTGTCCAGTGACCAGTGACCAGTGACCAGTGACCAGTGACCAGTGACCAGTGACCAGTGACCAGTGACCAGTGACCAGTGACCACTGACCAGTGACAAGTGACCAGTGACTTGTGACCAGTGACCAGTGACCTGTGACTTGTAACCAGTGACCAGTGACCAGTGACCAGTGACCAGTGACCAGTGATCAGTGACCAGTGACCGGTGACCGGTGACCGGTGACCAGTGACTAGCGACCAGTGAACAGTGACCCGTGACATGTGACCCGTGACCAGTGACCAGTGACCAGTGACCAGTGACCAGTGACCAGTGACCAGGGCCCAGTGACCAGTCACCAGTCACCATTGACCTGTGACCAGTGACCAGTGACCACTGACAACTGACCAGTGACAAGTGACCAGTGACTTGTGACGAGTGACCAGCGACCTGTGACTTGTGACAAGTGACCAGTGACCAGTGGCCAGTGACCAGTGTCCAGTGAGCAGTAACCAGTGGCCAGTGACTAGTGACCCGTGACATGTGACACGTGACCAGTGACCAGTGACCAGTGACCAGTGACCAGCGACAGTAACCATTGAACAGCGACAGTGACCATTGACCAGTGACCAGTGACCAGTGACCATTGACCAGTGACCAGTGACCAGTGACCATTGACCAGTGACACGTGACCAGTGACCAGTGACCAGTGACCAGTGACCAGTGACCAGTGACCAGTGACCAGTGACCAGTGACCAGTGACCAGTGACCATTGATCTGTGACCAGTGACCAGTGACCAGTGACCAGTGACCAGTGACCAGTGACCAGTGACCACTGACCAGTGACCAGTGACCGGAGACCAGTGACTAGCGACCAGTGACCAGTGAACCGTGACATGTGACCCGTGACCAGTGACCAGTGACCAGTGACCAGTGACCATTGACCAGTGACCAGTGGCCAGTGACCAGTGACCAGTGACCAGTGAACAGTGACCATTGACCAGTGAGCAGTGACCAGTGACCACTGAGCAGTGACCAGCGACAGTGACCAGTGACCAGTGACCAGTGACCATTGATCTGTGACCAGTGACTAGCGACCAGTGACCAGTGACCCGTGACATGTGACACGTGACCAGTGACCAGTGACCAGGGCCCAGTCACCAGTCACCAGTCACCATTGACCTGTGACCAGTGACCAGTGACCACTGACCACTGACCAGTGACAAGTGACCAGTGACTTGTGGCGAGTGACCAGCGACCTGTGACTTGTGACCAGTGACCAGTGACCAGTGGCCAGTGACCAGTGTCCAGTGAGCACTGACCAGTGGCCAGTGACTAGTGACCCGTGACATTTGACACGTGACCAGTGACCAGTGACCAGTGACCAGTGACCAGTAACCAGTGACCAGTGGCCAGTGACCTGTGACCAGTTACCAGTGACCAGTGACCAGTGACCAGTGACCAGTGACCATTGACCAGTGACTTGTGACCAGTAACCCGCGACATGTGACTGTGACCAGTGACCACTGACCAGTGACCAGTGACCACAGACCAGTGACCAGTGACCACTGACCAGTGACCATTGATCTGTGACCAGTGACTAGCGACCAGTGACCCGTGACATGTGACCCGTGACCTGTGACCAGTGACCAGGGCCCAGTCACCAGTCACCAGTCACCATTGACCTGTGACCAGTGACCAGTGACCACTGACCACTGACCAGTAACCAGTGACCAGTGGCCAGTGACCTGTGACCAGTGACCAGTGACCAGTGACAACTCAGCAGTGACCAGCGACAGTGACCATTGAACAGCGACAGTGACCATTGACCAGTGACCAGTGACCAGTGACCAGTGACCATTGACAAGTGACCAGTGACCAGTGACCATTGACCAGTGACTTGTGACCAGTGACCCGCGACATGTGACTGTGACCAGTGACCACTTACCAGTGACCAGTGACCAGTGACCAGTGACCAGTGACCATTGATCTGTGACCAGTGACTAGCGACCAGTGACCCGTGACATGTGACCCGTGACCAGTGACCAGTGACCAGTGACCAGTGACCAGTGACCATTGACAAGTGACCAGTGACCAGTGACCATTGACCAGTGACTTGTGACCAGTGACCCGCGACATGTGACTGTGACCAGTGACCACTTACCAGTGACCACAGACCAGTGACCAGTGACCAGTGACCAGTGACCAGTGACCACTGACCAGTGACAAGTGACCAGTGACTTGTGGCCAGTGACCAGTGACCTGTGACTTGTAACCAGTGACCAGTGACCAGTGTCCAGTGACCAGTGACCAGTGACCAGTGACCAGTGACCAGTGGCCAGTGACCAGTGACCAGTGACCAGTGAACAGTGACCATTGACCAGTGAGCAGTGACCAGTGACCACTGAGCAGTGACCAGCGACAGTGACCATTGACCAGTGACCAGTGACCAGTGACCAGTGACCAGTGACTTGTGACCAGTGACCCGCGACATGTGACTGTGACCAGTTACCACTGACCAGTGACCAGTGACCACAGACCAGTAACAAGTGACCAGTGACCAGTGACCAGTGACCAGTGACCAGTGACCAGTGACCAGTGACCAGAGACCAGTGACCAGTGACCAGTGACCATTGATCTGTGACCAGTGACCAGTGACCAGTGACCAGTGTCCAGTGACCAGTGACCAGTGACCAGTGACCAGTGACCAGTGAGCACTGACCAGTGATCAGTGACCGGGGACCAGTGACTAGCGACCAGTGACCAGTCACCCGTGACATGTGACCCGTGACCAGTGACCAGTGACCAGTGACCACTGACCAGTGACCATTAACCAGTGACCAGTGGCCAGTGACCAGTGACCAGTGACCAGTGAACAGTGACCATTGACCAGTGAGCAGTGACCAGTGACCACTGAGCAGTGACCAGCGACAGTGACCATTGACCAGTGACCAGTGACCAGTGACCAGTGACCAGTGACTTGTGACCAGTGACCCGCGACATGTGACTGTGACCAGTTACCACTGACCAGTGACCAGTGACCACAGACCAGTAACAAGTGACCAGTGACCAGTGACCAGTGACCAGTGACCAGTGACCAGTGACCAGTGACCAGAGACCAGTGACCAGTGACCAGTGACCATTGATCTGTGACCAGTGACCAGTGACCAGTGACCAGTGACCACTGACCAGTGACCATTGACCGGGGACCAGTGACTAGCGACCTGTGACCAGTCACCCGTGACATGTGACCCGTGACCAGTGACCAGTGACCAGTGACCAGTGACCAGTGACCATTGACCAGTGACCAGTGGCCAGTGACCAGTGACCAGTGACCACAGACCAGTGACCAGTGACCAGTGACCAGTGACCAGTGACCACTGACCAGTGGCCAGTGACTAGTGACCCGTGACATTTGACACGTGACCTGTGACCAGTGACTAGTGACCAGTGACCAGTAACCAGTGACCAGTGGCCAGTGACCTGTGACCAGTGACCAGTGACCAGTGACCAGTGACCAGTGACCAGTGACCAGTGACCAGTGACCATTGACCAGTGACTTGTGACCAGTAACCCGCGACATGTGACTGTGACCAGTGACCACTGACCAGTGACCAGTGACCACAGACCAGTGACCAGTGACCACTGACCAGTGACCATTGATCTGTGACCAGTGACTAGCGACCAGTGACCCGTGACATGTGACCCGTGACCTGTGACCAGTGACCAGGGCCCAGTCACCAGTCACCAGTCACCATTGACCTGTGACCAGTGACCAGTGACCACTGACCACTGACCAGTAACCAGTGACCAGTGGCCAGTGACCTGTGACCAGTGACCAGTGACCAGTGACAACTCAGCAGTGACCAGCGACAGTGACCATTGAACAGCGACAGTGACCATTGACCAGTGACCAGTGACCAGTGACCAGTGACCATTGACAAGTGACCAGTGACCAGTGACCATTGACCAGTGACTTGTGACCAGTGACCCGCGACATGTGACTGTGACCAGTGACCACTTACCAGTGACCAGTGACCAGTGACCAGTGACCAGTGACCATTGATCTGTGACCAGTGACTAGCGACCAGTGACCCGTGACATGTGACCCGTGACCAGTGACCAGTGACCAGTGACCAGTGACCATTGACAAGTGACCAGTGACCAGTGACCATTGACCAGTGACTTGTGACCAGTGACCCGCGACATGTGACTGTGACCAGTGACCACTTACCAGTGACCACAGACCAGTGACCAGTGACCAGTGACCAGTGACCACTGACCAGTGACAAGTGACCAGTGACTTGTGGCCAGTGACCAGTGACCTGTGACTTGTAACCAGTGACCAGTGACCAGTGTCCAGTGACCAGTGACCAGTGACCAGTGACCAGTGACCAGTGAGCACTGACCAGTGATCAGTGACCGGGGACCAGTGACTAGCGACCAGTGACCAGTCACCCGTGACATGTGACCCGTGACCAGTGACCAGTGACCAGTGACCACTGACCAGTGACCATTAACCAGTGACCAGTGGCCAGTGACCAGTGACCAGTGACCAGCGACAGTGACCATTGACCAGTGACCAGTGACCAGTGACCAGTGACCAGTGACTTGTGACCAGTGACCCGCGACATGTGACTGTGACCAGTTACCACTGACCAGTGACCAGTGACCACAGACCAGTAACAAGTGACCAGTGACCAGTGACCAGTGACCAGTGACCAGTGACCAGTGACCAGTGACCAGAGACCAGTGACCAGTGACCAGTGACCATTGATCTGTGACCAGTGACCAGTGACCAGTGACCAGTGACCACTGACCAGTGACCATTGACCGGGGACCAGTGACTAGCGACCTGTGACCAGTCACCCGTGACATGTGACCCGTGACCAGTGACCAGTGACCAGTGACCAGTGACCAGTGACCATTGACCAGTGACCAGTGGCCAGTGACCAGTGACCAGTGACCACAGACCAGTGACCAGTGACCAGTGACCAGTGACCAGTGACCACTGACCAGTGACAAGTGACCAGTGACTTGTGACCAGTGACCAGTGACCTGTGACTTGTAACCAGTGACCAGTGACCAGTGTCCAGTGACCAGTGACCAGTGACCAGTGACCAGTGACCAGTGACCAGTGACCAGTGACCAGTGACCAGTGACCAGTGACCACTGACCAGTGACAAGTGACCAGTGACTTGTGACCAGTGACCAGTGACCTGTGACTTGTAACCAGTGACCAGTGACCAGTGTCCAGTGACCAGTGACCAGTGACCAGTGACCAGTGACCAGTGACCAGTGACCAGTGACCAGTGACCAGTGACTAGCGACCAGTGACCAGTCACCCGTGACATGTGACCCGTGACCAGTGACCAGTGACCAGTGACCAGTGACCAGTGACCATTAACCAGTGACCAGTGGCCAGTGACCAGTGACCAGTGACCAGTGAACAGTGACCATTGACCAGTGAGCAGTGACCAGTGACCACAGAGCAGTGACCAGCGACAGTGACCATTGACCAGTGACCAGTGACCAGTGACCAGTGACCAGTGACTTGTGACCAGTGACCCGCGACATGTGACTGTGACCAGTTACCACTGACCAGTGACCAGTGACCACAGACCAGTAACAAGTGACCAGTGACCAGTGACCAGTGACCAGTGACCAGTGACCAGTGACCAGTGACCAGAGACCAGTGACCAGTGACCAGTGACCATTGATCTGTGACCAGTGACCAGTGACCAGTGACCAGTGACCACTGACCAGTGACCATTGACCGGGGACCAGTGACTAGCGACCTGTGACCAGTCACCCGTGACATGTGACCCGTGACCAGTGACCAGTGACCAGTGACCAGTGACCAGTGACCATTGACCAGTGACCAGTTGCCAGTGACCAGTGACCAGTGACCAGTGAACAGTGACCATTGACCAGTGAGCAGTGACCAGTGACCACTGAGCAGTGACCAGCGACAGTGACCATTGAACAGCGACAGTGACCATTGACCAGTGACCAGTGACCAGGGACCAGTGACCAGTGACCACTGACCAGTGACCAGTGACCGGGGACCAGTGACTAGCGACCAGTGACCAGTGACCCGTAACATGTGACCCGTGACGAGTGACCAGTGACCAGGGCCCAGTGACCAGTCACCAGTCACCATTGACCTGTGACCAGTGACCAGTGATCACTGACCACTGACCAGTGACAAGTGACCAGTGACTTGTGGCGAGTGACCAGCGACCTGTGACTTGTGACCAGTGACCAGTGACCAGTGGCCAGTGACCAGTGTCCAGTGAGCACTGACGAGTGGCCAGTGACTAGTGACCCGTGACATGTGACACGTGAGCAGTGACCAGTGACCAGTGACCAGTGACCAGCGACCCGCGACATGTGACTGTGACCAGTTACCACTGACCAGTGACCAGTGACCACAGACCAGTGACAAGTGACCAGTGACCAGGGCCCAGTGACCAGTGAACAGTGACCATTGACCAGTGAGCAGTGACCACTGACCACTGAGCAGTGACCAGCGACAGTGACCATTGAACAGCGACAGTGACCATTGACCAGTGACCAGTGACCAGTGACCAGTGACCATTGACCAGTGACCAGTGACCAGTGACCAGTGACCATTGACCAGTGACTTGTGACCAGTAACCCGCGACATGTGACTGTGACCAGTGACCACTGACCAGTGACCAGTGACCACAGACCAGTGACCAGTGACCACTGACCAGTGACCAGTGACCAGTGACCAGTTACCAGTGACCAGTGACCAGTGACCATTGATCTGTGACCAGTGACTAGCGACCAGTGACCCGTGACATGTGACCAGTGACCAGGGCCCAGTCACCAGTCACCAGTCACCATTGACCTGTGACCAGTGACCAGTGACCACTGACCACTGACCAGTAACCAGTGACCAGTGGCCAGTGACCTGTGACCAGTGACCAGTGACCAGTGACCAGTGAACAGTGACCATTGACCAGTGAGCAGTGACCAGTGACAACTCAGCAGTGACCAGCGACAGTGACCATTGAACAGCGACAGTGACCATTGACCAGTGACCAGTGACCAGTGACCAGTGACCATTGACAAGTGACCAGTGACCAGTGACCATTGACCAGTGACTTGTGACCAGTGACCCGCGACATGTGACTGTGACCAGTGACCACTTACCAGTGACCAGTGACCAGTGACCAGTGACCAGTGACCATTGATCTGTGACCAGTGACTAGCGACCAGTGACCCGTGACATGTGACCCGTGACCAGTGACCAGTGACCAGTGACCAGTGACCATTGACAAGTGACCAGTGACCAGTGACCATTGACCAGTGACTTGTGACCAGTGACCCGCGACATGTGACTGTGACCAGTGACCACTTACCAGTGACCACAGACCAGTGACCAGTGACCAGTGACCAGTGACCAGTGACCACTGACCAGTGACAAGTGACCAGTGACTTGTGACCAGTGACCAGTGACCTGTGACTTGTAACCAGTGACCACTGACCAGTGTCCAGTGACCAGTGACCAGTGACCAGTGACCAGTGACCAGTGACCAGTGACCAGTGACCACTGACCAGTGACCAGTGACCGGGGACCAGTGACTAGCGACCAGTGACCAGTCACCCGTGACATGTGACCCGTGACCAGTGACCAGTGACCAGTGACCAGTGACCAGTGACCATTAACCAGTGACCAGTGGCCAGTGACCAGTGACCAGTGACCAGTGAACAGTGACCATTGACCAGTGAGCAGTGACCAGTGACCACTGAGCAGCGACCAGCGACAGTGACCATTGACCAGTGACCAGTGACCAGTGACCAGTGACCAGTGACTTGTGACCAGTGACCCGCGACATGTGACTGTGACCAGTTACCACTGACCAGTGACCAGTGACCACAGATCAGTAACAAGTGACCAGTGACCAGTGACCAGTGACCAGTGACCACTGACCAGTGACCATTGACCGGGGACCAGTGACTAGCGACCTGTGACCAGTCACCCGTGACATGTGACCCGTGACCAGTGACCAGTGACCAGTGACCAGTGACCAGTGACCATTGACCAGTGACCAGTGGCCAGTGACCAGTGACCAGTGACCACAGACCAGTGACCAGTGACCAGTGACCAGTGACCAGTGACCACTAACCAGTGACAAGTGACCAGTGACTTGTGACCAGTGACCAGTGACCTGTGACTTGTAACCAGTGACCAGTGACCAGTGTCCAGTGACCAGTGACCAGTGACCAGTGACCAGTGACCAGTGACCAGTGACCAGTGACCAGTGACCAGTGACCAGTGACCACTGACCAGTGACAAGTGACCAGTGACTTGTGACCAGTGACCAGTGACCTGTGACTTGTAACCAGTGACCAGTGACCAGTGACCAGTGACCAGTGACCAGTGATCAGTGACCAGTGACCGGTGACCGGTGACCGGTGACCAGTGACTAGCGACCAGTGAACAGTGACCCGTGACATGTGACCCGTGACCAGTGACCAGTGACCAGTGACCAGTGACCAGTGACCAGTGACCAGGGCCCAGTGACCAGTCACCAGTCACCATTGACCTGTGACCAGTGACCAGTGACCACTGACAACTGACCAGTGACAAGTGACCAGTGACTTGTGACGAGTGACCAGCGACCTGTGACTTGTGACAAGTGACCAGTGACCAGTGGCCAGTGACCAGTGTCCAGTGAGCAGTAACCAGTGGCCAGTGACTAGTGACCCGTGACATGTGACACGTGACCAGTGACCAGTGACCAGTGACCAGTGACCAGCGACAGTAACCATTGAACAGCGACAGTGACCATTGACCAGTGACCAGTGACCAGTGACCATTGACCAGTGACCAGTGACCAGTGACCATTGACCAGTGACACGTGACCAGTGACCAGTGACCAGTGACCAGTGACCAGTGACCAGTGACCAGTGACCAGTGACCAGTGACCAGTGACCAGTGACCATTGATCTGTGACCAGTGACCAGTGACCAGTGACCAGTGACCAGTGACCAGTGACCAGTGACCACTGACCAGTGACCAGTGACCGGAGACCAGTGACTAGCGACCAGTGACCAGTGAACCGTGACATGTGACCCGTGACCAGTGACCAGTGACCAGTGACCAGTGACCATTGACCAGTGACCAGTGGCCAGTGACCAGTGACCAGTGACCAGTGAACAGTGACCATTGACCAGTGAGCAGTGACCAGTGACCACTGAGCAGTGACCAGCGACAGTGACCAGTGACCAGTGACCAGTGACCATTGATCTGTGACCAGTGACTAGCGACCAGTGACCAGTGACCCGTGACATGTGACACGTGACCAGTGACCAGTGACCAGGGCCCAGTCACCAGTCACCAGTCACCATTGACCTGTGACCAGTGACCAGTGACCACTGACCACTGACCAGTGACAAGTGACCAGTGACTTGTGGCGAGTGACCAGCGACCTGTGACTTGTGACCAGTGACCAGTGACCAGTGGCCAGTGACCAGTGTCCAGTGAGCACTGACCAGTGGCCAGTGACTAGTGACCCGTGACATTTGACACGTGACCAGTGACCAGTGACCAGTGACCAGTGACCAGTAACCAGTGACCAGTGGCCAGTGACCTGTGACCAGTTACCAGTGACCAGTGACCAGTGACCAGTGACCAGTGACCATTGACCAGTGACTTGTGACCAGTAACCCGCGACATGTGACTGTGACCAGTGACCACTGACCAGTGACCAGTGACCACAGACCAGTGACCAGTGACCACTGACCAGTGACCATTGATCTGTGACCAGTGACTAGCGACCAGTGACCCGTGACATGTGACCCGTGACCTGTGACCAGTGACCAGGGCCCAGTCACCAGTCACCAGTCACCATTGACCTGTGACCAGTGACCAGTGACCACTGACCACTGACCAGTAACCAGTGACCAGTGGCCAGTGACCTGTGACCAGTGACCAGTGACCAGTGACAACTCAGCAGTGACCAGCGACAGTGACCATTGAACAGCGACAGTGACCATTGACCAGTGACCAGTGACCAGTGACCAGTGACCATTGACAAGTGACCAGTGACCAGTGACCATTGACCAGTGACTTGTGACCAGTGACCCGCGACATGTGACTGTGACCAGTGACCACTTACCAGTGACCAGTGACCAGTGACCAGTGACCAGTGACCATTGATCTGTGACCAGTGACTAGCGACCAGTGACCCGTGACATGTGACCCGTGACCAGTGACCAGTGACCAGTGACCAGTGACCAGTGACCATTGACAAGTGACCAGTGACCAGTGACCATTGACCAGTGACTTGTGACCAGTGACCCGCGACATGTGACTGTGACCAGTGACCACTTACCAGTGACCACAGACCAGTGACCAGTGACCAGTGACCAGTGACCAGTGACCACTGACCAGTGACAAGTGACCAGTGACTTGTGGCCAGTGACCAGTGACCTGTGACTTGTAACCAGTGACCAGTGACCAGTGTCCAGTGACCAGTGACCAGTGACCAGTGACCAGTGACCAGTGGCCAGTGACCAGTGACCAGTGACCAGTGAACAGTGACCATTGACCAGTGAGCAGTGACCAGTGACCACTGAGCAGTGACCAGCGACAGTGACCATTGACCAGTGACCAGTGACCAGTGACCAGTGACCAGTGACTTGTGACCAGTGACCCGCGACATGTGACTGTGACCAGTTACCACTGACCAGTGACCAGTGACCACAGACCAGTAACAAGTGACCAGTGACCAGTGACCAGTGACCAGTGACCAGTGACCAGTGACCAGTGACCAGAGACCAGTGACCAGTGACCAGTGACCATTGATCTGTGACCAGTGACCAGTGACCAGTGACCAGTGTCCAGTGACCAGTGACCAGTGACCAGTGACCAGTGACCAGTGAGCACTGACCAGTGATCAGTGACCGGGGACCAGTGACTAGCGACCAGTGACCAGTCACCCGTGACATGTGACCCGTGACCAGTGACCAGTGACCAGTGACCACTGACCAGTGACCATTAACCAGTGACCAGTGGCCAGTGACCAGTGACCAGTGACCAGTGAACAGTGACCATTGACCAGTGAGCAGTGACCAGTGACCACTGAGCAGTGACCAGCGACAGTGACCATTGACCAGTGACCAGTGACCAGTGACCAGTGACCAGTGACTTGTGACCAGTGACCCGCGACATGTGACTGTGACCAGTTACCACTGACCAGTGACCAGTGACCACAGACCAGTAACAAGTGACCAGTGACCAGTGACCAGTGACCAGTGACCAGTGACCAGTGACCAGTGACCAGAGACCAGTGACCAGTGACCAGTGACCATTGATCTGTGACCAGTGACCAGTGACCAGTGACCAGTGACCACTGACCAGTGACCATTGACCGGGGACCAGTGACTAGCGACCTGTGACCAGTCACCCGTGACATGTGACCCGTGACCAGTGACCAGTGACCAGTGACCAGTGACCAGTGACCATTGACCAGTGACCAGTGGCCAGTGACCAGTGACCAGTGACCACAGACCAGTGACCAGTGACCAGTGACCAGTGACCAGTGACCACTGACCAGTGACAAGTGACCAGTGACTTGTGACCAGTGACCAGTGACCTGTGACTTGTAACCAGTGACCAGTGACCAGTGTCCAGTGACCAGTGACCAGTGACCAGTGACCAGTGACCAGTGACCAGTGACCAGTGACCAGTGACCAGTGACCAGTGACCACTGACCAGTGACAAGTGACCAGTGACTTGTGACCAGTGACCTGTGACTTGTAACCAGTGACCAGTGACCAGTGTCCAGTGACCAGTGACCAGTGACCAGTGACCACTGACCAGTGACAAGTGACCAGTGACTTGTGACCAGTGACCAGTGACCTGTGACTTGTAACCAGTGACCAGTGACCAGTGTCCAGTGACCAGTGACCAGTGACCAGTGACCAGTGACCAGTGACCAGTGACCAGTGACCAGTGACCAGTGACCAGTGACCAGTGACCAGTGTCCAGTGACCAGTGACCAGTGACCAGTGACCAGTGACCAGTGACCAGTGACCAGTGACCAGTGACCAGTGTCCAGTGACCAGTGACCAGTGACCAGTGACCAGTGACCAGTGACCAGTGACCAGTGACCAGTGACCAGTGACCAGTGTCCAGTGACCAGTGACCAGTGACCAGTGACCAGTGACCAGTGACCAGTGACCAGTGACCAGTGACCAGTGACCAGTGACCACTGACCAGTGACAAGTGACCACTGACCAGTGACAAGTGACCAGTGACTTGTGACCAGTGACCTGTGACTTGTAACCAGTGACCAGTGACCAGTGTCCAGTGACCAGTGACCAGTGACCAGTGACCAGTGACCAGTGACCAGTGACCAGTGACCACTGACCAGTGACAAGTGACCAGTGACTTGTGACCAGTGACCTGTGACTTGTAACCAGTGACCAGTGACCAGTGTCCAGTGACCAGTGACCAGTGACCAGTGACCAGTGACCAGTGACCAGTGACCAGTGACCAGTGACCAGTGACCAGTGACCAGTGACCAGTGGCCAGTGACCAGTGTCCAGTGAGCTCTGACGAGTGGCCAGTGACTAGTGACCCGTGACATGTGACACGTGACCAGTGACCAGTGACCAGTGACCAGTGACCAGCGACCCGCGACATGTGACTGTGACCAGTTACCACTGACCAGTGACCAGTGACCACAGACCAGTGACAAGTGACCAGTGACCAGGGCCCAGTGACCAGTGAACAGTGACCATTGACCAGTGAGCAGTGACCACTGACCACTGAGCAGTGACCAGCGACAGTGACCATTGAACAGCGACAGTGACCATTGACCAGTGACCAGTGACCAGTGACCAGTGACCATTGACCAGTGACCAGTGACCATTGACCAGTCACTTGTGACCAGTAACCCGCGACATGTGACTGTGACCAGTGACCACTGACCAGTGACCAGTGACCACAGACCAGTGACCAGTGACCAGTGACCAGTGACCAGTGACCAGTGACCAGTGACCAGTGACCAGTGACCATTGATCTGTGACCAGTGACCAGTGACCAGTGACCATTGACCAGTGACCAGTGACCAGTGACCATTGAACAGTGACTTGTGACCAGTAACCCGCGACATGTGACTGTGACCAGTGACCACTGACCAGTGACCAGTGACCACAGACCAGTGACCAGTGACCAGTGACTAGCGACCAGTGACCAGTGACCCGTGACATGTGACCCGTGACCAGTGACCAGTGACCAGGGCCCAGTCACCAGTCACCAGTCACCATTGACCTGTGACCAGTGACCAGTGACCACTGAACACTGACCAGTGACAAGTGACCAGTGACTTGTGACGAGTGACCAGCGACCTGTGACGAGTGACCAGTGACCAGTGCCCAGTGGCCAGTGACCAGTGTCCAGTGAGCACTGACCAGTGGCCAGTGACTAGTGACCCGTGACATGTGACACGTGACCAGTGACCAGTGACCAGTGACCAGTGACCAGTGACCAGTAACCAGTGACCAGTGGCCAGTGACCTGTGACCAGTGACCAGTGACCAGTGACCAGTGAACAGTGACCATTGACCAGTGAGCAGTGACCGGTGACCACTCAGCAGTGACCAGCGACAGTGACCATTGAACAGCGACAGTGACCATTGACCAGTGACCAGTGACCAGTGACCAGTGACCATTGACAAGTGACCAGTGACCAGTGACCATTGACCAGTGACTTGTGACCAGTGACCCGCGACATGTGACTGTGACCAGTGACCACTGACCAGTGACCACAGACCAGTGACCAGTGACCAGTGACCAGTGACCAGTGACCAGTGACCAGTGACCAGTGACCACTGACCAGTGACAAGTGACCAGTGACTTGTGACCAGTGACCAGTGACCTGTGACTTGTGACCAGTGACCAGTGACCAGTGTCCAGTGACCAGTGACCAGTGACCAGTGACCAGTGACCAGTGACCAGTGACCAGTGACCAGTGACCAGTGACCAGTGACCAGTGACCAGTGATCAGTGACCAGTGACCGGTGACCGGTGACCGGTGACCAGTGACTAGCGACCAGTGAACAGTGACCCGTGACATGTGACCCGTGACCAGTGACCAGTGACCAGTGACCAGTGACCAGTGACCAGTGACCAGGGCCCAGTGACCAGTCACCAGTCACCATTGACCTGTGACCAGTGACCAGTGACCACTGACAACTGACCAGTGACAAGTGCCCAGTGACTTGTGACGAGTGACCAGCGACCTGTGACTTGTGACAAGTGACCAGTGACCAGTGGCCAGTGACCAGTGTCCAGTGAGCAGTAACCAGTGGCCAGTGACTAGTGACCCGTGACATGTGACACGTGACCAGTGACCAGTGACCAGTGACCAGTGACCAGCGACAATAACCATTGAACAGCGACAGTGACCATTGACCAGTGACCAGTGACCAGTGACCATTGACCAGTGACCAGTGACCAGTGACCATTGACCAGTGACACGTGACCAGTGACCAGTGACCAGTGACCAGTGACCAGTGACCAGTGACCAGTGACCAGTGACCAGTGACCAGTGACCAGTGACCAGTGACCAGTGACCAGTGACAAGTGACCAGTGACCATTGATCTGTGACCAGTGACCAGTGACCAGTGACCAGTGACCAGTGGCCAGTGACCAGTGACCAGTGACCAGTGAACAGTGACCATTGACCAGTGAGCAGTGACCAGTGACCACTGAGCAGTGACCAGCGACAGTGACCAGTGACCAGTGACCAGTGACCATTGATCTGTGACCAGTGACTAGCGACCAGTGACCAGTGACCCGTGACATGTGACACGTGACCAGTGACCAGTGACCAGGGCCCAGTCACCAGTCACCAGTCACCATTGACCTGTGACCAGTGACCAGTGACCACTGACCACTGACCAGTGACAAGTGACCAGTGACTTGTGGCGAGTGACCAGCGACCTGTGACTTGTGACCAGTGACCAGTGACCAGTGGCCAGTGACCAGTGACCAGTGACCAGTGACCAGTAACCAGTGACCAGTGGCCAGTGACCTGTGACCAGTGACCAGTGACCAGTGACCAGTGACCAGTGACCATTGACCAGTGACTTGTGACCAGTAACCCGCGACATGTGACTGTGACCAGTGACCACTGACCAGTGACCAGTGACCACAGACCAGTGACCAGTGACCACTGACCAGTGACCAGTGACCAGTGACCAGTTACCAGTGACCAGTGACCAGTGACCATTGATCTGTGACTAGTGACTAGCGACCAGTGACCCGTGACATGTGACCCGTGACCTGTGACCAGTGACCAGGGCCCAGTCACCAGTCACCAGTCACCATTGACCTGTGACCAGTGACCAGTGACCACTGACCACTGACCAGTAACCAGTGACCAGTGGCCAGTGACCTGTGACCAGTGACCAGTGACCAGTGACCAGTGAACAGTGACCATTGACCAGTGAGCAGTGACCAGTGACAACTCAGCAGTGACCAGCGACAGTGACCATTGAACAGCGACAGTGACCATTGACCAGTGACCAGTGACCAGTGACCATTGACAAGTGACCAGTGACCAGTGACCATTGACCAGTGACTTGTGACCAGTGACCCGCGACATGTGACTGTGACCAGTGACCACTTACCAGTGACCAGTGACCAGTGACCAGTGACCAGTGACCATTGATCTGTGACCAGTGACTAGCGACCAGTGACCCGTGACATGTGACCCGTGACCAGTGACCAGTGACCAGTGACCAGTGACCATTGACAAGTGACCAGTGACCAGTGACCATTGACCAGTGACTTGTGACCAGTGACCCGCGACATGTGACTGTGACCAGTGACCACTTACCAGTGACCACAGACCAGTGACCAGTGACCAGTGACCAGTGACCAGTGACCACTGACCAGTGACAAGTGACCAGTGACTTGTGACCAGTGACCAGTGACCTGTGACTTGTAACCAGTGACCACTGACCAGTGTCCAGTGACCAGTGACCAGTGACCAGTGACCAGTGACCAGTGACCAGTGACCAGTGACCAGTGACCACTGACCAGTGACCAGTGACCGGGGACCAGTGACTAGCGACCAGTGACCAGTCACCCGTGACATGTGACCCGTGACCAGTGACCAGTGACCAGTGACCAGTGACCAGTGACCATTAACCAGTGACCAGTGGCCAGTGACCAGTGACCAGTGACCAGTGAACAGTGACCATTGACCAGTGAGCAGTGACCAGTGACCACTGAGCAGTGACCAGCGACAGTGACCATTGACCAGTGACCAGTGACCAGTGACCAGTGACCAGTGACTTGTGACCAGTGACCCGCGACATGTGACTGTGACCAGTTACCACTGACCAGTGACCAGTGACCACAGATCAGTAACAAGTGACCAGTGACCAGTGACCAGTGACCAGTGACCAGTGACCAGTGACCAGTGACCAGAGACCAGTGACCAGTGACCAGTGACCATTGATCTGTGACCAGTGACCAGTGACCAGTGACCAGTGACCACTGACCAGTGACCATTGACCGGGGACCAGTGACTAGCGACCTGTGACCAGTCACCCGTGACATGTGACCCGTGACCAGTGACCAGTGACCAGTGACCAGTGACCAGTGACCATTGACCAG
Source organism: Andrena bucephala (assembly GCA_947577245.1). Lineage (NCBI taxonomy): Eukaryota > Metazoa > Arthropoda > Insecta > Hymenoptera > Andrenidae > Andrena > Andrena bucephala. The sequence goes on along the minus strand of OX387716.1, from coordinate 52,694,746 downwards.
TGACCAGTGGCCAGTGACCAGTGACCAGTGACCACAGACCAGTGACCAGTGACCAGTGACCAGTGACCAGTGACCAGTGACCAGTGACCACTGACCAGTGACAAGTGACCAGTGACTTGTGACCAGTGACCAGTGACCTGTGACTTGTAACCACTGACCAGTGACCAGTGTCCAGTGACCAGTGACCAGTGACCAGTGACCAGTGACCAGTGACCAGTGACCAGTGACCAGTGACCAGTGACCAGTGACCACTGACCAGTGACAAGTGACCAGTGACTTGTGACCAGTGACCAGTGACCTGTGACTTGTAACCAGTGACCAGTGACCAGTGTCCAGTGACCAGTGACCAGTGACCAGTGACAAGTGACCAGTGGCCAGTGACCAGTGTCCAGTGAGCACTGACCAGTGGCCAGTGACTAGTGACCCGTGACATGTGACACGTGACCAGTGACCAGTGACCAGTAACCCGCGACATGTGACTGTGACCAGTGACCACTGACCAGTGACCAGTGACCACAGACCAGTGACCAGTGACCAGTGACCAGTGACCAGTGACCAGTGACCAGTGACCAGTGACCAGTGACCAGTGACCAGTGACCAGTGACCAGTGACCAGTGACTTGTGACCAGTGACCCGCGACATGTGACTGTGACCAGTTACCACTGACCAGTGACCTGTGACCACAGACCAGTAACAAGTGACCAGTGACCAGTGACCAGTGACCAGTGACCAGTGACCAGTGACCAGTGACCAGTGACCAGTGACCATTGATCTGTGACCAGTGACCAGTGACCAGTGACCAGTGACCACTGACCAGTGACCATTGACCGGGGACCAGTGACTAGCGACCTGTGACCAGTCACCCGTGACATGTGACCCGTGACCAGTGACCAGTGACCAGTGACCAGTGACCAGTGACCATTGACCAGTGACCAGTGGCCAGTGACCAGTGACCAGTGACCACAGACCAGTGACCAGTGACCAGTGACCAGTGACCAGTGACCACTGACCAGTGACAAGTGACCAGTGACTTGTGACCAGTGACCAGTGACCTGTGACTTGTAACCAGTGACCAGTGACCAGTGTCCAGTGACCAGTGACCAGTGACCAGTGACCAGTGACCAGTGACCAGTGACCAGTGACCAGTGACCAGTGACCAGTGACCAGTGACCAGTGACCACTGACCAGTGACCAGTGACCGGGGACCAGTGACTAGCGACCAGTGACCAGTCACCCGTGACATGTGACCCGTGACCAGTGACCAGTGACCAGTGACAAGTGACCAGTGACTTGTGACCAGTGACCAGTGACCTGTGACTTGTAACCAGTGACCAGTGACCAGTGTCCAGTGACCAGTGACCAGTGACCAGTGACCAGTGACCAGAGACTAGTGACCAGTGACCAGTGACCATTGATCTGTGACCAGTGACCAGTGACCAGTGACCAGTGACCACTGACCAGTGACCATTGACCGGGGACCAGTGACTAGCGACCTGTGACCAGTCACCCGTGACATGTGACCCGTGACCAGTGACCAGTGACCAGTGACCAGTGACCAGTGACCATTGACCAGTGACCAGTTGCCAGTGACCAGTGACCAGTGACCAGTGAACAGTGACCATTGACCAGTGAGCAGTGACCAGTGACCACTGAGCAGTGACCAGCGACAGTGACCATTGAACAGCGACAGTGACCATTGACCAGTGACCAGTGACCAGGGACCAGTGACCAGTGACCACTGACCAGTGACCAGTGACCGGGGACCAGTGACTAGCGACCAGTGACCAGTGACCCGTAACATGTGACCCGTGACCAGTGACCAGTGACCAGGGCCCAGTGACCAGTCACCAGTCACCATTGACCTGTGACCAGTGACCAGTGATCACTGACCACTGACCAGTGACAAGTGACCAGTGACTTGTGGCGAGTGACCAGCGACCTGTGACTTGTGACCAGTGACCAGTGACCAGTGGCCAGTGACCAGTGTCCAGTGAGCACTGACGAGTGGCCAGTGACTAGTGACCCGTGACATGTGACACGTGACCAGTGACCAGTGACCAGTGACCAGTGACCAGCGACCCGCGACATGTGACTGTGACCAGTTACCACTGACCAGTGACCAGTGACCACAGACCAGTGACAAGTGACCAGTGACCAGGGCCCAGTGACCAGTGAACAGTGACCATTGACCAGTGAGCAGTGACCACTGACCACTGAGCAGTGACCAGCGACAGTGACCATTGAACAGCGACAGTGACCATTGACCAGTGACCAGTGACCAGTGACCAGTGACCATTGACCAGTGACCAGTGACCATTGACCAGTGACTTGTGACCAGTAACCCGCGACATGTGACTGTGACCAGTGACCACTGACCCGTGACCAGTGACCACAGACCAGTGACCAGTGACCAGTGACCAGTGACCAGTGACCAGTGACCAGTGACCAGTGACCATTGATCTGTGACCAGTGACCAGTGACCAGTGATCATTGACCAGTGACCAGTGACCAGTGACCATTGAACAGTGACTTGTGACCAGTAACCCGCGACATGTGACTGTGACCAGTGACCACTGACCAGTGACCAGTGACCACAGACCAGTGACCAGTGACCAGTGACTAGCGACCAGTGACCAGTGACCCGTGACATGTGACCCGTGACCAGTGACCAGTGACCAGGGCCCAGTCACCAGTCACCAGTCACCATTGACCTGTGACCAGTGACCAGTGACCACTGACCACTGACCAGTGACAAGTGACCAGTGACTTGTGACGAGTGACCAGCGACCTGTGACGAGTGACCAGTGACCAGTGCCCAGTGGCCAGTGACCAGTGTCCAGTGAGCACTGACCAGTGGCCAGTGACTAGTGACCCGTGACATGTGACACGTGACCAGTGACCAGTGACCAGTGACCAGTGACCAGTGACCAGTAACCAGTGACCAGTGGCCAGTGACCTGTGACCAGTGACCAGTGACCAGTGACCAGTGAACAGTGACCATTGACCAGTGAGCAGTGACCGGTGACCACTCAGCAGTGACCAGCGACAGTGACCATTGAACAGCGACAGTGACCATTGACCAGTGACCAGTGACCAGTGACCAGTGACCAGTGACCATTGACCAGTGACTTGTGACCAGTGACCCGCGACATGTGACTGTGACCAGTGACCACTGACCAGTGACCACAGACCAGTGACCAGTGACCAGTGACCAGTGACCAGTGACCAGTGACCAGTGACCAGTGACCACTGACCAGTGACAAGTGACCAGTGACTTGTGACCAGTGACCAGTGACCTGTGACTTGTGACCAGTGACCAGTGACCAGTGTCCAGTGACCAGTGACCAGTGACCAGTGACCAGTGACCAGTGACCAGTGACCAGTGACCAGTGACCAGTGACCAGTGACCAGTGACCAGTGATCAGTGACCAGTGACCGGTGACCGGTGACCGGTGACCAGTGACTAGCGACCAGTGAACAGTGACCCGTGACATGTGACCCGTGACCAGTGACCAGTGACCAGTGACCAGTGACCAGTGACCAGTGACCAGGGCCCAGTGACCAGTCACCAGTCACCATTGACCTGTGACCAGTGACCAGTGACCACTGACAACTGACCAGTGACAAGTGCCCAGTGACTTGTGACGAGTGACCAGCGACCTGTGACTTGTGACAAGTGACCAGTGACCAGTGGCCAGTGACCAGTGTCCAGTGAGCAGTAACCAGTGGCCAGTGACTAGTGACCCGTGACATGTGACACGTGACCAGTGACCAGTGACCAGTGACAAGTGACCAGCGACAATAACCATTGAACAGCGACAGTGACCATTGACCAGTGACCAGTGACCAGTGACCATTGACCAGTGACCAGTGACCAGTGACCATTGACCAGTGACACGTGACCAGTGACCAGTGACCAGTGACCAGTGACCAGTGACCAGTGACCAGTGACCAGTGACCAGTGACCAGTGACCAGTGACCAGTGACCAGTGACCAGTGACAAGTGACCAGTGACCATTGATCTGTGACCAGTGACCAGTGACCAGTGACCAGTGACCAGTGACCAGTGACCACTGACCAGTGACCAGTGACCGGAGACCAGTGACTAGCGACCAGTGACCAGTGATCCGTGACATGTGACCCGTGACCAGTGACCAGTGACCAGTGACCAGTGACCATTGACCAGTGACCAGTGGCCAGTGACCAGTGACCAGTGACCAGTGAACAGTGACCATTGACCAGTGAGCAGTGACCAGTGACCACTGAGCAGTGACCAGCGACAGTGACCAGTGACCAGTGACCAGTGACCATTGATCTGTGACCAGTGACTAGCGACCAGTGACCAGTGACCCGTGACATGTGACACGTGACCAGTGACCAGTGACCAGGGCCCAGTCACCAGTCACCAGTCACCATTGACCTGTGACCAGTGACCAGTGACCACTGACCACTGACCAGTGACAAGTGACCAGTGACTTGTGGCGAGTGACCAGCGACCTGTGACTTGTGACCAGTGACCAGTGACCAGTGGCCAGTGACCAGTGACCAGTGACCAGTAACCAGTGACCAGTGGCCAGTGACCTGTGACCAGTGACCAGTGACCAGTGACCAGTGACCAGTGACCATTGACCAGTGACTTGTGACCAGTAACCCGCGACATGTGACTGTGACCAGTGACCACTGACCAGTGACCAGTGACCACAGACCAGTGACCAGTGACCACTGACCAGTGACCAGTGACCAGTGACCAGTTACCAGTGACCAGTGACCAGTGACCATTGATCTGTGACTAGTGACTAGCGACCAGTGACCCGTGACATGTGACCCGTGACCTGTGACCAGTGACCAGGGCCCAGTCACCAGTCACCAGTCACCATTGACCTGTGACCAGTGACCAGTGACCACTGACCACTGACCAGTAACCAGTGACCAGTGGCCAGTGACCTGTGACCAGTGACCAGTGACCAGTGACCAGTGAACAGTGACCATTGACCAGTGAGCAGTGACCAGTGACAACTCAGCAGTGACTAGCGACAGTGACCATTGAACAGCGACAGTGACCATTGACCAGTGACCAGTGACCAGTGACCATTGACAAGTGACCAGTGACCAGTGACCATTGACCAGTGACTTGTGACCAGTGACCCGCGACATGTGACTGTGACCAGTGACCACTTACCAGTGACCAGTGACCAGTGACCAGTGACCAGTGACCATTGATCTGTGACCAGTGACTAGCGACCAGTGACCCGTGACATGTGACCCGTGACCAGTGACCAGTGACCAGTGACCAGTGACCATTGACAAGTGACCAGTGACCAGTGACCATTGACCAGTGACTTGTGACCAGTGACCCGCGACATGTGACTGTGACCAGTGACCACTTACCAGTGACCACAGACCAGTGACCAGTGACCAGTGACCAGTGACCACTGACCAGTGACAAGTGACCAGTGACTTGTGACCAGTGACCAGTGACCTGTGACTTGTAACCAGTGACCACTGACCAGTGTCCAGTGACCAGTGACCAGTGACCAGTGACCAGTGACCAGTGACCAGTGACCAGTGACCAGTGACCACTGACCAGTGACCAGTGACCGGGGACCAGTGACTAGCGACCAGTGACCAGTCACCCGTGACATGTGACCCGTGACCAGTGACCAGTGACCAGTGACCAGTGACCAGTGACCATTAACCAGTGACCAGTGGCCAGTGACCAGTGACCAGTGACCAGTGAACAGTGACCATTGACCAGTGAGCAGTGACCAGTGACCACTGAGCAGTGACCAGCGACAGTGACCATTGACCAGTGACCAGTGACCAGTGACCAGTGACCAGTGACTTGTGACCAGTGACCCGCGACATGTGACTGTGACCAGTTACCACTGACCAGTGACCAGTGACCACAGATCAGTAACAAGTGACCAGTGACCAGTGACCAGTGACCAGTGACCAGTGACCAGTGACCAGTGACCAGAGACCAGTGACCAGTGACCAGTGACCATTGATCTGTGACCAGTGACCAGTGACCAGTGACCAGTGACCACTGACCAGTGACCATTGACCGGGGACCAGTGACTAGCGACCTGTGACCAGTCACCCGTGACATGTGACCCGTGACCAGTGACCAGTGACCAGTGACCAGTGACCAGTGACCATTGACCAGTGACCAGTGGCCAGTGACCAGTGACCAGTGACCACAGACCAGTGACCAGTGACCAGTGACCAGTGACCAGTGACCAGTGACCAGTGACCACTGACCAGTGACAAGTGACCAGTGACTTGTGACCAGTGACCAGTGACCTGTGACTTGTAACCACTGACCAGTGACCAGTGTCCAGTGACCAGTGACCAGTGACCAGTGACCAGTGACCAGTGACCAGTGACCAGTGACCAGTGACCAGTGACCAGTGACCACTGACCAGTGACAAGTGACCAGTGACTTGTGACCAGTGACCAGTGACCTGTGACTTGTAACCAGTGACCAGTGACCAGTGTCCAGTGACCAGTGACCAGTGACCAGTGACAAGTGACCAGTGGCCAGTGACCAGTGTCCAGTGAGCACTGACCAGTGGCCAGTGACTAGTGACCCGTGACATGTGACACGTGACCAGTGACCAGGGACCAGTAACCCGCGACATGTGACTGTGACCAGTGACCACTGACCAGTGACCAGTGACCACAGACCAGTGACCAGTGACCAGTGACCAGTGACCAGTGACCAGTGACCAGTGACCAGTGACCAGTGACCAGTGACCAGTGACCAGTGACCATTGACCAGTGACTTGTGACCAGTAACCCGCGACATGTGACTGTGACCAGTGACCACTGACCAGTGACCAGTGACCACAGACCAGTGACCAGTGACCACTGACCAGTGACCAGTGACCAGTGACCAGTTACCAGTGACCAGTGACCAGTGACCATTGATCTGTGACCAGTGACTAGCGACCAGTGACCCGTGACATGTGACCCGTGACCTGTGACCAGTGACCAGGGCCCAGTCACCAGTCACCAGTCACCATTGACCTGTGACCAGTGACCAGTGACCACTGACCACTGACCAGTAACCAGTGACCAGTGGCCAGTGACCTGTGACCAGTGACCAGTGACCAGTGACCAGTGAACAGTGACCATTGACCAGTGAGCAGTGACCAGTGACAACTCAGCAGTGACCAGCGACAGTGACCATTGAACAGCGACAGTGACCATTGACCAGTGACCAGTGACCAGTGACCAGTGACTATTGACAAGTGACCAGTGACCAGTGACCATTGACCAGTGACTTGTGACCAGTGACCCGCGACATGTGACTGTGACCAGTGACCACTTACCAGTGACCAGTGACCAGTGACCAGTGACCAGTGACCATTGATCTGTGACCAGTGACTAGCGACCAGTGACCCGTGACATGTGACCCGTGACCAGTGACCAGTGACCAGTGACCAGTGACCATTGACAAGTGACCAGTGACCAGTGACCATTGACCAGTGACTTGTGACCAGTGACCCGCGACATGTGACTGTGACCAGTGACCACTTACCAGTGACCACAGACCAGTGACCAGTGACCAGTGACCAGTGACCAGTGACCACTGACCAGTGACAAGTGACCAGTGACTTGTGACCAGTGACCAGTGACCTGTGACTTGTAACCAGTGACCACTGACCAGTGTCCAGTGACCAGTGACCAGTGACCAGTGACCAGTGACCAGTGACCAGTGAGCAGTGACCAGTGACCACTGAGCAGTGACCAGCGACAGTGACCATTGACCAGTGACCAGTGACCACTGACCAGTGACCATTGACCGGGGACCAGTGACTAGCGACCTGTGACCAGTCACCCGTGACATGTGACCCGTGACCAGTGACCAGTGACCAGTGACCAGTGACCAGTGACCATTGACCAGTGACCAGTGGCCAGTGACCAGTGACCAGTGACCACAGACCAGTGACCAGTGACCAGTGACCAGTGACCAGTGACTTGTGACCAGTGACCCGCGACATGTGACTGTGACCAGTTACCACTGACCAGTGACCAGTGACCACAGATCAGTAACAAGTGACCAGTGACCAGTGACCAGTGACCAGTGACCACTGACCAGTGACCATTGACCGGGGACCAGTGACTAGCGACCTGTGACCAGTCACCCGTGACATGTGACCCGTGACCAGTGACCAGTGACCAGTGACCAGTGACCAGTGACCAGTGACCATTGACCAGTGACCAGTGGCCAGTGACCAGTGACCAGTGACCACAGACCAGTGACCAGTGACCAGTGACCAGTGACCAGTGACCACTAACCAGTGACAAGTGACCAGTGACTTGTGACCAGTGACCAGTGACCTGTGACTTGTAACCAGTGACCAGTGACCAGTGTCCAGTGACCAGTGACCAGTGACCAGTGACCAGTGACCAGTGACCAATGACCACTGACCGGTGACAAGTGACCAGTGACTTGTGACCAGTGACCAGTGACCTGTGACTTGTAACCAGTGACCAGTGACCAGTGTCCAGTGACCAGTGACCAGTGACCAGTGACCAGTGACCAGTGACCAGTGACCAGTGACCAGTGACCACTGACCAGTGACCAGTGACCGGGGACCAGTGACTAGCGACCAGTGACCAGTCACCCGTGACATGTGACCCGTGACCAGTGACCAGTGACCAGTGACCAGTGACCAGTGACCATTAACCAGTGACCAGTGGCCAGTGACCAGTGACCAGTGACCAGTGAACAGTGACCATTGACCAGTGAGCAGTGACCAGTGACCACTGAGCAGTGACCAGCGACAGTGACCATTGACCAGTGACCAGTGACCAGTGACCAGTGACCAGTGACTTGTGACCAGTGACCCGCGACATGTGACTGTGACCAGTTACCACTGACCAGTGACCAGTGACCAGTGACCAGTGACCAGTGACTTGTGACCAGTGACCAGTGGCCAGTGACCAGTGACCAGTGACCAGTGACCAGAGACCAGTGACCAGTGACCAGTGACCAGTGACCAGTGACCACTGACCAGTGACCATTGACCGGGGACCAGTGACTAGCGACCTGTGACCAGTCACCCGTGACATGTGACCCGTGACCAGTGACCAGTGACCAGTGACCAGTGACCAGTGACCATTGACCAGTGACCAGTGGCCAGTGACCAGTGACCAGTGACCAGTGAACAGTGACCATTGACCAGTGAGCAGTGACCAGTGACCACTGAGCAGTGACCAGCGACAGTGACCATTGAACAGCGACAGTGACCATTGACCAGTGACCAGTGACCAGTGACCAGTGACCAGTGACCAGTGACCACTGACCAGTGACCAGTGACCGGGGACCAGTGACTAGCGACCAGTGACCAGTGACCCGTAACATGTGACCCGTGACCAGTGACCAGTGACCAGGGCCCAGTGACCAGTCACCAGTCACCATTGACCTGTGACCAGTGACCAGTGATCACTGACCACTGACCAGTGACAAGTGACCAGTGACTTGTGGCGAGTGACCAGCGACCTGTGACTTGTGACCAGTGACCAGTGACCAGTGGCCAGTGACCAGTGTCCAGTGAGCACTGACGAGTGGCCAGTGACTAGTGACCCGTGACATGTGACACGTGACCAGTGACCAGTGACCAGTGACCAGTGACCAGTAACCAGTGACCAGTGGCCAGTGACCTGTGACCAGTGACCAGTGACCAGTGACCAGTGACCAGTGACCAGTGACCATTGACCAGTGACTTGTGACCAGTAACCCGCGACATGTGACTGTGACCAGTGACCACTGACCAGTGACCAGTGACCACAGACCAGTGACCAGTGACCAGTGACCAGTGACCAGTGACCAGTGACCAGTGACCAGTGACCAGTGACCAGTGACCATTGATCTGTGACCAGTGACTAGCGACCAGTGACCCGTGACATGTGACCCGTGACCAGTGACCAGTGACCAGGGCCCAGTCACCAGTCACCAGTCACCATTGACCTGTGACCAGTGACCAGTGACCACTGACCACTGACCAGTGACAAGTGACCAGTGACTTGTGGCGAGTGACCAGCGACCTGTGACTTGTAACCAGTGACCAGTGACCAGTGGCCTGTGACCAGTGTCCAGTGAGCACTGACCAGTGGCCAGTGACTAGTGACCCGTGACATGTGACACGTGACCAGTGACCAGTGACCAGTGACCAGTGACCAGTAACCAGTGACCAGTGGCCAGTGACCTGTGACCAGTGACCAGTGACCAGTGACCAGTGAACAGTGACCATTGACCAGTGAGCAGTGACCAGTGACCACTCAGCCGTGACCAGCGACAGTGACCATTGAACAGCGACAGTGACCATTGACCAGTGACCAGTGACCAGTGACCAGTGACCATTGACAAGTGACCAGTGACCAGTGACCATTGACCAGTGACTTGTGACCAGTGACCCGCGACATGTGACTGTGACCAGTGACCACTTACCAGTGACCACAGACCAGTGACCAGTGACCAGTGACCAGTGACCAGTGACCACTGACCAGTGACAAGTGACCAGTGACTTGTGACCAGTGACCAGTGACCTGTGACTTGTAACCAGTGACCAGTGACCAGTGTCCAGTGACCAGTGACCAGTGACCAGTGACCAGTGGCCAGTGACCTGTGACCAGTGAACAGTGACCAGTGACCAGTGAACAGTGACCATTGACCAGTGAGCAGTGACCACTGACCACTCAGCCGTGACCAGCGACAGTGACCATTGAACAGCGACAGTGACCATTGACCAGTGACCAGTGACCAGTGACCAGTGACCATTGACAAGTGACCAGTGACCAGTGACCATTGACCAGTGACTTGTGACCAGTGACCCGCGACATGTGACTGTGACCAGTGACCACTTACCAGTGACCACAGACCAGTGACCAGTGACCAGTGACCAGTGACCAGTGACCACTGACCAGTGACAAGTGACCAGTGACTTGTGACCAGTGACCAGTGACCTGTGACTTGTAACCAGTGACCAGTGACCAGTGTCCAGTGACCAGTGACCAGTGACCAGTGACCAGTGACCAGAGACTAGTGACCAGTGACCAGTGACCATTTATCTGTGACCAGTGACCAGTGACCAGTGACCAGTGACCACTGACCAGTGACCATTGACCGGGGACCAGTGACTAGCGACCTGTGACCAGTCACCCGTGACATGTGACCCGTGACCAGTGACCAGTGACCAGTGACCAGTGACCAGTGACCATTGACCAGTGACCAGTTGCCAGTGACCAGTGACCAGTGACCAGTGAACAGTGACCATTGACCAGTGAGCAGTGACCAGTGACCACTGAGCAGTGACCAGCGACAGTGACCATTGAACAGCGACAGTGACCATTGACCAGTGACCAGTGACCAGGGACCAGTGACCAGTGACCACTGACCAGTGACCAGTGACCGGGGACCAGTGACTAGCGACCAGTGACCAGTGACCCGTAACATGTGACCCGTGACCAGTGACCAGTGACCAGGGCCCAGTGACCAGTCACCAGTCACCATTGACCTGTGACCAGTGACCAGTGATCACTGACCACTGACCAGTGACAAGTGACCAGTGACTTGTGGCGAGTGACCAGCGACCTGTGACTTGTGACCAGTGACCAGTGACCAGTGGCCAGTGACCAGTGTCCAGTGAGCACTGACGAGTGGCCAGTGACTAGTGACCCGTGACATGTGACACGTGACCAGTGACCAGTGACCAGTGACCAGTGACCAGCGACCCGCGACATGTGACTGTGACCAGTTACCACTGACCAGTGACCAGTGACCACAGACCAGTGACAAGTGACCAGTGACCAGGGCCCAGTGACCAGTGAACAGTGACCATTGACCAGTGAGCAGTGACCACTGACCACTGAGCAGTGACCAGCGACAGTGACCATTGAACAGCGACAGTGACCATTGACCAGTGACCAGTGACCAGTGACCAGTGACCAGTGACCAGTGACCAGTGACCATTGACCAGTGACTTGTGACCAGTAACCCGCGACATGTGACTGTGACCAGTGACCACTGACCAGTGACCAGTGACCACAGACCAGTGACCAGTGACCAGTGACCAGTGACCAGTGACCAGTGACCAGTGACCAGTGACCATTGATCTGTGACCAGTGACCAGTGACCAGTGACCATTGACCAGTGACCAGTGACCAGTGACCATTGAACAGTGACTTGTGACCAGTAACCCGCGACATGTGACTGTGACCAGTGACCACTGACCAGTGACCAGTGACCACAGACCAGTGACCAGTGACCAGTGACTAGCGACCAGTGACCAGTGACCCGTGACATGTGACCCGTGACCAGTGACCAGTGACCAGGGCCCAGTCACCAGTCACCAGTCACCATTGACCTGTGACCAGTGACCAGCGACCACTGACCACTGACCAGTGACAAGTGACCAGTGACTTGTGACGAGTGACCAGCGACCTGTGACGAGTGACCAGTGACCAGTGCCCAGTGGCCAGTGACCAGTGCCCAGTGAGCACTGACCAGTGGCCAGTGACTAGTGACCCGTGACATGTGACACGTGACCAGTGACCAGTGACCAGTGACTTGTGACCAGTGACCAGTGACCTGTGACTTGTAACCAGTGACCAGTGACCAGTGTCCAGTGACCAGTGACCAGTGACCAGTGACCAGTGACCAGTGACCAATGACCACTGACCGGTGACAAGTGACCAGTGACTTGTGACCAGTGACCAGTGACCTGTGACTTGTAACCAGTGACCAGTGACCAGTGTCCAGTGACCAGTGACCAGTGACCAGTGACCAGTGACCAGTGACCAGTGACCAGTGACCAGTGACCACTGACCAGTGACCAGTGACCGGGGACCAGTGACTAGCGACCAGTGACCAGTCACCCGTGACATGTGACCCGTGACCAGTGACCAGTGACCAGTGACCAGTGACCAGTGACCATTAACCAGTGACCAGTGGCCAGTGACCAGTGACCAGTGACCAGTGAACAGTGACCATTGACCAGTGAGCAGTGACCAGTGACCACTGAGCAGTGACCAGCGACAGTGACCATTGACCAGTGACCAGTGACCAGTGACCAGTGACCAGTGACTTGTGACCAGTGACCCGCGACATGTGACTGTGACCAGTTACCACTGACCAGTGACCAGTGACCAGTGACCAGTGACCAGTGACTTGTGACCAGTGACCAGTGGCCAGTGACCAGTGACCAGTGACCAGTGACCAGAGACCAGTGACCAGTGACCAGTGACCACTGACCAGTGACCATTGACCGGGGACCAGTGACTAGCGACCTGTGACCAGTCACCCGTGACATGTGACCCGTGACCAGTGACCAGTGACCATTGACCAGTGACCAGTGGCCAGTGACCAGTGACCAGTGACCAGTGAACAGTGACCATTGACCAGTGAGCAGTGACCAGTGACCACTGAGCAGTGACCAGCGACAGTGACCATTGAACAGCGACAGTGACCATTGACCAGTGACCAGTGACCAGTGACCAGTGACCAGTGACCACTGACCAGTGACCAGTGACCGGGGACCAGTGACTAGCGACCAGTGACCAGTGACCCGTAACATGTGACCCGTGACCAGTGACCAGTGACCAGGGCCCAGTGACCAGTCACCAGTCACCATTGACCTGTGACCAGTGACCAGTGATCACTGACCACTGACCAGTGACAAGTGACCAGTGACTTGTGGCGAGTGACCAGCGACCTGTGACTTGTGACCAGTGACCAGTGACCAGTGGCCAGTGACCAGTGTCCAGTGAGCACTGACGAGTGGCCAGTGACTAGTGACCCGTGACATGTGACACGTGACCAGTGACCAGTGACCAGTGACCAGTGACCAGTGACCAGTAACCAGTGACCAGTGGCCAGTGACCTGTGACCAGTGACCAGTGACCAGTGACCAGTGACCAGTGACCAGTGACCATTGACCAGTGACTTGTGACCAGTAACCCGCGACATGTGACTGTGACCAGTGACCACTGAGCAGTGACCAGCGACAGTGACCATTGAACAGCGACAGTGACCATTGACCAGTGACCAGTGACCAGGGACCAGTGACCAGTGACCACTGACCAGTGACCAGTGACCGGGGACCAGTGACTAGCGACCAGTGACCAGTGACCCGTAACATGTGACCCGTGACCAGTGACCAGTGACCAGGGCCCAGTGACCAGTCACCAGTCACCATTGACCTGTGACCAGTGACCAGTGATCACTGACCACTGACCAGTGACAAGTGACCAGTGACTTGTGGCGAGTGACCAGCGACCTGTGACTTGTGACCAGTGACCAGTGACCAGTGGCCAGTGACCAGTGTCCAGTGAGCACTGACGAGTGGCCAGTGACTAGTGACCCGTGACATGTGACACGTGACCAGTGACCAGTGACCAGTGACCAGTGACCAGCGACCCGCGACATGTGACTGTGACCAGTTACCACTGACCAGTGACCAGTGACCACAGACCAGTGACAAGTGACCAGTGACCAGGGCCCAGTGACCAGTGAACAGTGACCATTGACCAGTGAGCAGTGACCACTGACCACTGAGCAGTGACCAGCGACAGTGACCATTGAACAGCGACAGTGACCATTGACCAGTGACCAGTGACCAGTGACCAGTGACCATTGACCAGTGACCAGTGACCATTGACCAGTGACTTGTGACCAGTAACCCGCGACATGTGACTGTGACCAGTGACCACTGACCAGTGACCAGTGACCACAGACCAGTGACCAGTGACCAGTGACCAGTGACCAGTGACCAGTGACCAGTGACCAGTGACCATTGATCTGTGACCAGTGACCAGTGACCAGTGACCATTGACCAGTGACCAGTGACCAGTGACCATTGAACAGTGACTTGTGACCAGTAACCCGCGACATGTGACTGTGACCAGTGACCACTGACCAGTGACCAGTGACCACAGACCAGTGACCAGTGACCAGTGACTAGCGACCAGTGACCAGTGACCCGTGACATGTGACCCGTGACCAGTGACCAGTGACCAGGGCCCAGTCACCAGTCACCAGTCACCATTGACCTGTGACCAGTGACCAGCGACCACTGACCACTGACCAGTGACAAGTGACCAGTGACTTGTGACGAGTGACCAGCGACCTGTGACGAGTGACCAGTGACCAGTGCCCAGTGGCCAGTGACCAGTGTCCAGTGAGCACTGACCAGTGGCCAGTGACTAGTGACCCGTGACATGTGACACGTGACCAGTGACCAGTGACCAGTGACCAGTGACCAGTGACCAGTAACCAGTGACCAGTGGCCAGTGACCTGTGACCAGTGACCAGTGACCAGTGACCAGTGAACAGTGACCATTGACCAGTGAGCAGTGACCGGTGACCACTCAGCAGTGACCAGCGACAGTGACCATTGAACAGCGACAGTGACCATTGACCAGTGACCAGTGACCAGTGACCAGTGACCATTGACAAGTGACCAGTGACCAGTGACCATTGACCAGTGACTTGTGACCAGTGACCCGCGACATGTGACTGTGACCAGTGACCACTGACCAGTGACCACAGACCAGTGACCAGTGACCAGTGACCAGTGACCAGTGACCAGTGACCAGTGACCAGTGACCACTGACCAGTGACAAGTGACCAGTGACTTGTGACCAGTGACCAGTGACCAGTGACCAGTGACCAGTGACCAGTGACCACTGACCAGTGACAAGTGACCAGTGACTTGTGACCAGTGACCAGTGACCTGTGACTTGTAACCAGTGACCAGTGACCAGTGTCCAGTGACCAGTGACCAGTGACCAGTGACCAGTGGCCAGTGACCTGTGACCAGTGACCAGTGACCAGTGACCTGTGAACAGTGACCATTGACCAGTGAGCAGTGACCACTGACCACTCAGCCGTGACCAGCGACAGTGACCATTGAACAGCGACAGTGACCATCGACCAGTGACCAGTGACCAGTGACCAGTGACCATTGACAAGTGACCAGTGACCAGTGACCATTGACCAGTGACTTGTGACCAGTGACCCGCGACATGTGACTGTGACCAGTGACCACTTACCAGTGACCACAGACCAGTGACCAGTGACCAGTGACCAGTGACCAGTGACCACTGACCAGTGACAAGTGACCAGTGACTTGTGACCAGTGACCAGTGACCTGTGACTTGTAACCAGTGACCAGTGACCAGTGTCCAGTGACCAGTGACCAGTGACCATTAACCAGTGACCAGTGGCCAGTGACCAGTGACCAGTGACCAGTGAACAGTGACCATTGACCAGTGAGCAGTGACCAGTGACCACTGAGCAGTGACCAGCGACCAGTGACCAGTGACCAGTGACCAGTGACCAGTGACCAGTGACCAGTGACCAGTGACCAGTGACCATTGATCTGTGACCAGTGACCAGTGACCAGTGACCAGTGACCACTGACCAGTGACCAGTGACCGGGGACCAGTGACCAGTGACCACTGACCAGTGACCAGTGACCGGGGACCAGTGACTAGCGACCTGTGACCAGTGACCCGTGACATGTGACCCGTGACCAGTGACCAGTGACCAGGGCCCAGTCACCAGTCACCAGTCACCATCGACCTGTGACCAGTGACCACTGACCACTGACCAGTGACAAGTGACCAGTGACTTGTGGCGAGTGACCAGCGACCTGTGACTTGTGACCAGTGACCAGTGACCAGTGGCCAGTGACCAGTGTCCAGTGAGCACTGACCAGTGGCCAGTGACTAGTGACCCGTGACATGTGACACGTGACCAGTGACCAGTGACCAGTAACCCGCGACATGTGACTGTGACCAGTGACCACTGACCAGTGACCAGTGACCACAGACCAGTGACCAGTGACCAGTGACCAGTGACCAGTGACCAGTGACCAGTGACCAGTGACCAGTGACCAGTGACCATTGATCTGTGACCAGTGACCAGTGACCAGTGACCAGTGACCACTGACCAGTGACCGGGGACCAGTGACTAGCGACCAGTGACCAGTGACCCGTGACATGTGACATGTGACAAGTGACCAGTGACCAGTGACAAGTGACCACTCAGCAGTGACCAGCGGCAGTGACCATTGAACAGCGACAGTGACCATTGACCTGTGACCAGTGACCAGTGACCAGTGACCATTGATCTGTGACCAGTGACCAGTGACCAGTGACCATTGACAAGTGACCAGTGACCAGTGACCATTGACCAGTGACTTGTGACCAGTGACCCGCGACATGTGACAGTGACCAGTGACCACTTACCAGTGACCACAGACCAGTGACCAGTGACCAGTGACCAGTGACCAGTGACCAGGGCCCAGTGACCAGTCACCAGTCACCATTGACCTGTGACCAGTGACCACTCAGCCGTGACCAGCGACAGTGACCATTGAACAGCGACAGTGACCATTGACCAGTGACCAGTGACCAGTGACCAGTGACCATTGACAAGTGACCAGTGACCAGTGACCATTGACCAGTGACTTGTGACCAGTGACCCGCGACATGTGACAGTGACCAGTGACCACTTACCAGTGACCACAGACCAGTGACCAGTGACCAGTGACCAGTGACCAGTGACTACTGACCAGTGACAAGTGACCAGTGACTTGTGACCAGTGACCAGTGACCTGTGACTTGTAACCAGTGAACAGTGACCAGTGTCCAGTGACCAGTGACCAGTGACCAGTGACCAGTGACCAGTGACCAGTGACCAGTGACCAGTGACCAGTGACCAGTGACCAGTGACCACTGACCAGTGACCAGTGACCGGGGACCAGTGACTAGCGACCAGTGACCAGTCACCCGTGACATGTGACCCGTGACCAGTGACCAGTGACCAGTGACCAGTGACCAGTGACCATTACCCAGTGACCAGTGGCCAGTGACCAGTGACCAGTGACCAGTGAACAGTGACCATTGACCAGTGAGCAGTGACCAGTGACCACTGAGCAGTGACCAGCGACAGTGACCATTGAACAGCGACAGTGACCATTGACCAGTGACCAGTGACCAGTGGCTTGTGACCAGTGACCCGCGACATGTGACTGTGACCAGTTACCACTGACCAGTGACCAGTGACCACAGACCAGTAACAAGTGACCAGTGACCAGTGACCAGTGACCAGTGACCAGTGACCAGTGACCAGTGACCAGTGACCAGTGACCAGTGACCATTGATCTGTGACTAGTGACCAGTGACCAGTGACCAGTGACCACTGACCAGTGACCAGTGACCGGGGACCAGTGACTAGCGACCTGTGACCAGTGACCCGTGACATGTGACCCGTGACCAGTGACCAGTGACCAGGGCCCAGTCACCAGTCACCAGTCACCATTTACCTGTGACCAGTGACCACTGACCACTGACCAGTGACAAGTGACCAGTGACTTGTGGCGAGTGACCAGCGACCTGTGACTTGTGACCAGTGACCAGTGACCAGTGGCCAGTGACCAGTGTCCAGTGAGCACTGACCAGTGGCCAGTGACTAGTGACCCGTGACATGTGACACGTGACCAGTGACCAGTGACCAGTAACCCGCGACATGTGACTGTGACCAGTGACCACTGACCAGTGACCAGTGACCACAGACCAGTGACCAGTGACCAGTGACCAGTGACCAGTGACCAGTGACCAGTGACCAGTGACCATTGATCTGTGACCAGTGACCAGTGACAAGTGACCAGTGACCACTGACCAGTGACCGGGGACCAGTGACTAGCGACCAGTGACCAGTGACCCGTGACATGTGACATGTGACCACTCAGCAGTGACCAGCGGCAGTGACCATTGAACAGCGACAGTGACCATTGACCTGTGACCAGTGATCAGTGACCAGTGACCAGTGACCAGTGACCAGTGACCACTGACCAGTGACCAGTGACCGGGGACCAGTGACTAGCGACCAGTGACCAGTGACCCGTGACATGTGACCCGTGACCAGTGACCAGTGACCAGGGCCCAGTGACCAGTCACCAGTCACCATTGACCTGTGACCAGTGACCAGTGACCACTGACCACTGACCAGTGACAAGTGACCAGTGACTTGTGTCGAGTGACCAGCGACCTGTGACTTGTGACCAGTGACCAGTGACCAGTGGCCAGTGACTAGTGACCCGTGACATGTGACACGTGACCAGTGACCAGTGACCAGTGACCAGTGACCAGTAACCAGTGACCAGTGGCCAGTGACCTGTGGCCAGTGACCTGTGACCAGTGACCAGTGACCAGTGACCAGTGAACAGTGACCATTGACCAGTCAGCAGTGACCAGTGACCACTCAGCAGTGACCAGCGACAGTGACCATTGAACAGCGACAGTGACCATTGACCAGTGACCAGTGACCAGTGACCAGTGACCATTGACAAGTGACCAGTGACCAGTGACCATTGACCAGTGACTTGTGACCAGTGACCCGCGACATGTGACTGTGACCAGTGACCACTGACCAGTGACCACAGACCAGTGACCAGTGACCAGTGACCAGTGACCAGTGACCAGTGACCACTGACCAGTGACAAGTGACCAGTGACTTGTGACCAGTGACCAGTGACCTGTGACTTGTGACCAGTGACCAGTGACCAGTGTCCAGTGACCAGTGACCAGTGACCAGTGACCAGTGACTAGTGACCCGTGACATGTGACACGTGACCAGTGACCAGTGACCAGTGACCAGTGACCAGTGACCAGTAACCAGTGACCAGTGGCGCGTGACCTGTGACCAGTGACCAGTGACCAGTGACCAGTGACCAGTGAACAGTGACCATTGACCAGTGAGCAGTGACCGGTGACCACTCAGCAGTGATCAGCGGCAGTGACCATTGAACAGCGACAGTGACCATTGACCTGTGACCAGTGACCAGTGACCAGTGACCATTGATCTGTGCCCAGTGACCAGTGACCAGTGACCAGTGACCAGTGACCAGTGACCACTGACCAGTGACCAGTGACCGGGGACCAGTGACTAGCGACCAGTGACCAGTGACCCGTGACATGTGACCAGTGACCAGTGACCAGTGACCAGGGCCCAGTGACCAGTCACCAGTCACCATTGACCTGTGACCAGTGACCAGTGACCACTCAGCCGTGACCAGCGACAGTGACCATTGAACAGCGACAGTGACCATTGACCAGTGACCAGTGACCAGTGACCAGTGACCATTGACAAGTGACCAGTGACCAGTGACCATTGACCAGTGACTTGTGACCAGTGACCCGCGACATGTGACTGTGACCAGTGACCACTTACCAGTGACCACAGACCAGTGACCAGTGACCAGTGACCAGTGACCAGTGACCACTGACCAGTGACAAGTGACCAGTGACTTGTGACCAGTGACCAGTGACCTGTGACTTGTAACCAGTGACCAGTGACCAGTGTCCAGTGACCAGTGACCAGTGACCAGTGACCAGTGACCAGTGACCAGTGACCAGTGACCAGTGACCAGTGACCAGTGACCAGTGACCAGTGACCAGTGACCACTGACCAGTGACCAGTGACCGGGGACCAGTGACCAGTGGCCAGTGACCAGTGACCAGTGACCAGTGAACAGTGACCATTGACCAGTGAGCAGTGACCAGTGACCACTGAGCAGTGACCAGCGACAGTGACCATTGAACAGCGACAGTGACCATTGACCAGTGACCAGTGACCAGTGGCTTGTGACCAGTGACCCGCGACATGTGACTGTGACCAGTTACCACTGACCAGTGACCAGTGACCACAGACCAGTAACAAGTGACCAGTGACCAGTGACCAGTGACCAGTGACCAGTGACCAGTGACCAGTGACCAGTGACCAGTGACCAGTGACCAGTGACCATTGATCTGTGACCAGTGACCAGTGACCAGTGACCAGTGACCACTGACCAGTGACCAGTGACCGGGGACCAGTGACTAGCGACCTGTAACCAGTGACCCGTGACATGTGACCCGTGACCAGTGACCAGTGACCAGGGCCCAGTCACCAGTCACCAGTCACCATTGACCTGTGACCAGTGACCACTGACCACTGACCAGTGACAAGTGACCAGTGACTTGTGGCGAGTGACCAGCGACCTGTGACTTGTGACCAGTGACCAGTGACCAGTGGCCAGTGACCAGTGTCCAGTGAGCACTGACCAGTGGCCAGTGACTAGTGACCCGTGACATGTGACACGTGACCAGTGACCAGTGACCAGTGACCAGTGACCAGTAACCAGTGACCAGTGGCCAGTGACCTGTGACCAGTGACCAGTGACCAGTGACCATTGACAAGTGACCAGTGACCAGTGACCATTGACCAGTGACTTGTGACCAGTGACCCGCGACATGTGACTGTGACCAGTGACCACTTACCAGTGACCACAGACCAGTGACCAGTGACCAGTGACCAGTGACCAGTGACCACTGACCAGTGACAAGTGACCAGTGACTTGTGACCAGTGACCAGTGACCTGTGACTTGTAACCAGTGACCAGTGACCAGTGTCCAGTGACCAGTGACCAGTGACCAGTGACCAGTGGCCAGTGACCTGTGACCAGTGACCAGTGACCAGTGACCAGTGAACAGTGACCATTGACCAGTGAGCAGTGACCAGTGACCACTCAGCCGTGACCAGCGACAGTGACCATTGAACAGCGACAGTGACCATTGACCAGTGACCAGTGACCAGTGACCAGTGACCATTGACAAGTGACCAGTGACCAGTGACCATTGACCAGTGACTTGTGACCAGTGACCCGCGACATGTGACTGTGACCAGTGACCACTTACCAGTGACCACAGACCAGTGACCAGTGACCAGTGACCAGTGACCAGTGACCACTGACCAGTGACAAGTGACCAGTGACTTGTGACCAGTGACCAGTGACCTGTGACTTGTAACCAGTGACCAGTGACCAGTGTCCAGTGACCAGTGACCAGTGACCAGTGACCAGTGACCAGTGACCAGTGACCAGTGACCAGTGACCAGTGACCATTGACCAGTGGCCAGTGACCTGTGACCAGTGACCAGTGACCAGTGACCAGTGAACAGTGACCATTGACCAGTGAGCAGTGACCAGTGACAACTCAGCAGTGACCAGCGACAGTGACCATTGAACAGCGACAGTGACCATTGACCAGTGACCAGTGACCAGTGACCAGTGACTATTGACAAGTGACCAGTGACCAGTGACCATTGACCAGTGACTTGTGACCAGTGACCCGCGACATGTGACTGTGACCAGTGACCACTTACCAGTGACCAGTGACCAGTGACCAGTGACCAGTGACCATTGATCTGTGACCAGTGACTAGCGACCAGTGACCCGTGACATGTGACCCGTGACCAGTGACCAGTGACCAGTGACCAGTGACCATTGACAAGTGACCAGTGACCAGTGACCATTGACCAGTGACTTGTGACCCGTGACCTGTGACCAGTGACCAGGGCCCAGTCACCAGTCACCAGTCACCATTGACCTGTGACCAGTGACCAGTGACCACTGACCACTGACCAGTAACCATTGACCAGTGGCCAGTGACCTGTGACCAGTGACCAGTGACCAGTGACCAGTGAACAGTGACCATTGACCAGTGAGCAGTGACCAGTGACCACTGAGCAGTGACCAGCGACAGTGACCATTGAACAGCGACAGTGACCATTGACCAGTGACCAGTGACCAGTGGCTTGTGACCAGTGACCCGCGACATGTGACTGTGACCAGTTACCACTGACCAGTGACCAGTGACCACAGACCAGTAACAAGTGACCAGTGACCAGTGACCAGTGACCAGTGACCAGTGACCAGTGACCAGTGACCAGTGACCAGTGACCAGTGACCATTGATCTGTGACTAGTGACCAGTGACCAGTGACCAGTGACCACTGACCAGTGACCAGTGACCGGGGACCAGTGACTAGCGACCTGTGACCAGTGACCCGTGACATGTGACCCGTGACCAGTGACCAGTGACCAGGGCCCAGTCACCAGTCACCAGTCACCATTTACCTGTGACCAGTGACCACTGACCACTGACCAGTGACAAGTGACCAGTGACTTGTGGCGAGTGACCAGCGACCTGTGACTTGTGACCAGTGACCAGTGACCAGTGGCCAGTGACCAGTGTCCAGTGAGCACTGACCAGTGGCCAGTGACTAGTGACCCGTGACATGTGACACGTGACCAGTGACCAGTGACCAGTAACCCGCGACATGTGACTGTGACCAGTGACCACTGACCAGTGACCAGTGACCACAGACCAGTGACCAGTGACCAGTGACCAGTGACCAGTGACCAGTGACCAGTGACCAGTGACCATTGATCTGTGACCAGTGACCAGTGACAAGTGACCAGTGACCACTGACCAGTGACCGGGGACCAGTGACTAGCGACCAGTGACCAGTGACCCGTGACATGTGACATGTGACCACTCAGCAGTGACCAGCGGCAGTGACCATTGAACAGCGACAGTGACCATTGACCTGTGACCAGTGATCAGTGACCAGTGACCAGTGACCAGTGACCAGTGACCACTGACCAGTGACCAGTGACCGGGGACCAGTGACTAGCGACCAGTGACCAGTGACCCGTGACATGTGACCCGTGACCAGTGACCAGTGACCAGGGCCCAGTGACCAGTCACCAGTCACCATTGACCTGTGACCAGTGACCAGTGACCACTGACCACTGACCAGTGACAAGTGACCAGTGACTTGTGTCGAGTGACCAGCGACCTGTGACTTGTGACCAGTGACCAGTGACCAGTGGCCAGTGACTAGTGACCCGTGACATGTGACACGTGACCAGTGACCAGTGACCAGTGACCAGTGACCAGTAACCAGTGACCAGTGGCCAGTGACCTGTGGCCAGTGACCTGTGACCAGTGACCAGTGACCAGTGACCAGTGAACAGTGACCATTGACCAGTCAGCAGTGACCAGTGACCACTCAGCAGTGACCAGCGACAGTGACCATTGAACAGCGACAGTGACCATTGACCAGTGACCAGTGACCAGTGACCAGTGACCATTGACAAGTGACCAGTGACCAGTGACCATTGACCAGTGACTTGTGACCAGTGACCCGCGACATGTGACTGTGACCAGTGACCACTGACCAGTGACCACAGACCAGTGACCAGTGACCAGTGACCAGTGACCAGTGACCAGTGACCACTGACCAGTGACAAGTGACCAGTGACTTGTGACCAGTGACCAGTGACCTGTGACTTGTGACCAGTGACCAGTGACCAGTGTCCAGTGACCAGTGACCAGTGACCAGTGACCAGTGACTAGTGACCCGTGACATGTGACACGTGACCAGTGACCAGTGACCAGTGACCAGTGACCAGTGACCAGTAACCAGTGACCAGTGGCGCGTGACCTGTGACCAGTGACCAGTGACCAGTGACCAGTGACCAGTGAACAGTGACCATTGACCAGTGAGCAGTGACCGGTGACCACTCAGCAGTGATCAGCGGCAGTGACCATTGAACAGCGACAGTGACCATTGACCTGTGACCAGTGACCAGTGACCAGTGACCATTGATCTGTGCCCAGTGACCAGTGACCAGTGACCAGTGACCAGTGACCAGTGACCACTGACCAGTGACCAGTGACCGGGGACCAGTGACTAGCGACCAGTGACCAGTGACCCGTGACATGTGACCAGTGACCAGTGACCAGTGACCAGGGCCCAGTGACCAGTCACCAGTCACCATTGACCTGTGACCAGTGACCAGTGACCACTCAGCCGTGACCAGCGACAGTGACCATTGAACAGCGACAGTGACCATTGACCAGTGACCAGTGACCAGTGACCAGTGACCATTGACAAGTGACCAGTGACCAGTGACCATTGACCAGTGACTTGTGACCAGTGACCCGCGACATGTGACTGTGACCAGTGACCACTTACCAGTGACCACAGACCAGTGACCAGTGACCAGTGACCAGTGACCAGTGACCACTGACCAGTGACAAGTGACCAGTGACTTGTGACCAGTGACCAGTGACCTGTGACTTGTAACCAGTGACCAGTGACCAGTGTCCAGTGACCAGTGACCAGTGACCAGTGACCAGTGACCAGTGACCAGTGACCAGTGACCAGTGACCAGTGACCAGTGACCAGTGACCAGTGACCAGTGACCACTGACCAGTGACCAGTGACCGGGGACCAGTGACCAGTGGCCAGTGACCAGTGACCAGTGACCAGTGAACAGTGACCATTGACCAGTGAGCAGTGACCAGTGACCACTGAGCAGTGACCAGCGACAGTGACCATTGAACAGCGACAGTGACCATTGACCAGTGACCAGTGACCAGTGGCTTGTGACCAGTGACCCGCGACATGTGACTGTGACCAGTTACCACTGACCAGTGACCAGTGACCACAGACCAGTAACAAGTGACCAGTGACCAGTGACCAGTGACCAGTGACCAGTGACCAGTGACCAGTGACCAGTGACCAGTGACCAGTGACCAGTGACCATTGATCTGTGACCAGTGACCAGTGACCAGTGACCAGTGACCACTGACCAGTGACCAGTGACCGGGGACCAGTGACTAGCGACCTGTAACCAGTGACCCGTGACATGTGACCCGTGACCAGTGACCAGTGACCAGGGCCCAGTCACCAGTCACCAGTCACCATTGACCTGTGACCAGTGACCACTGACCACTGACCAGTGACAAGTGACCAGTGACTTGTGGCGAGTGACCAGCGACCTGTGACTTGTGACCAGTGACCAGTGACCAGTGGCCAGTGACCAGTGTCCAGTGAGCACTGACCAGTGGCCAGTGACTAGTGACCCGTGACATGTGACACGTGACCAGTGACCAGTGACCAGTGACCAGTGACCAGTAACCAGTGACCAGTGGCCAGTGACCTGTGACCAGTGACCAGTGACCAGTGACCATTGACAAGTGACCAGTGACCAGTGACCATTGACCAGTGACTTGTGACCAGTGACCCGCGACATGTGACTGTGACCAGTGACCACTTACCAGTGACCACAGACCAGTGACCAGTGACCAGTGACCAGTGACCAGTGACCACTGACCAGTGACAAGTGACCAGTGACTTGTGACCAGTGACCAGTGACCTGTGACTTGTAACCAGTGACCAGTGACCAGTGTCCAGTGACCAGTGACCAGTGACCAGTGACCAGTGGCCAGTGACCTGTGACCAGTGACCAGTGACCAGTGACCAGTGAACAGTGACCATTGACCAGTGAGCAGTGACCAGTGACCACTCAGCCGTGACCAGCGACAGTGACCATTGAACAGCGACAGTGACCATTGACCAGTGACCAGTGACCAGTGACCAGTGACCATTGACAAGTGACCAGTGACCAGTGACCATTGACCAGTGACTTGTGACCAGTGACCCGCGACATGTGACTGTGACCAGTGACCACTTACCAGTGACCACAGACCAGTGACCAGTGACCAGTGACCAGTGACCAGTGACCACTGACCAGTGACAAGTGACCAGTGACTTGTGACCAGTGACCAGTGACCTGTGACTTGTAACCAGTGACCAGTGACCAGTGTCCAGTGACCAGTGACCAGTGACCAGTGACCAGTGACCAGTGACCAGTGACCAGTGACCAGTGACCAGTGACCATTGACCAGTGGCCAGTGACCTGTGACCAGTGACCAGTGACCAGTGACCAGTGAACAGTGACCATTGACCAGTGAGCAGTGACCAGTGACAACTCAGCAGTGACCAGCGACAGTGACCATTGAACAGCGACAGTGACCATTGACCAGTGACCAGTGACCAGTGACCAGTGACTATTGACAAGTGACCAGTGACCAGTGACCATTGACCAGTGACTTGTGACCAGTGACCCGCGACATGTGACTGTGACCAGTGACCACTTACCAGTGACCAGTGACCAGTGACCAGTGACCAGTGACCATTGATCTGTGACCAGTGACTAGCGACCAGTGACCCGTGACATGTGACCCGTGACCAGTGACCAGTGACCAGTGACCAGTGACCATTGACAAGTGACCAGTGACCAGTGACCATTGACCAGTGACTTGTGACCCGTGACCTGTGACCAGTGACCAGGGCCCAGTCACCAGTCACCAGTCACCATTGACCTGTGACCAGTGACCAGTGACCACTGACCACTGACCAGTAACCATTGACCAGTGGCCAGTGACCTGTGACCAGTGACCAGTGACCAGTGACCAGTGAACAGTGACCATTGACCAGTGAGCAGTGACCAGTGACAACTCAGCAGTGACCAGCGACAGTGACCATTGAACAGCGACAGTGACCATTGACCAGTGACCAGTGACCAGTGACCAGTGACTATTGACAAGTGACCAGTGACCAGTGACCATTGACCAGTGACTTGTGACCAGTGACCCGCGACATGTGACTGTGACCAGTGACCACTTACCAGTGACCAGTGACCAGTGACCAGTGACCAGTGACCATTGATCTGTGACCAGTGACTAGCGACCAGTGACCCGTGACATGTGACCCGTGACCAGTGACCAGTGACCAGTGACCAGTGACCATTGACAAGTGACCAGTGACCAGTGACCATTGACCAGTGACTTGTGACCAGTGACCCGCGACATGTGACTGTGACCAGTGACCACTTACCAGTGACCACAGACCAGTGACCAGTGACCAGTGACCAGTGACCAGTGACCAGTGACCAGTGACCTGTGACTTGTAACCAGTGACCACTGACCAGTGTCCAGTGACCAGTGACCAGTGACCAGTGACCAGTGACCAGTGACCAGTGAGCAGTGACCAGTGACCACTGAGCAGTGACCAGCGACAGTGACCATTGACCAGTGACCAGTGACCACTGACCAGTGACCATTGACCGGGGACCAGTGACTAGCGACCTGTGACCAGTCACCCGTGACATGTGACCCGTGACCAGTGACCAGTGACCAGTGACCAGTGACCAGTGACCATTGACCAGTGACCAGTGGCCAGTGACCAGTGACCAGTGACCACAGACCAGTTACCAGTGACCAGTGACCAGTGACCAGTGACTTGTGACCAGTGACCCGCGACATGTGACTGTGACCAGTTACCACTGACCAGTGACCAGTGACCACAGATCAGTAACAAGTGACCAGTGACCAGTGACCAGTGACCAGTGACCACTGACCAGTGACCATTGACCGGGGACCAGTGACTAGCGACCTGTGACCAGTCACCCGTGACATGTGACCCGTGACCAGTGACCAGTGACCAGTGACCAGTGACCAGTGACCATTGACCAGTGACCAGTGGCCAGTGACCAGTGACCAGTGACCACAGACCAGTGACCAGTGACCAGTGACCAGTGACCAGTGACCACTAACCAGTGACAAGTGACCAGTGACTTGTGACCAGTGACCAGTGGCCTGTGACTTGTAACCAGTGACCAGTGACCAGTGTCCAGTGACCAGTGACCAGTGACCAGTGACCAGTGACCAGTGACCAATGACCACTGACCGGTGACAAGTGACCAGTGACTTGTGACCAGTGACCAGTGACCTGTGACTTGTAACCAGTGACCAGTGACCAGTGTCCAGTGACCAGTGACCAGTGACCAGTGACCAGTGACCAGTGACCAGTGACCAGTGACCAGTGACCACTGACCAGTGACCAGTGACCGGGGACCAGTGACTATCGACCAGTGACCAGTCACCCGTGACATGTGACCCGTGACCAGTGACCTGTGACCAGTGACCAGTGACCAGTGACCATTAACCAGTGACCAGTGGCCAGTGACCAGTGACCAGTGACCAGTGAACAGTGACCATTGACCAGTGAGCAGTGACCAGTGACCACTGAGCAGTGACCAGCGACAGTGACCATTGACCAGTGACCAGTGACCAGTGACCAGTGACCAGTGACTTGTGACCAGTGACCCGCGACATGTGACTGTGACCAGTTACCACTGACCAGTGACCAGTGACCAGTGAACAGTGACCAGTGACTTGTGACCAGTGACCAGTGACCAGTGACCAGTGACCAGTGACCAGTGACCAGAGACCAGTGACCAGTGACCAGTGACCAGTGACCAGTGACCACTGACCAGTGACCATTGACCGGGGACCAGTGACTAGCGACCTGTGACCAGTCACCCGTGACATGTGACCCGTGACCAGTGACCAGTGACCAGTGACCAGTGACCAGTGACCATTGACCAGTGACCAGTGGCCAGTGACCAGTGACCAGTGACCAGTGAACAGTGACCATTGACCAGTGAGCAGTGACCAGTGACCACTGAGCAGTGACCAGCGACAGTGACCATTGAACAGCGACAGTGACCATTGACCAGTGACCAGTGACCAGTGACCAGTGACCAGTGACCAGTGACCACTGACCAGTGACCAGTGACCGGGGACCAGTGACTAGCGACCAGTGACCAGTCACCCGTGACATGTGACCCGTGACCAGTGATCAGTGACCAGTGACCAGTGACCAGTGACCATTACCCAGTGACCAGTGGCCAGTGACCAGTGACCAGTGACCAGTGAACAGTGACCATTGACCAGTGAGCAGTGACCAGTGACCACTGAGCAGTGACCAGCGACAGTGACCATTGAACAGCGACAGTGACCATTGACCAGTGACCAGTGACCAGTGGCTTGTGACCAGTGACCCGCGACATGTGACTGTGACCAGTTACCACTGACCAGTGACCAGTGACCACAGACCAGTAACAAGTGACCAGTGACCAGTGACCAGTGACCAGTGACCAGTGACCAGTGACCAGTGACCAGTGACCAGTGACCAGTGACCATTGATCTGTGACTAGTGACCAGTGACCAGTGACCAGTGACCACTGACCAGTGACCAGTGACCGGGGACCAGTGACTAGCGACCTGTGACCAGTGACCCGTGACATGTGACCCGTGACCAGTGACCAGTGACCAGGGCCCAGTCACCAGTCACCAGTCACCATTTACCTGTGACCAGTGACCACTGACCACTGACCAGTGACAAGTGACCAGTGACTTGTGGCGAGTGACCAGCGACCTGTGACTTGTGACCAGTGACCAGTGACCAGTGGCCAGTGACCAGTGTCCAGTGAGCACTGACCAGTGGCCAGTGACTAGTGACCCGTGACATGTGACACGTGACCAGTGACCAGTGACCAGTAACCCGCGACATGTGACTGTGACCAGTGACCACTGACCAGTGACCAGTGACCACAGACCAGTGACCAGTGACCAGTGACCAGTGACCAGTGACCAGTGACCAGTGACCAGTGACCAGTGACCATTGATCTGTGACCAGTGACCAGTGACCAGTGACCAGTGACCACTGACCAGTGACCGGGGACCAGTGACTAGCGACCAGTGACCAGTGACCCGTGACATGTGACATGTGACCACTCAGCAGTGACCAGCGGCAGTGACCATTGAACAGCGACAGTGACCATTGACCTGTGACCAGTGACCAGTGACCAGTGACCAGTGACCAGTGACCAGTGACCACTGACCAGTGACCAGTGACCGGGGACCAGTGACTAGCGACCAGTGACCAGTGACCCGTGACATGTGACCCGTGACCAGTGACCAGTGACCAGGGCCCAGTGACCAGTCACCAGTCACCATTGACCTGTGACCAGTGACCAGTGACCACTGACCACTGACCAGTGACAAGTGACCAGTGACTTGTGTCGAGTGACCAGCGACCTGTGACTTGTGACCAGTGACCAGTGACCAGTGGCCAGTGACTAGTGACCCGTGACATGTGACACGTGACCAGTGACCAGTGACCAGTGACCAGTGACCAGTAACCAGTGACCAGTGGCCAGTGACCTGTGGCCAGTGACCTGTGACCAGTGACCAGTGACCAGTGACCAGTGAACAGTGACCATTGACCAGTGAGCAGTGACCAGTGACCACTCAGCAGTGACCAGCGACAGTGACCATTGACCAGTGACCAGTGACCAGTGACCAGTGACCAT
Source organism: Andrena bucephala (assembly GCA_947577245.1). NCBI lineage: Eukaryota > Metazoa > Arthropoda > Insecta > Hymenoptera > Andrenidae > Andrena > Andrena bucephala. The sequence continues at coordinate 52,663,839 of OX387716.1, read as the reverse complement.
TGACAAGTGACCAGTGACCAGTGACCATTGACCAGTGACTTGTGACCAGTGACCCGCGACATGTGACTGTGACCAGTGACCACTGACCAGTGACCACAGACCAGTGACCAGTGACCAGTGACCAGTGACCAGTGACCAGTGACCACTGACCAGTGACAAGTGACCAGTGACTTGTGACCAGTGACCAGTGACCTGTGACTTGTGACCAGTGACCAGTGACCAGTGTCCAGTGACCAGTGACCAGTGACCAGTGACCAGTGACTAGTGACCCGTGACATGTGACACGTGACCAGTGACCAGTGACCAGTGACCAGTGACCAGTGACCAGTAACCAGTGACCAGTGGCGCGTGACCTGTGACCAGTGACCAGTGACCAGTGACCAGTGACCAGTGAACAGTGACCATTGACCAGTGAGCAGTGACCGGTGACCACTCAGCAGTGATCAGCGGCAGTGACCATTGAACAGCGACAGTGACCATTGACCTGTGACCAGTGACCAGTGACCAGTGACCATTGATCTGTGCCCAGTGACCAGTGACCAGTGACCAGTGACCAGTGACCAGTGACCACTGACCAGTGACCAGTGACCGGGGACCAGTGACTAGCGACCAGTGACCAGTGACCCGTGACATGTGACCCGTGACCAGTGACCAGTGACCAGGGCCCAGTGACCAGTCACCAGTCACCATTGACCTGTGACCAGTGACCAGTGACCACTCAGCCGTGACCAGCGACAGTGACCATTGAACAGCGACAGTGACCATTGACCAGTGACCAGTGACCAGTGACCAGTGACCATTGACAAGTGACCAGTGACCAGTGACCATTGACCAGTGACTTGTGACCAGTGACCCGCGACATGTGACTGTGACCAGTGACCACTTACCAGTGACCACAGACCAGTGACCAGTGACCAGTGACCAGTGACCAGTGACCACTGACCAGTGACAAGTGACCAGTGACTTGTGACCAGTGACCAGTGACCTGTGACTTGTAACCAGTGACCAGTGACCAGTGTCCAGTGACCAGTGACCAGTGACCAGTGACCAGTGACCAGTGACCAGTGACCAGTGACCAGTGACCAGTGACCAGTGACCAGTGACCAGTGACCAGTGACCACTGACCAGTGACCAGTGACCGGGGACCAGTGACTAGCGACCAGTGACCAGTCACCCGTGACATGTGACCCGTGACCAGTGACCAGTGACCAGTGACCAGTGACCAGTGACCATTAACCAGTGACCAGTGGCCAGTGACCAGTGACCAGTGACCAGTGAACAGTGACCATTGACCAGTGAGCAGTGACCAGTGACCACTGAGCAGTGACCAGCGACAGTGACCATTGAACAGCGACAGTGACCATTGACCAGTGACCAGTGACCAGTGGCTTGTGACCAGTGACCCGCGACATGTGACTGTGACCAGTTACCACTGACCAGTGACCAGTGACCACAGACCAGTAACAAGTGACCAGTGACCAGTGACCAGTGACCAGTGACCAGTGACCAGTGACCAGTGACCAGTGACCAGTGACCATTGATCTGTGACCAGTGACCAGTGACCAGTGACCAGTGACCACTGACCAGTGACCAGTGACCGGGGACCAGTGACTAGCGACCTGTAACCAGTGACCCGTGACATGTGACCCGTGACCAGTGACCAGTGACCAGGGCCCAGTCACCAGTCACCAGTCACCATTGACCTGTGACCAGTGACCACTGACCACTGACCAGTGACAAGTGACCAGTGACTTGTGGCGAGTGACCAGCGACCTGTGACTTGTGACCAGTGACCAGTGACCAGTGGCCAGTGACCAGTGTCCAGTGAGCACTGACCAGTGGCCAGTGACTAGTGACCCGTGACATGTGACACGTGACCAGTGACCAGTGACCAGTAACCCGCGACATGTGACTGTGACCAGTGACCACTGACCAGTGACCAGTGACCACAGACCAGTGACCAGTGACAAGTGACCAGTGACCAGTGACCAGTGACCAGTGACCAGTGACCAGTGACCAGTGACCATTGATCTGTGACCAGTGACTAGCGACCAGTGACCCGTGACATGTGACCCGTGACCAGTGACCAGTGACCAGGGCCCAGTCACCAGTCACCAGTCACCATTGACCTGTGACCAGTGACCAGTGACCACTGACCACTGACCAGTGACAAGTGACCAGTGACTTGTGGCGAGTGACCAGCGACCTGTGACTTGTAACCAGTGACCAGTGACCAGTGGCCTGTGACCAGTGTCCAGTGAGCACTGACCAGTGGCCAGTGACTAGTGACCCGTGACATGTGACACGTGACCAGTGACCAGTGACCAGTGACCAGTGACCAGTAACCAGTGACCAGTGGCCAGTGACCTGTGACCAGTGACCAGTGACCAGTGACCAGTGAACAGTGACCATTGACCATTGACAAGTGACCAGTGACCAGTGACCATTGACCAGTGACTTGTGACCAGTGACCCGCGACATGTGACTGTGACCAGTGACCACTTACCAGTGACCACAGACCAGTGACCAGTGACCAGTGACCAGTGACCAGTGACCACTGACCAGTGACAAGTGACCAGTGACTTGTGACCAGTGACCAGTGACCTGTGACTTGTAACCAGTGACCAGTGACCAGTGTCCAGTGACCAGTGACCAGTGACCAGTGACCAGTGGCCAGTGACCTGTGACCAGTGACCAGTGACCAGTGACCAGTGAACAGTGACCATTGACCAGTGAGCAGTGACCAGTGACCACTCAGCCGTGACCAGCGACAGTGACCATTGAACAGCGACAGTGACCATTGACCAGTGACCAGTGACCAGTGACCAGTGACCATTGACAAGTGACCAGTGACCAGTGACCATTGACCAGTGACTTGTGACCAGTGACCCGCGACATGTGACTGTGACCAGTGACCACTTACCAGTGACCACAGACCAGTGACCAGTGACCAGTGACCAGTGACCAGTGACCACTGACCAGTGACAAGTGACCAGTGACTTGTGACCAGTGACCAGTGACCTGTGACTTGTAACCAGTGACCAGTGACCAGTGTCCAGTGACCAGTGACCAGTGACCAGTGACCAGTGACCAGTGACCAGTGACCAGTGACCAGTGACCAGTGACCATTGACCAGTGGCCAGTGACCTGTGACCAGTGACCAGTGACCAGTGACCAGTGAACAGTGACCATTGACCAGTGAGCAGTGACCAGTGACAACTCAGCAGTGACCAGCGACAGTGACCATTGAACAGCGACAGTGACCATTGACCAGTGACCAGTGACCAGTGACCAGTGACTATTGACAAGTGACCAGTGACCAGTGACCATTGACCAGTGACTTGTGACCAGTGACCCGCGACATGTGACTGTGACCAGTGACCACTTACCAGTGACCAGTGACCAGTGACCAGTGACCAGTGACCATTGATCTGTGACCAGTGACTAGCGACCAGTGACCCGTGACATGTGACCCGTGACCAGTGACCAGTGACCAGTGACCAGTGACCATTGACAAGTGACCAGTGACCAGTGACCATTGACCAGTGACTTGTGACCCGTGACCTGTGACCAGTGACCAGGGCCCAGTCACCAGTCACCAGTCACCATTGACCTGTGACCAGTGACCAGTGACCACTGACCACTGACCAGTAACCATTGACCAGTGGCCAGTGACCTGTGACCAGTGACCAGTGACCAGTGACCAGTGAACAGTGACCATTGACCAGTGAGCAGTGACCAGTGACAACTCAGCAGTGACCAGCGACAGTGACCATTGAACAGCGACAGTGACCATTGACCAGTGACCAGTGACCAGTGACCAGTGACTATTGACAAGTGACCAGTGACCAGTGACCATTGACCAGTGACTTGTGACCAGTGACCCGCGACATGTGACTGTGACCAGTGACCACTTACCAGTGACCAGTGACCAGTGACCAGTGACCAGTGACCATTGATCTGTGACCAGTGACTAGCGACCAGTGACCCGTGACATGTGACCCGTGACCAGTGACCAGTGACCAGTGACCAGTGACCATTGACAAGTGACCAGTGACCAGTGACCATTGACCAGTGACTTGTGACCAGTGACCCGCGACATGTGACTGTGACCAGTGACCACTTACCAGTGACCACAGACCAGTGACCAGTGACCAGTGACCAGTGACCAGTGACCAGTGACCAGTGACCTGTGACTTGTAACCAGTGACCACTGACCAGTGTCCAGTGACCAGTGACCAGTGACCAGTGACCAGTGACCAGTGACCAGTGAGCAGTGACCAGTGACCACTGAGCAGTGACCAGCGACAGTGACCATTGACCAGTGACCAGTGACCACTGACCAGTGACCATTGACCGGGGACCAGTGACTAGCGACCTGTGACCAGTCACCCGTGACATGTGACCCGTGACCAGTGACCAGTGACCAGTGACCAGTGACCAGTGACCATTGACCAGTGACCAGTGGCCAGTGACCAGTGACCAGTGACCACAGACCAGTGACCAGTGACCAGTGACCAGTGACCAGTGACTTGTGACCAGTGACCCGCGACATGTGACTGTGACCAGTTACCACTGACCAGTGACCAGTGACCACAGATCAGTAACAAGTGACCAGTGACCAGTGACCAGTGACCAGTGACCACTGACCAGTGACCATTGACCGGGGACCAGTGACTAGCGACCTGTGACCAGTCACCCGTGACATGTGACCCGTGACCAGTGACCAGTGACCAGTGACCAGTGACCAGTGACCATTGACCAGTGACCAGTGGCCAGTGACCAGTGACCAGTGACCACAGACCAGTGACCAGTGACCAGTGACCAGTGACCAGTGACCACTAACCAGTGACAAGTGACCAGTGACTTGTGACCAGTGACCAGTGGCCTGTGACTTGTAACCAGTGACCAGTGACCAGTGTCCAGTGACCAGTGACCAGTGACCAGTGACCAGTGACCAGTGACCAATGACCACTGACCGGTGACAAGTGACCAGTGACTTGTGACCAGTGACCAGTGACCTGTGACTTGTAACCAGTGACCAGTGACCAGTGTCCAGTGACCAGTGACCAGTGACCAGTGACCAGTGACCAGTGACCAGTGACCAGTGACCAGTGACCACTGACCAGTGACCAGTGACCGGGGACCAGTGACTATCGACCAGTGACCAGTCACCCGTGACATGTGACCCGTGACCAGTGACCTGTGACCAGTGACCAGTGACCAGTGACCATTAACCAGTGACCAGTGGCCAGTGACCAGTGACCAGTGACCAGTGAACAGTGACCATTGACCAGTGAGCAGTGACCAGTGACCACTGAGCAGTGACCAGCGACAGTGACCATTGACCAGTGACCAGTGACCAGTGACCAGTGACCAGTGACTTGTGACCAGTGACCCGCGACATGTGACTGTGACCAGTTACCACTGACCAGTGACCAGTGACCAGTGACCAGTGACCAGTGACTTGTGACCAGTGACCAGTGACCAGTGACCAGTGACCAGTGACCAGTGACCAGAGACCAGTGACCAGTGACCAGTGACCAGTGACCAGTGACCACTGACCAGTGACCATTGACCGGGGACCAGTGACTAGCGACCTGTGACCAGTCACCCGTGACATGTGACCCGTGACCAGTGACCAGTGACCAGTGACCAGTGACCAGTGACCATTGACCAGTGACCAGTGGCCAGTGACCAGTGACCAGTGACCAGTGAACAGTGACCATTGACCAGTGAGCAGTGACCAGTGACCACTGAGCAGTGACCAGCGACAGTGACCATTGAACAGCGACAGTGACCATTGACCAGTGACCAGTGACCAGTGACCAGTGACCAGTGACCAGTGACCACTGACCAGTGACCAGTGACCGGGGACCAGTGACTAGCGACCAGTGACCAGTGACCCGTAACATGTGACCCGTGACCAGTGACCAGTGACCAGGGCCCAGTGACCAGTCACCCAGTCACCATTGACCTGTGACCAGTGACCAGTGATCACTGACCACTGACCAGTGACAAGTGACCAGTGACTTGTGGCGAGTGACCAGCGACCTGTGACTTGTGACCAGTGACCAGTGACCAGTGGCCAGTGACCAGTGTCCAGTGAGCACTGACGAGTGGCCAGTGACTAGTGACCCGTGACATGTGACACGTGACCAGTGACCAGTGACCAGTGACCAGTGACCAGTAACCAGTGACCAGTGGCCAGTGACCTGTGACCAGTGACCAGTGACCAGTGACCAGTGACCAGTGACCAGTGACCATTGACCAGTGACTTGTGACCAGTAACCCGCGACATGTGACTGTGACCAGTGACCACTGACCAGTGACCAGTGACCACAGACCAGTGACCAGTGACCAGTGACCAGTGACCAGTGACCAGTGACCAGTGACCAGTGACCAGTGACCAGTGACCAGTGACCATTGATCTGTGACCAGTGACTAGCGACCAGTGACCCGTGACATGTGACCCGTGACCAGTGAACAGTGACCAGGGCCCAGTCACCAGTCACCAGTCACCATTGACCTGTGACCAGTGACCAGTGACCACTGACCAGTGACAAGTGACCAGTGACTTGTGACCAGTGACCAGTGACCTGTGACTTGTAACCAGTGACCAGTGACCAGTGTCCAGTAACCAGTGACCAGTGACCAGTGACCAGTGACCAGTGACCAGTGACCACTGACCAGTGACAAGTGACCAGTGACTTGTGACCAGTGACCAGTGACCTGTGACTTGTAACCAGTGACCAGTGACCAGTGTCCAGTGACCAGTGACCAGTGACCAGTGACCAGTGGCCAGTGACCTGTGACCAGTGACCAGTGACCAGTGACCAGTGAACAGTGACCATTGACCAGTGAGCAGTGACCACTGACCACTCAGCCGTGACCAGCGACAGTGACCATTGAACAGCGACAGTGACCATCGACCAGTGACCAGTGACCAGTGACCAGTGACCATTGACAAGTGACCAGTGACCAGTGACCATTGACCAGTGACTTGTGACCAGTGACCCGCGACATGTGACTGTGACCAGTGACCACTTACCAGTGCCCACAGACCAGTGACCAGTGACCAGTGACCAGTGACCAGTGACCACTGACCAGTGACAAGTGACCAGTGACTTGTGACCAGTGACCAGTGACCTGTGACTTGTAACCAGTGACCAGTGACCAGTGTCCAGTGACCAGTGACCAGTGACCAGTGACCAGTGACCAGTGACCAGTGACCAGTGACCAGTGACCAGTGACCAGTGACCACTGACCAGTGACCAGTGACCGGGGACCAGTGACTAGCGACCAGTGACCAGTCACCCGTGACATGTGACCCGTGACCAGTGACCAGTGACCAGTGACCAGTGACCAGTGACCATTAACCAGTGACCAGTGGCCAGTGACCAGTGACCAGTGACCAGTGAACAGTGACCATTGACCAGTGAGCAGTGACCAGTGACCACTGAGCAGTGACCAGCGACAGTGACCATTGAACAGCGACAGTGACCATTGACCAGTGACCAGTGACCAGTGACTTGTGACCAGTGAGCCGCGACATGTGACTGTGACCAGTTACCACTGACCAGTGACCAGTGACCACAGACCAGTAACAAGTGACCAGTGACCAGTGACCAGTGACCAGTGACCAGTGACCAGTGACCAGTGACCAGTGACCAGTGACCAGTGACCAGTGACCAGTGACCATTGATCTGTGACCAGTGACCAGTGACCAGTGACCAGTGACCACTGACCAGTGACCAGTGACCGGGGACCAGTGACTAGCGACCTGTGACCAGTGACCCGTGACATGTGACCCGTGACCAGTGACCAGTGACCAGGGCCCAGTCACCAGTCACCAGTCACCATCGACCTGTGACCAGTGACCACTGACCACTGACCAGTGACAAGTGACCAGTGACTTGTGGCGAGTGACCAGCGACCTGTGACTTGTGACCAGTGACCAGTGACCAGTGGCCAGTGACCAGTGTCCAGTGAGCACTGACCAGTGGCCAGTGACTAGTGACCCGTGACATGTGACACGTGACCAGTGACCAGTGACCAGTAACCCGCGACATGTGACTGTGACCAGTGACCACTGACCAGTGACCAGTGACCACAGACCAGTGACCAGTGACCAGTGACCAGTGACCAGTGACCAGTGACCAGTGACCAGTGACCAGTGACCAGTGACCATTGATCTGTGACCAGTGACCAGTGACCAGTGACCAGTGACCACTGACCAGTGACCGGGGACCAGTGACTAGCGACCAGTGACCAGTGACCCGTGACATGTGACATGTGACAAGTGACCAGTGACCAGTGACCAGTGACAAGTGACCACTCAGCAGTGACCAGCGGCAGTGACCATTGAACAGCGACAGTGACCAGTGACCATTGATCTGTGACCAGTGACCAGTGACCAGTGACCAGTGACCAGTGACCAGTGACCAGTGACCAGTGACCACTGACCAGTGACCAGTGACCGGGGACCAGTGACTAGCGACCAGTGACCAGTGACCCGTGACATGTGACCCGTGACCAGTGACCAGTGACCAGGGCCCAGTGACCAGTCACCAGTCACCATTGACCTGTGACCAGTGACCAGTGACCACTCAGCCGTGACCAGCGACAGTGACCATTGAACAGCGACAGTGACCATTGACCAGTGACCAGTGACCAGTGACCAGTGACCATTGACAAGTGACCAGTGACCAGTGACCATTGACCAGTGACTTGTGACCAGTGACCCGCGACATGTGACTGTGACCAGTGACCACTTACCAGTGACCACAGACCAGTGACCAGTGACCAGTGATCAGTGACCAGTGACTACTGACCAGTGACAAGTGACCAGTGACTTGTGACCAGTGACCATTGACAAGTGACCAGTGACCAGTGACCATTGACCAGTGACTTGTGACCAGTGACCCGCGACATGTGACTGTGACCAGTGACCACTTACCAGTGACCACAGACCAGTGACCAGTGACCATTGATCTGTGACTAGTGACCAGTGACCAGTGACCAGTGACCACTGACCAGTGACCAGTGACCGGGGACCAGTGGCTTGTGACCAGTGACCAGTGACCAGTGACCAGTGACCAGTGACCAGTGACCAGTGACCAGTGACCAGTGACCATTGATCTGTGACTAGTGACCAGTGACCAGTGACCAGTGACCACTGACCAGTGACCAGTGACCGGGGACCAGTGACTAGCGACCTGTGACCAGTGACCCGTGACATGTGACCCGTGACCAGTGACCAGTGACCAGGGCCCAGTCACCAGTCACCAGTCACCATTTACCTGTGACCAGTGACCACTGACCACTGACCAGTGACAAGTGACCAGTGACTTGTGGCGAGTGACCAGCGACCTGTGACTTGTGACCAGTGACCAGTGACCAGTGGCCAGTGACCAGTGTCCAGTGAGCACTGACCAGTGGCCAGTGACTAGTGACCCGTGACATGTGACACGTGACCAGTGACCAGTGACCAGTAACCCGCGACATGTGACTGTGACCAGTGACCACTGACCAGTGACGAGTGACCACAGACCAGTGACCAGTGACCAGTGACCAGTGACCAGTGACCAGTGACCAGTGACCATTGATCTGTGACCAGTGACCAGTGACCAGTGACCAGTGACCACTGACCAGTGACCGGGGACCAGTGACTAGCGACCAGTGACCAGTGACCCGTGACATGTGACATGTGACCACTCAGCAGTGACCAGCGGCAGTGACCATTGAACAGCGACAGTGACCATTGACCTGTGACCAGTGACCAGTGACCAGTGACCAGTGACCAGTGACCAGTGACCACTGACCAGTGACCAGTGACCGGGGACCAGTGACTAGCGACCAGTGACCAGTGACCCGTGACATGTGACCCGTGACCAGTGACCAGTGACCAGGGCCCAGTGACCAGTCACCAGTCACCATTGACCTGTGACCAGTGACCAGTGACCACTGACCACTGACCAGTGACAAGTGACCAGTGACTTGTGTCGAGTGACCAGCGACCTGTGACTTGTGACCAGTGACCAGTGACCAGTGGCCAGTGACTAGTGACCCGTGACATGTGACACGTGACCAGTGACCAGTGACCAGTGACCAGTGACCAGTAACCAGTGACCAGTGGCCAGTGACCTGTGACCAGTGACCAGTGACCAGTGACCAGTGAACAGTGACCATTGACCAGTGAGCAGTGACCAGTGACCACTCAGCAGTGACCAGCGACAGTGACCATTGAACAGCGACAGTGACCATTGACCAGTGACCAGTGACCAGTGACCAGTGACCATTGACAAGTGACCAGTGACCAGTGACCATTGACCAGTGACTTGTGACCAGTGACCCGCGACATGTGACTGTGACAAGTGACCACTGACCAGTGACCACAGACCAGTGACCAGTGACCAGTGACCAGTGACCAGTGACCAGTGACCACTGACCAGTGACAAGTGACCAGTGACTTGTGACCAGTGACCAGTGACCTGTGACTTGTGACCAGTGACCAGTGACCAGTGTCCAGTGACCAGTGACCAGTGACCTGTGACCAGTGACTAGTGACCCGTGACATGTGACACGTGACCAGTGACCAGTGACCAGTGACCAGTGACCAGTGACCAGTAACCAGTGACCAGTGGCGCGTGACCTGTGACCAGTGACCAGTGACCAGTGACCAGTGACCAGTGAACAGTGACCATTGACCAGTGAGCAGTGACCGGTGACCAGTGACCAGTGACCACTGACCAGTGACCGGGGACCAGTGACTAGCGACCAGTGACCAGTGACCCGTGACATGTGACATGTGACCACTCAGCAGTGACCAGCGGCAGTGACCATTGAACAGCGACAGTGACCATTGACCTGTGACCAGTGACCAGTGACCAGTGACCAGTGACCAGTGACCCGTGACATGTGACCCGTGACCAGTGACCAGTGACCAGGGCCCAGTCACCAGTCACCAGTCACCATTTACCTGTGACCAGTGACCACTGACCACTGACCAGTGACAAGTGACCAGTGACTTGTGGCGAGTGACCAGCGACCTGTGACTTGTGACCAGTGACCAGTGACCAGTGGCCAGTGACCAGTGTCCAGTGAGCACTGACCAGTGGCCAGTGACTAGTGACCCGTGACATGTGACACGTGACCAGTGACCAGTGACCAGTAACCCGCGACATGTGACTGTGACCAGTGACCACTGACCAGTGACGAGTGACCACAGACCAGTGACCAGTGACCAGTGACCAGTGACCAGTGACCAGTGACCAGTGACCATTGATCTGTGACCAGTGACCAGTGACCAGTGACCAGTGACCACTGACCAGTGACCGGGGACCAGTGACTAGCGACCAGTGACCAGTGACCCGTGACATGTGACATGTGACCACTCAGCAGTGACCAGCGGCAGTGACCATTGAACAGCGACAGTGACCATTGACCTGTGACCAGTGACCAGTGACCAGTGACCAGTGACCAGTGACCAGTGACCACTGACCAGTGACCAGTGACCGGGGACCAGTGACTAGCGACCAGTGACCAGTGACCCGTGACATGTGACCCGTGACCAGTGACCAGTGACCAGGGCCCAGTGACCAGTCACCAGTCACCATTGACCTGTGACCAGTGACCAGTGACCACTGACCACTGACCAGTGACAAGTGACCAGTGACTTGTGTCGAGTGACCAGCGACCTGTGACTTGTGACCAGTGACCAGTGACCAGTGGCCAGTGACTAGTGACCCGTGACATGTGACACGTGACCAGTGACCAGTGACCAGTGACCAGTGACCAGTAACCAGTGACCAGTGGCCAGTGACCTGTGACCAGTGACCAGTGACCAGTGACCAGTGAACAGTGACCATTGACCAGTGAGCAGTGACCAGTGACCACTCAGCAGTGACCAGCGACAGTGACCATTGAACAGCGACAGTGACCATTGACCAGTGACCAGTGACCAGTGACCAGTGACCATTGACAAGTGACCAGTGACCAGTGACCATTGACCAGTGACTTGTGACCAGTGACCCGCGACATGTGACTGTGACAAGTGACCACTGACCAGTGACCACAGACCAGTGACCAGTGACCAGTGACCAGTGACCAGTGACCAGTGACCACTGACCAGTGACAAGTGACCAGTGACTTGTGACCAGTGACCAGTGACCTGTGACTTGTGACCAGTGACCAGTGACCAGTGTCCAGTGACCAGTGACCAGTGACCTGTGACCAGTGACTAGTGACCCGTGACATGTGACACGTGACCAGTGACCAGTGACCAGTGACCAGTGACCAGTGACCAGTAACCAGTGACCAGTGGCGCGTGACCTGTGACCAGTGACCAGTGACCAGTGACCAGTGACCAGTGAACAGTGACCATTGACCAGTGAGCAGTGACCGGTGACCACTCAGCAGTGATCAGCGGCAGTGACCATTGAACAGCGACAGTGACCATTGACCTGTGACCAGTGACCAGTGACCAGTGACCATTGATCTGTGCCCAGTGACCAGTGACCAGTGACCAGTGACCAGTGACCCGTGACCACTGACCAGTGACCAGTGACCGGGGACCAGTGACTAGCGACCAGTGACCAGTGACCCGTGACATGTGACCCGTGACCAGTGACCAGTGACCAGGGCCCAGTGACCAGTCACCAGTCACCATTGACCTGTGACCAGTGACCAGTGACCACTCAGCCGTGACCAGCGACAGTGACCATTGAACAGCGACAGTGACCATTGACCAGTGACCAGTGACCAGTGACCAGTGACCATTGACAAGTGACCAGTGACCAGTGACCATTGACCAGTGACTTGTGACCAGTGACCCGCGACATGTGACTGTGACCAGTGACCACTTACCAGTGACCACAGACCAGTGACCAGTGACCAGTGACCAGTGACCAGTGACCACTGACCAGTGACAAGTGACCAGTGACTTGTGACCAGTGACCAGTGACCTGTGACTTGTAACCAGTGACCAGTGACCAGTGTCCAGTGACCAGTGACCAGTGACCAGTGACCAGTGACCAGTGACCAGTGACCAGTGACCAGTGACCAGTGACCAGTGACCAGTGACCACTGACCAGTGACCAGTGACCGGGGACCAGTGACTAGCGACCAGTGACCAGTCACCCGTGACATGTGACCCGTGACCAGTGACCAGTGACCAGTGACCAGTGACCAGTGACCATTAACCAGTGACCAGTGGCCAGTGACCAGTGACCAGTGACCAGTGAACAGTGACCATTGACCAGTGAGCAGTGACCAGTGACCACTGAGCAGTGACCAGCGACAGTGACAATTGAACAGCGACAGTGACCATTGACCAGTGACCAGTGACGAGTGGCTTGTGACCAGTGACCCGCGACATGTGACTGTGACCAGTTACCACTGACCAGTGACCAGTGACCACAGACCAGTAACAAGTGACCAGTGACCAGTGACCAGTGACCAGTGACCAGTGACCAGTGACCAGTGACCAGTGACCAGTGACCATTGATCTGTGACCAGTGACCAGTGACCAGTGACCAGTGACCACTGACCAGTGACCAGTGACCGGGGACCAGTGACTAGCGACCTGTAACCAGTGACCCGTGACATGTGACCCGTGACCAGTGACCAGTGACCAGGGCCCAGTCACCAGTCACCAGTCACCATTGACCTGTGACCAGTGACCACTGACCACTGACCAGTGACAAGTGACCAGTGACTTGTGGCGAGTGACCAGCGACCTGTGACTTGTGACCAGTGACCAGTGACCAGTGGCCAGTGACCAGTGTCCAGTGAGCACTGACCAGTGGCCAGTGACTAGTGACCCGTGACATGTGACACGTGACCAGTGACCAGTGACCAGTAACCCGCGACATGTGACTGTGACCAGTGACCACTGACCAGTGACCAGTGACCACAGACCAGTGACCAGTGACCAGTGACCAGTGACCAGTGACCAGTGACCAGTGACCAGTGACCAGTGACCAGTGACCATTGATCTGTGACCAGTGACTAGCGACCAGTGACCCGTGACATGTGACCCGTGACCAGTGACCAGTGACCAGGGCCCAGTCACCAGTCACCAGTCACCATTGACCTGTGACCAGTGACCAGTGACCACTGACCACTGACCAGTGACAAGTGACCAGTGACTTGTGGCGAGTGACCAGCGACCTGTGACTTGTAACCAGTGACCAGTGACCAGTGGCCTGTGACCAGTGTCCAGTGAGCACTGACCAGTGGCCAGTGACTAGTGATTCGTGACATGTGACACGTGACCAGTGACCAGTGACCAGTGACCAGTGACCAGTAACCAGTGACCAGTGGCCAGTGACCTGTGACCAGTGACCAGTGACCAGTGACCAGTGAACAGTGACCATTGACCAGTGAGCAGTGACCAGTGACCACTCAGCCGTGACCAGCGACAGTGACCATTGAACAGCGACAGTGACCATTGACCAGTGACCAGTGACCAGTGACCAGTGACCATTGACAAGTGACCAGTGACCAGTGACCATTGACCAGTGACTTGTGACCAGTGACCCGCGACATGTGACTGTGACCAGTGACCACTTACCAGTGACCACAGACCAGTGACCAGTGACCAGTGACCAGTGACCAGTGACCACTGACCAGTGACAAGTGACCAGTGACTTGTGACCAGTGACCAGTGACCTGTGACTTGTAACCAGTGACCAGTGACCAGTGTCCAGTGACCAGTGACCAGTGACCAGTGACCAGTGGCCAGTGACCTGTGACCAGTGACCAGTGACCAGTGACCAGTGAACAGTGACCATTGACCAGTGAGCAGTGACCAGTGACCACTCAGCCGTGACCAGCGACAGTGACCATTGAACAGCGACAGTGACCATTGACCAGTGACCAGTGACCAGTGACCAGTGACCATTGACAAGTGACCAGTGACCAGTGACCATTGACCAGTGACTTGTGACCAGTGACCCGCGACATGTGACTGTGACCAGTGACCACTTACCAGTGACCACAGACCAGTGACCAGTGACCAGTGACCAGTGACCAGTGACCACTGACCAGTGACAAGTGACCAGTGACTTGTGACCAGTGACCAGTGACCTGTGACTTGTAACCAGTGACCAGTGACCAGTGTCCAGTGACCAGTGACCAGTGACCAGTGACCAGTGACCAGTGACCAGTGACCAGTGACCGGGGACCAGTGACTAGCGACCAGTGACCAGTCACCCGTGACATGTGACCCGTGACCAGTGACCAGTGACCAGTGACCAGTGACCAGTGACCATTAACCAGTGACCAGTGGCCAGTGACCAGTGACCAGTGACCAGTGAACAGTGACCATTGACCAGTGAGCAGTGACCAGTGACCACTGAGCAGTGACCAGCGACAGTGACCATTGAACAGCGACAGTGACCATTGACCAGTGACCAGTGACGAGTGACTTGTGACCAGTGACCCGCGACATGTGACTGTGACGAGTTACCACTGACCAGTGACCAGTGACCACAGACCAGTAACAAGTGACCAGTGACCAGTGACCAGTGACCAGCGACAAGTGACCAGTGACCAGTGACCAGTGACCAGTGACCAGTGACCATTGATCTGTGACCAGTGACCAGTGACCAGTGACCAGTGACCACTGACCAGTGACCAGTGACCGGGGACCAGTGACTAGCGACCTGTGACCAGTGACCCGTGACATGTGACCCGTGACCAGTGACCAGTGACCAGGGCCCAGTCACCAGTCACCAGTCACCATTGACCTGTGACCAGTGACCACTGACCACTGACCAGTGACAAGTGACCAGTGACTTGTGGCGAGTGACCAGCGACCTGTGACTTGTGACCAGTGACCAGTGACCAGTGGCCAGTGACCAGTGTCCAGTGAGCACTGACCAGTGGCCAGTGACTAGTGACCCGTGACATGTGACACGTGACCAGTGACCAGTGACCAGTAACCCGCGACATGTGACTGTGACCAGTGACCACTGACCAGTGACCAGTGACCACAGACCAGTGACCAGTGACCAGTGACCAGTGACCAGTGACCAGTGACCAGTGACCAGTGACCAGTGACCATTGATCTGTGACCAGTGACCAGTGACCAGTGACCAGTGACCACTGACCAGTGACCGGGGACCAGTGACTAGCGACCAGTGACCAGTGACCCGTGACATGTGACATGTGACAAGTGACCAGTGACCAGTGACCAGTGACAAGTGACCACTCAGCAGTGACCAGCGGCAGTGACCATTGAACAGCGACAGTGACCATTGACCTGTGACCAGTGACCAGTGACCAGTGACCATTGATCTGTGACCAGTGACCAGTGACCAGTGACCAGTGACCACTGATCAGTGACCAGTGACCGGGGACCAGTGACTAGCGACCAGTGACCAGTGACCCGTGACATGTGACCCGTGACCAGTGACCAGTGACCAGGGCCCAGTGACCAGTCACCAGTCACCATTGACCTGTGACCAGTGACCAGTGACCACTCAGCCGTGACCAGCGACAGTGACCATTGAACAGCGACAGTGACCATTGACCAGTGACCAGTGACCAGTGACCAGTGACCATTGACAAGTGACCAGTGACCAGTGACCATTGACCAGTGACTTGTGACCAGTGACCCGCGACATGTGAATGTGACCAGTGACCACCTACCAGTGACCACAGACCAGTGACCAGTGACCAGTGACCAGTGACCACTGACCAGTGACAAGTGACCAGTGACTTGTGACCAGTGACCAGTGACCTGTGACTTGTAACCAGTGACCAGTGACCAGTGTCCAGTGACCAGTGACCAGTGACCAGTGACCAGTGACCAGTGACCAGTGACCAGTGACCAGTGACCAGTGACCACTGACCAGTGACCAGTGACCGGGGACCAGTGACTAGCGACCAGTGACCAGTGACCCGTGACATGTGACATGTGACAAGTGACCAGTGACCAGTGACCAGTGACAAGTGACCACTCAGCAGTGACCAGCGGCAGTGACCATTGAACAGCGACAGTGACCATTGACCTGTGACCAGTGACCAGTGACCAGTGACCATTGATCTGTGACCAGTGACCAGTGACCAGTGACCAGTGACCAGTGACCAGTGACCAGTGACCAGTGACCACTGACCAGTGACCAGTGACCGGGGACCAGTGACTAGCGACCAGTGACCAGTGACCCGTGACATGTGACCCGTGACCAGTGACCAGTGACCAGGGCCCAGTGACCAGTCACCAGTCACCATTGACCTGTGACCAGTGACCAGTGACCACTCAGCCGTGACCAGCGACAGTGACCATTGAACAGCGACAGTGACCATTGACCAGTGACCAGTGACCAGTGACCAGTGACCATTGACAAGTGACCAGTGACCAGTGACCATTGACCAGTGACTTGTGACCAGTGACCCGCGACATGTGACTGTGACCAGTGACCACTTACCAGTGACCACAGACCAGTGACCAGTGACCAGTGATCAGTGACCAGTGACTACTGACCAGTGACAAGTGACCAGTGACTTGTGACCAGTGACCAGTGACCTGTGACTTGTAACCAGTGACCAGTGACCAGTGTCCAGTGACCAGTGACCAGTGACCAGTGACCAGTGACCAGTGACCAGTGACCAGTGACCAGTGACCAGTGACCAGTGACCAGTGACCACTGACCAGTGACCAGTGACCGGGGACCAGTGACTAGCGACAAGTGACCAGTCACCCGTGACATGTGACCCGTGACCAGTGACCAGTGACCAGTGACCAGTGACCAGTGACCATTACCCAGTGACCAGTGGCCAGTGACCAGTGACCAGTGACCAGTGAACAGTGACCATTGACCAGTGAGCAGTGACCAGTGACCACTGAGCAGTGACCAGCGACAGTGACCATTGAACAGCGACAGTGACCATTGACCAGTGACCAGTGACCAGTGGCTTGTGACCAGTGACCCGCGACATGTGACTGTGACCAGTTACCACTGACCAGTGACCAGTGACCACAGACCAGTAACAAGTGACCAGTGACCAGTGACCAGTGACCAGTGACCAGTGACCAGTGACCAGTGACCAGTGACCAGTGACCATTGATCTGTGACTAGTGACCAGTGACCAGTGACCAGTGACCACTGACCAGTGACCAGTGACCGGGGACCAGTGACTAGCGACCTGTGACCAGTGACCCGTGACATGTGACCCGTGACCAGTGACCAGTGACCAGGGCCCAGTCACCAGTCACCAGTCACCATTTACCTGTGACCAGTGACCACTGACCACTGACCAGTGACAAGTGACCAGTGACTTGTGGCGAGTGACCAGCGACCTGTGACTTGTGACCAGTGACCAGTGACCAGTGGCCAGTGACCAGTGTCCAGTGAGCACTGACCAGTGGCCAGTGACTAGTGACCCGTGACATGTGACACGTGACCAGTGACCAGTGACCAGTAACCCGCGACATGTGACTGTGACCAGTGACCACTGACCAGTGACCAGTGACCACAGACCAGTGACCAGTGACCAGTGACCAGTGACCAGTGACCAGTGACCAGTGACCAGTGACCAGTGACCATTGATCTGTGACCAGTGACCAGTGACCAGTGACCAGTGACCACTGACCAGTGACCGGGGACCAGTGACTAGCGACCAGTGACCAGTGACCCGTGACATGTGACATGTGACCACTCAGCGGTGACCAGCGGCAGTGACCATTGAACAGCGACAGTGACCATTGACCTGTGACCAGTGACCAGTGACCAGTGACCAGTGACCAGTGACCAGTGACCACTGACCAGTGACCAGTGACCGGGGACCAGTGACTAGCGACCAGTGACCAGTGACCCGTGACATGTGACCCGTGACCAGTGACCAGTGACCAGGGCCCAGTGACCAGTCACCAGTCACCATTGACCTGTGACCAGTGACCAGTGACCACTGACCACTGACCAGTGACAAGTGACCAGTGACTTGTGTCGAGTGACCAGCGACCTGTGACTTGTGACCAGTGACCAGTGACCAGTGGCCAGTGACTAGTGACCCGTGACATGTGACACGTGACCAGTGACCAGTGACCAGTGACCAGTGACCAGTAACCAGTGACCAGTGGCCAGTGACCTGTGACCAGTGACCAGTGACCAGTGACCAGTGAACAGTGACCATTGACCAGTGAGCAGTGACCAGTGACCACTCAGCAGTGACCAGCGACAGTGACCATTGAACAGCGACAGTGACCATTGACCAGTGACCAGTGACCAGTGACCAGTGACCATTGACAAGTGACCAGTGACCAGTGACCATTGACCAGTGACTTGTGACCAGTGACCCGCGACATGTGACTGTGACCAGTGACCACTGACCAGTGACCACAGACCAGTGACCAGTGACCAGTGACCAGTGACCAGTGACCAGTGACCACTGACCAGTGACAAGTGACCAGTGACTTGTGACCAGTGACCAGTGACCTGTGACTTGTGACCAGTGACCAGTGACCAGTGTCCAGTGACCAGTGACCAGTGACCAGTGACCAGTGACTAGTGACCCGTGACATGTGACACGTGACCAGTGACCAGTGACCAGTGACCAGTGACCAGTGACCAGTAACCAGTGACCAGTGGCGCGTGACCTGTGACCAGTGACCAGTGACCAGTGACCAGTGACCAGTGAACAGTGACCATTGACCAGTGAGCAGTGACCGGTGACCACTCAGCAGTGATCAGCGGCAGTGACCATTGAACAGCGACAGTGACCATTGACCTGTGACCAGTGACCAGTGACCAGTGACCATTGATCTGTGCCCAGTGACCAGTGACCAGTGACCAGTGACCAGTGACCAGTGACCACTGACCAGTGACCAGTGACCGGGGACCAGTGACTAGCGACCAGTGACCAGTGACCCGTGACATGTGACCCGTGACCAGTGACCAGTGACCAGGGCCCAGTGACCAGTCACCAGTCACCATTGACCTGTGACCAGTGACCAGTGACCACTCAGCCGTGACCAGCGACAGTGACCATTGAACAGCGACAGTGACCATTGACCAGTGACCAGTGACCAGTGACCAGTGACCATTGACAAGTGACCAGTGACCAGTGACCATTGACCAGTGACTTGTGACCAGTGACCCGCGACATGTGACTGTGACCAGTGACCACTTACCAGTGACCACAGACCAGTGACCAGTGACCAGTGACCAGTGACCAGTGACCACTGACCAGTGACAAGTGACCAGTGACTTGTGACCAGTGACCAGTGACCTGTGACTTGTAACCAGTGACCAGTGACCAGTGTCCAGTGACCAGTGACCAGTGACCAGTGACCAGTGACCAGTGACCAGTGACCAGTGACCAGTGACCAGTGACCAGTGACCAGTGACCAGTGACCACTGACCAGAGACCAGTGACCGGGGACCAGTGACTAGCGACCAGTGACCAGTCACCCGTGACATGTGACCCGTGACCAGTGACCAGTGACCAGTGACCAGTGACCAGTGACCATTAACCAGTGACCAGTGGCCAGTGACCAGTGACCAGTGACCAGTGAACAGTGACCATTGACCAGTGAGCAGTGACCAGTGACCACTGAGCAGTGACCAGCGACAGTGACAATTGAACAGCGACAGTGACCATTGACCAGTGACCAGTGACCAGTGGCTTGTGACCAGTGACCCGCGACATGTGACTGTGACCAGTTACCACTGACCAGTGACCAGTGACCACAGACCAGTAACAAGTGACCAGTGACCAGTGACCAGTGACCAGTGACCAGTGACCAGTGACCAGTGACCAGTGACCAGTGACCATTGATCTGTGACCAGTGACCAGTGACCAGTGACCAGTGACCACTGACCAGTGACCAGTGACCGGGGACCAGTGACTAGCGACCTGTAACCAGTGACCCGTGACATGTGACCCGTGACCAGTGACCAGTGACCACGGCCCAGTCACCAGTCACCAGTCACCATTGACCTGTGACCAGTGACCACTGACCACTGACCAGTGACAAGTGACCAGTGACTTGTGGCGAGTGACCAGCGACCTGTGACTTGTGACCAGTGACCAGTGACCAGTGGCCAGTGACCAGTGTCCAGTGAGCACTGACCAGTGGCCAGTGACTAGTGACCCGTGACATGTGACACGTGACCAGTGACCAGTGACCAGTAACCCGCGACATGTGACTGTGACCAGTGACCACTGACCAGTGACCAGTGACCACAGACCAGTGACCAGTGACCAGTGACCAGTGACCAGTGACCAGTGACCAGTGACCAGTGACCAGTGACCAGTGACCATTGATCTGTGACCAGTGACTAGCGACCAGTGACCCGTGACATGTGACCCGTGACCAGTGACCAGTGACCAGGGCCCAGTCACCAGTCACCAGTCACCATTGACCTGTGACCAGTGACCAGTGACCACTGACCACTGACCAGTGACAAGTGACCAGTGACTTGTGGCGAGTGACCAGCGACCTGTGACTTGTAACCAGTGACCAGTGACCAGTGGCCTGTGACCAGTGTCCAGTGAGCACTGACCAGTGGCCAGTGACTAGTGACCCGTGACATGTGACACGTGACCAGTGACCAGTGACCAGTGACCAGTGACCAGTAACCAGTGACCAGTGGCCAGTGACCTGTGACCAGTGACCAGTGACCAGTGACCAGTGAACAGTGACCATTGACCAGTGAGCAGTGACCAGTGACCACTCAGCCGTGACCAGCGACAGTGACCATTGAACAGCGACAGTGACCATTGACCAGTGACCAGTGACCAGTGACCAGTGACCATTGACAAGTGACCAGTGACCAGTGACCATTGACCAGTGACTTGTGACCAGTGACCCGCGACATGTGACTGTGACCAGTGACCACTTACCAGTGACCACAGACCAGTGACCAGTGACCAGTGACCAGTGACCAGTGACCAGTGACCACTGACCAGTGACAAGTGACCAGTGACTTGTGACCAGTGACCAGTGACCTGTGACTTGTAACCAGTGACCAGTGACCAGTGTCCAGTGACCAGTGACCAGTGACCAGTGACCAGTGGCCAGTGACCTGTGACCAGTGACCAGTGACCAGTGACCAGTGAACAGTGACCATTGACCAGTGAGCAGTGACCAGTGACCACTCAGCCGTGACCAGCGACAGTGACCATTGAACAGCGACAGTGACCATTGACCAGTGACCAGTGACCAGTGACCAGTGACCATTGACAAGTGACCAGTGACCAGTGTCCATTGACCAGTGACTTGTGACCAGTGACCCGCGACATGTGACTGTGACCAGTGACCACTTACCAGTGACCACAGACCAGTGACCAGTGACCAGTGACCAGTGACCAGTGACCACTGACCAGTGACAAGTGACCAGTGACTTGTGACCAGTGACCAGTGACCTGTGACTTGTAACCAGTGACCAGTGACCAGTGTCCAGTGACCAGTGACCAGTGACCAGTGACCAGTGACCAGTGACCAGTGACCAGTGACCAGTGACCAGTGACCAGTGACCAGTGACCGGGGACCAGTGACTAGCGACCAGTGACCAGTCACCCGTGACATGTGACCCGTGACCAGTGACCAGTGACCAGTGACCAGTGACCAGTGACCATTAACCAGTGACCAGTGGCCAGTGACCAGTGACCAGTGACCAGTGAACAGTGACCATTGACCAGTGAGCAGTGACCAGTGACCACTGAGCAGTGACCAGCGACAGTGACCATTGAACAGCGACAGTGACCATTGACCAGTGACCAGTGACCAGTGACTTGTGACCAGTGACCCGCGACATGTGACTGTGACGAGTTACCACTGACCAGTGACCAGTGACCACAGACCAGTAACAAGTGACCAGTGACCAGTGACCAGTGACCAGTGACAAGTGACCAGTGACCAGTGACCAGTGACCAGTGACCAGTGACCATTGATCTGTGACCAGTGACCAGTGACCAGTGACCAGTGACCACTGACCAGTGACCAGTGACCGGGGACCAGTGACTAGCGACCTGTGACCAGTGACCCGTGACATGTGACCCGTGACCAGTGACCAGTGACCAGGGCCCAGTCACCAGTCACCAGTCACCATTGACCTGTGACCAGTGACCACTGACCACTGACCAGTGACAAGTGACCAGTGACTTGTGGCGAGTGACCAGCGACCTGTGACTTGTGACCAGTGACCAGTGACCAGTGGCCAGTGACCAGTGTCCAGTGAGCACTGACCAGTGGCCAGTGACTAGTGACCCGTGACATGTGACACGTGACCAGTGACCAGTGACCAGTAACCCGCGACATGTGACTGTGACCAGTGACCACTGACCAGTGACCAGTGACCACAGACCAGTGACCAGTGACCAGTGACCAGTGACCAGTGACCAGTGACCAGTGACCAGTGACCAGTGACCATTGATCTGTGACCAGTGACCAGTGACCAGTGACCAGTGACCACTGACCAGTGACCGGGGACCAGTGACTAGCGACCAGTGACCAGTGACCCGTGACATGTGACATGTGACAAGTGACCAGTGACCAGTGACCAGTGACAAGTGACCACTCAGCAGTGACCAGCGGCAGTGACCATTGAACAGCGACAGTGACCATTGACCTGTGACCAGTGACCAGTGACCAGTGACCATTGATCTGTGACCAGTGACCAGTGACCAGTGACCAGTGACCAGTGACCAGTGACCACTGATCAGTGACCAGTGACCGGGGACCAGTGACTAGCGACCAGTGACCAGTGACCCGTGACATGTGACCCGTGACCAGTGACCAGTGACCAGGGCCCAGTGACCAGTCACCAGTCACCATTGACCTGTGACCAGTGACCAGTGACCACTCAGCCGTGACCAGCGACAGTGACCATTGAACAGCGACAGTGACCATTGACCAGTGACCAGTGACCAGTGACCAGTGACCATTGACAAGTGACCAGTGACCAGTGACCATTGACCAGTGACTTGTGACCAGTGACCCGCGACATGTGAATGTGACCAGTGACCACCTACCAGTGACCACAGACCAGTGACCAGTGACCAGTGACCAGTGACCACTGACCAGTGACAAGTGACCAGTGACTTGTGACCAGTGACCAGTGACCTGTGACTTGTAACCAGTGACCAGTGACCAGTGTCCAGTGACCAGTGACCAGTGACCAGTGACCAGTGACCAGTGACCAGTGACCAGTGACCAGTGACCAGTGACCAGTGACCACTGACCAGTGACCAGTGACCGGGGACCAGTGACTAGCGACCAGTGACCAGTCACCCGTGACATGTGACCCGTGACCAGTGACCAGTGACCAGTGACCAGTGACCAGTGGCCATTACCCAGTGACCAGTGGCCAGTGACCAGTGACCAGTGACCAGTGAACAGTGACCATTGACCAGTGAGCAGTGACCAGTGACCACTGAGCAGTGACCAGCGACAGTGACCATTGAACAGCGACAGTGACCATTGACCAGTGACCAGTGACCAGTGGCTTGTGACCAGTGACCCGCGACATGTGACTGTGACCAGTTACCACTGACCAGTGACCAGTGACCACAGACCAGTAACAAGTGACCAGTGACCAGTGACCAGTGACCAGTGACCAGTGACCAGTGACCAGTGACCAGTGACCAGTGACCAGTGACCATTGATCTGTGACCAGTGACCAGTGACCAGTGACCAGTGACCACTGACCAGTGACCAGTGACCGGGGACCAGTGACTAGCGACCTGTGACCAGTGACCCGTGACATGTGACCCGTGACCAGTGACCAGTGACCAGGGCCCAGTCACCAGTCACCAGTCACCATTGACCTGTGACCAGTGACCACTGACCACTGACCAGTGACAAGTGACCAGTGACTTGTGGCGAGTGACCAGCGACCTGTGACTTGTGACCAGTGACCAGTGACCAGTGGCCAGTGACCAGTGTCCAGTGAGCACTGACCAGTGGCCAGTGACTAGTGACCCGTGACATGTGACACGTGACCAGTGACCAGTGACCAGTAACCCGCGACATGTGACTGTGACCAGTGACCACTGACCAGTGACCAGTGACCACAGACCAGTGACCAGTGACCAGTGACCAGTGACCAGTGACCAGTGACCAGTGACCAGTGACCAGTGACCAGTGACCATTGATCTATGACCAGTGACCAGTGACCAGTGACCAGTGACCACTGACCAGTGACCAGTGACCGGGGACCAGTGACTAGCGACCAGTGACCAGTGACCCGTGACATGTGACCCGTGACCAGTGACCAGTGACCAGGGCCCAGTGACCAGTCACCAGTCACCATTGACCTGTGACCAGTGACCAGTGACCACTGACCACTGACCAGTGACAAGTGACCAGTGACTTGTGTCGAGTGACCAGCGACCTGTGACTTGTGACCAGTGACCAGTGACCAGTGGCCAGTGACTAGTGACCCGTGACATGTGACACGTGACCAGTGACCAGTGACCAGTGACCAGTGACCAGTAACCAGTGACCAGTGGCCAGTGACCTGTGACCAGTGACCAGTGACCAGTGACCAGTGACCATTGATCTGTGCCCAGTGACCAGTGACCAGTGACCAGTGACCAGTGACCAGTGACCACTGACCAGTGACCAGTGACCGGGGACCAGTGACTAGCGACCAGTGACCAGTGACCCGTGACATGTGACCCGTGACCAGTGACCAGTGACCAGGGCCCAGTCACCAGTCACCAGTCACCATTGACCTGTGACCAGTGACCACTGACCACTGACCAGTGACAAGTGACCAGTGACTTGTGGCGAGTGACCAGCGACCTGTGACTTGTGACCAGTGACCAGTGACCAGTGGCCAGTGACCAGTGTCCAGTGAGCACTGACCAGTGGCCAGTGACTAGTGACCCGTGACATGTGACACGTGACCAGTGACCAGTGACCAGTAACCCGCGACATGTGACTGTGACCAGTGACCACTGACCAGTGACCAGTGACCACAGACCAGTGACCAGTGACCAGTGGCCTGTGACCAGTGTCCAGTGAGCACTGACCAGTGGCCAGTGACTAGTGACCCGTGACATGTGACACGTGACCAGTGACCAGTGACCAGTGACCAGTGACCAGTAACCAGTGACCAGTGGCCAGTGACCTGTGACCAGTGACCAGTGACCAGTGACCAGTGAACAGTGACCATTGACCAGTGAGCAGTGACCAGTGACCACTCAGCCGTGACCAGCGACAGTGACCATTGAACAGCGACAGTGACCATTGACCAGTGACCAGTGACCAGTGACCAGTGACCATTGACAAGTGACCAGTGACCAGTGACCATTGACCAGTGACTTGTGACCAGTGACCCGCGACATGTGACTGTGACCAGTGACCACTTACCAGTGACCACAGACCAGTGACCAGTGACCAGTGACCAGTGACCAGTGACCACTGACCAGTGACAAGTGACCAGTGACTTGTGACCAGTGACCAGTGACCTGTGACTTGTAACCAGTGACCAGTGACCAGTGTCCAGTGACCAGTGACCAGTGACCAGTGACCAGTGGCCAGTGACCTGTGACCAGTGACCAGTGACCAGTGACCAGTGAACAGTGACCATTGACCAGTGAGCAGTGACCAGTGACCACTCAGCCGTGACCAGCGACAGTGACCATTGAACAGCGACAGTGACCATTGACCAGTGACCAGTGACCAGTGACCAGTGACCATTGACAAGTGACCAGTGACCAGTGACCATTGACCAGTGACTTGTGACCAGTGACCCGCGACATGTGACTGTGACCAGTGACCACTTACCAGTGACCACAGACCAGTGACCAGTGACCAGTGACCAGTGACCAGTGACCACTGACCAGTGACAAGTGACCAGTGACTTGTGACCAGTGACCAGTGACCTGTGACTTGTAACCAGTGACCAGTGACCAGTGTCCAGTGACCAGTGACCAGTGACCAGTGACCAGTGACCAGTGACCAGTGACCAGTGACCAGTGACCAGTGACCAGTGACCAGTGACCAGTGACCGGGGACCAGTGACTAGCGACCAGTGACCAGTCACCCGTGACATGTGACCCGTGACCAGTGACCAGTGACCAGTGACCAGTGACCAGTGACCATTAACCAGTGACCAGTGGCCAGTGACCAGTGACCAGTGACCAGTGAACAGTGACCATTGACCAGTGAGCAGTGACCAGTGACCACTGAGCAGTGACCAGCGACAGTGACCATTGAACAGCGACAGTGACCATTGACCAGTGACCAGTGACCAGTGACTTGTGACCAGTGACCCGCGACATGTGACTGTGACGAGTTACCACTGACCAGTGACCAGTGACCACAGACCAGTAACAAGTGACCAGTGACCAGTGACCAGTGACCAGTGACAAGTGACCAGTGACCAGTGACCAGTGACCAGTGACCAGTGACCATTGATCTGTGACCAGTGACCAGTGACCAGTGACCAGTGACCACTGACCAGTGACCAGTGACCGGGGACCAGTGACTAGCGACCTGTGACCAGTGACCCGTGACATGTGACCCGTGACCAGTGACCAGTGACCAGGGCCCAGTCACCAGTCACCAGTCACCATTGACCTGTGACCAGTGACCACTGACCACTGACCAGTGACAAGTGACCAGTGACTTGTGGCGAGTGACCAGCGACCTGTGACTTGTGACCAGTGACCAGTGACCAGTGGCCAGTGACCAGTGTCCAGTGAGCACTGACCAGTGGCCAGTGACTAGTGACCCGTGACATGTGACACGTGACCAGTGACCAGTGACCAGTAACCCGCGACATGTGACTGTGACCAGTGACCACTGACCAGTGACCAGTGACCACAGACCAGTGACCAGTGACCAGTGACCAGTGACCAGTGACCAGTGACCAGTGACCAGTGACCAGTGACCATTGATCTGTGACCAGTGACCAGTGACCAGTGACCAGTGACCACTGACCAGTGACCGGGGACCAGTGACTAGCGACCAGTGACCAGTGACCCGTGACATGTGACATGTGACAAGTGACCAGTGACCAGTGACCAGTGACAAGTGACCACTCAGCAGTGACCAGCGGCAGTGACCATTGAACAGTGACCAGTGACCAGTGACCATTGATCTGTGACCAGTGACCAGTGACCAGTGACCAGTGACCAGTGACCAGTGACCACTGATCAGTGACCAGTGACCGGGGACCAGTGACTAGCGACCAGTGACCAGTGACCCGTGACATGTGACCCGTGACCAGTGACCAGTGACCAGGGCCCAGTGACCAGTCACCAGTCACCATTGACCTGTGACCAGTGACCAGTGACCACTCAGCCGTGACCAGCGACAGTGACCATTGAACAGCGACAGTGACCATTGACCAGTGACCAGTGACCAGTGACCAGTGACCATTGACAAGTGACCAGTGACCAGTGACCATTGACCAGTGACTTGTGACCAGTGACCCGCGACATGTGAATGTGACCAGTGACCACCTACCAGTGACCACAGACCAGTGACCAGTGACCAGTGACCAGTGACCACTGACCAGTGACAAGTGACCAGTGACTTGTGACCAGTGACCAGTGACCTGTGACCTGTGACTTGTAACCAGTGACCAGTGACCAGTGTCCAGTGACCAGTGACCAGTGACCAGTGACCAGTGGCCAGTGACCTGTGACCAGTGACCAGTGACCAGTGACCAGTGAACAGTGACCATTGACCAGTGAGCAGTGACCAGTGACCACTCAGCCGTGACCAGCGACAGTGACCATTGAACAGCGACAGTGACCATTGACCAGTGACCAGTGACCAGTGACCAGTGACCATTGACAAGTGACCAGTGACCAGTGACCATTGACCAGTGACTTGTGACCAGTGACCCGCGACATGTGACTGTGACCAGTGACCACTTACCAGTGACCACAGACCAGTGACCAGTGACCAGTGACCAGTGACCAGTGACCACTGACCAGTGACAAGTGACCAGTGACTTGTGACCAGTGACCAGTGACCTGTGACTTGTAACCAGTGACCAGTGACCAGTGTCCAGTGACCAGTGACCAGTGACCAGTGACCAGTGACCAGTGACCAGTGACCAGTGACCAGTGACCAGTGACCAGTGACCAGTGACCAGTGACCGGGGACCAGTGACTAGCGACCAGTGACCAGTCACCCGTGACATGTGACCCGTGACCAGTGACCAGTGACCAGTGACCAGTGACCAGTGACCATTAACCAGTGACCAGTGGCCAGTGACCAGTGACCAGTGACCAGTGAACAGTGACCATTGACCAGTGAGCAGTGACCAGTGACCACTGAGCAGTGACCAGCGACAGTGACCATTGAACAGCGACAGTGACCATTGACCAGTGACCAGTGACCAGTGACTTGTGACCAGTGACCCGCGACATGTGACTGTGACGAGTTACCACTGACCAGTGACCAGTGACCACAGACCAGTAACAAGTGACCAGTGACCAGTGACCAGTGACCAGTGACAAGTGACCAGTGACCAGTGACCAGTGACCAGTGACCAGTGACCATTGATCTGTGACCAGTGACCAGTGACCAGTGACCAGTGACCACTGACCAGTGACCAGTGACCGGGGACCAGTGACTAGCGACCTGTGACCAGTGACCCGTGACATGTGACCCGTGACCAGTGACCAGTGACCAGGGCCCAGTCACCAGTCACCAGTCACCATTGACCTGTGACCAGTGACCACTGACCACTGACCAGTGACAAGTGACCAGTGACTTGTGGCGAGTGACCAGCGACCTGTGACTTGTGACCAGTGACCAGTGACCAGTGGCCAGTGACCAGTGTCCAGTGAGCACTGACCAGTGGCCAGTGACTAGTGACCCGTGACATGTGACACGTGACCAGTGACCAGTGACCAGTAACCCGCGACATGTGACTGTGACCAGTGACCACTGACCAGTGACCAGTGACCACAGACCAGTGACCAGTGACCAGTGACCAGTGACCAGTGACCAGTGACCAGTGACCAGTGACCAGTGACCATTGATCTGTGACCAGTGACCAGTGACCAGTGACCAGTGACCACTGACCAGTGACCGGGGACCAGTGACTAGCGACCAGTGACCAGTGACCCGTGACATGTGACATGTGACAAGTGACCAGTGACCAGTGACCAGTGACAAGTGACCACTCAGCAGTGACCAGCGGCAGTGACCATTGAACAGTGACCAGTGACCAGTGACCATTGATCTGTGACCAGTGACCAGTGACCAGTGACCAGTGACCAGTGACCAGTGACCACTGATCAGTGACCAGTGACCGGGGACCAGTGACTAGCGACCAGTGACCAGTGACCCGTGACATGTGACCCGTGACCAGTGACCAGTGACCAGGGCCCAGTGACCAGTCACCAGTCACCATTGACCTGTGACCAGTGACCAGTGACCACTCAGCCGTGACCAGCGACAGTGACCATTGAACAGCGACAGTGACCATTGACCAGTGACCAGTGACCAGTGACCAGTGACCATTGACAAGTGACCAGTGACCAGTGACCATTGACCAGTGACTTGTGACCAGTGACCCGCGACATGTGAATGTGACCAGTGACCACCTACCAGTGACCACAGACCAGTGACCAGTGACCAGTGACCAGTGACCACTGACCAGTGACAAGTGACCAGTGACTTGTGACCAGTGACCAGTGACCTGTGACTTGTAACCAGTGACCAGTGACCAGTGTCCAGTGACCAGTGACCAGTGACCAGTGACCAGTGACCAGTGACCAGTGACCAGTGACCAGTGACCAGTGACCAGTGACCACTGACCAGTGACCAGTGACCGGGGACCAGTGACTAGCGACCAGTGACCAGTCACCCGTGACATGTGACCCGTGACCAGTGACCAGTGACCAGTGACCAGTGACCAGTGGCCATTACCCAGTGACCAGTGGCCAGTGACCAGTGACCAGTGACCAGTGACCAGTGAACAGTGACCATTGACCAGTGAGCAGTGACCAGTGACCACTGAGCAGTGACCAGCGACAGTGACCATTGAACAGCGACAGTGACCATTGACCAGTGACCAGTGACCAGTGGCTTGTGACCAGTGACCCGCGACATGTGACTGTGACCAGTTACCACTGACCAGTGACCAGTGACCACAGACCAGTAACAAGTGACCAGTGACCAGTGACCAGTGACCAGTGACCAGTGACCAGTGACCAGTGACCAGTGACCAGTGACCAGTGACCATTGATCTGTGACCAGTGACCAGTGACCAGTGACCAGTGACCACTGACCAGTGACCAGTGACCGGGGACCAGTGACTAGCGACCTGTGACCAGTGACCCGTGACATGTGACCCGTGACCAGTGACCAGTGACCAGGGCCCAGTCACCAGTCACCAGTCACCATTGACCTGTGACCAGTGACCACTGACCACTGACCAGTGACAAGTGACCAGTGACTTGTGGCGAGTGACCAGCGACCTGTGACTTGTGACCAGTGACCAGTGACCAGTGGCCAGTGACCAGTGTCCAGTGAGCACTGACCAGTGGCCAGTGACTAGTGACCCGTGACATGTGACACGTGACCAGTGACCAGTGACCAGTAACCCGCGACATGTGACTGTGACCAGTGACCACTGACCAGTGACCAGTGACCACAGACCAGTGACCAGTGACCAGTGACCAGTGACCAGTGACCAGTGACCAGTGACCAGTGACCAGTGACCAGTGACCATTGATCTGTGACCAGTGACCAGTGACCAGTGACCAGTGACCACTGACCAGTGACCAGTGACCGGGGACCAGTGACTAGCGACCAGTGACCAGTGACCCGTGACATGTGACCCGTGACCAGTGACCAGTGACCAGGGCCCAGTGACCAGTCACCAGTCACCATTGACCTGTGACCAGTGACCAGTGACCACTGACCACTGACCAGTGACAAGTGACCAGTGACTTGTGTCGAGTGACCAGCGACCTGTGACTTGTGACCAGTGACCAGTGACCAGTGGCCAGTGACTAGTGACCCGTGACATGTGACACGTGACCAGTGACCAGTGACCAGTGACCAGTGACCAGTAACCAGTGACCAGTGGCCAGTGACCTGTGACCAGTGACCAGTGACCAGTGACCAGTGACCATTGATCTGTGCCCAGTGACCAGTGACCAGTGACCAGTGACCAGTGACCAGTGACCACTGACCAGTGACCAGTGACCGGGGACCAGTGACTAGCGACCAGTGACCAGTGACCCGTGACATGTGACCCGTGACCAGTGACCAGTGACCAGGGCCCAGTGACCAGTCACCAGTCACCATTGACCTGTGACCAGTGACCAGTGACCACTCAGCCGTGACCAGCGACAGTGACCATTGAACAGCGACAGTGACCATTGACCAGTGACCAGTGACCAGTGACCAGTGACCATTGACAAGTGACCAGTGACCAGTGACCATTGACCAGTGACTTGTGACCAGTGACCCGCGACATGTGACTGTGACCAGTGACCACTTACCAGTGACCACAGACCAGTGACCAGTGACCAGTGACCAGTGACCAGTGACCACTGACCAGTGACAAGTGACCAGTGACTTGTGACCAGTGACCAGTGACCTGTGACTTGTAACCAGTGACCAGTGACCAGTGTCCAGTGACCAGTGACCAGTGACCAGTGACCAGTGACCAGTGACCAGTGACCAGTGACCAGTGACGAGTGACCAGTGACCAGTGACCAGTGACCAGTGACCACTGACCAGTGACCAGTGACCGGGGACCAGTGACTAGCGACCAGTGACCAGTCACCCGTGACATGTGACCCGTGACCAGTGACCAGTGACCAGTGACCAGTGACCAGTGACCATTAACCAGTGACCAGTGGCCAGTGACCAGTGAGCAGTGACCAGTGAACAGTGACCATTGACCAGTGAGCAGTGACCAGTGACCACTGAGCAGTGACCAGCGACAGTGACAATTGAACAGCGACAGTGACCATTGACCAGTGACCAGTGACCAGTGGCTTGTGACCAGTGACCCGCGACATGTGACTGTGACCAGTTACCACTGACCAGTGACCAGTGACCACAGACCAGTAACAAGTGACCAGTGACCAGTGACCAGTGACCAGTGACCAGTGACCAGTGACCAGTGACCAGTGACCAGTGACCAGTGACCATTGATCTGTGACCAGTGACCAGTGACCAGTGACCAGTGACCACTGACCAGTGACCAGTGACCGGGGACCAGTGACTAGCGACCTGTAACCAGTGACCCGTGACATGTGACCCGTGACCAGTGACCAGTGACCAGGGCCCAGTCACCAGTCACCAGTCACCATTGACCTGTGACCAGTGACCACTGACCACTGACCAGTGACAAGTGACCAGTGACTTGTGGCGAGTGACCAGCGACCTGTGACTTGTGACCAGTGACCAGTGACTAGTGGCCAGTGACCAGTGTCCAGTGAGCACTGACCAGTGGCCAGTGACTAGTGACCCGTGACATGTGACACGTGACCAGTGACCAGTGACCAGTAACCCGCGACATGTGACTGTGACCAGTGACCACTGACCAGTGACCAGTGACCACAGACCAGTGACCAGTGACCAGTGGCCTGTGACCAGTGTCCAGTGAGCACTGACCAGTGGCCAGTGACTAGTGACCCGTGACATGTGACACGTGACCAGTGACCAGTGACCAGTGACCAGTGACCAGTAACCAGTGACCAGTGGCCAGTGACCTGTGACCAGTGACCAGTGACCAGTGACCAGTGAACAGTGACCATTGACCAGTGAGCAGTGACCAGTGACCACTCAGCCGTGACCAGCGACAGTGACCATTGAACAGCGACAGTGACCATTGACCAGTGACCAGTGACCAGTGACCAGTGACCATTGACAAGTGACCAGTGACCAGTGACCATTGACCAGTGACTTGTGACCAGTGACCCGCGACATGTGACTGTGACCAGTGACCACTTACCAGTGACCACAGACCAGTGACCAGTGACCAGTGACCAGTGACCAGTGACCACTGACCAGTGACAAGTGACCAGTGACTTGTGACCAGTGACCAGTGACCTGTGACTTGTAACCAGTGACCAGTGACCAGTGTCCAGTGACCAGTGACCAGTGACCAGTGACCAGTGGCCAGTGACCTGTGACCAGTGACCAGTGACCAGTGACCAGTGAACAGTGACCATTGACCAGTGAGCAGTGACCAGTGACCACTCAGCCGTGACCAGCGACAGTGACCATTGAACAGCGACAGTGACCATTGACCAGTGACCAGTGACCAGTGACCAGTGACCATTGACAAGTGACCAGTGACCAGTGACCATTGACCAGTGACTTGTGACCAGTGACCCGCGACATGTGACTGTGACCAGTGACCACTTACCAGTGACCACAGACCAGTGACCAGTGACCAGTGACCAGTGACCAGTGACCACTGACCAGTGACAAGTGACCAGTGACTTGTGACCAGTGACCAGTGACCTGTGACTTGTAACCAGTGACCAGTGACCAGTGTCCAGTGACCAGTGACCAGTGACCAGTGACCAGTGACCAGTGACCAGTGACCAGTGACCAGTGACCAGTGACCAGTGACCACTGACCAGTGACCAGTGACCGGGGACCAGTGACTAGCGACCAGTGACCAGTCACCCGTGACATGTGACCCGTGACCAGTGACCAGTGACCAGTGACCAGTGACCAGTGACCATTAACCAGTGACCAGTGGCCAGTGACCAGTGACCAGTGACCAGTGAACAGTGACCATTGACCAGTGAGCAGTGACCAGTGACCACTGAGCAGTGACCAGCGACAGTGACCATTGAACAGCGACAGTGACCATTGACCAGTGACCAGTGACCAGTGACTTGTGACCAGTGACCCGCGACATGTGACTGTGACGAGTTACCACTGACCAGTGACCAGTGACCACAGACCAGTAACAAGTGACCAGTGACCAGTGACCAGTGACCAGTGACAAGTGACCAGTGACCAGTGACCAGTGACCAGTGACCAGTGACCATTGATCTGTGACCAGTGACCAGTGACCAGTGACCAGTGACCACTGACCAGTGACCAGTGACCGGGGACCAGTGACTAGCGACCTGTGACCAGTGACCCGTGACATGTGACCCGTGACCAGTGACCAGTGACCAGGGCCCAGTCACCAGTCACCAGTCACCATTGACCTGTGACCAGTGACCACTGACCACTGACCAGTGACAAGTGACCAGTGACTTGTGGCGAGTGACCAGCGACCTGTGACTTGTGACCAGTGACCAGTGACCAGTGGCCAGTGACCAGTGTCCAGTGAGCACTGACCAGTGGCCAGTGACTAGTGACCCGTGACATGTGACACGTGACCAGTGACCAGTGACCAGTAACCCGCGACATGTGACTGTGACCAGTGACCACTGACCAGTGACCAGTGACCACAGACCAGTGACCAGTGACCAGTGACCAGTGACCAGTGACCAGTGACCAGTGACCAGTGACCATTGATCTGTGACCAGTGACCAGTGACCAGTGACCAGTGACCACTGACCAGTGACCGGGGACCAGTGACTAGCGACCAGTGACCAGTGACCCGTGACATGTGACATGTGACAAGTGACCAGTGACCAGTGACCAGTGACAAGTGACCACTCAGCAGTGACCAGCGGCAGTGACCATTGAACAGCGACAGTGACCATTGACCTGTGACCAGTGACCAGTGACCAGTGACCATTGATCTGTGACCAGTGACCAGTGACCAGTGACCAGTGACCAGTGACCAGTGACCAGTGACCACTGATCAGTGACCAGTGACCGGGGACCAGTGACTAGCGACCAGTGACCAGTGACCCGTGACATGTGACCCGTGACCAGTGACCAGTGACCAGGGCCCAGTGACCAGTCACCAGTCACCATTGACCTGTGACCAGTGACCAGTGACCACTCAGCCGTGACCAGCGACAGTGACCATTGAACAGCGACAGTGACCATTGACCAGTGACCAGTGACCAGTGACCAGTGACCATTGACAAGTGACCAGTGACCAGTGACCATTGACCAGTGACTTGTGACCAGTGACCCGCGACATGTGAATGTGACCAGTGACCACCTACCAGTGACCACAGACCAGTGACCAGTGACCAGTGACCAGTGACCACTGACCAGTGACAAGTGACCAGTGACTTGTGACCAGTGACCAGTGACCTGTGACTTGTAACCAGTGACCAGTGACCAGTGTCCAGTGACCAGTGACCAGTGACCAGTGACCAGTGACCAGTGACCAGTGACCAGTGACCAGTGACCAGTGACCACTGACCAGTGACCAGTGACCGGGGACCAGTGACTAGCGACCAGTGACCAGTCACCCGTGACATGTGACCCGTGACCAGTGACCAGTGACCAGTGACCAGTGACCAGTGGCCATTACCCAGTGACCAGTGGCCAGTGACCAGTGACCAGTGACCAGTGAACAGTGACCATTGACCAGTGAGCAGTGACCAGTGACCACTGAGCAGTGACCAGCGACAGTGACCATTGAACAGCGACAGTGACCATTGACCAGTGACCAGTGACCAGTGGCTTGTGACCAGTGACCCGCGACATGTGACTGTGACCAGTTACCACTGACCAGTGACCAGTGACCACAGACCAGTAACAAGTGACGAGTGACCAGTGACCAGTGACCAGTGACCAGTGACCAGTGACCAGTGACCAGTGACCAGTGACCAGTGACCATTGATCTGTGACCAGTGACCAGTGACCAGTGACCAGTGACCACTGACCAGTGACCAGTGACCGGGGACCAGTGACTAGCGACCTGTGACCAGTGACCCGTGACATGTGACCCGTGACCAGTGACCAGTGACCAGGGCCCAGTCACCAGTCACCAGTCACCATTGACCTGTGACCAGTGACCACTGACCACTGACCAGTGACAAGTGACCAGTGACTTGTGGCGAGTGACCAGCGACCTGTGACTTGTGACCAGTGACCAGTGACCAGTGGCCAGTGGCCAGTGTCCAGTGAGCACTGACCAGTGGCCAGTGACTAGTGACCCGTGACATGTGACACGTGACCAGTGACCAGTGACCAGTAACCCGCGACATGTGACTGTGACCAGTGACCACTGACCAGTGACCAGTGACCACAGACTAGTGACCAGTGACCAGTGACCAGTGACCAGTGACCAGTGACCAGTGACCAGTGACCAGTGACCAGTGACCATTGATCTGTGACCAGTGACCAGTGACCAGTGACCAGTGACCACTGACCAGTGACCAGTGACCGGGGACCAGTGACTAGCGACCAGTGACCAGTGACCCGTGACATGTGACCCGTGACCAGTGACCAGTGACCAGGGCCCAGTGACCAGTCACCAGTCACCATTGACCTGTGACCAGTGACCAGTGACCACTGACCACTGACCAGTGACAAGTGACCAGTGACTTGTGTCGAGTGACCAGCGACCTGTGACTTGTGACCAGTGACCAGTGACCAGTGGCCAGTGACTAGTGACCCGTGACATGTGACACGTGACCAGTGACCAGTGACCAGTGACCAGTGACCAGTAACCAGTGACCAGTGGCCAGTGACCTGTGACCAGTGACCAGTGACCAGTGACCAGTGAACAGTGACCATTGACCAGTGAGCAGTGACCAGTGACCACTCAGCAGTGACCAGCGACAGTGACCATTGAACAGCGACAGTGACCATTGACCAGTGACCAGTGACCAGTGACCAGTGACCATTGACAAGTGACCAGTGACCAGTGACCATTGACCAGTGACTTGTGACCAGTGACCCGCGACATGTGACTGTGACCAGTGACCACTGACCAGTGACCACAGACCAGTGACCAGTGACCAGTGACCAGTGACCAGTGACCAGTGACCAGTGACCAGTGACCACTGACCAGTGACAAGTGACCAGTGACTTGTGACCAGTGACCAGTGACCTGTGACTTGTGACCAGTGACCAGTGTCCAGTGTCCAGTGACCAGTGACCAGTGACCAGTGACCAGTGACTAGTGACCCGTGACATGTGACACGTGACCAGTGACCAGTGACCAGTGACCAGTGACCAGTGACCAGTAACCAGTGACCAGTGGCCAGTGACCTGTGACCAGTGACCAGTGACCAGTGACCAGTGACCAGTGAACAGTGACCATTGACCAGTGAGCAGTGACCGGTGACCACTCAGCAGTGATCAGCGGCAGTGACCATTGAACAGCGACAGTGACCATTGACCTGTGACCAGTGACCAGTGACCAGTGACCATTGATCTGTGCCCAGTGACCAGTGACCAGTGACCAGTGACCAGTGACCAGTGACCACTGACCAGTGACCAGTGACCGGGGACCAGTGACTAGCGACCAGTGACCAGTGACCCGTGACATGTGACCCGTGACCAGTGACCAGTGACCAGGGCCCAGTGACCAGTCACCAGTCACCATTGACCTGTGACCAGTGACCAGTGACCACTCAGCCGTGACCAGCGACAGTGACCATTGAACAGCGACAGTGACCATTGACCAGTGACCAGTGACCAGTGACCAGTGACCATTGACAAGTGACCAGTGACCAGTGACCATTGACCAGTGACTTGTGACCAGTGACCCGCGACATGTGAATGTGACCAGTGACCACTTACCAGTGACCACAGACCAGTGACCAGTGACCAGTGACTAGTGACCACTGACCAGTGACAAGTGACCAGTGACTTGTGACCAGTGACCAGTGACCTGTGACTTGTAACCAGTGACCAGTGACCAGTGTCCAGTGACCAGTGACCAGTGACCAGTGACCAGTGACCAGTGACCAGTGACCAGTGACCAGTGACCAGTGACCAGTGACCAGTGACCAGTGACCAGTGACCACTGACCAGTGACCAGTGACCGGGGACCAGTGACTAGCGACCAGTGACCAGTCACCCGTGACATGTGACCCGTGACCAGTGACCAGTGACCAGTGACCAGTGACCAGTGGCCATTACCCAGTGACCAGTGGCCAGTGACCAGTGACCAGTGACCAGTGAACAGTGACCATTGACCAGTGAGCAGTGACCAGTGACCACTGAGCAGTGACCAGCGACAGTGACCATTGAACAGCGACAGTGACCATTGACCAGTGACCAGTGACCAGTGGCTTGTGACCAGTGACCCGCGACATGTGACTGTGACCAGTTACCACTGACCAGTGACCAGTGACCACAGACCAGTAACAAGTGACCAGTGACCAGTGACCAGTGACCAGTGACCAGTGACCAGTGACCAGTGACCAGTGACCAGTGACCATTGATCTGTGACCAGTGACCAGTGACCAGTGACCAGTGACCACTGACCAGTGACCAGTGACCGGGGACCAGTGACTAGCGACCTGTGACCAGTGACCCGTGACATGTGACCCGTGACCAGTGACCAGTGACCAGGGCCCAGTCACCAGTCACCAGTCACCATTGACCTGTGACCAGTGACCACTGACCACTGACCAGTGACAAGTGACCAGTGACTTGTGGCGAGTGACCAGCGACCTGTGACTTGTGACCAGTGACCAGTGACCAGTGGCCAGTGACCAGTGTCCAGTGAGCACTGACCAGTGGCCAGTGACTAGTGACCCGTGACATGTGACACGTGACCAGTGACCAGTGACCAGTAACCCGCGACATGTGACTGTGACCAGGGACCACTGACCAGTGACCAGTGACCACAGACCAGTGACCAGTGACCAGTGACCAGTGACCAGTGACCAGTGACCAGTGACCAGTGACCAGTGACCAGTGACCAGTGACCATTGATCTGTGACCAGTGACCAGTGACCAGTGACCAGTGACCACTGACCAGTGACCGGGGACCAGTGACTAGCGACCAGTGACCAGTGACCCGTGACATGTGACATGTGACCACTCAGCAGTGACCAGCGGCAGTGACCATTGAACAGCGACAGTGACCATTGACCTGTGACCAGTGACCAGTGACCAGTGACCATTGATCTGTGACCAGTGACCAGTGACCAGTGACCAGTGACCAGTGACCAGTGACCACTGACCAGTGACCAGTGACCGGGGACCAGTGACTAGCGACCAGTGACCAGTGACCCGTGACATGTGACCCGTGACCAGTGACCAGTGACCAGGGCCCAGTGACCAGTCACCAGTCACCATTGACCTGTGACCAGTGACCAGTGACCACTGACCACTGACCAGTGACAAGTGACCAGTGACTTGTGTCGAGTGACCAGCGACCTGTGACTTGTGACCAGTGACCAGTGACCAGTGGCCAGTGACTAGTGACCCGTGACATGTGACACGTGACCAGTGACCAGTGACCAGTGACCAGTGACCAGAGACCAGTGACCAGTGACCAGTGGCCAGTGACCTGTGACCAGTGACCAGTGACCAGTGACCAGTGAACAGTGACCATTGACCAGTGAGCAGTGACCAGTGACCACTCAGCAGTGACCAGCGACAGTGACCATTGAACAGCGACAGTGACCATTGACCAGTGACCAGTGACCAGTGACCACTGACCAGTGACAAGTGACCAGTGACTTGTGACCAGTGACCCGCGACATGTGACTGTGACCAGTGACCACTGACCAGTGACCACAGACCAGTGACCAGTGACCAGTGACCAGTGACCAGTGACCAGTGACCAGTGACCAGTGACCAGTGACCACTGACCAGTGACAAGTGACCAGTGACTTGTGACCAGTGACCAGTGACCTGTGACTTGTGACCAGTGACCAGTGACCAGTGTCCAGTGACCAGTGACCAGTGACCAGTGACCAGTGACTAGTGACCCGTGACATGTGACACGTGACCAGTGACCAGTGACCAGTGACCAGTGACCAGTGACCAGTAACCAGTGACCAGTGGCCAG
This sequence comes from Andrena bucephala, assembly GCA_947577245.1. Lineage (NCBI taxonomy): Eukaryota > Metazoa > Arthropoda > Insecta > Hymenoptera > Andrenidae > Andrena > Andrena bucephala. Next base: position 52,623,040 of record OX387716.1, on the reverse strand, counting down.
TGACCTGTGACCAGTGACCAGTGACCAGTGACCAGTGACCAGTGAACAGTGACCATTGACCAGTGAGCAGTGACCGGTGACCACTCAGCAGTGATCAGCGGCAGTGACCATTGAACAGCGACAGTGACCATTGACCTGTGACCAGTGACCAGTGACCAGTGACCATTGATCTGTGCCCAGTGACCAGTGACCAGTGACCAGTGACCAGTGACCAGTGACCACTGACCAGTGACCAGTGACCGGGGACCAGTGACTAGCGACCAGTGACCAGTGACCCGTGACATGTGACCCGTGACCAGTGACCAGTGACCAGGGCCCAGTGACCAGTCACCAGTCACCATTGACCTGTGACCAGTGACCAGTGACCACTGACCACTGACCAGTGACAAGTGACCAGTGACTTGTGTCGAGTGACCAGCGACCTGTGACTTGTGACCAGTGACCAGTGACCAGTGGCCAGTGACTAGTGACCCGTGACATGTGACACGTGACCAGTGACCAGTGACCAGTGACCAGTGACCAGAGACCAGTGACCAGTGACCAGTGGCCAGTGACCTGTGACCAGTGACCAGTGACCAGTGACCAGTGAACAGTGACCATTGACCAGTGAGCAGTGACCAGTGACCACTCAGCAGTGACCAGCGACAGTGACCATTGAACAGCGACAGTGACCATTGACCAGTGACCAGTGACCAGTGACCATTGACAAGTGACCAGTGACCAGTGACCATTGACCAGTGACTTGTGACCAGTGACCCGCGACATGTGACTGTGACCAGTGACCACTGACCAGTGACCACAGACCAGTGACCAGTGACCAGTGACCAGTGACCAGTGACCAGTGACCAGTGACCAGTGACAACTGACCAGTGACAAGTGACCAGTGACTTGTGACCAGTGACCAGTGACCTGTGACTTGTGACCAGTGACCAGTGACCAGTGTCCAGTGACCAGTGACCAGTGACCAGTGACCAGTGACTAGTGACCCGTGACATGTGACACGTGACCAGTGACCAGTGACCAGTGACCAGTGACCAGTGACCAGTAACCAGTGACCAGTGGCCAGTGACCTGTGACCAGTGACCAGTGACCAGTGACCAGTGACCAGTGAACAGTGACCATTGACCAGTGAGCAGTGACCGGTGACCACTCAGCAGTGATCAGCGGCAGTGACCATTGAACAGCGACAGTGACCATTGACCTGTGACCAGTGACCAGTGACCAGTGACCATTGATCTGTGCCCAGTGACCAGTGACCAGTGACCAGTGACCAGTGACCAGTGACCACTGACCAGTGACCAGTGACCGGGGACCAGTGACTAGCGACCAGTGACCAGTGACCCGTGACATGTGACCCGTGACCAGTGACCAGTGACCAGGGCCCAGTGACCAGTCACCAGTCACCATTGACCTGTGACCAGTGACCAGTGACCACTCAGCCGTGACCAGCGACAGTGACCATTGAACAGCGACAGTGACCATTGACCAGTGACCAGTGACCAGTGACCAGTGACCATTGACAAGTGACCAGTGACCAGTGACCATTGACCAGTGACTTGTGACCAGTGACCCGCGACATGTGACTGTGACCAGTGACCACTTACCAGTGACCACAGACCAGTGACCAGTGACCAGTGACCAGTGACCAGTGACCACTGACCAGTGACAAGTGACCAGTGACTTGTGACCAGTGACCAGTGACCTGTGACTTGTAACCAGTGACCAGTGACCAGTGTCCAGTGACCAGTGACCAGTGACCAGTGACCAGTGACCAGTGACCAGTGACCAGTGACCAGTGACCAGTGACCAGTGACCAGTGACCACTGACCAGTGACCAGTGACCGGGGACCAGTGACTAGCGACCAGTGACCAGTGACCCGTGACATGTGACCCGTGACCAGTGACCAGTGACCAGGGCCCAGTGACCAGTCACCAGTCACCATTGACCTGTGACCAGTGACCAGTGACCACTCAGCCGTGACCAGCGACAGTGACCATTGAACAGCGACAGTGACCATTGACCAGTGACCAGTGACCAGTGACCAGTGACCATTGACAAGTGACCAGTGACCAGTGACCATTGACCAGTGACTTGTGACCAGTGACCCGCGACATGTGAATGTGACCAGTGACCACTTACCAGTGACCACAGACCAGTGACCAGTGACCAGTGACTAGTGACCACTGACCAGTGACAAGTGACCAGTGACTTGTGACCAGTGACCAGTGACCTGTGACTTGTAACCAGTGACCAGTGACCAGTGTCCAGTGACCAGTGACCAGTGACCAGTGACCAGTGACCAGTGACCAGTGACCAGTGACCAGTGACCAGTGACCAGTGACCAGTGACCAGTGACCAGTGACCACTGACCAGTGACCAGTGACCGGGGACCAGTGACTAGCGACCAGTGACCAGTCACCCGTGACATGTGACCCGTGACCAGTGACCAGTGACCAGTGACCAGTGACCAGTGGCCATTACCCAGTGACCAGTGGCCAGTGACCAGTGACCAGTGACCAGTGAACAGTGACCATTGACCAGTGAGCAGTGACCAGTGACCACTGAGCAGTGACCAGCGACAGTGACCATTGAACAGCGACAGTGACCATTGACCAGTGACCAGTGACCAGTGGCTTGTGACCAGTGACCCGCGACATGTGACTGTGACCAGTTACCACTGACCAGTGACCAGTGACCACAGACCAGTAACAAGTGACCAGTGACCAGTGACCAGTGACCAGTGACCAGTGACCAGTGACCAGTGACCAGTGACCAGTGACCAGTGACCATTGATCTGTGACCAGTGACCAGTGACCAGTGACCAGTGACCACTGACCAGTGACCAGTGACCGGGGACCAGTGACTAGCGACCTGTGACCAGTGACCCGTGACATGTGACCCGTGACCAGTGACCAGTGACCAGGGCCCAGTCACCAGTCACCAGTCACCATTGACCTGTGACCAGTGACCACTGACCACTGACCAGTGACAAGTGACCAGTGACTTGTGGCGAGTGACCAGCGACCTGTGACTTGTGACCAGTGACCAGTGACCAGTGGCCAGTGACCAGTGTCCAGTGAGCACTGACCAGTGGCCAGTGACTAGTGACCCGTGACATGTGACACGTGACCAGTGACCAGTGACCAGTAACCCGCGACATGTGACTGTGACCAGGGACCACTGACCAGTGACCAGTGACCACAGACCAGTGACCAGTGACCAGTGACCAGTGACCAGTGACCAGTGACCAGTGACCAGTGACCAGTGACCAGTGACCAGTGACCATTGATCTGTGACCAGTGACCAGTGACCAGTGACCAGTGACCACTGACCAGTGACCGGGGACCAGTGACTAGCGACCAGTGACCAGTGACCCGTGACATGTGACATGTGACCACTCAGCAGTGACCAGCGGCAGTGACCATTGAACAGCGACAGTGACCATTGACCTGTGACCAGTGACCAGTGACCAGTGACCATTGATCTGTGACCAGTGACCAGTGACCAGTGACCAGTGACCAGTGACCAGTGACCACTGACCAGTGACCAGTGACCGGGGACCAGTGACTAGCGACCAGTGACCAGTGACCCGTGACATGTGACCCGTGACCAGTGACCAGTGACCAGGGCCCAGTGACCAGTCACCAGTCACCATTGACCTGTGACCAGTGACCAGTGACCACTGACCACTGACCAGTGACAAGTGACCAGTGACTTGTGTCGAGTGACCAGCGACCTGTGACTTGTGACCAGTGACCAGTGACCAGTGGCCAGTGACTAGTGACCCGTGACATGTGACACGTGACCAGTGACCAGTGACCAGTGACCAGTGACCAGAGACCAGTGACCAGTGACCAGTGGCCAGTGACCTGTGACCAGTGACCAGTGACCAGTGACCAGTGAACAGTGACCATTGACCAGTGAGCAGTGACCAGTGACCACTCAGCAGTGACCAGCGACAGTGACCATTGAACAGCGACAGTGACCATTGACCAGTGACCAGTGACCAGTGACCACTGACCAGTGACAAGTGACCAGTGACTTGTGACCAGTGACCCGCGACATGTGACTGTGACCAGTGACCACTGACCAGTGACCACAGACCAGTGACCAGTGACCAGTGACCAGTGACCAGTGACCAGTGACCAGTGACCAGTGACCACTGACCAGTGACAAGTGACCAGTGACTTGTGACCAGTGACCAGTGACCTGTGACTTGTGACCAGTGACCAGTGACCAGTGTCCAGTGACCAGTGACCAGTGACCAGTGACCAGTGACTAGTGACCCGTGACATGTGACACGTGACCAGTGACCAGTGACCAGTGACCAGTGACCAGTGACCAGTAACCAGTGACCAGTGGCCAGTGACCTGTGACCAGTGACCAGTGACCAGTGACCAGTGACCAGTGAACAGTGACCATTGACCAGTGAGCAGTGACCGGTGACCACTCAGCAGTGATCAGCGGCAGTGACCATTGAACAGCGACAGTGACCATTGACCTGTGACCAGTGACCAGTGACCAGTGACCATTGATCTGTGCCCAGTGACCAGTGACCAGTGACCAGTGACCAGTGACCAGTGACCACTGACCAGTGACCAGTGACCGGGGACCAGTGACTAGCGACCAGTGACCAGTGACCCGTGACATGTGACCCGTGACCAGTGACCAGTGACCAGGGCCCAGTGACCAGTCACCAGTCACCATTGACCTGTGACCAGTGACCAGTGACCACTGACCACTGACCAGTGACAAGTGACCAGTGACTTGTGTCGAGTGACCAGCGACCTGTGACTTGTGACCAGTGACCAGTGACCAGTGGCCAGTGACTAGTGACCCGTGACATGTGACACGTGACCAGTGACCAGTGACCAGTGACCAGTGACCAGAGACCAGTGACCAGTGACCAGTGGCCAGTGACCTGTGACCAGTGACCAGTGACCAGTGACCAGTGAACAGTGACCATTGACCAGTGAGCAGTGACCAGTGACCACTCAGCAGTGACCAGCGACAGTGACCATTGAACAGCGACAGTGACCATTGACCAGTGACCAGTGACCAGTGACCAGTGACCATTGACAAGTGACCAGTGACCAGTGACCATTGACCAGTGACTTGTGACCAGTGACCCGCGACATGTGACTGTGACCAGTGACCACTGACCAGTGACCACAGACCAGTGACCAGTGACCAGTGACCAGTGACCAGTGACCAGTGACCAGTGACCAGTGACAACTGACCAGTGACAAGTGACCAGTGACTTGTGACCAGTGACCAGTGACCTGTGACTTGTGACCAGTGACCAGTGACCAGTGTCCAGTGACCAGTGACCAGTGACCAGTGACCAGTGACTAGTGACCCGTGACATGTGACACGTGACCAGTGACCAGTGACCAGTGACCAGTGACCAGTGACCAGTAACCAGTGACCAGTGGCCAGTGACCTGTGACCAGTGACCAGTGACCAGTGACCAGTGACCAGTGAACAGTGACCATTGACCAGTGAGCAGTGACCGGTGACCACTCAGCAGTGATCAGCGGCAGTGACCATTGAACAGCGACAGTGACCATTGACCTGTGACCAGTGACCAGTGACCAGTGACCATTGATCTGTGCCCAGTGACCAGTGACCAGTGACCAGTGACCAGTGACCAGTGACCACTGACCAGTGACCAGTGACCGGGGACCAGTGACTAGCGACCAGTGACCAGTGACCCGTGACATGTGACCCGTGACCAGTGACCAGTGACCAGGGCCCAGTGACCAGTCACCAGTCACCATTGACCTGTGACCAGTGACCAGTGACCACTCAGCCGTGACCAGCGACAGTGACCATTGAACAGCGACAGTGACCATTGACCAGTGACCAGTGACCAGTGACCAGTGACCATTGACAAGTGACCAGTGACCAGTGACCATTGACCAGTGACTTGTGACCAGTGACCCGCGACATGTGACTGTGACCAGTGACCACTTACCAGTGACCACAGACCAGTGACCAGTGACCAGTGACCAGTGACCAGTGACCACTGACCAGTGACAAGTGACCAGTGACTTGTGACCAGTGACCAGTGACCTGTGACTTGTAACCAGTGACCAGTGACCAGTGTCCAGTGACCAGTGACCAGTGACCAGTGACCAGTGACCAGTGACCAGTGACCAGTGACCAGTGACCAGTGACCAGTGACCACTGACCAGTGACCAGTGACCGGGGACCAGTGACTAGCGACCAGTGACCAGTCACCCGTGACATGTGACCCGTGACCAGTGACCAGTGACCAGTGACCAGTGACCAGTGACCATTAACCAGTGACCAGTGGCCAGTGACCAGTGACCAGTGACCAGTGAACAGTGACCATTGACCAGTGAGCAGTGACCAGTGACCACTGAGCAGTGACCAGCGACAGTGACCATTGAACAGCGACAGTGACCATTGACCAGTGACCAGTGACCAGTGGCTTGTGACCAGTGACCCGCGACATGTGACTGTGACCAGTTACCACTGACCAGCGACCAGTGACCACAGACCAGTAACAAGTGACCAGTGACCAGTGACCAGTGACCAGTGACCAGTGACCAGTGACCAGTGACCAGTGACCAGTGACCAGTGACCATTGATCTGTGACCAGTGACCAGTGACCAGTGACCAGTGACCACTGACCAGTGACCAGTGACCGGGGACCAGTGACCAGTGACCAGGGCCCAGTGACCAGTCACCAGTCACCATTGACCTGTGACCAGTGACCAGTGACCACTCAGCCGTGACCAGCGACAGTGACCATTGAACAGCGACAGTGACCATTGACCAGTGACCAGTGACCAGTGACCAGTGACCATTGACAAGTGACCAGTGACCAGTGACCATTGACCAGTGACTTGTGACCAGTGACCCGCGACATGTGAATGTGACCAGTGACCACTTACCAGTGACCACAGACCAGTGACCAGTGACCAGTGACCAGTGACCACTGACCAGTGACAAGTGACCAGTGACTTGTGACCAGTGACCAGTGACCTGTGACTTGTAACCAGTGACCAGTGACCAGTGTCCAGTGACCAGTGACCAGTGACCAGTGACCAGTGACCAGTGACCAGTGACCAGTGACCAGTGACCACTGACCAGTGACCAGTGACCGGGGACCAGTGACTAGCGACCTGTGACCAGTGACCCGTGACATGTGACCCGTGACCAGTGACCAGTGACCAGGGCCCAGTCACCAGTCACCAGTCACCATTGACCTGTGACCAGTGACCACTGACCACTGACCAGTGACAAGTGACCAGTGACTTGTGGCGAGTGACCAGCGACCTGTGACTTGTGACCATTGATCTGTGACCAGTGACCAGTGACCAGTGACCAGTGACCACTGACCAGTGACCGGGGACCAGTGACTAGCGACCAGTGACCAGTGACCCGTGACATGTGACATGTGACCACTCAGCAGTGACCAGCGGCAGTGACCATTGAACAGCGACAGTGACCATTGACCTGTGACCAGTGACCAGTGACCAGTGACCATTGATCTGTGACCAGTGACCAGTGACCAGTGACCAGTGACCAGTGACCAGTGACCAGTGACCACGGACCAGTGACCAGTGACCGGGGACCAGTGACTAGCGACCAGTGACCAGTGACCCGTGACATGTGACCCGTGACCAGTGACCAGTGACCAGGGCCCAGTGACCAGTCACCAGTCACCATTGACCTGTGACCAGTGACCAGTGACCACTGACCACTGACCAGTGACAAGTGACCAGTGACTTGTGTCGAGTGACCAGCGACCTGTGACTTGTGACCAGTGACCAGTGACCAGTGGCCAGTGACTAGTGACCCGTGACATGTGACACGTGACCAGTGACCAGTGACCAGTGACCAGTGACCAGTAACCAGTGACCAGTGGCCAGTGACCTGTGACCAGTGACCAGTGACCAGTGACCAGTGAACAGTGACCATTGACCAGTGAGCAGTGACCAGTGACCACTCAGCAGTGACCAGCGACAGTGACCATTGAACAGCGACAGTGACCATTGACCAGTGACCAGTGACCAGTGACCAGTGACCATTGACAAGTGACCAGTGACCAGTGACCATTGACCAGTGACTTGTGACCAGTGACCCGCGACATGTGACTGTGACCAGTGACCACTGACCAGTGACCACAGACCAGTGACCAGTGACCAGTGACCAGTGACCAGTGGCCAGTGACCAGTGACCAGTGACCAGTGACCAGAGACCAGTGACCAGTGACCAGTGACCATTGATCTGTGACCAGTGACCAGTGACCAGTGACCAGTGACCACTGACCAGTGACCATTGAACAGCGACAGTGACCATTGACCAGTGACCAGTGACCAGTGACCAGTGACCATTGACAAGTGACCAGTGACCAGTGACCATTGACCAGTGACTTGTGACCAGTGACCCGCGACATGTGACTGTGACCAGTGACCACTTACCAGTGACCACAGACCAGTGACCAGTGACCAGTGACCAGTGACCAGTGACCACTGACCAGTGACAAGTGACCAGTGACTTGTGACCAGTGACCAGTGACCTGTGACTTGTAACCAGTGACCAGTGACCAGTGTCCAGTGACCAGTGACCAGTGACCAGTGACCAGTGACCAGTGACCAGTGACCAGTGACCAGTGACCAGTGACCAGTGACCACTGACCAGTGACCAGTGACCGGGGACCAGTGACTAGCGACCAGTGACCAGTCACCCGTGACATGTGACCCGTGACCAGTGACCAGTGACCAGTGACCAGTGACCAGTGACCATTAACCAGTGACCAGTGGCCAGTGACCAGTGACCAGTGACCAGTGAACAGTGACCATTGACCAGTGAGCAGTGACCAGTGACCACTGAGCAGTGACCAGCGACAGTGACCATTGAACAGCGACAGTGACCATTGACCAGTGACCAGTGACCAGTGGCTTGTGACCAGTGACCCGCGACATGTGACTGTGACCAGTTACCACTGACCAGCGACCAGTGACCACAGACCAGTAACAAGTGACCAGTGACCAGTGACCAGTGACCAGTGACCAGTGACCAGTGACCAGTGACCAGTGACCAGTGACCATTGATCTGTGACCAGTGACCAGTGACCAGTGACCAGTGACCACTGACCAGTGACCAGTGACCGGGGACCAGTGACCAGTGACCAGGGCCCAGTGACCAGTCACCAGTCACCATTGACCTGTGACCAGTGACCAGTGACCACTCAGCCGTGACCAGCGACAGTGACCATTGAACAGCGACAGTGACCATTGACCAGTGACCAGTGACCAGTGACCAGTGACCATTGACAAGTGACCAGTGACCAGTGACCATTGACCAGTGACTTGTGACCAGTGACCCGCGACATGTGAATGTGACCAGTGACCACTTACCAGTGACCACAGACCAGTGACCAGTGACCAGTGACCAGTGACCACTGACCAGTGACAAGTGACCAGTGACTTGTGACCAGTGACCAGTGACCTGTGACTTGTAACCAGTGACCAGTGACCAGTGTCCAGTGACCAGTGACCAGTGACCAGTGACCAGTGACCAGTGACCAGTGACCAGTGACCAGTGACCAGTGACCAGTGACCAGTGACCAGTGACCACTGACCAGTGACCAGTGACCGGGGACCAGTGACTAGCGACCTGTGACCAGTGACCCGTGACATGTGACCCGTGACCAGTGACCAGTGACCAGGGCCCAGTCACCAGTCACCAGTCACCATTGACCTGTGACCAGTGACCACTGACCACTGACCAGTGACAAGTGACCAGTGACTTGTGGCGAGTGACCAGCGACCTGTGACTTGTGACCATTGATCTGTGACCAGTGACCAGTGACCAGTGACCAGTGACCACTGACCAGTGACCGGGGACCAGTGACTAGCGACCAGTGACCAGTGACCCGTGACATGTGACATGTGACCACTCAGCAGTGACCAGCGGCAGTCACCATTGAACAGCGACAGTGACCATTGACCTGTGACCAGTGACCAGTGACCAGTGACCATTGATCTGTGACCAGTGACCAGTGACCAGTGACCAGTGACCAGTGACCAGTGACCACGGACCAGTGACCAGTGACCGGGGACCAGTGACTAGCGACCAGTGACCAGTGACCCGTGACATGTGACCCGTGACCAGTGACCAGTGACCAGGGCCCAGTGACCAGTCACCAGTCACCATTGACCTGTGACCAGTGACCAGTGACCACTGACCACTGACCAGTGACAAGTGACCAGTGACTTGTGTCGAGTGACCAGCGACCTGTGACTTGTGACCAGTGACCAGTGACCAGTGGCCAGTGACTAGTGACCCGTGACATGTGACACGTGACCAGTGACCAGTGACCAGTGACCAGTGACCAGTAACCAGTGACCAGTGGCCAGTGACCTGTGACCAGTGACCAGTGACCAGTGACCAGTGAACAGTGACCATTGACCAGTGAGCAGTGACCAGTGACCACTCAGCAGTGACCAGCGACAGTGACCATTGAACAGCGACAGTGACCATTGACCAGTGACCAGTGACCAGTGACCAGTGACCATTGACAAGTGACCAGTGACCAGTGACCATTGACCAGTGACTTGTGACCAGTGACCCGCGACATGTGACTGTGACCAGTGACCACTGACCAGTGACCACAGACCAGTGACCAGTGACCAGTGACCAGTGACCAGTGGCCAGTGACCAGTGACCAGTGACCAGTGACCAGAGACCAGTGACCAGTGACCAGTGACCATTGATCTGTGACCAGTGACCAGTGACCAGTGACCAGTGACCACTGACCAGTGACCATTGACCGGGGACCAGTGACTAGCGACCTGTGACCAGTCACCCGTGACATGTGACCCGTGACCAGTGACCAGTGACCAGTGACCAGTGACCAGTGACCAGTGACCATTGACCAGTGACCAGTGGCCAGTGACCAGTGACCACTGACCAGTGACAAGTGACCAGTGACTTGTGGCGAGTGACCAGCGACCTGTGACTTGTGACCAGTGACCAGTGACCAGTGGCCAGTGACCAGTGTCCAGTGAGCACTGACCAGTGGCCAGTGACTAGTGACCCGTGACATGTGACACGTGACCAGTGACCAGTGACCAGTGACCAGTGACCAGTAACCAGTGACCAGTGGCCAGTGACCTGTGACCAGTGACCAGTGACCAGTGACCAGTGACCTGTGACCATTGACCAGTGACCAGTGACCAGTGACCATTGACCAGTGACCAGTAACCAGTGACCATTGACCAGTGACACGTGACCAGTGACCAGTGACCAGTGACCAGTGACCAGTGACCAGTGACCAGTGACCAGTGACCAGTGACCATTGATCTGTGACCAGTGACCAGTGACCAGTGACCAGTGACCAGTGACCAGTGACCACTGACCAGTGACCAGTGACCGGAGACCAGTGACTAGCGACCAGTGACCAGTGAACCGTGACATGTGACCCGTGACCAGTGACCAGTGACCAGTGACCAGTGACCATTGATCTGTGACCAGTGACTAGCGACCAGTGACCAGTGACCCGTGACATGTGACACGTGACCAGTGACCAGTGACCAGGGCCCAGTCACCAGTCACCAGTCACCATTGACCTGTGACCAGTGACCAGTGACCACTGACCACTGACCAGTGACAAGTGACCAGTGACTTGTGGCGAGTGACCAGCGACCTGTGACTTGTGACCAGTGACCAGTGACCAGTGGCCAGTGACCAGTGTCCAGTGAGCACTGACCAGTGGCCAGTGACTAGTGACCCGTGACATGTGACACGTGACCAGTGACCAGTGACCAGTGACCAGTGACCAGTAACCAGTGACCAGTGGCCAGTGACCTGTGACCAGTGACCACTGACCAGTGACAAGTGACCAGTGACTTGTGACCAGTGACCAGTGACCTGTGACTTGTAACCAGTGACCAGTGACCAGTGTCCAGTGACCAGTGACCAGTGACCAGTGACCAGTGACCAGTGACCAGTGACCAGTGACCAGTGACCAGTGACCAGTGACCACTGACCAGTGACCAGTGACCGGGGACCAGTGACTAGCGACCAGTGACCAGTCACCCGTGACATGTGACCCGTGACCAGTGACCAGTGACCAGTGACCAGTGACCAGTGACCATTAACCAGTGACCAGTGGCCAGTGACCAGTGACCAGTGACCAGTGAACAGTGACCATTGACCAGTGAGCAGTGACCAGTGACCACTGAGCAGTGACCAGCGACAGTGACCATTGAACAGCGACAGTGACCATTGACCAGTGACCAGTGACCAGTGGCTTGTGACCAGTGACCCGCGACATGTGACTGTGACCAGTTACCACTGACCAGCGACCAGTGACCACAGACCAGTAACAAGTGACCAGTGACCAGTGACCAGTGACCAGTGACCAGTGACCAGTGACCAGTGACCAGTGACCAGTGACCATTGATCTGTGACCAGTGACCAGTGACCAGTGACCAGTGACCACTGACCAGTGACCAGTGACCGGGGACCAGTGACCAGTGACCAGGGCCCAGTGACCAGTCACCAGTCACCATTGACCTGTGACCAGTGACCAGTGACCACTCAGCCGTGACCAGCGACAGTGACCATTGAACAGCGACAGTGACCATTGACCAGTGACCAGTGACCAGTGACCAGTGACCATTGACAAGTGACCAGTGACCAGTGACCATTGACCAGTGACTTGTGACCAGTGACCCGCGACATGTGAATGTGACCAGTGACCACTTACCAGTGACCACAGACCAGTGACCAGTGACCAGTGACCAGTGACCACTGACCAGTGACAAGTGACCAGTGACTTGTGACCAGTGACCAGTGACCTGTGACTTGTAACCAGTGACCAGTGACCAGTGTCCAGTGACCAGTGACCAGTGACCAGTGACCAGTGACCAGTGACCAGTGACCAGTGACCAGTGACCAGTGACCAGTGACCAGTGACCAGTGACCACTGACCAGTGACCAGTGACCGGGGACCAGTGACTAGCGACCTGTGACCAGTGACCCGTGACATGTGACCCGTGACCAGTGACCAGTGACCAGGGCCCAGTCACCAGTCACCAGTCACCATTGACCTGTGACCAGTGACCACTGACCACTGACCAGTGACAAGTGACCAGTGACTTGTGGCGAGTGACCAGCGACCTGTGACTTGTGACCATTGATCTGTGACCAGTGACCAGTGACCAGTGACCAGTGACCACTGACCAGTGACCGGGGACCAGTGACTAGCGACCAGTGACCAGTGACCCGTGACATGTGACATGTGACCACTCAGCAGTGACCAGCGGCAGTCACCATTGAACAGCGACAGTGACCATTGACCTGTGACCAGTGACCAGTGACCAGTGACCATTGATCTGTGACCAGTGACCAGTGACCAGTGACCAGTGACCAGTGACCAGTGACCACGGACCAGTGACCAGTGACCGGGGACCAGTGACTAGCGACCAGTGACCAGTGACCCGTGACATGTGACCCGTGACCAGTGACCAGTGACCAGGGCCCAGTGACCAGTCACCAGTCACCATTGACCTGTGACCAGTGACCAGTGACCACTGACCACTGACCAGTGACAAGTGACCAGTGACTTGTGTCGAGTGACCAGCGACCTGTGACTTGTGACCAGTGACCAGTGACCAGTGGCCAGTGACTAGTGACCCGTGACATGTGACACGTGACCAGTGACCAGTGACCAGTGACCAGTGACCAGTAACCAGTGACCAGTGGCCAGTGACCTGTGACCAGTGACCAGTGACCAGTGACCAGTGAACAGTGACCATTGACCAGTGAGCAGTGACCAGTGACCACTCAGCAGTGACCAGCGACAGTGACCATTGAACAGCGACAGTGACCATTGACCAGTGACCAGTGACCAGTGACCAGTGACCATTGACAAGTGACCAGTGACCAGTGACCATTGACCAGTGACTTGTGACCAGTGACCCGCGACATGTGACTGTGACCAGTGACCACTGACCAGTGACCACAGACCAGTGACCAGTGACCAGTGACCAGTGACCAGTGGCCAGTGACCAGTGACCAGTGACCAGTGACCAGAGACCAGTGACCAGTGACCAGTGACCATTGATCTGTGACCAGTGACCAGTGACCAGTGACCAGTGACCACTGACCAGTGACCATTGACCGGGGACCAGTGACTAGCGACCTGTGACCAGTCACCCGTGACATGTGACCCGTGACCAGTGACCAGTGACCAGTGACCAGTGACCAGTGACCAGTGACCATTGACCAGTGACCAGTGGCCAGTGACCAGTGACCACTGACCAGTGACAAGTGACCAGTGACTTGTGGCGAGTGACCAGCGACCTGTGACTTGTGACCAGTGACCAGTGACCAGTGGCCAGTGACCAGTGTCCAGTGAGCACTGACCAGTGGCCAGTGACTAGTGACCCGTGACATGTGACACGTGACCAGTGACCAGTGACCAGTGACCAGTGACCAGTAACCAGTGACCAGTGGCCAGTGACCTGTGACCAGTGACCAGTGACCAGTGACCAGTGACCTGTGACCATTGACCAGTGACCAGTGACCAGTGACCATTGACCAGTGACCAGTAACCAGTGACCATTGACCAGTGACACGTGACCAGTGACCAGTGACCAGTGACCAGTGACCAGTGACCAGTGACCAGTGACCAGTGACCAGTGACCATTGATCTGTGACCAGTGACCAGTGACCAGTGACCAGTGACCAGTGACCAGTGACCACTGACCAGTGACCAGTGACCGGAGACCAGTGACTAGCGACCAGTGACCAGTGAACCGTGACATGTGACCCGTGACCAGTGACCAGTGACCAGTGACCAGTGACCATTGATCTGTGACCAGTGACTAGCGACCAGTGACCAGTGACCCGTGACATGTGACACGTGACCAGTGACCAGTGACCAGGGCCCAGTCACCAGTCACCAGTCACCATTGACCTGTGACCAGTGACCAGTGACCACTGACCACTGACCAGTGACAAGTGACCAGTGACTTGTGGCGAGTGACCAGCGACCTGTGACTTGTGACCAGTGACCAGTGACCAGTGGCCAGTGACCAGTGTCCAGTGAGCACTGACCAGTGGCCAGTGACTAGTGACCCGTGACATGTGACACGTGACCAGTGACCAGTGACCAGTGACCAGTGACCAGTAACCAGTGACCAGTGGCCAGTGACCTGTGACCAGTGACCAGTGACCAGTGACCAGTGACCAGTGACCATTGACCAGTGACTTGTGACCAGTAACCCGCGACATGTGACTGTGACCAGTGACCACTGACCAGTGACCAGTGACCACAGACCAGTGACCAGTGACCACTGACCAGTGACCAGTGACCAGTGACCAGTTACCAGTGACCAGTGACCAGTGACCAGTGACCAGTGACCATTAACCAGTGACCAGTGACCAGTGACCAGTGAACAGTGACCATTGACCAGTGAGCAGTGACCAGTGACCACTGAGCAGTGACCAGCGACAGTGACCATTGACCAGTGACCAGTGACCAGTGACCAGTGACCAGTGACTTGTGACCAGTGACCCGCGACATGTGACTGTGACCAGTTACCACTGACCAGTGACCAGTGACCACAGACCAGTAACAAGTGACCAGTGACCAGTGACCAGTGACCAGTGACCAGTGACCAGTGACCAGTGACCAGAGACCAGTGACCAGTGACCAGTGACCATTGATCTGTGACCAGTGACCAGTGACCAGTGACCAGTGACCACTGACCAGTGACCATTGACCGGGGACCAGTGACTAGCGACCTGTGACCAGTCACCCGTGACATGTGACCCGTGACCAGTGACCAGTGACCAGTGACCAGTGACCAGTGACCAGTGACCATTGACCAGTGACCAGTGGCCAGTGACCAGTGACCAGTGACCACAGACCAGTGACCAGTGACCAGTGACCAGTGACCAGTGACCACTGACCAGTGACAAGTGACCAGTGACTTGTGACCAGTGACCAGTGACCTGTGACTTGTAACCAGTGACCAGTGACCAGTGTCCAGTGACCAGTGACCAGTGACCAGTGACCAGTGACCAGTGACCAGTGACCAGTGACCAGTGACCACTGACCAGTGACAAGTGACCAGTGACTTGTGACCAGTGACCAGTGACCTGTGACTTGTAACCAGTGACCAGTGACCAGTGTCCAGTGACCAGTGACCAGTGACCAGTGACCAGTGACCAGTGACCAGTGACCAGTGACCAGTGACCACTGACCAGTGACCAGTGACCGGGGACCAGTGACTAGCGACCAGTGACCAGTCACCCGTGACATGTGACCCGTGACCAGTGACCAGTGACCAGTGACCAGTGACCAGTGACCATTAACCAGTGACCAGTGGCCAGTGACCAGTGACCAGTGACCAGTGAACAGTGACCATTGACCAGTGAGCAGTGACCAGTGACCACTGAGCAGTGACCAGCGACAGTGACCATTGACCAGTGACCAGTGACCAGTGACCAGTGACCAGTGACTTGTGACCAGTGACCCGCGACATGTGACTGTGACCAGTTACCACTGACCAGTGACCAGTGACCACAGACCAGTAACAAGTGACCAGTTACCAGTGACCAGTGACCAGTGACCAGTGACCAGTGACCAGTGACCAGAGACCAGTGACCAGTGACCAGTGACCATTGATCTGTGACCAGTGACCAGTGACCAGTGACCAGTGACCACTGACCAGTGACCATTGACCGGGGACCAGTGACTAGCGACCTGTGACCAGTCACCCGTGACATGTGACCCGTGACCAGTGACCAGTGACCAGTGACCAGTGACCAGTGACCATTGACCAGTGACCAGTGGCCAGTGACCAGTGACCAGTGACCAGTGAACAGTGACCATTGACCAGTGAGCAGTGACCAGTGACCACTGAGCAGTGACCAGCGACAGTGACCATTGAACAGCGACAGTGACCATTGACCAGTGACCAGTGACCAGTGACCACTGACCAGTGACCAGTGACCGGGGACCAGTGACTAGCGACCAGTGACCAGTGACCCGTAACATGTGACCCGTGACCAGTGACCAGTGACCAGGACACAGTGACCAGTCACCAGTCACCATTGACCTGTGACCAGTGACAAGTGATCACTGACCACTGACCAGTGACAAGTGACCAGTGACTTGTGGCGAGTGACCAGCGACCTGTGACTTGTGACCAGTGACCAGTGACCAGTGGCCAGTGACCAGTGTCCAGTGAGCACTGACGAGTGGCCAGTGACTAGTGACCCGTGACATGTGACACGTGACCAGTGACCAGTGACCAGTGACCAGTGACCAGTAACCAGTGACCAGTGGCCAGTGACCTGTGACCAGTGACCAGTGACCAGTGACCAGTGACCAGTGACCATTGACCAGTGACTTGTGACCAGTAACCCGCGACATGTGACTGTGACCAGTGACCACTGACCAGTGACCAGTGACCACAGACCAGTGACCAGTGACCAGTGACCAGTGACCAGTGACCAGTGACCAGTGACCAGTGACCAGTGACCATTGATCTGTGACCAGTGACTAGCGACCAGTGACCCGTGACATGTGACCCGTGACCAGTGACCAGTGACCAGGGCCCAGTCACCAGTCACCAGTCACCATTGACCTGTGACCAGTGACCAGTGACCACTGACCACTGACCAGTGACAAGTGACCAGTGACTTTTGGCGAGTGACCAGCGACCTGTGACTTGTAACCAGTGACCAGTGACCAGTGGCCTGTGACCAGTGTCCAGTGAGCACTGACCAGTGGCCAGTGACTAGTGACCCGTGACATGTGACACGTGACCAGTGACCAGTGACCAGTGACCAGTGACCAGTAACCAGTGACCAGTGGCCAGTGACCTGTGACCAGTGACCAGTGACCAGTGACCAGTGAACAGTGACCATGGACCAGTGAGCAGTGACCAGTGACCACTCAGCCGTGACCAGCGACAGTGACCATTGAACAGCGACAGTGACCATTGACCAGTGACCAGTGACCAGTGACCAGTGACCATTGACAAGTGACCAGTGACCAGTGACCATTGACCAGTGACTTGTGACCAGTGACCCGCGACATGTGACTGTGACCAGTGACCACTTACCAGTGACCACAGACCAGTGACCAGTGACCAGTGACCAGTGACCAGTGACCACTGACCAGTGACAAGTGACCAGTGACTTGTGACCAGTGACCAGTGACCTGTGACTTGTAACCAGTGACCAGTGACCAGTGTCCAGTGACCAGTGACCAGTGACCAGTGACCAGTGACCAGTGACCAGTGACCAGTGACCAGTGACCACTGACCAGTGACCAGTGACCGGGGACCAGTGACTAGCGACCAGTGACCAGTCACCCGTGACATGTGACCCGTGACCAGTGACCAGTGACCAGTGACCAGTGACCAGTGACCATTAACCAGTGACCAGTGGCCAGTGACCAGTGACCAGTGACCAGTGAACAGTGACCATTGACCAGTGAGCAGTGACCAGTGACAACTGAGCAGTGACCAGCGACAGTGACCATTGAACAGCGACAGTGACCATTGACCAGTGACCAGTGACCAGTGACTTGTGACCAGTGACCCGCGACATGTGACTGTGACCAGTTACCACTGACCAGTGACCAGTGACCACAGACCAGTAACAAGTGACCAGTGACCAGTGACCAGTGACCAGTGACCGGGGACCAGTGACTAGCGACCTGTGACCAGTGACCCGTAACATGTGACCCGTGACCAGTGACCAGTGACCAGGGCCCAGTGACCAGTCACCAGTCACCATTGACCACTAGCGACCTGTGACCAGTGACCAGTGACCACTGACCACTGACCAGTGACAAGTGACCAGTGACTTGTGACGAGTGACCAGTGACCACTGAGCAGTGACCAGCGACAGTGACCAGTGACCAGTGACCAGTGACCATTGATCTGTGACCAGTGACTAGCGACCAGTGACCAGTGACCCGTGACATGTGACCCGTGACCAGTGACCAGTGACCAGGGCCCAGTCACCAGTCACCAGTCACCATTGACCTGTGACCAGTGACCACTGACCACTGACCAGTGACAAGTGACCAGTGACTTGTGGCGAGTGACCAGCGACCTGTGACTTGTGACCAGTGACCAGTGACCAGTGGCCAGTGACCAGTGTCCAGTGAGCACTGACCAGTGGCCAGTGACTAGTGACCCGTGACATGTGACACGTGACCAGTGACCAGCGACCAGTAACCCGCGACATGTGACTGTGACCAGTGACCACTGACCAGTGACCAGTGACCAGAGACCAGTGACCAGTGACCAGTGACCAGTGACCAGTGACCAGTGACCAGTGACCAGTGACCATTGATCTGTGACCAGTGACCAGTGACCAGTGACCAGTGACCACTGACCAGTGACCGAGGACCAGTGACTAGCGACCAGTGACCAGTGACCCGTGACATGTGACATGTGACAAGTGACCAGTGACCAGTGACAAGTGACCACTCAGCAGTGACCAGCGGCAGTGACCATTGAACAGCGACAGTGACCATTGACCTGTGACCAGTGACCAGTGACCAGTGACCATTGATCTGTGACCAGTGACCAGTGACCAGTGACCAGTGACCAGTGACCAGTGACCACTGACCAGTGACCAGTGACCGGGGACCAGTGACTAGCGACCAGTGACCAGTGACCCGTGACATGTGACCCGTGACCAGTGACCAGTGACCAGGGCCCAGTGACCAGTCACCAGTCACCATTGACCTGTGACCAGTGACCAGTGACCACTGACCACTGACCAGTGACAAGTGACCAGTGACTTGTGTCGAGTGACCAGCGACCTGTGACTTGTGACCAGTGACCAGTGACCAGTGGCCAGTGACTAGTGACCCGTGACATGTGACACGTGACCAGTGACCAGTGACCAGTGACCAGTGACCAGTAACCAGTGACCAGTGGCCAGTGACCTGTGACCAGTGACCAGTGACCAGTGACCAGTGACCAGTGACCAGTGACCGGGGACCAGTGACTAGCGACCAGTGACCAGTGACCCGTGACATGTGACCCGTGACCAGTGACCAGTGACCAGGGCCCAGTGACCAGTCACCAGTCACCATTGACCTGTGACCAGTGACCAGTGACCACTCAGCCGTGACCAGCGACAGTGACCATTGAACAGCGACAGTGACCATTGACCAGTGACCAGTGACCAGTGACCAGTGACCATTGACAAGTGACCAGTGACCAGTGACCATTGACCAGTGGCTTGTGACCAGTGACCCGCGACATGTGACTGTGACCAGTGACCATTTACCAGTGACCACAGACCAGTGACCAGTGACCAGTGACCAGTGACCAGTGACCACTGACCAGTGACAAGTGACCAGTGACTTGTGACCAGTGACCAGTGACCTGTGACTTGTAACCAGTGACCAGTGACCAGTGTCCAGTGACCAGTGACCAGTGACCAGTGACCAGTGACCAGTGACCAGTGACCAGTGACCAGTGACCAGTGACCAGTGACCACTGACCAGTGACCAGTGACCGGGGACCAGTGACTAGCGACCAGTGACCAGTCACCCGTGACATGTGACCCGTGACCAGTGACCAGTGACCAGTGACCAGTGACCAGTGACCATTAACCAGTGACCAGTGGCCAGTGACCAGTGACCAGTGACCAGTGAACAGTGACCATTGACCAGTGAGCAGTGACCAGTGACCACTGAGCAGTGACCAGCGACAGTGACCATTGAACAGCGACAGTGACCATTGACCAGTGACCAGTGACCAGTGGCTTGTGACCAGTGACCCGCGACATGTGACTGTGACCAGTTACCACTGACCAGCGACCAGAGACCACAGACCAGTAACAAGTGACCAGTGACCAGTGACCAGTGACCAGTGACCAGTGACCAGTGACCAGTGACCAGTGACCATTGATCTGTGACCAGTGACCAGTGACCAGTGACCAGTGACCACTGACCAGTGACCAGTGACCGGGGACCAGTGACCAGTGACCAGGGCCCAGTGACCAGTCACCAGTCACCATTGACCTGTGACCAGTGACCAGTGACCACTCAGCCGTGACCAGCGACAGTGACCATTGAACAGCGACAGTGACCATTGACCAGTGACCAGTGACCAGTGACCAGTGACCATTGACAAGTGACCAGTGACCAGTGACCATTGACCAGTGACTTGTGACCAGTGACCCGCGACATGTGAATGTGACCAGTGACCACTTACCAGTGACCACAGACCAGTGACCAGTGACCAGTGACCAGTGACCACTGACCAGTGACAAGTGACCAGTGACTTGTGACCAGTGACCAGTGACCTGTGACTTGTAACCAGTGACCAGTGACCAGTGTCCAGTGACCAGTGACCAGTGACCAGTGACCAGTGACCAGTGACCAGTGACCAGTGACCAGTGACCAGTGACCAGTGACCACTGACCAGTGACCAGTGACCGGGGACCAGTGACTAGCGACCAGTGACCAGTCACCCGTGACATGTGACCCGTGACCAGTGACCAGTGACCAGTGACCAGTGACCAGTGGCCATTACCCAGTGACCAGTGGCCAGTGACCAGTGACCAGTGACCAGTGAACAGTGACCATTGACCAGTGAGCAGTGACCAGTGACCACTGAGCAGTGACCAGCGACAGTGACCATTGAACAGCGACAGTGACCATTGACCAGTGACCAGTGACCAGTGGCTTGTGACCAGTGACCCGCGACATGTGACTGTGACCAGTTACCACTGACCAGTGACCAGTGACCACAGACCAGTAACAAGTGACCAGTGACCAGTGACCAGTGACCAGTGACCAGTGACCAGTGACCAGTGACCAGTGACCAGTGACCATTGATCTGTGACCAGTGACCAGTGACCAGTGACCAGTGACCACTGACCAGTGACCAGTGACCGGGGACCAGTGACTAGCGACCTGTGACCAGTGACCCGTGACCAGTGACCAGTGACCAGGGCCCAGTCACCAGTCACCAGTCACCATTGACCTGTGACCAGTGACCACTGACCACTGACCAGTGACAAGTGACCAGTGACTTGTGGCGAGTGACTAGCGACCTGTGACTTGTGACCATTGATCTGTGACCAGTGACCAGTGACCAGTGACCAGTGACCACTGACCAGTGACCGGGGACCAGTGACTAGCGACCAGTGACCAGTGACCCGTGACATGTGACATGTGACCACTCAGCAGTGACCAGCGGCAGTGACCATTGAACAGCGACAGTGACCATTGACCTGTGACCAGTGACCAGTGACCAGTGACCATTGATCTGTGACCAGTGACCAGTGACCAGTGACCAGTGACCAGTGACCAGTGACCACGGACCAGTGACCAGTGACCGGGGACCAGTGACTAGCGACCAGTGACCAGTGACCCGTGACATGTGACCCGTGACCAGTGACCAGTGACCAGGGCCCAGTGACCAGTCACCAGTCACCATTGACCTGTGACCAGTGACCAGTGACCACTGACCACTGACCAGTGACAAGTGACCAGTGACTTGTGTCGAGTGACCAGCGACCTGTGACTTGTGACCAGTGACCAGTGACCAGTGGCCAGTGACTAGTGACCCGTGACATGTGACACGTGACCAGTGACCAGTGACCAGTGACCAGTGACCAGTAACCAGTGACCAGTGGCCAGTGACCTGTGACCAGTGACCAGTGACCAGTGACCAGTGAACAGTGACCATTGACCAGTGAGCAGTGACCAGTGACCACTCAGCAGTGACCAGCGACAGTGACCATTGAACAGCGACAGTGACCATTGACCAGTGACCAGTGACCACTGACCAGTGACAAGTGACCAGTGACTTGTGACGAGTGACCAGTGACCACTGAGCAGTGACCAGCGACAGTGACCAGTGACCAGTGACCAGTGACCATTGATCTGTGACCAGTGACTAGCGACCAGTGACCAGTGACCCGTGACATGTGACCCGTGACCAGTGACCAGTGACCAGGGCCCAGTCACCAGTCACCAGTCACCATTGACCTGTGACCAGTGACCACTGACCACTGACCAGTGACAAGTGACCAGTGACTTGTGGCGAGTGACCAGCGACCTGTGACTTGTGACCAGTGACCAGTGACCAGTGACCACTGACCAGTGACCAGTGACCGGGGACCAGTGACTAGCGACCAGTGACCAGTCACCCGTGACATGTGACCCGTGACCAGTGACCAGTGACCAGTGACCAGTGACCAGTGGCCATTACCCAGTGACCAGTGGCCAGTGACCAGTGACCAGTGACCAGTGAACAGTGACCATTGACCAGTGAGCAGTGACCAGTGACCACTGAGCAGTGACCAGCGACAGTGACCATTGAACAGCGACAGTGACCATTGACCAGTGACCAGTGACCAGTGGCTTGTGACCAGTGACCCGCGACATGTGACTGTGACCAGTTACCACTGACCAGTGACCAGTGACCACAGACCAGTAACAAGTGACCAGTGACCAGTGACCAGTGACCAGTGACCAGTGACCAGTGACCAGTGACCAGTGACCAGTGACCATTGATCTGTGACCAGTGACCAGTGACCAGTGACCAGTGACCACTGACCAGTGACCAGTGACCGGGGACCAGTGACTAGCGACCTGTGACCAGTGACCCGTGACCAGTGACCAGTGACCAGGGCCCAGTCACCAGTCACCAGTCACCATTGACCTGTGACCAGTGACCACTGACCACTGACCAGTGACAAGTGACCAGTGACTTGTGGCGAGTGACTAGCGACCTGTGACTTGTGACCATTGATCTGTGACCAGTGACCAGTGACCAGTGACCAGTGACCACTGACCAGTGACCGGGGACCAGTGACTAGCGACCAGTGACCAGTGACCCGTGACATGTGACATGTGACCACTCAGCAGTGACCAGCGGCAGTGACCATTGAACAGCGACAGTGACCATTGACCTGTGACCAGTGACCAGTGACCAGTGACCATTGATCTGTGACCAGTGACCAGTGACCAGTGACCAGTGACCAGTGACCAGTGACCACGGACCAGTGACCAGTGACCGGGGACCAGTGACTAGCGACCAGTGACCAGTGACCCGTGACATGTGACCCGTGACCAGTGACCAGTGACCAGGGCCCAGTGACCAGTCACCAGTCACCATTGACCTGTGACCAGTGACCAGTGACCACTGACCACTGACCAGTGACAAGTGACCAGTGACTTGTGTCGAGTGACCAGCGACCTGTGACTTGTGACCAGTGACCAGTGACCAGTGGCCAGTGACTAGTGACCCGTGACATGTGACACGTGACCAGTGACCAGTGACCAGTGACCAGTGACCAGTAACCAGTGACCAGTGGCCAGTGACCTGTGACCAGTGACCAGTGACCAGTGACCAGTGAACAGTGACCATTGACCAGTGAGCAGTGACCAGTGACCACTCAGCAGTGACCAGCGACAGTGACCATTGAACAGCGACAGTGACCATTGACCAGTGACCAGTGACCACTGACCAGTGACAAGTGACCAGTGACTTGTGACGAGTGACCAGTGACCACTGAGCAGTGACCAGCGACAGTGACCAGTGACCAGTGACCAGTGACCATTGATCTGTGACCAGTGACTAGCGACCAGTGACCAGTGACCCGTGACATGTGACCCGTGACCAGTGACCAGTGACCAGGGCCCAGTCACCAGTCACCAGTCACCATTGACCTGTGACCAGTGACCACTGACCACTGACCAGTGACAAGTGACCAGTGACTTGTGGCGAGTGACCAGCGACCTGTGACTTGTGACCAGTGACCAGTGACCAGTGGCCAGTGACCAGTGTCCAGTGAGCACTGACCAGTGGCCAGTGACTAGTGACCCGTGACATGTGACACGTGACCAGTGACCAGTGACCAGTAACCCGCGACATGTGACTGTGACCAGTGACCACTGACCAGTGACCAGTGACCAGAGACCAGTGACCAGTGACCAGTGACCAGTGACCAGTGACCAGTGACCAGTGACCAGTGACCAGTGACCATTGATCTGTGACCAGTGACCAGTGACCAGTGACCAGTGACCACTGACCAGTGACCGGGGACCAGTGACTAGCGACCAGTGACCAGTGACGCGTGACATGTGACATGTGACAAGTGACCAGTGACCAGTGACAAGTGACCACTCAGCAGTGACCAGCGGCAGTGACCATTGAACAGCGACAGTGACCATTGACCTGTGACCAGTGACCAGTGACCAGTGACCATTGATCTGTGACCAGTGACCAGTGACCAGTGACCAGTGACCAGTGACCAGTGACCACTGACCAGTGACCAGTGACCGGGGACCAGTGACTAGCGACCAGTGACCAGTGACCCGTGACATGTGACCCGTGACCAGTGACCAGTGACCAGGGCCCAGTGACCAGTCACCAGTCACCATTGACCTGTGACCAGTGACCAGTGACCACTGACCACTGACCAGTGACAAGTGACCAGTGACTTGTGTCGAGTGACCAGCGACCTGTGACTTGTGACCAGTGACCAGTGACCAGTGGCCAGTGACCTGTGACCAGTGACCAGTGACCAGTGACCAGTGACCAGTGACCAGTGACCGGGGACCAGTGACTAGCGACCAGTGACCAGTGACCCGTGACATGTGACCCGTGACCAGTGACCAGTGACCAGGGCCCAGTGACCAGTCACCAGTCACCATTGACCTGTGACCAGTGACCAGTGACCACTCAGCCGTGACCAGCGACAGTGACCATTGAACAGCGACAGTGACCATTGACCAGTGACCAGTGACCAGTGACCAGTGACCATTGACAAGTGACCAGTGACCAGTGACCATTGACCAGTGACTTGTGACCAGTGACCCGCGACATGTGACTGTGACCAGTGACCACTTACCAGTGACCACAGACCAGTGACCAGTGACCAGTGACCAGTGACCAGTGACCACTGACCAGTGACAAGTGACCAGTGACTTGTGACCAGTGACCAGTGACCTGTGACTTGTAACCAGTGACCAGTGACCAGTGTCCAGTGACCAGTGACCAGTGACCAGTGACCAGTGACCAGTGACCAGTGACCAGTGACCAGTGACCAGTGACCAGTGACCACTGACCAGTGACCAGTGACCGGGGACCAGTGACTAGCGACCAGTGACCAGTCACCCGTGACATGTGACCCGTGACCAGTGACCAGTGACCAGTGACCAGTGACCAGCGACCATTAACCAGTGACCAGTGGCCAGTGACCAGTGACCAGTGACCAGTGAACAGTGACCATTGACCAGTGAGCAGTGACCAGTGACCACTGAGCAGTGACCAGCGACAGTGACCATTGAACAGCGACAGTGACCATTGACCAGTGACCAGTGACCAGTGGCTTGTGACCAGTGACCAGTAACCAGTGACCAGTGGCCAGTGACCTGTGACCAGTGACCAGTGACCAGTGACCAGTGACCAGTGACCATTGACCAGTGACTTGTGACCAGTAACCCGCGACATGTGACTGTGACCAGTGACCACTGACCAGTGACCAGTGACCACAGACCAGTGACCAGTGACCACTGACCAGTGACCAGTGACCAGTGACCAGTTACCAGTGACCAGTGACCAGTGACCAGTGACCAGTGACCATTAACCAGTGACCAGTGGCCAGTGACCAGTGACCAGTGACCAGTGAACAGTGACCATTGACCAGTGAGCAGTGACCAGTGACCACTGAGCAGTGACCAGTGACCAGTGACCAGTGACCATTGACAAGTGACCAGTGACCAGTGACCATTGACCAGTGACTTGTGACCAGTGACCCGCGACATGTGAATGTGACCAGTGACCACTTACCAGTGACCACAGACCAGTGACCAGTGACCAGTGACCAGTGACCACTGACCAGTGACAAGTGACCAGTGACTTGTGACCAGTGACCAGTGACCTGTGACTTGTAACCAGTGACCAGTGACCAGTGTCCAGTGACCAGTGACCAGTGACCAGTGACCAGTGACCAGTGACCAGTGACCAGTGACCAGTGACCACTGACCAGTGACCAGTGACCGGGGACCAGTGACTAGCGACCAGTGACCAGTCACCCGTGACATGTGACCCGTGACCAGTGACCAGTGACCAGTGACCAGTGACCAGTGGCCATTACCCAGTGACCAGTGGCCAGTGACCAGTGACCAGTGACCAGTGAACAGTGACCATTGACCAGTGAGCAGTGACCAGTGACCACTGAGCAGTGACCAGCGACAGTGACCATTGAACAGCGACAGTGACCATTGACCAGTGACCAGTGACCAGTGGCTTGTGACCAGTGACCCGCGACATGTGACTGTGACCAGTTACCACTGACCAGTGACCAGTGACCACAGACCAGTAACAAGTGACCAGTGACCAGTGACCAGTGACCAGTGACCAGTGACCAGTGACCAGTGACCAGTGACCAGTGACCAGTGACCATTGATCTGTGACCAGTGACCAGTGACCAGTGACCAGTGACCACTGACCAGTGACCAGTGACCGGGGACCAGTGACTAGCGACCTGTGACCAGTGACCCGTGACATGTGACCCGTGACCAGTGACCAGTGACCAGGGCCCAGTCACCAGTCACCAGTCACCATTGACCTGTGACCAGTGACCACTGACCACTGACCAGTGACAAGTGACCAGTGACTTGTGGCGAGTGACCAGCGACCTGTGACTTGTGACCATTGATCTGTGACCAGTGACCAGTGACCAGTGACCAGTGACCACTGACCAGTGACCGGGGACCAGTGACTAGCGACCAGTGACCAGTGACCCGTGA
Organism: Andrena bucephala; assembly: GCA_947577245.1. Classification (NCBI taxonomy): domain Eukaryota; kingdom Metazoa; phylum Arthropoda; class Insecta; order Hymenoptera; family Andrenidae; genus Andrena; species Andrena bucephala. Next base: position 52,595,234 of record OX387716.1, on the reverse strand, counting down.
CATGTGACATGTGACCACTCAGCAGTGACCAGCGGCAGTGACCATTGAACAGCGACAGTGACCATTGACCTGTGACCAGTGACCAGTGACCAGTGACCATTGATCTGTGACCAGTGACCAGTGACCAGTGACCAGTGACCAGTGACCAGTGACCACGGACCAGTGACCAGTGACCGGGGACCAGTGACTAGCGACCAGTGACCAGTGACCCGTGACATGTGACCCGTGACCAGTGACCAGTGACCAGGGCCCAGTGACCAGTCACCAGTCACCATTGACCTGTGACCAGTGACCAGTGACCACTGACCACTGACCAGTGACAAGTGACCAGTGACTTGTGTCGAGTGACCAGCGACCTGTGACTTGCGACCAGTGACCAGTGACCAGTGGCCAGTGACTAGTGACCCGTGACATGTGACACGTGACCAGTGACCAGTGACCAGTGACCAGTGACCAGTAACCAGTGACCAGTGGCCAGTGACCTGTGACCAGTGACCAGTGACCAGTGACCAGTGAACAGTGACCATTGACCAGTGAGCAGTGACCAGTGACCACTCAGCAGTGACCAGCGACAGTGACCATTGAACCGCGACAGTGACCATTGACCAGTGACCAGTGACCAGTGACCAGTGACCATTGACAAGTGACCAGTGACCAGTGACCATTGACCAGTGACTTGTGACCAGTGACCCGCGACATGTGACTGTGACCAGTGACCACTGACCAGTGACCACAGACCAGTGACCAGTGACCAGTGACCAGTGACCAGTGGCCAGTGACCAGTGACCAGTGACCAGTGACCAGAGACCAGTGACCAGTGACCAGTGACCATTGATCTGTGACCAGTGACCAGTGACCAGTGACCAGTGACCACTGACCAGTGACCATTGACCGGGGACCAGTGACTAGCGACCTGTGACCAGTCACCCGTGACATGTGACCCGTGACCAGTGACCAGTGACCAGTGACCAGTGACCAGTGACCAGTGACCATTGACCAGTGACCAGTGGCCAGTGACCAGTGACCACTGACCAGTGACAAGTGACCAGTGACTTGTGGCGAGTGACCAGCGACCTGTGACTTGTGACCAGTGACCAGTGACCAGTGGCCAGTGACCAGTGTCCAGTGAGCACTGACCAGTGGCCAGTGACTAGTGACCCGTGACATGTGACACGTGACCAGTGACCAGTGACCAGTGACCAGTGACCAGTAACCAGTGACCAGTGGCCAGTGACCTGTGACCAGTGACCAGTGACCAGTGACCAGTGACCTGTGACCATTGACCAGTGACCAGTGACCAGTGACCATTGACCAGTGACCAGTAACCAGTGACCATTGACCAGTGACACGTGACCAGTGACCAGTGACCAGTGACCAGTGACCAGTGACCAGTGACCAGTGACCATTGATCTGTGACCAGTGACCAGTGACCAGTGACCAGTGACCAGTGACCAGTGACCACTGACCAGTGACCAGTGACCGGAGACCAGTGACTAGCGACCAGTGACCAGTGAACCGTGACATGTGACCCGTGACCAGTGACCAGTGACCAGTGACCAGTGACCATTGATCTGTGACCAGTGACTAGCGACCAGTGACCAGTGACCCGTGACATGTGACACGTGACCAGTGACCAGTGACCAGGGCCCAGTCACCAGTCACCAGTCACCATTGACCTGTGACCAGTGACCAGTGACCACTGACCACTGACCAGTGACAAGTGACCAGTGACTTGTGGCGAGTGACCAGCGACCTGTGACTTGTGACCAGTGACCAGTGACCAGTGTCCAGTGAGCACTGACCAGTGGCCAGTGACTAGTGACCCGTGACATGTGACACGTGACCAGTGACCAGTGACCAGTGACCAGTGACCAGTAACCAGTGACCAGTGGCCAGTGACCTGTGACCAGTGACCAGTGACCAGTGACCAGTGACCAGTGACCATTGACCAGTGACTTGTGACCAGTAACCCGCGACATGTGACTGTGACCAGTGACCACTGACCAGTGACCAGTGACCACAGACCAGTGACCAGTGACCACTGACCAGTGACCAGTGACCAGTGACCAGTTACCAGTGACCAGTGACCAGTGACCAGTGACCAGTGACCAGTGACCAGTGACCAGTGACCGGGGACCAGTGACTAGCGACCAGTGACCAGTGACCCGTGACATGTGACCCGTGACCAGTGACCAGTGACCAGGGCCCAGTGACCAGTCACCAGTCACCATTGACCTGTGACCAGTGACCAGTGACCACTCAGCCGTGACCAGCGACAGTGACCATTGAACAGCGACAGTGACCATTGACCAGTGACCAGTGACCAGTGACCAGTGACCATTGACAAGTGACCAGTGACCAGTGACCATTGACCAGTGACTTGTGACCAGTGACCCGCGACATGTGACTGTGACCAGTGACCATTTACCAGTGACCACAGACCAGTGACCAGTGACCAGTGACCAGTGACCAGTGACCACTGACCAGTGACAAGTGACCAGTGACTTGTGACCAGTGACCAGTGACCTGTGACTTGTAACCAGTGACCAGTGACCAGTGTCCAGTGACCAGTGACCAGTGACCAGTGACCAGTGACCAGTGACCAGTGACCAGTGACCAGTGACCAGTGACCAGTGACCACTGACCAGTGACCAGTGACCGGGGACCAGTGACTAGCGACCAGTGACCAGTCACCCGTGACATGTGACCCGTGACCAGTGACCAGTGACCAGTGACCAGTGACCAGTGACCATTAACCAGTGACCAGTGGCCAGTGACCAGTGACCAGTGACCAGTGAACAGTGACCATTGACCAGTGAGCAGTGACCAGTGACCACTGAGCAGTGACCAGCGACAGTGACCATTGAACAGCGACAGTGACCATTGACCAGTGACCAGTGACCAGTGGCTTGTGACCAGTGACCCGCGACATGTGACTGTGACCAGTTACCACTGACCAGCGACCAGTGACCACAGACCAGTAACAAGTGACCAGTGACCAGTGACCAGTGACCAGTGACCAGTGACCAGTGACCAGTGACCAGTGACCATTGATCTGTGACCAGTGACCAGTGACCAGTGACCAGTGACCACTGACCAGTGACCAGTGACCGGGGACCAGTGACCAGTGACCAGGGCCCAGTGACCAGTCACCAGTCACCATTGACCTGTGACCAGTGACCAGTGACCACTCAGCCGTGACCAGCGACAGTGACCATTGAACAGCGACAGTGACCATTGACCAGTGACCAGTGACCAGTGACCAGTGACCATTGACAAGTGACCAGTGACCAGTGACCATTGACCAGTGACTTGTGACCAGTGACCCGCGACATGTGAATGTGACCAGTGACCACTTACCAGTGACCACAGACCAGTGACCAGTGACCAGTGACCAGTGACCACTGACCAGTGACAAGTGACCAGTGACTTGTGACCAGTGACCAGTGACCTGTGACTTGTAACCAGTGACCAGTGACCAGTGTCCAGTGACCAGTGACCAGTGACCAGTGACCAGTGACCAGTGACCAGTGACCAGTGACCAGTGACCAGTGACCAGTGACCACTGACCAGTGACCAGTGACCGGGGACCAGTGACTAGCGACCAGTGACCAGTCACCCGTGACATGTGACCCGTGACCAGTGACCAGTGACCAGTGACCAGTGACCAGTGGCCATTACCCAGTGACCAGTGGCCAGTGACCAGTGACCAGTGACCAGTGAACAGTGACCATTGACCAGTGAGCAGTGACCAGTGACCACTGAGCAGTGACCAGCGACAGTGACCATTGAACAGCGACAGTGACCATTGACCAGTGACCAGTGACCAGTGGCTTGTGACCAGTGACCCGCGACATGTGACTGTGACCAGTTACCACTGACCAGTGACCAGTGACCACAGACCAGTAACAAGTGACCAGTGACCAGTGACCAGTGACCAGTGACCAGTGACCAGTGACCAGTGACCAGTGACCAGTGACCATTGATCTGTGACCAGTGACCAGTGACCAGTGACCAGTGACCACTGACCAGTGACCAGTGACCGGGGACCAGTGACTAGCGACCTGTGACCAGTGACCCGTGACCAGTGACCAGTGACCAGGGCCCAGTCACCAGTCACCAGTCACCATTGACCTGTGACCAGTGACCACTGACCACTGACCAGTGACAAGTGACCAGTGACTTGTGGCGAGTGACTAGCGACCTGTGACTTGTGACCATTGATCTGTGACCAGTGACCAGTGACCAGTGACCAGTGACCACTGACCAGTGACCGGGGACCAGTGACTAGCGACCAGTGACCAGTGACCCGTGACATGTGACATGTGACCACTCAGCAGTGACCAGCGGCAGTGACCATTGAACAGCGACAGTGACCATTGACCTGTGACCAGTGACCAGTGACCAGTGACCATTGATCTGTGACCAGTGACCAGTGACCAGTGACCAGTGACCAGTGACCAGTGACCACGGACCAGTGACCAGTGACCGGGGACCAGTGACTAGCGACCAGTGACCAGTGACCCGTGACATGTGACCCGTGACCAGTGACCAGTGACCAGGGCCCAGTGACCAGTCACCAGTCACCATTGACCTGTGACCAGTGACCAGTGACCACTGACCACTGACCAGTGACAAGTGACAAGTGACTTGTGTCGAGTGACCAGCGACCTGTGACTTGTGACCAGTGACCAGTGACCAGTGGCCAGTGACTAGTGACCCGTGACATGTGACACGTGACCAGTGACCAGTGACCAGTGACCAGTGACCAGTAACCAGTGACCAGTGGCCAGTGACCTGTGACCAGTGACCAGTGACCAGTGACCAGTGAACAGTGACCATTGACCAGTGAGCAGTGACCAGTGACCACTCAGCAGTGACCAGCGACAGTGACCATTGAACAGCGACAGTGACCATTGACCAGTGACCAGTGACCACTGACCAGTGACAAGTGACCAGTGACTTGTGACCAGTGACCAGTGACCACTGACCAGTGACAAGTGACCAGTGACTTGTGACGAGTGACCAGTGACCACTGACCAGTGACCAGTGACCGGGGACCAGTGACTAGCGACCTGTGACCAGTGACCCGTGACATGTGACCCGTGACCAGTGACCAGTGACCAGGGCCCAGTCACCAGTCACCAGTCACCATTGACCTGTGACCAGTGACCACTGACCACTGACCAGTGACAAGTGACCAGTGACTTGTGGCGAGTGACCAGCGACCTGTGACTTGTGACCATTGATCTGTGACCAGTGACCAGTGACCAGTGACCAGTGACCACTGACCAGTGACCGGGGACCAGTGACTAGCGACCAGTGACCAGTGACCCGTGACATGTGACATGTGACCACTCAGCAGTGACCAGCGGCAGTGACCATTGAACAGCGACAGTGACCATTGACCTGCGACCAGTGACCAGTGACCAGTGACCATTGATCTGTGACCAGTGACCAGTGACCAGTGACCAGTGACCAGTGACCAGTGACCACGGACCAGTGACCAGTGACCGGGGACCAGTGACTAGCGACCAGTGACCAGTGACCCGTGACATGTGACCCGTGACCAGTGACCAGTGACCAGGGCCCAGTGACCAGTCACCAGTCACCATTGACCTGTGACCAGTGACCAGTGACCACTGACCACTGACCAGTGACAAGTGACCAGTGACTTGTGTCGAGTGACCAGCGACCTGTGACTTGTGACCAGTGACCAGTGACCAGTGGCCAGTGACTAGTGACCCGTGACATGTGACACGTGACCAGTGACCAGTGACCAGTGACCAGTGACCAGTAACCAGTGACCAGTGGCCAGTGACCTGTGACCAGTGACCAGTGACCAGTGACCAGTGAACAGTGACCATTGACCAGTGAGCAGTGACCAGTGACCACTCAGCAGTGACCAGCGACAGTGACCATTGAACAGCGACAGTGACCATTGACCAGTGACCAGTGACCACTGACCAGTGACAAGTGACCAGTGACTTGTGACGAGTGACCAGTGACCACTGAGCAGTGACCAGCGACAGTGACCAGTGACCAGTGACCAGTGACCATTGATCTGTGACCAGTGACTAGCGACCAGTGACCAGTGACCCGTGACATGTGACCCGTGACCAGTGACCAGTGACCAGGGCCCAGTCACCAGTCACCAGTCACCATTGACCTGTGACCAGTGACCACTGACCACTGACCAGTGACAAGTGACCAGTGACTTGTGGCGAGTGACCAGCGACCTGTGACTTGTGACCAGTGACCAGTGACCAGTGGCCAGTGACCAGTGTCCAGTGAGCACTGACCAGTGGCCAGTGACTAGTGACCCGTGACATGTGACACGTGACCAGTGACCAGTGACCAGTAACCCGCGACATGTGACTGTGACCAGTGACCACTGACCAGTGACCAGTGACCAGAGACCAGTGACCAGTGACCAGTGACCAGTGACCAGTGACCAGTGACCAGTGACCAGTGACCAGTGACCATTGATCTGTGACCAGTGACCAGTGACCAGTGACCAGTGACCACTGACCAGTGACCGGGGACCAGTGACTAGCGACCAGTGACCAGTGACGCGTGACATGTGACATGTGACAAGTGACCAGTGACCAGTGACAAGTGACCACTCAGCAGTGACCAGCGGCAGTGACCATTGAACAGCGACAGTGACCATTGACCTGTGACCAGTGACCAGTGACCAGTGACCATTGATCTGTGACCAGTGACCAGTGACCAGTGACCAGTGACCAGTGACCAGTGACCACTGACCAGTGACCAGTGACCGGGGACCAGTGACTAGCGACCAGTGACCAGTGACCCGTGACATGTGACCCGTGACCAGTGACCAGTGACCAGGGCCCAGTGACCAGTCACCAGTCACCATTGACCTGTGACCAGTGACCAGTGACCACTGACCACTGACCAGTGACAAGTGACCAGTGACTTGTGTCGAGTGACCAGCGACCTGTGACTTGTGACCAGTGACCAGTGACCAGTGGCCAGTGACCTGTGACCAGTGACCAGTGACCAGTGACCAGTGACCAGTGACCAGTGACCGGGGACCAGTGACTAGCGACCAGTGACCAGTGACCCGTGACATGTGACCCGTGACCAGTGACCAGTGACCAGGGCCCAGTGACCAGTCACCAGTCACCATTGACCTGTGACCAGTGACCAGTGACCACTCAGCCGTGACCAGCGACAGTGACCATTGAACAGCGACAGTGACCATTGACCAGTGACCAGTGACCAGTGACCAGTGACCATTGACAAGTGACCAGTGACCAGTGACCATTGACCAGTGACTTGTGACCAGTGACCCGCGACATGTGACTGTGACCCGTGACCACTTACCAGTGACCACAGACCAGTGACCAGTGACCAGTGACCAGTGACCAGTGACCACTGACCAGTGACAAGTGACCAGTGACTTGTGACCAGTGACCAGTGACCTGTGACTTGTAACCAGTGACCAGTGACCAGTGTCCAGTGACCAGTGACCAGTGACCAGTGACCAGTGACCAGTGACCAGTGACCAGTGACCAGTGACCAGTGACCAGTGACCACTGACCAGTGACCAGTGACCGGGGACCAGTGACTAGCGACCAGTGACCAGTCACCCGTGACATGTGACCCGTGACCAGTGACCAGTGACCAGTGACCAGTGACCAGCGACCATTAACCAGTGACCAGTGGCCAGTGACCAGTGACCAGTGACCAGTGAACAGTGACCATTGACCAGTGAGCAGTGACCAGTGACCACTGAGCAGTGACCAGCGACAGTGACCATTGAACAGCGACAGTGACCATTGACCAGTGACCAGTGACCAGTGGCTTGTGACCAGTGACCAGTAACCAGTGACCAGTGGCCAGTGACCTGTGACCAGTGACCAGTGACCAGTGACCAGTGACCAGTGACCATTGACCAGTGACTTGTGACCAGTAACCCGCGACATGTGACTGTGACCAGTGACCACTGACCAGTGACCAGTGACCACAGACCAGTGACCAGTGACCACTGACCAGTGACCAGTGACCAGTGACCAGTTACCAGTGACCAGTGACCAGTGACCAGTGACCAGTGACCATTAACCAGTGACCAGTGGCCAGTGACCAGTGACCAGTGACCAGTGAACAGTGACCATTGACCAGTGAGCAGTGACCAGTGACCACTGAGCAGTGACCAGTGACCAGTGACCAGTGACCATTGACAAGTGACCAGTGACCAGTGACCATTGACCAGTGACTTGTGACCAGTGACCCGCGACATGTGAATGTGACCAGTGACCACTTACCAGTGACCACAGACCAGTGACCAGTGACCAGTGACCAGTGACCACTGACCAGTGACAAGTGACCAGTGACTTGTGACCAGTGACCAGTGACCTGTGACTTGTAACCAGTGACCAGTGACCAGTGTCCAGTGACCAGTGACCAGTGACCAGTGACCAGTGACCAGTGACCAGTGACCAGTGACCAGTGACCAGTGACCAGTGACCACTGACCAGTGACCAGTGACCGGGGACCAGTGACTAGCGACCAGTGACCAGTCACCCGTGACATGTGACCCGTGACCAGTGACCAGTGACCAGTGACCAGTGACCAGTGGCCATTACCCAGTGACCAGTGGCCAGTGACCAGTGACCAGTGACCAGTGAACAGTGACCATTGACCAGTGAGCAGTGACCAGTGACCACTGAGCAGTGACCAGCGACAGTGACCATTGAACAGCGACAGTGACCATTGACCAGTGACCAGTGACCAGTGGCTTGTGACCAGTGACCCGCGACATGTGACTGTGACCAGTTACCACTGACCAGTGACCAGTGACCACAGACCAGTAACAAGTGACCAGTGACCAGTGACCAGTGACCAGTGACCAGTGACCAGTGACCAGTGACCAGTGACCAGTGACCAGTGACCATTGATCTGTGACCAGTGACCAGTGACCAGTGACCAGTGACCACTGACCAGTGACCAGTGACCGGGGACCAGTGACTAGCGACCTGTGACCAGTGACCCGTGACATGTGACCCGTGACCAGTGACCAGTGACCAGGGCCCAGTCACCAGTCACCAGTCACCATTGACCTGTGACCAGTGACCACTGACCACTGACCAGTGACAAGTGACCAGTGACTTGTGGCGAGTGACCAGCGACCTGTGACTTGTGACCATTGATCTGTGACCAGTGACCAGTGACCAGTGACCAGTGACCACTGACCAGTGACCGGGGACCAGTGACTAGCGACCAGTGACCAGTGACCCGTGACATGTGACATGTGACCACTCAGCAGTGACCAGCGGCAGTGACCATTGAACAGCGACAGTGACCATTGACCTGTGACCAGTGACCAGTGACCAGTGACCATTGATCTGTGACCAGTGACCAGTGACCAGTGACCAGTGACCAGTGACCAGTGACCACGGACCAGTGACCAGTGACCGGGGACCAGTGACTAGCGACCAGTGACCAGTGACCCGTGACATGTGACCCGTGACCAGTGACCAGTGACCAGGGCCCAGTGACCAGTCACCAGTCACCATTGACCTGTGACCAGTGACCAGTGACCACTGACCACTGACCAGTGACAAGTGACCAGTGACTTGTGTCGAGTGACCAGCGACCTGTGACTTGCGACCAGTGACCAGTGACCAGTGGCCAGTGACTAGTGACCCGTGACATGTGACACGTGACCAGTGACCAGTGACCAGTGACCAGTGACCAGTAACCAGTGACCAGTGGCCAGTGACCTGTGACCAGTGACCAGTGACCAGTGACCAGTGAACAGTGACCATTGACCAGTGAGCAGTGACCAGTGACCACTCAGCAGTGACCAGCGACAGTGACCATTGAACCGCGACAGTGACCATTGACCAGTGACCAGTGACCAGTGACCAGTGACCATTGACAAGTGACCAGTGACCAGTGACCATTGACCAGTGACTTGTGACCAGTGACCCGCGACATGTGACTGTGACCAGTGACCACTGACCAGTGACCACAGACCAGTGACCAGTGACCAGTGACCAGTGACCAGTGACCAGTGACCAGTGACCAGTGACCAGTGACCAGTGACCAGTGACCAGTGACCACTGACCAGTGACCAGTGACCGGGGACCAGTGACTAGCGACCAGTGACCAGTCACCCGTGACATGTGACCCGTGACCAGTGACCAGTGACCAGTGACCAGTGACCAGCGACCATTAACCAGTGACCAGTGGCCAGTGACCAGTGACCAGTGACCAGTGAACAGTGACCATTGACCAGTGAGCAGTGACCAGTGACCACTGAGCAGTGACCAGCGACAGTGACCATTGAACAGCGACAGTGACCATTGACCAGTGACCAGTGACCAGTGGCTTGTGACCAGTGACCAGTAACCAGTGACCAGTGGCCAGTGACCTGTGACCAGTGACCAGTGACCAGTGACCAGTGACCAGTGACCATTGACCAGTGACTTGTGACCAGTAACCCGCGACATGTGACTGTGACCAGTGACCACTGACCAGTGACCAGTGACCACAGACCAGTGACCAGTGACCACTGACCAGTGACCAGTGACCAGTGACCAGTTACCAGTGACCAGTGACCAGTGACCAGTGACCAGTGACCATTAACCAGTGACCAGTGGCCAGTGACCAGTGACCAGTGACCAGTGAACAGTGACCATTGACCAGTGAGCAGTGACCAGTGACCACTGAGCAGTGACCAGTGACCAGTGACCAGTGACCATTGACAAGTGACCAGTGACCAGTGACCATTGACCAGTGACTTGTGACCAGTGACCCGCGACATGTGAATGTGACCAGTGACCACTTACCAGTGACCACAGACCAGTGACCAGTGACCAGTGACCAGTGACCACTGACCAGTGACAAGTGACCAGTGACTTGTGACCAGTGACCAGTGACCTGTGACTTGTAACCAGTGACCAGTGACCAGTGTCCAGTGACCAGTGACCAGTGACCAGTGACCAGTGACCAGTGACCAGTGACCAGTGACCACTGACCAGTGACCAGTGACCGGGGACCAGTGACTAGCGACCAGTGACCAGTCACCCGTGACATGTGACCCGTGACCAGTGACCAGTGACCAGTGACCAGTGACCAGTGGCCATTACCCAGTGACCAGTGGCCAGTGACCAGTGACCAGTGACCAGTGAACAGTGACCATTGACCAGTGAGCAGTGACCAGTGACCACTGAGCAGTGACCAGCGACAGTGACCATTGAACAGCGACAGTGACCATTGACCAGTGACCAGTGACCAGTGGCTTGTGACCAGTGACCCGCGACATGTGACTGTGACCAGTTACCACTGACCAGTGACCAGTGACCACAGACCAGTAACAAGTGACCAGTGACCAGTGACCAGTGACCAGTGACCAGTGACCAGTGACCAGTGACCAGTGACCAGTGACCAGTGACCATTGATCTGTGACCAGTGACCAGTGACCAGTGACCAGTGACCACTGACCAGTGACCAGTGACCGGGGACCAGTGACTAGCGACCTGTGACCAGTGACCCGTGACATGTGACCCGTGACCAGTGACCAGTGACCAGGGCCCAGTCACCAGTCACCAGTCACCATTGACCTGTGACCAGTGACCACTGACCACTGACCAGTGACAAGTGACCAGTGACTTGTGGCGAGTGACCAGCGACCTGTGACTTGTGACCATTGATCTGTGACCAGTGACCAGTGACCAGTGACCAGTGACCACTGACCAGTGACCGGGGACCAGTGACTAGCGACCAGTGACCAGTGACCCGTGACATGTGACATGTGACCACTCAGCAGTGACCAGCGGCAGTGACCATTGAACAGCGACAGTGACCATTGACCTGTGACCAGTGACCAGTGACCAGTGACCATTGATCTGTGACCAGTGACCAGTGACCAGTGACCAGTGACCAGTGACCAGTGACCACGGACCAGTGACCAGTGACCGGGGACCAGTGACTAGCGACCAGTGACCAGTGACCCGTGACATGTGACCCGTGACCAGTGACCAGTGACCAGGGCCCAGTGACCAGTCACCAGTCACCATTGACCTGTGACCAGTGACCAGTGACCACTGACCACTGACCAGTGACAAGTGACCAGTGACTTGTGTCGAGTGACCAGCGACCTGTGACTTGCGACCAGTGACCAGTGACCAGTGGCCAGTGACTAGTGACCCGTGACATGTGACACGTGACCAGTGACCAGTGACCAGTGACCAGTGACCAGTAACCAGTGACCAGTGGCCAGTGACCTGTGACCAGTGACCAGTGACCAGTGACCAGTGAACAGTGACCATTGACCAGTGAGCAGTGACCAGTGACCACTCAGCAGTGACCAGCGACAGTGACCATTGAACCGCGACAGTGACCATTGACCAGTGACCAGTGACCAGTGACCAGTGACCATTGACAAGTGACCAGTGACCAGTGACCATTGACCAGTGACTTGTGACCAGTGACCCGCGACATGTGACTGTGACCAGTGACCACTGACCAGTGACCACAGACCAGTGACCAGTGACCAGTGACCAGTGACCAGTGGCCAGTGACCAGTGACCAGTGACCAGTGACCAGAGACCAGTGACCAGTGACCAGTGACCATTGATCTGTGACCAGTGACCAGTGACCAGTGACCAGTGACCACTGACCAGTGACCATTGACCGGGGACCAGTGACTAGCGACCTGTGACCAGTCACCCGTGACATGTGACCCGTGACCAGTGACCAGTGACCAGTGACCAGTGACCAGTGACCAGTGACCATTGACCAGTGACCAGTGGCCAGTGACCAGTGACCACTGACCAGTGACAAGTGACCAGTGACTTGTGGCGAGTGACCAGCGACCTGTGACTTGTGACCAGTGACCAGTGACCAGTGGCCAGTGACCAGTGTCCAGTGAGCACTGACCAGTGGCCAGTGACTAGTGACCCGTGACATGTGACACGTGACCAGTGACCAGTGACCAGTGACCAGTGACCAGTAACCAGTGACCAGTGGCCAGTGACCTGTGACCAGTGACCAGTGACCAGTGACCAGTGACCTGTGACCATTGACCAGTGACCAGTGACCAGTGACCATTGACCAGTGACCAGTAACCAGTGACCATTGACCAGTGACACGTGACCAGTGACCAGTGACCAGTGACCAGTGACCAGTGACCAGTGACCAGTGACCATTGATCTGTGACCAGTGACCAGTGACCAGTGACCAGTGACCAGTGACCAGTGACCACTGACCAGTGACCAGTGACTAGTGACCCGTGACATGTGACACGTGACCAGTGACCAGTGACCAGAGACCAGTGACCAGTAACCAGTGACCAGTGACCAGTGACCAGTGACCAGTGACCATTGATCTGTGACCAGTGACCAGTGACCAGTGACCAGTGACCAGTGACCAGTGACCACTGACCAGTGACCAGTGACCGGAGACCAGTGACTAGCGACCAGTGACCAGTGAACCGTGACATGTGACCCGTGACCAGTGACCAGTGACCAGTGACCAGTGACCATTGATCTGTGACCAGTGACTAGCGACCAGTGACCAGTGACCCGTGACATGTGACACGTGACCAGTGACCAGTGACCAGGGCCCAGTCACCAGTCACCAGTCACCATTGACCTGTGACCAGTGACCAGTGACCAGTGACCAGTGACCAGTGACCAGTGACCAGTGACCGGGGACCAGTGACTAGCGACCAGTGACCAGTGACCCGTGACATGTGACCCGTGACCAGTGACCAGTGACCAGGGCCCAGTGACCAGTCACCAGTCACCATTGACCTGTGACCAGTGACCAGTGACCACTCAGCCGTGACCAGCGACAGTGACCATTGAACAGCGACAGTGACCATTGACCAGTGACCAGTGACCAGTGACCAGTGACCATTGACAAGTGACCAGTGACCAGTGACCATTGACCAGTGACTTGTGACCAGTGACCCGCGACATGTGACTGTGACCAGTGACCATTTACCAGTGACCACAGACCAGTGACCAGTGACCAGTGACCAGTGACCAGTGACCACTGACCAGTGACAAGTGACCAGTGACTTGTGACCAGTGACCAGTGACCTGTGACTTGTAACCAGTGACCAGTGACCAGTGTCCAGTGACCAGTGACCAGTGACCAGTGACCAGTGACCAGTGACCAGTGACCAGTGACCAGTGACCAGTGACCAGTGACCACTGACCAGTGACCAGTGACCGGGGACCAGTGACTAGCGACCAGTGACCAGTCACCCGTGACATGTGACCCGTGACCAGTGACCAGTGACCAGTGACCAGTGACCAGTGACCATTAACCAGTGACCAGTGGCCAGTGACCAGTGACCAGTGACCAGTGAACAGTGACCATTGACCAGTGAGCAGTGACCAGTGACCACTGAGCAGTGACCAGCGACAGTGACCATTGAACAGCGACAGTGACCATTGACCAGTGACCAGTGACCAGTGGCTTGTGACCAGTGACCCGCGACATGTGACTGTGACCAGTTACCACTGACCAGCGACCAGTGACCACAGACCAGTAACAAGTGACCAGTGACCAGTGACCAGTGACCAGTGACCAGTGACCAGTGACCAGTGACCAGTGACCATTGATCTGTGACCAGTGACCAGTGACCAGTGACCAGTGACCACTGACCAGTGACCAGTGACCGGGGACCAGTGACCAGTGACCAGGGCCCAGTGACCAGTCACCAGTCACCATTGACCTGTGACCAGTGACCAGTGACCACTCAGCCGTGACCAGCGACAGTGACCATTGAACAGCGACAGTGACCATTGACCAGTGACCAGTGACCAGTGACCAGTGACCATTGACAAGTGACCAGTGACCAGTGACCATTGACCAGTGACTTGTGACCAGTGACCCGCGACATGTGAATGTGACCAGTGACCACTTACCAGTGACCACAGACCAGTGACCAGTGACCAGTGACCAGTGACCACTGACCAGTGACAAGTGACCAGTGACTTGTGACCAGTGACCAGTGACCTGTGACTTGTAACCACTGACCAGTGACCAGTGTCCAGTGACCAGTGACCAGTGACCAGTGACCAGTGACCAGTGACCAGTGACCAGTGACCAGTGACCAGTGACCAGTGACCACTGACCAGTGACCAGTGACCGGGGACCAGTGACTAGCGACCAGTGACCAGTCACCCGTGACATGTGACCCGTGACCAGTGACCAGTGACCAGTGACCAGTGACCAGTGGCCATTACCCAGTGACCAGTGACCAGTGAACAGTGACCATTGACCAGTGAGCAGTGACCAGTGACCACTGAGCAGTGACCAGCGACAGTGACCATTGAACAGCGACAGTGACCATTGACCAGTGACCAGTGACCAGTGGCTTGTGACCAGTGACCCGCGACATGTGACTGTGACCAGTTACCACTGACCAGTGACCAGTGACCACAGACCAGTAACAAGTGACCAGTGACCAGTGACCAGTGACCAGTGACCAGTGACCAGTGACCAGTGACCATTGACCAGTGACCATTGATCTGTGACCAGTGACCAGTGACCAGTGACCAGTGACCACTGACCAGTGACCAGTGACCGGGGACCAGTGACTAGCGACCTGTGACCAGTGACCCGTGACCAGTGACCAGTGACCAGGGCCCAGTCACCAGTCACCAGTCACCATTGACCTGTGACCAGTGACCACTGACCACTGACCAGTGACAAGTGACCAGTGACTTGTGGCGAGTGACTAGCGACCTGTGACTTGTGACCATTGATCTGTGACCAGTGACCAGTGACCAGTGACCAGTGACCACTGACCAGTGACCGGGGACCAGTGACTAGCGACCAGTGACCAGTGACCCGTGACATGTGACATGTGACCACTCAGCAGTGACCAGCGGCAGTGACCATTGAACAGCGACAGTGACCATTGACCTGTGACCAGTGACCAGTGACCAGTGACCATTGATCTGTGACCAGTGACCAGTGACCAGTGACCAGTGACCAGTGACCAGTGACCACGGACCAGTGACCAGTGACCGGGGACCAGTGACTAGCGACCAGTGACCAGTGACCCGTGACATGTGACCCGTGACCAGTGACCAGTGACCAGGGCCCAGTGACCAGTCACCAGTCACCATTGACCTGTGACCAGTGACCAGTGACCACTGACCACTGACCAGTGACAAGTGACCAGTGACTTGTGTCGAGTGACCAGCGACCTGTGACTTGTGACCAGTGACCAGTGACCAGTGGCCAGTGACTAGTGACCCGTGACATGTGACACGTGACCAGTGACCAGTGACCAGTGACCAGTGACCAGTAACCAGTGACCAGTGGCCAGTGACCTGTGACCAGTGACCAGTGACCAGTGACCAGTGAACAGTGACCATTGACCAGTGAGCAGTGACCAGTGACCACTCAGCAGTGACCAGCGACAGTGACCATTGAACAGCGACAGTGACCATTGACCAGTGACCAGTGACCACTGACCAGTGACAAGTGACCAGTGACTTGTGACGAGTGACCAGTGACCACTGAGCAGTGACCAGCGACAGTGACCAGTGACCAGTGACCAGTGACCATTGATCTGTGACCAGTGACTAGCGACCAGTGACCAGTGACCCGTGACATGTGACCCGTGACCAGTGACCAGTGACCAGGGCCCAGTCACCAGTCACCAGTCACCATTGACCTGTGACCAGTGACCACTGACCACTGACCAGTGACAAGTGACCAGTGACTTGTGGCGAGTGACCAGCGACCTGTGACTTGTGACCAGTGACCAGTGACCAGTGGCCAGTGACCAGTGTCCAGTGAGCACTGACCAGTGGCCAGTGACTAGTGACCCGTGACATGTGACACGTGACCAGTGACCAGTGACCAGTAACCCGCGACATGTGACTGTGACCAGTGACCACTGACCAGTGACCAGTGACCAGAGACCAGTGACCAGTGACCAGTGACCAGTGACCAGTGACCAGTGACCAGTGACCAGTGACCAGTGACCATTGATCTGTGACCAGTGACCAGTGACCAGTGACCAGTGACCACTGACCAGTGACCGGGGACCAGTGACTAGCGACCAGTGACCAGTGACGCGTGACATGTGACATGTGACAAGTGACCAGTGACCAGTGACAAGTGACCACTCAGCAGTGACCAGCGGCAGTGACCATTGAACAGCGACAGTGACCATTGACCTGTGACCAGTGACCAGTGACCAGTGACCATTGATCTGTGACCAGTGACCAGTGACCAGTGACCAGTGACCAGTGACCAGTGACCACTGACCAGTGACCAGTGACCGGGGACCAGTGACTAGCGACCAGTGACCAGTGACCCGTGACATGTGACCCGTGACCAGTGACCAGTGACCAGGGCCCAGTGACCAGTCACCAGTCACCATTGACCTGTGACCAGTGACCAGTGACCACTGACCACTGACCAGTGACAAGTGACCAGTGACTTGTGTCGAGTGACCAGCGACCTGTGACTTGTGACCAGTGACCAGTGACCAGTGGCCAGTGACCTGTGACCAGTGACCAGTGACCAGTGACCAGTGACCAGTGACCAGTGACCGGGGACCAGTGACTAGCGACCAGTGACCAGTGACCCGTGACATGTGACCCGTGACCAGTGACCAGTGACCAGGGCCCTGTGACCAGTCACCAGTCACCATTGACCTGTGACCAGTGACCAGTGACCACTCAGCCGTGACCAGCGACAGTGACCATTGAACAGCGACAGTGACCATTGACCAGTGACCAGTGACCAGTGACCAGTGACCATTGACAAGTGACCAGTGACCAGTGACCATTGACCAGTGACTTGTGACCAGTGACCCGCGACATGTGACTGTGACCAGTGACCACTTACCAGTGACCACAGACCAGTGACCAGTGACCAGTGACCAGTGACCAGTGACCACTGACCAGTGACAAGTGACCAGTGACTTGTGACCAGTGACCAGTGACCTGTGACTTGTAACCAGTGACCAGTGACCAGTGTCCAGTGACCAGTGACCAGTGACCAGTGACCAGTGACCAGTGACCAGTGACCAGTGACCAGTGACCAGTGACCAGTGACCACTGACCAGTGACCAGTGACCGGGGACCAGTGACTAGCGACCAGTGACCAGTCACCCGTGACATGTGACCCGTGACCAGTGACCAGTGACCAGTGACCAGTGACCAGCGACCATTAACCAGTGACCAGTGGCCAGTGACCAGTGACCAGTGACCAGTGAACAGTGACCATTGACCAGTGAGCAGTGACCAGTGACCACTGAGCAGTGACCAGCGACAGTGACCATTGAACAGCGACAGTGACCATTGACCAGTGACCAGTGACCAGTGGCTTGTGACCAGTGACCAGTAACCAGTGACCAGTGGCCAGTGACCTGTGACCAGTGACCAGTGACCAGTGACCAGTGACCAGTGACCATTGACCAGTGACTTGTGACCAGTAACCCGCGACATGTGACTGTGACCAGTGACCACTGACCAGTGACCAGTGACCACAGACCAGTGACCAGTGACCACTGACCAGTGACCAGTGACCAGTGACCAGTTACCAGTGACCAGTGACCAGTGACCAGTGACCAGTGACCATTAACCAGTGACCAGTGGCCAGTGACCAGTGACCAGTGACCAGTGAACAGTGACCATTGACCAGTGAGCAGTGACCAGTGACCACTGAGCAGTGACCAGTGACCAGTGACCAGTGACCATTGACAAGTGACCAGTGACCAGTGACCATTGACCAGTGACTTGTGACCAGTGACCCGCGACATGTGAATGTGACCAGTGACCACTTACCAGTGACCACAGACCAGTGACCAGTGACCAGTGACCAGTGACCACTGACCAGTGACAAGTGACCAGTGACTTGTGACCAGTGACCAGTGACCTGTGACTTGTAACCAGTGACCAGTGACCAGTGTCCAGTGACCAGTGACCAGTGACCAGTGACCAGTGACCAGTGACCAGTGACCAGTGACCAGTGACCAGTGACCAGTGACCACTGACCAGTGACCAGTGACCGGGGACCAGTGACTAGCGACCAGTGACCAGTCACCCGTGACATGTGACCCGTGACCAGTGACCAGTGACCAGTGACCAGTGACCAGTGGCCATTACCCAGTGACCAGTGGCCAGTGACCAGTGACCAGTGACCAGTGAACAGTGACCATTGACCAGTGAGCAGTGACCAGTGACCACTGAGCAGTGACCAGCGACAGTGACCATTGAACAGCGACAGTGACCATTGACCAGTGACCAGTGACCAGTGGCTTGTGACCAGTGACCCGCGACATGTGACTGTGACCAGTTACCACTGACCAGTGACCAGTGACCACAGACCAGTAACAAGTGACCAGTGACCAGTGACCAGTGACCAGTGACCAGTGACCAGTGACCAGTGACCAGTGACCAGTGACCAGTGACCATTGATCTGTGACCAGTGACCAGTGACCAGTGACCAGTGACCACTGACCAGTGACCAGTGACCGGGGACCAGTGACTAGCGACCTGTGACCAGTGACCCGTGACATGTGACCCGTGACCAGTGACCAGTGACCAGGGCCCAGTCACCAGTCACCAGTCACCATTGACCTGTGACCAGTGACCACTGACCACTGACCAGTGACAAGTGACCAGTGACTTGTGGCGAGTGACCAGCGACCTGTGACTTGTGACCATTGATCTGTGACCAGTGACCAGTGACCAGTGACCAGTGACCACTGACCAGTGACCGGGGACCAGTGACTAGCGACCAGTGACCAGTGACCCGTGACATGTGACATGTGACCACTCAGCAGTGACCAGCGGCAGTGACCATTGAACAGCGACAGTGACCATTGACCTGTGACCAGTGACCAGTGACCAGTGACCATTGATCTGTGACCAGTGACCAGTGACCAGTGACCAGTGACCAGTGACCAGTGACCACGGACCAGTGACCAGTGACCGGGGACCAGTGACTAGCGACCAGTGACCAGTGACCCGTGACATGTGACCCGTGACCAGTGACCAGTGACCAGGGCCCAGTGACCAGTCACCAGTCACCATTGACCTGTGACCAGTGACCAGTGACCACTGACCACTGACCAGTGACAAGTGACCAGTGACTTGTGTCGAGTGACCAGCGACCTGTGACTTGCGACCAGTGACCAGTGACCAGTGGCCAGTGACTAGTGACCCGTGACATGTGACACGTGACCAGTGACCAGTGACCAGTGACCAGTGACCAGTAACCAGTGACCAGTGGCCAGTGACCTGTGACCAGTGACCAGTGACCAGTGACCAGTGACCTGTGACCATTGACCAGTGACCAGTGACCAGTGACCATTGACCAGTGACCAGTAACCAGTGACCATTGACCAGTGACACGTGACCAGTGACCAGTGACCAGTGACCAGTGACCAGTGACCAGTGACCAGTGACCATTGATCTGTGACCAGTGACCAGTGACCAGTGACCAGTGACCAGTGACCAGTGACCACTGACCAGTGACCAGTGACCGGAGACCAGTGACTAGCGACCAGTGACCAGTGAACCGTGACATGTGACCCGTGACCAGTGACCAGTGACCAGTGACCAGTGACCATTGATATGTGACCAGTGACTAGCGACCAGTGACCAGTGACCCGTGACATGTGACACGTGACCAGTGACCAGTGACCAGGGCCCAGTCACCAGTCACCAGTCACCATTGACCTGTGACCAGTGACCAGTGACCACTGACCACTGACCAGTGACAAGTGACCAGTGACTTGTGGCGAGTGACCAGCGACCTGTGACTTGTGACCAGTGACCAGTGACCAGTGTCCAGTGAGCACTGACCAGTGGCCAGTGACTAGTGACCCGTGACATGTGACACGTGACCAGTGACCAGTGACCAGTGACCAGTGACCAGTAACCAGTGACCAGTGGCCAGTGACCTGTGACCAGTGACCAGTGACCAGTGACCAGTGACCAGTGACCATTGACCAGTGACTTGTGACCAGTAACCCGCGACATGTGACTGTGACCAGTGACCACTGACCAGTGACCAGTGACCACAGACCAGTGACCAGTGACCACTGACCAGTGACCAGTGACCAGTGACCAGTTACCAGTGACCAGTGACCAGTGACCAGTGACCAGTGACCATTAACCAGTGACCAGTGGCCAGTGACCAGTGACCAGTGACCAGTGAACAGTGACCATTGACCAGTGAGCAGTGACCAGTGACCACTGAGCAGTGACCAGCGACAGTGACCATTGACCAGTGACCAGTGACCAGTGACCAGTGACCAGTGACTTGTGACCAGTGACCCGCGACATGTGACTGTGACCAGTTACCACTGACCAGTGACCAGTGACCACAGACCAGTAACAAGTGACCAGTGACCAGTGACCAGTGACCAGTGACCAGTGACCAGTGACCAGAGACCAGTGACCAGTGACCAGTGACCATTGATCTGTGACCAGTGACCAGTGACCAGTGACCAGTGACCACTGACCAGTGACCATTGACCGGGGACCAGTGACTAGCGACCTGTGACCAGTCACCCGTGACATGTGACCCGTGACCAGTGACCAGTGACCAGTGACCAGTGACCAGTGACCAGTGACCATTGACCAGTGACCAGTGGCCAGTGACCAGTGACCAGTGACCACTGACCAGTGACCGGGGACCAGTGACTAGCGACCAGTGACCAGTGACCCGTGACATGTGACATGTGACCACTCAGCAGTGACCAGCGGCAGTGACCATTGAACAGCGACAGTGACCATTGACCTGTGACCAGTGACCAGTGACCAGTGACCATTGATCTGTGACCAGTGACCAGTGACCAGTGACCAGTGACCAGTGACCAGTGACCACGGACCAGTGACCAGTGACCGGGGACCAGTGACTAGCGACCAGTGACCAGTGACCCGTGACATGTGACCCGTGACCAGTGACCAGTGACCAGGGCCCAGTGACCAGTCACCAGTCACCATTGACCTGTGACCAGTGACCAGTGACCACTGACCACTGACCAGTGACAAGTGACCAGTGACTTGTGTCGAGTGACCAGCGACCTGTGACTTGTGACCAGTGACCAGTGACCAGTGGCCAGTGACTAGTGACCCGTGACATGTGACACGTGACCAGTGACCAGTGACCAGTGACCAGTGACCAGTAACCAGTGACCAGTGGCCAGTGACCTGTGACCAGTGACCAGTGACCAGTGACCAGTGAACAGTGACCATTGACCAGTGAGCAGTGACCAGTGACCACTCAGCAGTGACCAGCGACAGTGACCATTGAACAGCGACAGTGACCATTGACCAGTGACCAGTGACCAGTGACCAGTGACCATTGACAAGTGACCAGTGACCAGTGACCATTGACCAGTGACTTGTGACCAGTGACCCGCGACATGTGACTGTGACCAGTGACCACTGACCAGTGACCACAGACCAGTGACCAGTGACCAGTGACCAGTGACCAGTGGCCAGTGACCAGTGACCAGTGACCAGTGACCAGAGACCAGTGACCAGTGACCAGTGACCATTGATCTGTGACCAGTGACCAGTGACCAGTGACCAGTGACCACTGACCAGTGACCATTGACCGGGGACCAGTGACTAGCGACCTGTGACCAGTCACCCGTGACATGTGACCCGTGACCAGTGACCAGTGACCAGTGACCAGTGACCAGTGACCAGTGACCATTGACCAGTGACCAGTGGCCAGTGACCAGTGACCACTGACCAGTGACAAGTGACCAGTGACTTGTGGCGAGTGACCAGCGACCTGTGACTTGTGACCAGTGACCAGTGACCAGTGGCCAGTGACCAGTGTCCAGTGAGCACTGACCAGTGGCCAGTGACTAGTGACCCGTGACATGTGACACGTGACCAGTGACCAGTGACCAGTGACCAGTGACCAGTAACCAGTGACCAGTGGCCAGTGACCTGTGACCAGTGACCAGTGACCAGTGACCAGTGACCTGTGACCATTGACCAGTGACCAGTGACCAGTGACCATTGACCAGTGACCAGTAACCAGTGACCATTGACCAGTGACACGTGACCAGTGACCAGTGACCAGTGACCAGTGACCAGTGACCAGTGACCAGTGACCAGTGACCAGTGACCATTGATCTGTGACCAGTGACCAGTGACCAGTGACCAGTGACCAGTGACCAGTGACCACTGACCAGTGACCAGTGACCGGAGACCAGTGACTAGCGACCAGTGACCAGTGAACCGTGACATGTGACCCGTGACCATTGATCTGTGACCAGTGACTAGCGACCAGTGACCAGTGACCCGTGACATGTGACACGTGACCAGTGACCAGTGACCAGGGCCCAGTCACCAGTCACCAGTCACCATTGACCTGTGACCAGTGACCAGTGACCACTGACCACTGACCAGTGACAAGTGACCAGTGACTTGTGGCGAGTGACCAGCGACCTGTGACTTGTGACCAGTGACCAGTGACCAGTGGCCAGTGACCAGTGTCCAGTGAGCACTGACCAGTGGCCAGTGACTAGTGACCCGTGACATGTGACACGTGACCAGTGACCAGTGACCAGTGACCAGTGACCAGTAACCAGTGACCAGTGGCCAGTGACCTGTGACCAGTGACCAGTGACCAGTGACCAGTGACCAGTGACCATTGACCAGTGACTTGTGACCAGTAACCCGCGACATGTGACTGTGACCAGTGACCACTGACCAGTGACCAGTGACCACAGACCAGTGACCAGTGACCACTGACCAGTGACCAGTGACCAGTGACCAGTTACCAGTGACCAGTGACCAGTGACCAGTGACCAGTGACCATTAACCAGTGACCAGTGGCCAGTGACCAGTGACCAGTGACCAGTGAACAGTGACCATTGACCAGTGAGCAGTGACCAGTGACCACTGAGCAGTGACCAGCGACAGTGACCATTGACCAGTGACCAGTGACCAGTGACCAGTGACCAGTGACTTGTGACCAGTGACCCGCGACATGTGACTGTGACCAGTTACCACTGACCAGTGACCAGTGACCACAGACCAGTAACAAGTGACCAGTGACCAGTGACCAGTGACCAGTGACCAGTGACCAGTGACCAGAGACCAGTGACCAGTGACCAGTGACCATTGATCTGTGACCAGTGACCAGTGACCAGTGACCAGTGACCACTGACCAGTGACCATTGACCGGGGACCAGTGACTAGCGACCTGTGACCAGTCACCCGTGACATGTGACCCGTGACCAGTGACCAGTGACCAGTGACCAGTGACCAGTGACCAGTGACCATTGACCAGTGACCAGTGGCCAGTGACCAGTGACCAGTGACCACAGACCAGTGACCAGTGACCAGTGACCAGTGACCAGTGACCACTGACCAGTGACAAGTGACCAGTGACTTGTGACCAGTGACCAGTGACCTGTGACTTGTAACCAGTGACCAGTGACCAGTGTCCAGTGACCAGTGACCAGTGACCAGTGACCAGTGACCAGTGACCAGTGACCAGTGACCAGTGACCACTGACCAGTGACAAGTGACCAGTGACTTGTGACCAGTGACCAGTGACCTGTGACTTGTAACCAGTGACCAGTGACCAGTGTCCAGTGACCAGTGACCAGTGACCAGTGACCAGTGACCAGTGACCAGTGACCAGTGACCAGTGACCACTGACCAGTGACCAGTGACCGGGGACCAGTGACTAGCGACCAGTGACCAGTCACCCGTGACATGTGACCCGTGACCAGTGACCAGTGACCAGTGACCAGTGACCAGTGACCATTAACCAGTGACCAGTGGCCAGTGACCAGTGACCAGTGACCAGTGAACAGTGACCATTGACCAGTGAGCAGTGACCAGTGACCACTGAGCAGTGACCAGCGACAGTGACCATTGACCAGTGACCAGTGACCAGTGACCAGTGACCAGTGACTTGTGACCAGTGACCCGCGACATGTGACTGTGACCAGTTACCACTGACCAGTGACCAGTGACCACAGACCAGTAACAAGTGACCAGTTACCAGTGACCAGTGACCAGTGACCAGTGACCAGTGACCAGTGACCAGAGACCAGTGACCAGTGACCAGTGACCATTGATCTGTGACCAGTGACCAGTGACCAGTGACCACTGACCAGTGACCATTGACCGGGGACCAGTGACTAGCGACCTGTGACCAGTCACCCGTGACATGTGACCCGTGACCAGTGACCAGTGACCAGTGACCAGTGACCAGTGACCATTGACCAGTGACCAGTGGCCAGTGACCAGTGACCAGTGACCAGTGAACAGTGACCATTGACCAGTGAGCAGTGACCAGTGACCACTGAGCAGTGACTAGCGACAGTGACCATTGAACAGCGACAGTGACCATTGACCAGTGGCCAGTGACCAGTGACCAGTGACCAGTGACCACTGACCAGTGACCAGTGACCGGGGACCAGTGACTAGCGACCAGTGACCAGTGACCCGTAACATGTGACCCGTGACCAGTGACCAGTGACCAGGACACAGTGACCATTCACCAGTCACCATTGACCTGTGACCAGTGACAAGTGATCACTGACCACTGACCAGTGACAAGTGACCAGTGACTTGTGGCGAGTGACCAGCGACCTGTGACTTGTGACCAGTGACCAGTGACCAGTGGCCAGTGACCAGTGTCCAGTGAGCACTGACGAGTGGCCAGTGACTAGTGACCCGTGACATGTGACACGTGACCAGTGACCAGTGACCAGTGACCAGTGACCAGTAACCAGTGACCAGTGGCCAGTGACCTGTGACCAGTGACCAGTGACCAGTGACCAGTGACCAGTGACCATTGACCAGTGACTTGTGACCAGTAACCCGCGACATGTGACTGTGACCAGTGACCACTGACCAGTGACCAGTGACCACAGACCAGTGACCAGTGACCAGTGACCAGTGACCAGTGACCAGTGACCAGTGACCAGTGACCAGTGACCATTGATCTGTGACCAGTGACTAGCGACCAGTGACCCGTGACATGTGACCCGTGACCAGTGACCAGTGACCAGGGCCCAGTCACCAGTCACCAGTCACCATTGACCTGTGACCAGTGACCAGTGACCACTGACCACTGACCAGTGACAAGTGACCAGTGACTTTTGGCGAGTGACCAGCGACCTGTGACTTGTTACCAGTGACCAGTGACCAGTGGCCTGTGACCAGTGTCCAGTGAGCACTGACCAGTGGCCAGTGACTAGTGACCCGTGACATGTGACACGTGACCAGTGACCAGTGACCAGTGACCAGTGACCAGTAACCAGTGACCAGTGGCCAGTGACCTGTGACCAGTGACCAGTGACCAGTGACCAGTGAACAGTGACCATGGACCAGTGAGCAGTGACCAGTGACCACTCAGCCGTGACCAGCGACAGTGACCATTGAACAGCGACAGTGACCATTGACCAGTGACCAGTGACCAGTGACCAGTGACCATTGACAAGTGACCAGTGACCAGTGACCATTGACCAGTGACTTGTGACCATTGACCCGCGACATGTGACTGTGACCAGTGACCACTTACCAGTGACCACAGACCAGTGACCAGTGACCAGTGACCAGTGACCAGTGACCACTGACCAGTGACAAGTGACCAGTGACTTGTGACCAGTGACCAGTGACCTGTGACTTGTAACCAGTGACCAGTGACCAGTGTCCAGTGACCAGTGACCAGTGACCAGTGACCAGTGACCAGTGACCAGTGACCAGTGACCAGTGACCAGTGACCAGTGACCACTGACCAGTGACCAGTGACCGGGGACCAGTGACTAGCGACCAGTGACCAGTCACCCGTGACATGTGACCCGTGACCAGTGACCAGTGACCAGTGACCAGTGACCAGTGACCATTAACCAGTGACCAGTGGCCAGTGACCAGTGACCAGTGACCAGTGAACAGTGACCATTGACCAGTGAGCAGTGACCAGTGACCACTGAGCAGTGACCAGCGACAGTGACCATTGAACAGCGACAGTGACCATTGACCAGTGACCAGTGACCAGTGGCTTGTGACCAGTGACCCGCGACATGTGACTGTGACCAGTTACCACTGACCAGCGACCAGTGACCACAGACCAGTAACAAGTGACCAGTGACCAGTGACCAGTGACCAGTGACCAGTGACCAGTGACCAGTGACCAGTGACCAGTGACCATTGATCTGTGACCAGTGACCAGTGACCAGTGACCAGTGACCACTGACCAGTGACCAGTGACCGGGGACCAGTGACCAGTGACCAGGGCCCAGTGACCAGTCACCAGTCACCATTGACCTGTGACCAGTGACCAGTGACCACTCAGCCGTGACCAGCGACAGTGACCATTGACCAGTGACCAGTGACCAGTGACCAGTGACCATTGACAAGTGACCAGTGACCAGTGACCATTGACCAGTGACTTGTGACCAGTGACCCGCGACATGTGAATGTGACCAGTGACCACTTACCAGTGACCACAGACCAGTGACCAGTGACCAGTGACCAGTGACCACTGACCAGTGACAAGTGACCAGTGACTTGTGACCAGTGACCAGTGACCTGTGACTTGTAACCAGTGACCAGTGACCAGTGTCCAGTGACCAGTGACCAGTGACCAGTGACCAGTGACCAGTGACCAGTGACCAGTGACCAGTGACCAGTGACCAGTGACCACTGACCAGTGACCAGTGACCGGGGACCAGTGACTAGCGACCAGTGACCAGTCACCCGTGACATGTGACCCGTGACCAGTGACCAGTGACCAGTGACCAGTGACCAGTGGCCATTACCCAGTGACCAGTGGCCAGTGACCAGTGACCAGTGACCAGTGAACAGTGACCATTGACCAGTGAGCAGTGACCAGTGACCACTGAGCAGTGACCAGCGACAGTGACCATTGAACAGCGACAGTGACCATTGACCAGTGACCAGTGACCAGTGGCTTGTGACCAGTGACCCGCGACATGTGACTGTGACCAGTTACCACTGACCAGTGACCAGTGACCACAGACCAGTAACAAGTGACCAGTGACCAGTGACCAGTGACCAGTGACCAGTGACCAGTGACCAGTGACCAGTGACCAGTGACCATTGATCTGTGACCAGTGACCAGTGACCAGTGACCAGTGACCACTGACCAGTGACCAGTGACCGGGGACCAGTGACTAGCGACCTGTGACCAGTGACCCGTGACATGTGACCCGTGACCAGTGACCAGTGACCAGGGCCCAGTCACCAGTCACCAGTCACCATTGACCTGTGACCAGTGACCACTGACCACTGACCAGTGACAAGTGACCAGTGACTTGTGGCGAGTGACCAGCGACCTGTGACTTGTGACCATTGATCTGTGACCAGTGACCAGTGACCAGTGACCAGTGACCACTGACCAGTGACCGGGGACCAGTGACTAGCGACCAGTGACCAGTGACCCGTGACATGTGACATGTGACCACTCAGCAGTGACCAGCGGCAGTGACCATTGAACAGCGACAGTGACCATTGACCTGTGACCAGTGACCAGTGACCAGTGACCATTGATCTGTGACCAGTGACCAGTGACCAGTGACCAGTGACCAGTGACCAGTGACCACGGACCAGTGACCAGTGACCGGGGACCAGTGACTAGCGACCAGTGACCAGTGACCCGTGACATGTGACCCGTGACCAGTGACCAGTGACCAGGGCCCAGTGACCAGTCACCAGTCACCATTGACCTGTGACCAGTGACCAGTGACCACTGACCACTGACCAGTGACAAGTGACCAGTGACTTGTGTCGAGTGACCAGCGACCTGTGACTTGCGACCAGTGACCAGTGACCAGTGGCCAGTGACTAGTGACCCGTGACATGTGACACGTGACCAGTGACCAGTGACCAGTGACCAGTGACCAGTAACCAGTGACCAGTGGCCAGTGACCTGTGACCAGTGACCAGTGACCAGTGACCAGTGAACAGTGACCATTGACCAGTGAGCAGTGACCAGTGACCACTCAGCAGTGACCAGCGACAGTGACCATTGAACCGCGACAGTGACCATTGACCAGTGACCAGTGACCAGTGACCAGTGACCATTGACAAGTGACCAGTGACCAGTGACCATTGACCAGTGACTTGTGACCAGTGACCCGCGACATGTGACTGTGACCAGTGACCACTGACCAGTGACCACAGACCAGTGACCAGTGACCAGTGACCAGTGACCAGTGGCCAGTGACCAGTGACCAGTGACCAGTGACCAGAGACCAGTGACCAGTGACCAGTGACCATTGATCTGTGACCAGTGACCAGTGACCAGTGACCAGTGACCACTGACCAGTGACCATTGACCGGGGACCAGTGACTAGCGACCTGTGACCAGTCACCCGTGACATGTGACCCGTGACCAGTGACCAGTGACCAGTGACCAGTGACCAGTGACCAGTGACCATTGACCAGTGACCAGTGGCCAGTGACCAGTGACCACTGACCAGTGACAAGTGACCAGTGACTTGTGGCGAGTGACCAGCGACCTGTGACTTGTGACCAGTGACCAGTGACCAGTGGCCAGTGACCAGTGTCCAGTGAGCACTGACCAGTGGCCAGTGACTAGTGACCCGTGACATGTGACACGTGACCAGTGACCAGTGACCAGTGACCAGTGACCAGTAACCAGTGACCAGTGGCCAGTGACCTGTGACCAGTGACCAGTGACCAGTGACCAGTGACCTGTGACCATTGACCAGTGACCAGTGACCAGTGACCATTGACCAGTGACCAGTAACCAGTGACCATTGACCAGTGACACGTGACCAGTGACCAGTGACCAGTGACCAGTGACCAGTGACCAGTGACCAGTGACCATTGATCTGTGACCAGTGACCAGTGACCAGTGACCAGTGACCAGTGACCAGTGACCACTGACCAGTGACCAGTGACCGGAGACCAGTGACTAGCGACCAGTGACCAGTGAACCGTGACATGTGACCCGTGACCAGTGACCAGTGACCAGTGACCAGTGACCATTGATCTGTGACCAGTGACTAGCGACCAGTGACCAGTGACCCGTGACATGTGACACGTGACCAGTGACCAGTGACCAGGGCCCAGTCACCAGTCACCAGTCACCATTGACCTGTGACCAGTGACCAGTGACCACTGACCACTGACCAGTGACAAGTGACCAGTGACTTGTGGCGAGTGACCAGCGACCTGTGACTTGTGACCAGTGACCAGTGACCAGTGGCCAGTGACCAGTGTCCAGTGAGCACTGACCAGTGGCCAGTGACTAGTGACCCGTGACATGTGACACGTGACCAGTGACCAGTGACCAGTGACCAGTGACCAGTAACCAGTGACCAGTGGCCAGTGACCTGTGACCAGTGACCAGTGACCAGTGACCAGTGACCAGTGACCATTGACCAGTGACTTGTGACCAGTAACCCGCGACATGTGACTGTGACCAGTGACCACTGACCAGTGACCAGTGACCACAGACCAGTGACCAGTGACCACTGACCAGTGACCAGTGACCAGTGACCAGTTACCAGTGACCAGTGACCAGTGACCAGTGACCAGTGACCATTAACCAGTGACCAGTGGCCAGTGACCAGTGACCAGTGACCAGTGAACAGTGACCATTGACCAGTGAGCAGTGACCAGTGACCACTGAGCAGTGACCAGCGACAGTGACCATTGACCAGTGACCAGTGACCAGTGACCAGTGACCAGTGACTTGTGACCAGTGACCCGCGACATGTGACTGTGACCAGTTACCACTGACCAGTGACCAGTGACCACAGACCAGTAACAAGTGACCAGTGACCAGTGACCAGTGACCAGTGACCAGTGACCAGTGACCAGAGACCAGTGACCAGTGACCAGTGACCATTGATCTGTGACCAGTGACCAGTGACCAGTGACCAGTGACCACTGACCAGTGACCATTGACCGGGGACCAGTGACTAGCGACCTGTGACCAGTCACCCGTGACATGTGACCCGTGACCAGTGACCAGTGACCAGTGACCAGTGACCAGTGACCAGTGACCATTGACCAGTGACCAGTGGCCAGTGACCAGTGACCAGTGACCACTGACCAGTGACCGGGGACCAGTGACTAGCGACCAGTGACCAGTGACCCGTGACATGTGACATGTGACCACTCAGCAGTGACCAGCGGCAGTGACCATTGAACAGCGACAGTGACCATTGACCTGTGACCAGTGACCAGTGACCAGTGACCATTGATCTGTGACCAGTGACCAGTGACCAGTGACCAGTGACCAGTGACCAGTGACCACGGACCAGTGACCAGTGACCGGGGACCAGTGACTAGCGACCAGTGACCAGTAACCCGTGACATGTGACCCGTGACCAGTGACCAGTGACCAGGGCCCAGTGACCAGTCACCAGTCACCATTGACCTGTGACCAGTGACCAGTGACCACTGACCACTGACCAGTGACAAGTGACCAGTGACTTGTTTCGAGTGACCAGCGACCTGTGACTTGTGACCAGTGACCAGTGACCAGTGGCCAGTGACTAGTGACCCGTGACATGTGACACGTGACCAGTGACCAGTGACCAGTGACCAGTGACCAGTAACCAGTGACCAGTGGCCAGTGACCTGTGACCAGTGACCAGTGACCAGTGACCAGTGAACAGTGACCATTGACCAGTGAGCAGTGACCAGTGACCACTCAGCAGTGACCAGCGACAGTGACCATTGAACAGCGACAGTGACCATTGACCAGTGACCAGTGACCAGTGACCAGTGACCATTGACAAGTGACCAGTGACCAGTGACCATTGACCAGTGACTTGTGACCAGTGACCCGCGACATGTGACTGTGACCAGTGACCACTGACCAGTGACCACAGACCAGTGACCAGTGACCAGTGACCAGTGACCAGTGGCCAGTGACCAGTGACCAGTGACCAGTGACCAGAGACCAGTGACCAGTGACCAGTGACCATTGATCTGTGACCAGTGACCAGTGACCAGTGACCAGTGACCACTGACCAGTGACCATTGACCGGGGACCAGTGACTAGCGACCTGTGACCAGTCACCCGTGTCATGTGACCCGTGACCAGTGACCAGTGACCAGTGACCAGTGACCAGTGACCAGTGACCATTGACCAGTGACCAGTGGCCAGTGACCAGTGACCACTGACCAGTGACAAGTGACCAGTGACTTGTGGCGAGTGACCAGCGACCTGTGACTTGTGACCAGTGACCAGTGACCAGTGGCCAGTGACCAGTGTCCAGTGAGCACTGACCAGTGGCCAGTGACTAGTGACCCGTGACATGTGACACGTGACCAGTGACCAGTGACCAGTGACCAGTGACCAGTAACCAGTGACCAGTGGCCAGTGACCTGTGACCAGTGACCAGTGACCAGTGACCAGTGACCTGTGACCATTGACCAGTGACCAGTGACCAGTGACCATTGACCAGTGACCAGTAACCAGTGACCATTGACCAGTGACACGTGACCAGTGACCAGTGACCAGTGACCAGTGACCAGTGACCAGTGACCAGTGACCAGTGACCAGTGACCATTGATCTGTGACCAGTGACCAGTGACCAGTGACCAGTGACCAGTGACCAGTGACCACTGACCAGTGACCAGTGACCGGAGACCAGTGACTAGCGACCAGTGACCAGTGAACCGTGACATGTGACCCGTGACCATTGATCTGTGACCAGTGACTAGCGACCAGTGACCAGTGACCCGTGACATGTGACACGTGACCAGTGACCAGTGACCAGGGCCCAGTCACCAGTCACCAGTCACCATTGACCTGTGACCAGTGACCAGTGACCACTGACCACTGACCAGTGACAAGTGACCAGTGACTTGTGGCGAGTGACCAGCGACCTGTGACTTGTGACCAGTGACCAGTGACCAGTGGCCAGTGACCAGTGTCCAGTGAGCACTGACCAGTGGCCAGTGACTAGTGACCCGTGACATGTGACACGTGACCAGTGACCAGTGACCAGTGACCAGTGACCAGTAACCAGTGACCAGTGGCCAGTGACCTGTGACCAGTGACCAGTGACCAGTGACCATTGACCAGTGACTTGTGACCAGTAACCCGCGACATGTGACTGTGACCAGTGACCACTGACCAGTGACCAGTGACCACAGACCAGTGACCAGTGACCACTGACCAGTGACCAGTGACCAGTGACCAGTTACCAGTGACCAGTGACCAGTGACCAGTGACCAGTGACCATTAACCAGTGACCAGTGGCCAGTGACCAGTGACCAGTGACCAGTGAACAGTGACCATTGACCAGTGAGCAGTGACCAGTGACCACTGAGCAGTGACCAGCGACAGTGACCATTGACCAGTGACCAGTGACCAGTGACCAGTGACCAGTGACTTGTGACCAGTGACCCGCGACATGTGACTGTGACCAGTTACCACTGACCAGTGACCAGTGACCACAGACCAGTAACAAGTGACCAGTGACCAGTGACCAGTGACCAGTGACCAGTGACCAGTGACCAGAGACCAGTGACCAGTGACCAGTGACCATTGATCTGTGACCAGTGACCAGTGACCAGTGACCAGTGACCACTGACCAGTGACCATTGACCGGGGACCAGTGACTAGCGACCTGTGACCAGTCACCCGTGACATGTGACCCGTGACCAGTGACCAGTGACCAGTGACCAGTGACCAGTGACCAGTGACCATTGACCAGTGACCAGTGGCCAGTGACCAGTGACCAGTGATCACAGACCAGTGACCAGTGACCAGTGACCAGTGACCAGTGACCACTGACCAGTGACAAGTGACCAGTGACTTGTGACCAGTGACCAGTGACCTGTGACTTGTAACCAGTGACCAGTGACCAGTGTCCAGTGACCAGTGACCAGTGACCAGTGACCAGTGACCAGTGACCAGTGACCAGTGACCAGTGACCACTGACCAGTGACAAGTGACCAGTGACTTGTGACCAGTGACCAGTGACCAGTGACCTGTGACTTGTAACCAGTGACCAGTGACCAGTGTCCAGTGACCAGTGACCAGTGACCAGTGACCAGTGACCAGTGACCAGTGACCAGTGACCAGTGACCACTGACCAGTGACCAGTGACCGGGGACCAGTGACTAGCGACCAGTGACCAGTCACCCGTGACATGTGACCCGTGACCAGTGACCAGTGACCAGTGACCAGTGACCAGTGACCATTAACCAGTGACCAGTGGCCAGTGACCAGTGACCAGTGACCAGTGAACAGTGACCATTGACCAGTGAGCAGTGACCAGTGACCACTGAGCAGTGACCAGCGACAGTGACCATTGACCAGTGACCAGTGACCAGTGACCAGTGACCAGTGACTTGTGACCAGTGACCCGCGACATGTGACTGTGACCAGTTACCACTGACCAGTGACCAGTGACCACAGACCAGTAACAAGTGACCAGTTACAAGTGACCAGTGACCAGTGACCAGTGACCAGTGACCAGTGACCAGAGACCAGTGACCAGTGACCAGTGACCATTGATCTGTGACCAGTGACCAGTGACCAGTGACCACTGACCAGTGACCATTGACCGGGGACCAGTGACTAGCGACCTGTGACCAGTCACCCGTGACATGTGACCCGTGACCAGTGACCAGTGACCAGTGACCAGTGACCAGTGACCAGTGACCATTGACCAGTGACCAGTGGCCAGTGACCAGTGACCAGTGACCAGTGAACAGTGACCATTGACCAGTGAGCAGTGACCAGTGACCACTGAGCAGTGACTAGCGACAGTGACCATTGAACAGCGACAGTGACCATTGACCAGTGGCCAGTGACCAGTGACCAGTGACCAGTGACCACTGACCAGTGACCAGTGACCGGGGACCAGTGACTAGCGACCAGTGACCAGTGACCCGTAACATGTGACCCGTGACCAGTGACCAGTGACCAGGACACAGTGACCAGTCACCAGTCACCATTGACCTGTGACCAGTGACAAGTGATCACTGACCACTGACCAGTGACAAGTGACCAGTGACTTGTGGCGAGTGACCAGCGACCTGTGACTTGTGACCAGTGACCAGTGACCAGTGGCCAGTGACCAGTGTCCAGTGAGCACTGACGAGTGGCCAGTGACTAGTGACCCGTGACATGTGACACGTGACCAGTGACCAGTGACCAGTGACCAGTGACCAGTAACCAGTGACCAGTGGCCAGTGACCTGTGACCAGTGACCAGTGACCAGTGACCAGTGACCAGTGACCATTGACCAGTGACTTGTGACCAGTAACCCGCGACATGTGACTGTGACCAGTGACCACTGACCAGTGACCAGTGACCACAGACCAGTGACCAGTGACCAGTGACCAGTGACCAGTGACCAGTGACCAGTGACCAGTGACCAGTGACCATTGATCTGTGACCAGTGACTAGCGACCAGTGACCCGTGACATGTGACCCGTGACCAGTGACCAGTGACCAGGGCCCAGTCACCAGTCACCAGTCACCATTGACCTGTGACCAGTGACCAGTGACCACTGACCACTGACCAGTGACAAGTGACCAGTGACTTTTGGCGAGTGACCAGCGACCTGTGACTTGTTACCAGTGACCAGTGACCAGTGGCCTGTGACCAGTGTCCAGTGAGCACTGACCAGTGGCCAGTGACTAGTGACCCGTGACATGTGACACGTGACCAGTGACCAGTGACCAGTGACCAGTGACCAGTAACCAGTGACCAGTGGCCAGTGACCTGTGACCAGTGACCAGTGACCAGTGACCAGTGAACAGTGACCATGGACCAGTGAGCAGTGACCAGTGACCACTCAGCCGTGACCAGCGACAGTGACCATTGAACAGCGACAGTGACCATTGACCAGTGACCAGTGACCAGTGACCAGTGACCATTGACAAGTGACCAGTGACCAGTGACCATTGACCAGTGACTTGTGACCAGTGACCCGCGACATGTGACTGTGACCAGTGACCACTTACCAGTGACCACAGACCAGTGACCAGTGACCAGTGACCAGTGACCAGTGACCACTGACCAGTGACAAGTGACCAGTGACTTGTGACCAGTGACCAGTGACCTGTGACTTGTAACCAGTGACCAGTGACCAGTGTCCAGTGACCAGTGACCAGTGACCAGTGACCAGTGACCAGTGACCAGTGACCAGTGACCAGTGACCAGTGACCACTGACCAGTGACCAGTGACCGGGGACCAGTGACTAGCGACCAGTGACCAGTCACCCGTGACATGTGACCCGTGACCAGTGACCAGTGACCAGTGACCAGTGACCAGTGACCATTAACCAGTGACCAGTGGCCAGTGACCAGTGACCAGTGACCAGTGAACAGTGACCATTGACCAGTGAGCAGTGACCAGTGACCACTGAGCAGTGACCAGCGACAGTGACCATTGAACAGCGACAGTGACCATTGACCAGTGACCAGTGACCAGTGGCTTGTGACCAGTGACCCGCGACATGTGACTGTGACCAGTTACCACTGACCAGCGACCAGTGACCACAGACCAGTAACAAGTGACCAGTGACCAGTGACCAGTGACCAGTGACCAGTGACCAGTGACCAGTGACCAGTGACCAGTGACCATTGATCTGTGACCAGTGACCAGTGACCAGTGACCAGTGACCACTGACCAGTGACCAGTGACCGGGGACCAGTGACCAGTGACCAGGGCCCAGTGACCAGTCACCAGTCACCATTGACCTGTGACCAGTGACCAGTGACCACTGACCACTGACCAGTGACCAGTGACCAGTGACTTGTGACGAGTGACCAGCGACCTGTGACTTGTGACCAGTGACCAGTGACCAGTGACCAGTGACCAGTGACCACTGACCAGTGACAAGTGACCAGTGACTTGTGACCAGTGACCAGTGACCTGTGACTTGTAACCAGTGACCAGTGACCAGTGTCCAGTGACCAGTGACCAGTGACCAGTGACCAGTGACCAGTGACCAGTGACCAGTGACCAGTGACCAGTGACCACTGACCAGTGACCAGTGACCGGGGACCAGTGACTAGCGACCAGTGACCAGTCACCCGTGACATGTGACCCGTGACCAGTGACCAGTGACCAGTGACCAGTGACCAGTGACCATTAACCAGTGACCAGTGGCCAGTGACCAGTGACCAGTGACCAGTGAACAGTGACCATTGACCAGTGAGCAGTGACCAGTGACCACTGAGCAGTGACCAGCGACAGTGACCATTGAACAGCGACAGTGACCATTGACCAGTGACCAGTGACCAGTGGCTTGTGACCAGTGACCCGCGACATGTGACTGTGACCAGTTACCACTGACCAGCGACCAGTGACCACAGACCAGTAACAAGTGACCAGTGACCAGTGACCAGTGACCATTGATCTGTGACCAGTGACTAGCGACCAGTGACCCGTGACATGTGACCCGTGACCAGTGACCAGTGACCAGGGCCCAGTCACCAGTCACCAGTCACCATTGACCTGTGACCAGTGACCACTGACCACTGACCACTGACCAGTGACAAGTGACCAGTGACTTGTGGCGAGTGACCAGCGACCTGTGTCTTGTAACCAGTGACCAGTGACCAGTGGCCAGTGACCAGTGTCCAGTGAGCACTGACAAGTGACCAGTGACCAGTGACTTGTGACGAGTGACCAGCGACCTGTGACTTGTGACCAGTGACCAGTGACCAGTGGCCAGTGACCAGTGACCAGTGTCTAGTGAGCAGTGACCAGTGGCCAGTGACTAGTGACCCGTGACATGTGACACGTGACCAGTGACCAGTGACCAGTGACCAGTGACCAGCGACAGTGACCATTGAACAGCGACAGTGACCATTGACCAGTGACCAGTGACCAGTGACCAAGTGACCAGTGACCATTGACCAGTGACCAGTGACCAGTGACCATTGACCAGTGACTTGCGACCAGTGACCCTCGACATGTGACTGTGACCAGTTACCACTGACCAGTGACCAGTGACCACAGACCAGTGACAAGTGACCAGTGACCAGGGCCCAGTGACCAGTGAACAGTGACCATTGACCAGTGAGCAGTGACCATTGACCAGTGAGCAGTGACCACTGACCACTGAGCAGTGACCAGCGACAGTGACCATTGAACAGCGACAGTGACCATTGACCAGTGACCAGTGACCAGTGACCAGTGACCATTGACCAGTGACCAGTGACCATTGACCAGTGACTTGTGACCAGTAACCCGCGACATGTGACTGTGACCAGTGACCACTGACCAGTGACCAGTGACCACAGACCAGTGACCAGTGACCAGTGACCAGTGACCAGTGACCAGTGACCAGTGACCAGTGACCATTGATCTGTGACCAGTGACCAGTGACCAGTGACCATTGACCAGTGACCAGTGACCAGTGACCAGTGACCATTGACCAGTGACTTGTGACCAGTAACCCGCGACATGTGACTGTGACCAGTGACCACTGACCAGTGACCAGTGACCACAGACCAGTGACCAGTGACCAGTGACCACTGACCACTGACCAGTGACCAGTGACCAGTGACTTGTGACGAGTGACCAGCGACCTGTGACTTGTGACCAGTGACCAGTGACCAGTGACCAGTGGCCAGTGACCAGTGTCTAGTGACCATTGACCAGTGACTTGTGACCAGTGACCCGCGACATGTGACTGTGACCAGTGACCACTTACCAGTGACCACAGACCAGTGACCAGTGACCAGTGACCAGTGACCAGTGACCATTGATCTGTGACCAGTGACTAGCGACCAGTGACCCGTGACATGTGACCCGTGACCAGTGACCAGTGACCAGGGCCCAGTCACCAGTCACCAGTCACGATTGACCTGTGACCAGTGACCACTGACCACTGACCACTGACCAGTGACAAGTGACCAGTGACTTGTGGCGAGTGACCAGCGACCTGTGACTTGTAACCAGTGACCAGTGACCAGTGGCCAGTGACCAGTGTCCAGTGAGCACTGACAAGTGACCAGTGACCAGTGACTTGTGACGAGTGACCAGCGACCTGTGACTTGTGACCAGTGACCAGTGACCAGTGGCCAGTGACCAGTGACCAGTGACCAGTGACCAGTGACCAGTGACCAGTGACCAGTGACCAGTGACCAGTGACCAGGGCCCAGTGACCAGTCACCAGTCACCATTGACCTGTGTCCAGTGACCAGTGACCACTGACCACTGACCAGTGACCAGTGACCAGTGACTTGTGACGAGTGACCAGCGACCTGTGACTTGTGACCAGTGACCAGTGACCAGTGACCAGTGACCAGTGACCACTGACCAGTGACAAGTGACCAGTGACTTGTGACCAGTGACCAGTGACCTGTGACTTGTAACCAGTGACCAGTGACCAGTGTCCAGTGACCAGTGACCAGTGACCAGTGACCAGTGACCAGTGACCAGTGACCAGTGACCAGTGACCAGTGACCACTGACCAGTGACCAGTGACCGGGGACCAGTGACTAGCGACCAGTGACCAGTCACCCGTGACATGTGACCCGTGACCAGTGACCAGTGACCAGTGACCAGTGACCAGTGACCATTAACCAGTGACCAGTGGCCAGTGACCAGTGACCAGTGACCAGTGAACAGTGACCATTGACCAGTGAGCAGTGACCAGTGACCACTGAGCAGTGACCAGCGACAGTGACCATTGAACAGCGACAGTGACCATTGACCAGTGACCAGTGACCAGTGGCTTGTGACCAGTGACCCGCGAC
This sequence comes from Andrena bucephala, assembly GCA_947577245.1. NCBI lineage: Eukaryota > Metazoa > Arthropoda > Insecta > Hymenoptera > Andrenidae > Andrena > Andrena bucephala. Next base: position 52,555,537 of record OX387716.1, on the reverse strand, counting down.
ATGTGACTGTGACCAGTTACCACTGACCAGCGACCAGTGACCACAGACCAGTAACAAGTGACCAGTGACCAGTGACCAGTGACCAGTGACCAGTGACCAGTGACCAGTGACCAGTGACCAGTGACCATTGATCTGTGACCAGTGACCAGTGACCAGTGACCAGTGACCACTGACCAGTGACCAGTGACCGGGGACCAGTGACCAGTGACCAGGGCCCAGTGACCAGTCACCAGTCACCATTGACCTGTGACCAGTGACCAGTGACCACTCAGCCGTGACCAGCGACAGTGACCATTGAACAGCGACAGTGACCATTGACCAGTGACCAGTGACCAGTGACCAGTGACCATTGACAAGTGACCAGTGACCAGTGACCATTGACCAGTGACTTGTGACCAGTGACCCGCGACATGTGAATGTGACCAGTGACCACTTACCAGTGACCACAGACCAGTGACCAGTGACCAGTGACCAGTGACCACTGACCAGTGACAAGTGACCAGTGACTTGTGACCAGTGACCAGTGACCTGTGACTTGTAACCAGTGACCAGTGACCAGTGTCCAGTGACCAGTGACCAGTGACCAGTGACCAGTGACCAGTGACCAGTGACCAGTGACCAGTGACCAGTGACCAGTGACCACTGACCAGTGACCAGTGACCGGGGACCAGTGACTAGCGACCAGTGACCAGTCACCCGTGACATGTGACCCGTGACCAGTGACCAGTGACCAGTGACCAGTGACCAGTGGCCATTACCCAGTGACCAGTGGCCAGTGACCAGTGACCAGTGACCAGTGAACAGTGACCATTGACCAGTGAGCAGTGACCAGTGACCACTGAGCAGTGACCAGCGACAGTGACCATTGAACAGCGACAGTGACCATTGACCAGTGACCAGTGACCTGTGGCTTGTGACCAGTGACCCGCGACATGTGACTGTGACCAGTTACCACTGACCAGTGACTAGTGACCACAGACCAGTAACAAGTGACCAGTGACCAGTGACCAGTGACCAGTGACCAGTGACCAGTGACCAGTGACCAGTGACCATTGATCTGTGACCAGTGACCAGTGACCAGGGCCCAGTCACCAGTCACCAGTCACCATTGACCTGTGACCAGTGACCACTGACCACTGACCAGTGACCACTGACCAGTGACCGGGGACCAGTGACTAGCGACCAGTGACCAGTGACCCGTGACATGTGACATGTGACCACTCAGCAGTGACCAGCGGCAGTGACCATTGAACAGCGACAGTGACCATTGACCTGTGACCAGTGACCAGTGACCAGTGACCATTGATCTGTGACCAGTGACCAGTGACCAGTGACCAGTGACCAGTGACCAGTGACCACGGACCAGTGACCAGTGACCGGGGACCAGTGACTAGCGACCAGTGACCAGTGACCCGTGACATGTGACCCGTGACCAGTGACCAGTGACCAGGGCCCAGTGACCAGTCACCAGTCACCATTGACCTGTGACCAGTGACCAGTGACCACTGACCACTGACCAGTGACAAGTGACCAGTGACTTGTGTCGAGTGACCAGCGACCTGTGACTTGTGACCAGTGACCAGTGACCAGTGGCCAGTGACTAGTGACCCGTGACATGTGACACGTGACCAGTGACCAGTGACCAGTGACCAGTGACCAGTAACCAGTGACCAGTGGCCAGTGACCTGTGACCAGTGACCAGTGACCAGTGACCAGTGAACAGTGACCATTGACCAGTGAGCAGTGACCAGTGACCACTCAGCAGTGACCAGCGACAGTGACCATTGAACAGCGACAGTGACCATTGACCAGTGACCAGTGACCAGTGACCAGTGACCATTGACAAGTGACCAGTGACCAGTGACCATTGACCAGTGACTTGTGACCAGTGACCCGCGACATGTGACTGTGACCAGTGACCACTGACCAGTGACCACAGACCAGTGACCAGTGACCAGTGACCAGTGACCAGTGGCCAGTGACCAGTGACCAGTGACCAGTGACCAGAGACCAGTGACCAGTGACCAGTGACCATTGATCTGTGACCAGTGACCAGTGACCAGTGACCAGTGACCACTGACCAGTGACCATTGACCGGGGACCAGTGACTAGCGACCTGTGACCAGTCACCCGTGACATGTGACCCGTGACCAGTGACCAGTGACCAGTGACCAGTGACCAGTGACCAGTGACCATTGACCAGTGACCAGTGGCCAGTGACCAGTGACCACTGACCAGTGACAAGTGACCAGTGACTTGTGGCGAGTGACCAGCGACCTGTGACTTGTGACCAGTGACCAGTGACCAGTGGCCAGTGACCAGTGTCCAGTGAGCACTGACCAGTGGCCAGTGACTAGTGACCCGTGACATGTGACACGTGACCAGTGACCAGTGACCAGTGACCAGTGACCAGTAACCAGTGACCAGTGGCCAGTGACCTGTGACCAGTGACCAGTGACCAGTGACCAGTGACCTGTGACCATTGACCAGTGACCAGTGACCAGTGACCATTGACCAGTGACCAGTAACCAGTGACCATTGACCAGTGACACGTGACCAGTAACCAGTGACCAGTGACCAGTGACCAGTGACCAGTGACCAGTGACCAGTGACCAGTGACCATTGATCTGTGACCAGTGACCAGTGACCAGTGACCAGTGACCAGTGACCAGTGACCACTGACCAGTGACCAGTGACCGGAGACCAGTGACTAGCGACCAGTGACCAGTGAACCGTGACATGTGACCCGTGACCAGTGACCAGTGACCAGTGACCAGTGACCAGTGACCAGTGACCATTGATCTGTGACCAGTGACTAGCGACCAGTGACCAGTGACCCGTGACATGTGACACGTGACCAGTGACCAGTGACCAGGGCCCAGTCACCAGTCACCAGTCACCATTGACCTGTGACCAGTGACCAGTGACCACTGACCACTGACCAGTGACAAGTGACCAGTGACTTGTGGCGAGTGACCAGCGACCTGTGACTTGTGACCAGTGACCAGTGACCAGTGGCCAGTGACCAGTGTCCAGTGAGCACTGACCAGTGGCCAGTGACTAGTGACCCGTGACATGTGACACGTGACCAGTGACCAGTGACCAGTGACCAGTGACCAGTAACCAGTGACCAGTGGCCAGTGACCTGTGACCAGTGACCAGTGACCAGTGACCAGTGACCAGTGACCATTGACCAGTGACTTGTGACCAGTAACCCGCGACATGTGACTGTGACCAGTGACCACTGACCAGTGACCAGTGACCACAGACCAGTGACCAGTGACCACTGACCAGTGACCAGTGACCAGTGACCAGTTACCAGTGACCAGTGACCAGTGACCAGTGACCAGTGACCATTAACCAGTGACCAGTGGCCAGTGACCAGTGACCAGTGACCAGTGAACAGTGACCATTGACCAGTGAGCAGTGACCAGTGACCACTGAGCAGTGACCAGCGACAGTGACCATTGACCAGTGACCAGTGACCAGTGACCAGTGACCACAGACCAGTGACCAGTGACCAGTGACCAGTGACCAGTGACCAGTGACCAGTGACCAGTGGCCAGTGACCAGTGACCAGTGACCACAGACCAGTGACCAGTGACCACTGACCAGTGACAAGTGACCAGTGACTTGTGACCAGTGACCAGTGACCTGTGACTTGTAACCAGTGACCAGTGACCAGTGTCCAGTGACCAGTGACCAGTGACCAGTGACCAGTGACCAGTGACCAGTGACCAGTGACCAGTGACCACTGACCAGTGACAAGTGACCAGTGACTTGTGACCAGTGACCAGTGACCTGTGACTTGTAACCAGTGACCAGTGACCAGTGTCCAGTGACCAGTGACCAGTGACCAGTGACCAGTGACCAGTGACCAGTGACCAGTGACCAGTGACCACTGACCAGTGACCAGTGACCGGGGACCAGTGACTAGCGACCAGTGACCAGTCACCCGTGACATGTGACCCGTGACCAGTGACCAGTGACCAGTGACCAGTGACCAGTGACCAGTGACCATTAACCAGTGACCAGTGGCCAGTGACCAGTGACCAGTGACCAGTGAACAGTGACCATTGACCAGTGAGCAGTGACCAGCGACAGTGACCATTGACCAGTGACCAGTGACCAGTGACCAGTGACCAGTGACTTGTGACCAGTGACCCGCGACATGTGACTGTGACCAGTTACCACTGACCAGTGACCAGTGACCACAGACCAGTAACAAGTGACCAGTTACCAGTGACCAGTGACCAGTGACCAGTGACCAGTGACCAGTGACCAGAGACCAGTGACCAGTGACCAGTGACCATTGATCTGTGACCAGTGACCAGTGACCAGTGACCAGTGACCACTGACCAGTGACCATTGACCGGGGACCAGTGACTAGCGACCTGTGACCAGTCACCCGTGACATGTGACCCGTGACCAGTGACCAGTGACCAGTGACCAGTGACCAGTGAGCAGTGACCAGTGACCACTGAGCAGTGACCAGCGACAGTGACCATTGAACAGCGACAGTGACCATTGACCAGTGGCCAGTGACCAGTGACCAGTGACCAGTGACCACTGACCAGTGACCAGTGACCGGGGACCAGTGACTAGCGACCAGTGACCAGTGACCCGTAACATGTGACCCGTGACCAGTGACCAGTGACCAGGACACAGTGACCAGTCACCAGTCACCATTGACCTGTGACCAGTGACAAGTGATCACTGACCACTGACCAGTGACAAGTGACCAGTGACTTGTGGCGAGTGACCAGCGACCTGTGACTTGTGACCAGTGACCAGTGACCAGTGGCCAGTGACCAGTGTCCAGTGAGCACTGACGAGTGGCCAGTGACTAGTGACCCGTGACATGTGACACGTGACCAGTGACCAGTGACCAGTGACCAGTGACCAGTAACCAGTGACCAGTGGCCAGTGACCTGTGACCAGTGACCAGTGACCAGTGACCAGTGACCACTGACCAGTGACCAGTGACCAGTGACCAGTGACCAGTGACCAGTGACCAGTGACCACTGACCAGTGACCAGTGAACAGTGACCATTGACCAGTGAGCAGTGACCAGTGACCACTGAGCAGTGACCAGCGACAGTGACCATTGAACAGCGACAGTGACCATTGACCAGTGACCAGTGACCAGTGGCTTGTGACCAGTGACCCGCGACATGTGACTGTGACCAGTTACCACTGACCAGCGACCAGTGACCACAGACCAGTAACAAGTGACCAGTGACCAGTGACCAGTGACCAGTGACCAGTGACCAGTGACCAGTGACCAGTGACCAGTGACCATTGATCTGTGACCAGTGACCAGTGACCACTTACCAGTGACCACAGACCAGTGACCAGTGACCAGTGACCAGTGACCAGTGACCACTGACCAGTGACAAGTGACCAGTGACTTGTGACCAGTGACCAGTGACCTGTGACTTGTAACCAGTGACCAGTGACCAGTGTCCAGTGACCAGTGACCAGTGACCAGTGACCAGTGACCAGTGACCAGTGACCAGTGACCAGTGACCAGTGACCACTGACCAGTGACCAGTGACCGGGGACCAGTGACTAGCGACCAGTGACCAGTCACCCGTGACATGTGACCCGTGACCAGTGACCAGAGACCAGTGACCAGTGACCAGTGACCATTAACCAGTGACCAGTGGCCAGTGACCAGTGACCAGTGACCAGTGAACAGTGACCAGTGACCACTGAGCAGTGACCAGCGACAGTGACCATTGAACAGCGACAGTGACCATTGACCAGTGACCAGTGACCAGTGGCTTGTGACCAGTGACCCGCGACATGTGACTGTGACCAGTTACCACTGACCAGCGACCAGTGACCACAGACCAGTAACAAGTGACCAGTGACCAGTGACCAGTGACTAGTGACCAGTGACCAGTGACCAGTGACCAGTGACCAGTGACCATTGATCTGTGACCAGTGACCAGTGACCAGTGACCAGTGACCACTGACCAGTGACCAGTGACCGGGGACCAGTGACCAGTGACCAGGGCCCAGTGACCAGTCACCAGTCACCATTGACCTGTGACCAGTGACCAGTGACCACTCAGCCGTGACCAGCGACAGTGACCATTGAACAGCGACAGTGACCATTGACCAGTGACCAGTGACCAGTGACCAGTGACCATTGACAAGTGACCAGTGACCAGTGACCATTGACCAGTGACTTGTGACCAGTGACCCGCGACATGTGAATGTGACCAGTGACCACTTACCAGTGACCACAGACCAGTGACCAGTGACCAGTGACCAGTGACCACTGACCAGTGACAAGTGACCAGTGACTTGTGACCAGTGACCAGTGACCTGTGACTTGTAACCAGTGACCAGTGACCAGTGTCCAGTGACCAGTGACCAGTGACCAGTGACCAGTGACCAGTGACCAGTGACCAGTGACCAGTGACCAGTGACCAGTGACCACTGACCAGTGACCAGTGACCGGGGACCAGTGACTAGCGACCAGTGACCAGTCACCCGTGACATGTGACCCGTGACCAGTGACCAGTGACCAGTGACCAGTGACCAGTGGCCATTACCCAGTGACCAGTGGCCAGTGACCAGTGACCAGTGACCAGTGAACAGTGACCATTGACCAGTGAGCAGTGACCAGTGACCACTGAGCAGTGACCAGCGACAGTGACCATTGAACAGCGACAGTGACCATTGACCAGTGACCAGTGACCAGTGGCTTGTGACCAGTGACCCGCGACATGTGACTGTGACCAGTTACCACTGACCAGTGACCAGTGACCACAGACCAGTAACAAGTGACCAGTGACCAGTGACCAGTGACCAGTGACCAGTGACCAGTGACCAGTGACCAGTGACCAGTGACCATTGATCTGTGACCAGTGACCAGTGACCAGTGACCAGTGACCACTGACCAGTGACCAGTGACCGGGGACCAGTGACTAGCGACCTGTGACCAGTGACCCGTGACATGTGACCCGTGACCAGTGACCAGTGACCAGGGCCCAGTCACCAGTCACCAGTCACCATTGACCTGTGACCAGTGACCACTGACCACTGACCAGTGACAAGTGACCAGTGACTTGTGGCGAGTGACCATTGATCTGTGACCAGTGACCAGTGACCAGTGACCAGTGACCACTGACCAGTGACCGGGGACCAGTGACTAGCGACCAGTGACCAGTGACCCGTGACATGTGACATGTGACCACTCAGCAGTGACCAGCGGCAGTGACCATTGAACAGCGACAGTGACCATTGACCTGTGACCAGTGACCAGTGACCAGTGACCATTGATCTGTGACCAGTGACCAGTGACCAGTGACCAGTGACCAGTGACCAGTGACCACGGACCAGTGACCAGTGACCGGGGACCAGTGACTAGCGACCAGTGACCAGTGACCCGTGACATGTGACCCGTGACCAGTGACCAGTGACCAGGGCCCAGTGACCAGTCACCAGTCACCATTGACCTGTGACCAGTGACCAGTGACCACTGACCACTGACCAGTGACAAGTGACCAGTGACTTGTGTCGAGTGACCAGCGACCTGTGACTTGTGACCAGTGACCAGTGACCAGTGGCCAGTGACTAGTGACCCGTGACATGTGACACGTGACCAGTGACCAGTGACCAGTGACCAGTGACCAGTAACCAGTGACCAGTGGCCAGTGACCTGTGACCAGTGACCAGTGACCAGTGACCAGTGAACAGTGACCATTGACCAGTGAGCAGTGACCAGTGACCACTCAGCAGTGACCAGCGACAGTGACCATTGAACAGCGACAGTGACCATTGACCAGTGACCAGTGACCAGTGACCAGTGACCATTGACAAGTGACCAGTGACCAGTGACCATTGACCAGTGACTTGTGACCAGTGACCCGCGACATGTGACTGTGACCAGTGACCACTGACCAGTGACCACAGACCAGTGACCAGTGACCAGTGACCAGTGACCAGTGGCCAGTGACCAGTGACCAGTGACCAGTGACCAGAGACCAGTGACCAGTGACCAGTGACCATTGATCTGTGACCAGTGACCAGTGACCAGTGACCAGTGACCACTGACCAGTGACCATTGACCGGGGACCAGTGACTAGCGACCTGTGACCAGTCACCCGTGACATGTGACCCGTGACCAGTGACCAGTGACCAGTGACCAGTGACCAGTGACCAGTGACCAGTGACCAGTGACCATTGACCAGTGAGCAGTGACCAGTGACCACTGAGCAGTGACCAGCGACAGTGACCATTGAACAGCGACAGTGACCATTGACCAGTGACCAGTGACCAGTGGCTTGTGACCAGTGACCCGCGACATGTGACTGTGACCAGTTACCACTGACCAGTGACCAGTGACCACAGACCAGTAACAAGTGACCAGTGACCAGTGACCAGTGACCAGTGACCAGTGACCAGTGACCAGTGACCAGTGACCAGTGACCATTGATCTGTGACCAGTGACCAGTGACCAGTGACCAGTGACCACTGACCAGTGACCAGTGACCGGGGACCAGTGACTAGCGACCTGTGACCAGTGACCCGTGACATGTGACCCGTGACCAGTGACCAGTGACCAGGGCCCAGTCACCAGTCACCAGTCACCATTGACCTGTGACCAGTGACCACTGACCACTGACCAGTGACAAGTGACCAGTGACTTGTGGCGAGTGACCAGCGACCTGTGACTTGTGACCATTGATCTGTGACCAGTGACCAGTGACCAGTGACCAGTGACCACTGACCAGTGACCGGGGACCAGTGACTAGCGACCAGTGACCAGTGACCCGTGACATGTGACATGTGACCACTCAGCAGTGACCAGCGGCAGTGACCATTGAACAGCGACAGTGACCATTGACCTGTGACCAGTGACCAGTGACCATTGATCTGTGACCAGTGACCAGTGACCAGTGACCAGTGACCAGTGACCAGTGACCACGGACCAGTGACCAGTGACCGGGGACCAGTGACTAGCGACCAGTGACCAGTGACCCGTGACATGTGACCCGTGACCAGTGACCAGTGACCAGGGCCCAGTGACCAGTCACCAGTCACCATTGACCTGTGACCAGTGACCAGTGACCACTGACCACTGACCAGTGACAAGTGACCAGTGACTTGTGTCGAGTGACCAGCGACCTGTGACTTGTGACCAGTGACCAGTGACCAGTGGCCAGTGACTAGTGACCCGTGACATGTGACACGTGACCAGTGACCAGTGACCAGTGACCAGTGACCAGTAACCAGTGACCAGTGGCCAGTGACCTGTGACCAGTGACCAGTGACCAGTGACCAGTGAACAGTGACCATTGACCAGTGAGCAGTGACCAGTGACCACTCAGCAGTGACCAGCGACAGTGACCATTGAACAGCGACAGTGACCATTGACCAGTGACCAGTGACCAGTGACCAGTGACCATTGACAAGTGACCAGTGACCAGTGACCATTGACCAGTGACTTGTGACCAGTGACCCGCGACATGTGACTGTGACCAGTGACCACTGACCAGTGACCACAGACCAGTGACCAGTGACCAGTGACCAGTGACCAGTGGCCAGTGACCAGTGACCAGTGACCAGTGACCAGAGACCAGTGACCAGTGACCAGTGACCATTGATCTGTGACCAGTGACCAGTGACCAGTGACCAGTGACCACTGACCAGTGACCATTGACCGGGGACCAGTGACTAGCGACCTGTGACCAGTCACCCGTGACATGTGACCCGTGACCAGTGACCAGTGACCAGTGACCAGTGACCAGTGACCAGTGACCATTGACCAGTGACCAGTGGCCAGTGACCAGTGACCACTGACCAGTGACAAGTGACCAGTGACTTGTGGCGAGTGACCAGCGACCTGTGACTTGTGACCAGTGACCAGTGACCAGTGGCCAGTGACCAGTGTCCAGTGAGCACTGACCAGTGGCCAGTGACTAGTGACCCGTGACATGTGACACGTGACCAGTGACCAGTGACCAGTGACCAGTGACCAGTAACCAGTGACCAGTGGCCAGTGACCTGTGACCAGTGACCAGTGACCAGTGACCAGTGACCTGTGACCATTGACCAGTGACCAGTGACCAGTGACCATTGACCAGTGACCAGTAACCAGTGACCATTGACCAGTGACCAGTGACCTGTGACTTGTAACCAGTGACCAGTGACCAGTGTCCAGTGACCAGTGACCAGTGACCAGTGACCAGTGACCAGTGACCAGTGACCAGTGACCAGTGACCAGTGACCACTGACCAGTGACCAGTGACCGGGGACCAGTGACTAGCGACCAGTGACCAGTCACCCGTGACATGTGACCCGTGACCAGTGACCAGAGACCAGTGACCAGTGACCAGTGACCATTAACCAGTGACCAGTGGCCAGTGACCAGTGACCAGTGACCAGTGAACAGTGACCAGTGACCACTGAGCAGTGACCAGCGACAGTGACCATTGAACAGCGACAGTGACCATTGACCAGTGACCAGTGACCAGTGGCTTGTGACCAGTGACCCGCGACATGTGACTGTGACCAGTTACCACTGACCAGCGACCAGTGACCACAGACCAGTAACAAGTGACCAGTGACCAGTGACCAGTGACTAGTGACCAGTGACCAGTGACCAGTGACCAGTGACCAGTGACCATTGATCTGTGACCAGTGACCAGTGACCAGTGACCAGTGACCACTGACCAGTGACCAGTGACCGGGGACCAGTGACCAGTGACCAGGGCCCAGTGACCAGTCACCAGTCACCATTGACCTGTGACCAGTGACCAGTGACCACTCAGCCGTGACCAGCGACAGTGACCATTGAACAGCGACAGTGACCATTGACCAGTGACCAGTGACCAGTGACCAGTGACCATTGACAAGTGACCAGTGACCAGTGACCATTGACCAGTGACTTGTGACCAGTGACCCGCGACATGTGAATGTGACCAGTGACCACTTACCAGTGACCACAGACCAGTGACCAGTGACCAGTGACCAGTGACCACTGACCAGTGACAAGTGACCAGTGACTTGTGACCAGTGACCAGTGACCTGTGACTTGTAACCAGTGACCAGTGACCAGTGTCCAGTGACCAGTGACCAGTGACCAGTGACCAGTGACCAGTGACCAGTGACCAGTGACCAGTGACCAGTGACCAGTGACCACTGACCAGTGACCAGTGACCGGGGACCAGTGACTAGCGACCAGTGACCAGTCACCCGTGACATGTGACCCGTGACCAGTGACCAGTGACCAGTGACCAGTGACCAGTGGCCATTACCCAGTGACCAGTGGCCAGTGACCAGTGACCAGTGACCAGTGAACAGTGACCATTGACCAGTGAGCAGTGACCAGTGACCACTGAGCAGTGACCAGCGACAGTGACCATTGAACAGCGACAGTGACCATTGACCAGTGACCAGTGACCAGTGGCTTGTGACCAGTGACCCGCGACATGTGACTGTGACCAGTTACCACTGACCAGTGACCAGTGACCACAGACCAGTAACAAGTGACCAGTGACCAGTGACCAGTGACCAGTGACCAGTGACCAGTGACCAGTGACCAGTGACCAGTGACCATTGATCTGTGACCAGTGACCAGTGACCAGTGACCAGTGACCACTGACCAGTGACCAGTGACCGGGGACCAGTGACTAGCGACCTGTGACCAGTGACCCGTGACATGTGACCCGTGACCAGTGACCAGTGACCAGGGCCCAGTCACCAGTCACCAGTCACCATTGACCTGTGACCAGTGACCACTGACCACTGACCAGTGACAAGTGACCAGTGACTTGTGGCGAGTGACCAGCGACCTGTGACTTGTGACCATTGATCTGTGACCAGTGACCAGTGACCAGTGACCAGTGACCACTGACCAGTGACCGGGGACCAGTGACTAGCGACCAGTGACCAGTGACCCGTGACATGTGACATGTGACCACTCAGCAGTGACCAGCGGCAGTGACCATTGAACAGCGACAGTGACCATTGACCTGTGACCAGTGACCAGTGACCAGTGACCATTGATCTGTGACCAGTGACCAGTGACCAGTGACCAGTGACCAGTGACCAGTGACCACGGACCAGTGACCAGTGACCGGGGACCAGTGACTAGCGACCAGTGACCAGTGACCCGTGACATGTGACCCGTGACCAGTGACCAGTGACCAGGGCCCAGTGACCAGTCACCAGTCACCATTGACCTGTGACCAGTGACCAGTGACCACTGACCACTGACCAGTGACAAGTGACCAGTGACTTGTGTCGAGTGACCAGCGACCTGTGACTTGTGACCAGTGACCAGTGACCAGTGGCCAGTGACTAGTGACCCGTGACATGTGACACGTGACCAGTGACCAGTGACCAGTGACCAGTGACCAGTAACCAGTGACCAGTGGCCAGTGACCTGTGACCAGTGACCAGTGACCAGTGACCAGTGAACAGTGACCATTGACCAGTGAGCAGTGACCAGTGACCACTCAGCAGTGACCAGCGACAGTGACCATTGAACAGCGACAGTGACCATTGACCAGTGACCAGTGACCAGTGACCAGTGACCATTGACAAGTGACCAGTGACCAGTGACCATTGACCAGTGACTTGTGACCAGTGACCCGCGACATGTGACTGTGACCAGTGACCACTGACCAGTGACCACAGACCAGTGACCAGTGACCAGTGACCAGTGACCAGTGGCCAGTGACCAGTGACCAGTGACCAGTGACCAGAGACCAGTGACCAGTGACCAGTGACCATTGATCTGTGACCAGTGACCAGTGACCAGTGACCAGTGACCACTGACCAGTGACCATTGACCGGGGACCAGTGACTAGCGACCTGTGACCAGTCACCCGTGACATGTGACCCGTGACCAGTGACCAGTGACCAGTGACCAGTGACCAGTGACCAGTGACCATTGACCAGTGACCAGTGGCCAGTGACCAGTGACCACTGACCAGTGACAAGTGACCAGTGACTTGTGGCGAGTGACCAGCGACCTGTGACTTGTGACCAGTGACCAGTGACCAGTGGCCAGTGACCAGTGTCCAGTGAGCACTGACCAGTGGCCAGTGACTAGTGACCCGTGACATGTGACACGTGACCAGTGACCAGTGACCAGTGACCAGTGACCAGTAACCAGTGACCAGTGGCCAGTGACCTGTGACCAGTGACCAGTGACCAGTGACCAGTGACCTGTGACCATTGACCAGTGACCAGTGACCAGTGACCATTGACCAGTGACCAGTAACCAGTGACCATTGACCAGTGACACGTGACCAGTGACCAGTGACCAGTGACCAGTGACCAGTGACCAGTGACCAGTGACCAGTGACCAGTGACCATTGATCTGTGACCAGTGACCAGTGACCAGTGACCAGTGACCAGTGACCAGTGACCACTGACCAGTGACCAGTGACCGGAGACCAGTGACTAGCGACCAGTGACCAGTGAACCGTGACATGTGACCCGTGACCAGTGACCAGTGACCAGTGACCAGTGACCATTGATCTGTGACCAGTGACTAGCGACCAGTGACCAGTGACCCGTGACATGTGACACGTGACCAGTGACCAGTGACCAGGGCCCAGTCACCAGTCACCAGTCACCATTGACCTGTGACCAGTGACCAGTGACCACTGACCACTGACCAGTGACAAGTGACCAGTGACTTGTGGCGAGTGACCAGCGACCTGTGACTTGTGACCAGTGACCAGTGACCAGTGGCCAGTGACCAGTGTCCAGTGAGCACTGACCAGTGGCCAGTGACTAGTGACCCGTGACATGTGACACGTGACCAGTGACCAGTGACCAGTGACCAGTGACCAGTAACCAGTGACCAGTGGCCAGTGACCTGTGACCAGTGACCAGTGACCAGTGACCAGTGACCAGTGACCATTGACCAGTGACTTGTGACCAGTAACCCGCGACATGTGACTGTGACCAGTGACCACTGACCAGTGACCAGTGACCACAGACCAGTGACCAGTGACCACTGACCAGTGACCAGTGACCAGTGACCAGTTACCAGTGACCAGTGACCAGTGACCAGTGACCAGTGACCATTAACCAGTGACCAGTGGCCAGTGACCAGTGACCAGTGACCAGTGAACAGTGACCATTGACCAGTGAGCAGTGACCAGTGACCACTGAGCAGTGACCAGCGACAGTGACCATTGACCAGTGACCAGTGACCAGTGACCAGAGACCAGTGACCAGTGACCAGTGACCATTGATCTGTGACCAGTGACCAGTGACCAGTGACCAGTGACCACTGACCAGTGACCATTGACCGGGGACCAGTGACTAGCGACCTGTGACCAGTCACCCGTGACATGTGACCCGTGACCAGTGACCAGTGACCAGTGACCAGTGACCAGTGACCAGTGACCATTGACCAGTGACCAGTGGCCAGTGACCAGTGACCAGTGACCACAGACCAGTGACCAGTGACCACTGACCAGTGACAAGTGACCAGTGACTTGTGACCAGTGACCAGTGACCTGTGACTTGTAACCAGTGACCAGTGACCAGTGTCCAGTGACCAGTGACCAGTGACCAGTGACCAGTGACCAGTGACCAGTGACCAGTGACCAGTGACCACTGACCAGTGACAAGTGACCAGTGACTTGTGACCAGTGACCAGTGACCTGTGACTTGTAACCAGTGACCAGTGACCAGTGTCCAGTGACCAGTGACCAGTGACCAGTGACCAGTGACCAGTGACCAGTGACCAGTGACCAGTGACCACTGACCAGTGACCAGTGACCGGGGACCAGTGACTAGCGACCAGTGACCAGTCACCCGTGACATGTGACCCGTGACCAGTGACCAGTGACCAGTGACCAGTGACCAGTGACCATTAACCAGTGACCAGTGGCCAGTGACCAGTGACCAGTGACCAGTGAACAGTGACCATTGACCAGTGAGCAGTGACCAGTGACCACTGAGCAGTGACCAGCGACAGTGACCATTGACCAGTGACCAGTGACCAGTGACCAGTGACCAGTGACTTGTGACCAGTGACCCGCGACATGTGACTGTGACCAGTTACCACTGACCAGTGACCAGTGACCACAGACCAGTAACAAGTGACCAGTTACCAGTGACCAGTGACCAGTGACCAGTGACCAGTGACCAGTGACCAGAGACCAGTGACCATTGATCTGTGACCAGTGACCAGTGACCAGTGACCAGTGACCACTGACCAGTGACCATTGACCGGGGACCAGTGACTAGCGACCTGTGACCAGTCACCCGTGACATGTGACCCGTGACCAGTGACCAGTGACCAGTGACCAGTGACCAGTGACCATTGACCAGTGACCAGTGGCCAGTGACCAGTGACCAGTGACCAGTGAACAGTGACCATTGACCAGTGAGCAGTGACCAGTGACCACTGAGCAGTGACCAGCGACAGTGACCATTGAACAGCGACAGTGACCATTGACCAGTGGCCAGTGACCAGTGACCAGTGACCAGTGACCACTGACCAGTGACCAGTGACCGGGGACCAGTGACTAGCGACCAGTGACCAGTGACCCGTAACATGTGACCCGTGACCAGTGACCAGTGACCAGGACACAGTGACCAGTCACCAGTCACCATTGACCTGTGACCAGTGACAAGTGATCACTGACCACTGACCAGTGACAAGTGACCAGTGACTTGTGGCGAGTGACCAGCGACCTGTGACTTGTGACCAGTGACCAGTGACCAGTGGCCAGTGACCAGTGTCCAGTGAGCACTGACGAGTGGCCAGTGACTAGTGACCCGTGACATGTGACACGTGACCAGTGACCAGTGACCAGTGACCAGTGACCAGTAACCAGTGACCAGTGGCCAGTGACCTGTGACCAGTGACCAGTGACCAGTGACCAGTGACCAGTGACCATTGACCAGTGACTTGTGACCAGTAACCCGCGACATGTGACTGTGACCAGTGACCACTGACCAGTGACCAGTGACCACAGACCAGTGACCAGTGACCAGTGACCAGTGACCAGTGACCAGTGACCAGTGACCAGTGACCAGTGACCAGTGACCAGTGACCATTGATCTGTGACCAGTGACTAGCGACCAGTGACCCGTGACATGTGACCCGTGACCAGTGACCAGTGACCAGGGCCCAGTCACCAGTCACCAGTCACCATTGACCTGTGACCAGTGACCAGTGACCACTGACCACTGACCAGTGACAAGTGACCAGTGACTTTTGGCGAGTGACCAGCGACCTGTGACTTGTAACCAGTGACCAGTGACCAGTGGCCTGTGACCAGTGTCCAGTGAGCACTGACCAGTGGCCAGTGACTAGTGACCCGTGACATGTGACACGTGACCAGTGACCAGTGACCAGTGACCAGTGACCAGTAACCAGTGACCAGTGGGCAGTGACCTGTGACCAGTGACCAGTGACCAGTGACCAGTGAACAGTGACCATGGACCAGTGAGCAGTGACCAGTGACCACTCAGCCGTGACCAGCGACAGTGACCATTGAACAGCGACAGTGACCATTGACCAGTGACCAGTGACCAGTGACCAGTGACCATTGACAAGTGACCAGTGACCAGTGACCATTGACCAGTGACTTGTGACCAGTGACCCGCGACATGTGACTGTGACCAGTGACCACTTACCAGTGACCACAGACCAGTGACCAGTGACCAGTGACCAGTGACCAGTGACCACTGACCAGTGACAAGTGACCAGTGACTTGTGACCAGTGACCAGTGACCTGTGACTTGTAACCAGTGACCAGTGACCAGTGTCCAGTGACCAGTGACCAGTGACCAGTGACCAGTGACCAGTGACCAGTGACCAGTGACCAGTGACCAGTGACCACTGACCAGTGACCAGTGACCGGGGACCAGTGACTAGCGACCAGTGACCAGTCACCCGTGACATGTGACCCGTGACCAGTGACCAGTGACCAGTGACCAGTGACCAGTGACCATTAACCAGTGACCAGTGGCCAGTGACCAGTGACCAGTGACCAGTGAACAGTGACCATTGACCAGTGAGCAGTGACCAGTGACAACTGAGCAGTGACCAGCGACAGTGACCATTGAACAGCGACAGTGACCATTGACCAGTGACCAGTGACCAGTGACTTGTGACCAGTGACCCGCGACATGTGACTGTGACCAGTTACCACTGACCAGTGACCAGTGACCACAGCCCAGTAACAAGTGACCAGTGACCAGTGACCAGTGACCAGTGACCGGGGACCAGTGACTAGCGACCTGTGACCAGTGACCCGTAACATGTGACCCGTGACCAGTGACCAGTGACCAGGGCCCAGTGACCAGTCACCAGTCACCATTGACCACTAGCGACCTGTGACCAGTGACCAGTGACCACTGACCACTGACCAGTGACAAGTGACCAGTGACTTGTGACGAGTGACCAGTGACCACTGAGCAGTGACCAGCGACAGTGACCAGTGACCAGTGACCAGTGACCATTGATCTGTGACCAGTGACTAGCGACCAGTGACCAGTGACCCGTGACATGTGACCCGTGACCAGTGACCAGTGACCAG
The DNA here is from genome assembly GCA_947577245.1 of Andrena bucephala. Taxonomy (NCBI): domain Eukaryota; kingdom Metazoa; phylum Arthropoda; class Insecta; order Hymenoptera; family Andrenidae; genus Andrena; species Andrena bucephala. The sequence goes on along the minus strand of OX387716.1, from coordinate 52,537,997 downwards.
GGCCCAGTCACCAGTCACCAGTCACCATTGACCTGTGACCAGTGACCACTGACCACTGACCAGTGACAAGTGACCAGTGACTTGTGGCGAGTGACCAGCGACCTGTGACTTGTGACCAGTGACCAGTGACCAGTGGCCAGTGACCAGTGTCCAGTGAGCACTGACCAGTGGCCAGTGACTAGTGACCCGTGACATGTGACACGTGACCAGTGACCAGTGACCAGTAACCCGCGACATGTGACTGTGACCAGTGACCACTGACCAGTGACCAGTGACCAGAGACCAGTGACCAGTGACCAGTGACCAGTGACCAGTGACCAGTGACCAGTGACCAGTGACCAGTGACCATTGATCTGTGACCAGTGACCAGTGACCAGTGACCAGTGACCACTGACCAGTGACCGGGGACCAGTGACTAGCGACCAGTGACCAGTGACCCGTGACATGTGACATGTGACAAGTGACCAGTGACCAGTGACAAGTGACCACTCAGCAGTGACCAGCGGCAGTGACCATTGAACAGCGACAGTGACCATTGACCTGTGACCAGTGACCAGTGACCAGTGACCATTGATCTGTGACCAGTGACCAGTGACCAGTGACCAGTGACCAGTGACCAGTGACCACTGACCAGTGACCAGTGACCGGGGACCAGTGACTAGCGACCAGTGACCAGTGACCCGTGACATGTGACCCGTGACCAGTGACCAGTGACCAGGGCCCAGTGACCAGTCTCCAGTCACCATTGACCTGTGACCAGTGACCAGTGACCACTGACCACTGACCAGTGACAAGTGACCAGTGACTTGTGTCGAGTGACCAGCGACCTGTGACTTGTGACCAGTGACCAGTGACCAGTGGCCAGTGACTAGTGACCCGTGACATGTGACACGTGACCAGTGACCAGTGACCAGTGACCAGTGACCAGTGACCATTGATCTGTGACCAGTGACCAGTGACCAGTGACCAGTGACCAGTGACCAGTGACCACTGACCAGTGACCAGTGACCGGGGACCAGTGACTAGCGACCAGTGACCAGTGACCCGTGACATGTGACCCGTGACCAGTGACCAGTGACCAGGGCCCAGTGACCAGTCTCCAGTCACCATTGACCTGTGACCAGTGACCAGTGACCACTGACCACTGACCAGTGACAAGTGACCAGTGACTTGTGTCGAGTGACCAGCGACCTGTGACTTGTGACCAGTGACCAGTGACCAGTGGCCAGTGACTAGTGACCCGTGACATGTGACACGTGACCAGTGACCAGTGACCAGTGACCAGTGACCAGTAACCAGTGACCAGTGGCCAGTGACCTGTGACCAGTGACCAGTGACCAGTGACCAGTGAACAGTGACCATTGACCAGTGAGCAGTGACCAGTGACCACTCAGCAGTGACCAGCGACAGTGACCATTGAACAGCGACAGTGACCATTGACCAGTGACCAGTGACCAGTGACCAGTGACCATTGACAAGTGACCAGTGACCAGTGACCATTGACCAGTGACTTGTGACCAGTGACCCGCGACATGTGACTGTGACCAGTGACCACTGACCAGTGACCACAGACCAGTGACCAGTGACCAGTGACCAGTGACCAGTGACCAGTGACCAGTGACCAGTGACCACTGACGAGTGACAAGTGACCAGTGACTTGTGACCAGTGACCAGTGACCTGTGACTTTGACCAGTGACCAGTGACCAGTGTCCAGTGACCAGTGACCAGTGACCAGTGACAAGTGACCAGTGACCAGTGACAAGTGACCACTCAGCAGTGACCAGCGGCAGTGACCATTGAACAGCGACAGTGACCATTGACCTGTGACCAGTGACCAGTGACCAGTGACCATTGATCTGTGACCAGTGACCAGTGACCAGTGACCAGTGACCAGTGACCAGTGACCACTGACCAGTGACCAGTGACCAGTGACCAGTGACCAGTGACCACTGACCAGTGACCAGTGACCGGGGACCAGTGACTAGCGACCAGTGACCAGTCACCCGTGACATGTGACCCGTGACCAGTGACCAGTGACCAGTGACCATTGACAAGTGACCAGTGACCAGTGACCATTGACCAGTGACTTGTGACCAGTGACCCGCGACATGTGACTGTGACCAGTGACCACTTACCAGTGACCACAGACCAGTGACCAGTGACCAGTGACCAGTGACCAGTGACCACTGACCAGTGACAAGTGACCAGTGACTTGTGACCAGTGACCAGTGACCTGTGACTTGTAACCAGTGACCAGTGACCAGTGTCCAGTGACCAGTGACCAGTGACCAGTGACCAGTGACCAGTGACCAGTGACCAGTGACCAGTGACCAGTGACCAGTGACCACTGACCAGTGACCAGTGACCGGGGACCAGTGACTAGCGACCAGTGACCAGTCACCCGTGACATGTGACCCGTGACCAGTGACCAGTGACCAGTGACCAGTGACCAGTGACCATTAACCAGTGACCAGTGGCCAGTGACCAGTGACCAGTGACCAGTGAACAGTGACCATTGACCAGTGAGCAGTGACCAGTGACCACTGAGCAGTGACCAGCGACAGTGACAATTGAACAGCGACAGTGACCATTGACCAGTGACCAGTGACCAGTGGCTTGTGACCAGTGACCCGCGACATGTGACTGTGACCAGTTACCACTGACCAGCGACCAGTGACCACAGACCAGTAACAAGTGACCAGTGACCAGTGACCAGTGACCAGTGACCAGTGACCAGTGACCAGTGACCAGTGACCAGTGACCATTGATCTGTGACCAGTGACCAGTGACCAGTGACCAGTGACCACTGACCAGTGACCAGTGACCGGGGACCAGTGACCAGTGACCAGGGCCCAGTGACCAGTCACCAGTCACCATTGACCTGTGACCAGTGACCAGTGACCACTCAGCCGTGACCAGCGACAGTGACCATTGAACAGCGACAGTGACCATTGACCAGTGACCAGTGACCAGTGACCAGTGACCATTGACAAGTGACCAGTGACCAGTGACCATTGACCAGTGACTTGTGACCAGTGACCCGCGACATGTGAATGTGACCAGTGACCACTTACCAGTGACCAGTGACCACTGACCAGTGACAAGTGACCAGTGACTTGTGACCAGTGACCAGTGACCTGTGACTTGTAACCAGTGACCAGTGACCAGTGTCCAGTGACCAGTGACCAGTGACCAGTGACCAGTGACCAGTGACCAGTGACCAGTGACCAGTGACCAGTGACCAGTGACCAGTGACCACTGACCAGTGACCAGTGACCGGGGACCAGTGACTAGCGACCAGTGACCAGTCACCCGTGACATGTGACCCGTGACCAGTGACCAGTGACCAGTGACCAGTGACCAGTGGCCATTACCCAGTGACCAGTGGCCAGTGACCAGTGACCAGTGACCAGTGAACAGTGACCATTGACCAGTGAGCAGTGACCAGTGACCACTGAGCAGTGACCAGCGACAGTGACCATTGAACAGCGACAGTGACCATTGACCAGTGACCAGTGACCAGTGGCTTGTGACCAGTGACCCGCGACATGTGACTGTGACCAGTTACCACTGACCAGTGACCAGTGACCACAGACCAGTAACAAGTGACCAGTGACCAGTGACCAGTGACCAGTGACCAGTGACCAGTGACCAGTGACCAGTGACCAGTGACCATTGATCTGTGACCAGTGACCAGTGACCAGTGACCAGTGACCACTGACCAGTGACCAGTGACCGGGGACCAGTGACTAGCGACCTGTGACCAGTGACCCGTGACATGTGACCCGTGACCAGTGACCAGTGACCAGGGCCCAGTCACCAGTCACCAGTCACCATTGACCTGTGACCAGTGACCACTGACCACTGACCAGTGACAAGTGACCAGTGACTTGTGGCGAGTGACCAGCGACCTGTGACTTGTGACCATTGATCTGTGACCAGTGACCAGTGACCAGTGACCAGTGACCACTGACCAGTGACCGGGGACCAGTGACTAGCGACCAGTGACCAGTGACCCGTGACATGTGACATGTGACCACTCAGCAGTGACCAGCGGCAGTGACCATTGAACAGCGACAGTGACCATTGACCTGTGACCAGTGACCAGTGACCAGTGACCAGTGACCAGTGGCCATTACCCAGTGACCAGTGGCCAGTGACCAGTGACCAGTGACCAGTGAACAGTGACCATTGACCAGTGAGCAGTGACCAGTGACCACTGAGCAGTGACCAGCGACAGTGACCATTGAACAGCGACAGTGACCATTGACCAGTGACCAGTGACCAGTGGCTTGTGACCAGTGACCCGCGACATGTGACTGTGACCAGTTACCACTGACCAGTGACCAGTGACCACAGACCAGTAACAAGTGACCAGTGACCAGTGACCAGTGACCAGTGACCAGTGACCAGTGACCAGTGACCAGTGACCAGTGACCATTGATCTGTGACCAGTGACCAGTGACCAGTGACCAGTGACCACTGACCAGTGACCAGTGACCGGGGACCAGTGACTAGCGACCTGTGACCAGTGACCCGTGACATGTGACCCGTGACCAGTGACCAGTGACCAGGGCCCAGTCACCAGTCACCAGTCACCATTGACCTGTGACCAGTGACCACTGACCACTGACCAGTGACAAGTGACCAGTGACTTGTGGCGAGTGACCAGCGACCTGTGACTTGTGACCATTGATCTGTGACCAGTGACCAGTGACCAGTGACCAGTGACCACTGACCAGTGACCGGGGACCAGTGACTAGCGACCAGTGACCAGTGACCCGTGACATGTGACATGTGACCACTCAGCAGTGACCAGCGGCAGTGACCATTGAACAGCGACAGTGACCATTGACCTGTGACCAGTGACCAGTGACCAGTGACCATTGATCTGTGACCAGTGACCAGTGACCAGTGACCAGTGACCAGTGACCAGTGACCACGGACCAGTGACCAGTGACCGGGGACCAGTGACTAGCGACCAGTGACCAGTGACCCGTGACATGTGACCCGTGACCAGTGACCAGTGACCAGGGCCCAGTGACCAGTCACCAGTCACCATTGACCACTAGCGACCTGTGACCAGTGACCAGTGACCACTGAGCAGTGACCAGCGACAGTGACCAGTGACCAGTGACCAGTGACCATTGATCTGTGACCAGTGACTAGCGACCAGTGACCAGTGACCCGTGACATGTGACCCGTGACCAGTGACCAGTGACCAGGGCCCAGTCACCAGTCACCAGTCACCATTGACCTGTGACCAGTGACCACTGACCACTGACCAGTGACAAGTGACCAGTGACTTGTGGCGAGTGACCAGCGACCTGTGACTTGTGACCAGTGACCAGTGACCAGTGGCCAGTGACCAGTGTCCAGTGAGCACTGACCAGTGGCCAGTGACTAGTGACCCGTGACATGTGACACGTGACCAGTGACCAGTGACCAGTAACCCGCGACATGTGACTGTGACCAGTGACCACTGACCAGTGACCAGTGACCAGAGACCAGTGACCAGTGACCAGTGACCAGTGACCAGTGACCAGTGACCAGTGACCAGTGACCAGTGACCAGTGACCATTGATCTGTGACCAGTGACCAGTGACCAGTGACCAGTGACCACTGACCAGTGACCGGGGACCAGTGACTAGCGACCAGTGACCAGTGACCCGTGACATGTGACATGTGACAAGTGACCAGTGACCAGTGACAAGTGACCACTCAGCAGTGACCAGCGGCAGTGACCATTGAACAGCGACAGTGACCATTGACCTGTGACCAGTGACCAGTGACCAGTGACCATTGATCTGTGACCAGTGACCAGTGACCAGTGACCAGTGACCAGTGACCAGTGACCACTGACCAGTGACCAGTGACCGGGGACCAGTGACTAGCGACCAGTGACCAGTGACCCGTGACATGTGACCCGTGACCAGTGACCAGTGACCAGGGCCCAGTGACCAGTCACCAGTCACCATTGACCTGTGACCAGTGACCAGTGACCACTGACCACTGACCAGTGACAAGTGACCAGTGACTTGTGTCGAGTGACCAGCGACCTGTGACTTGTGACCAGTGACCAGTGACCAGTGGCCAGTGACTAGTGACCCGTGACATGTGACACGTGACCAGTGACCAGTGACCAGTGACCAGTGACCAGTAACCAGTGACCAGTGGCCAGTGACCTGTGACCAGTGACCAGTGACCAGTGACCAGTGCACAGTGACCATTGACCAGTGAGCAGTGACCAGTGACCACTCAGCAGTGACCAGCGACAGTGACCATTGAACAGCGACAGTGACCATTGACCAGTGACCAGTGACCAGTGACCAGTGACCATTGACAAGTGACCAGTGACCAGTGACCATTGACCAGTGACTTGTGACCAGTGACCCGCGACATGTGACTGTGACCAGTGACCACTGACCAGTGACCACAGACCAGTGACCAGTGACCAGTGACCAGTGACCAGTGACCAGTGACCAGTGACCAGTGACCACTGACGAGTGACAAGTGACCAGTGACTTGTGACCAGTGACCAGTGACCTGTGACTTTGACCAGTGACCAGTGACCAGTGTCCAGTGACCAGTGACCAGTGACCAGTGACCAGTGACCAGTGACCAGTGACCAGTGACCAGTGACCAGTGATCAGTGACCAGTGACCGGTGACCGGTGACCGGTGACCAGTGACTAGCGACCAGTGAACAGTGACCCGTGACATGTGACCCGTGACCAGTGACCAATGACCAGTGACCAGTGACCAGTGACCAGTGACCAGGGCCCAGTGACCAGTCACCAGTCACCATTGACCTGTGACCAGTGACCAGTGACCACTGACAACTGACCAGTGACAAGTGACCATTGACTTGTGACGAGTGACCAGCGACCTGTGACTTGTGACAAGTGACCAGTGACCAGTGGCCAGTGACCAGTGTCCAGTGAGCAGTAACCAGTGGCCAGTGACTAGTGACCCGTGACATGTGACACGTGACCAGTGACCAGTGACCAGTGACCAGTGACCAGCGACAGTAACCATTGAACAGCGACAGTGACCATTGACCAGTGACCAGTGACCAGTGACCATTGACCAGTGACCATTGACCAGTAACACGTGACCAGTGACCAGTGACCAGTGACCATTGATCTGTGACCAGTGACCAGTGACCAGTGACCAGTGACCAGTGACCAGTGACCAGTGACCAGTGACCACTGACCAGTGACCAGTGACCGGGGACCAGTGACTAGCGACCAGTGACCAGTGAACCGTGACATGTGACCCGTGACCAGTGACCAGTGACCAGTGACCAGTGACCATTGACCAGTGACCAGTGGCCAGTGACCAGTGACCAGTGACCAGTGAACAGTGACCATTGACCAGTGAGCAGTGACCAGTGACCATTGATCTGTGACCAGTGACTAGCGACCAGTGACCAGTGACCCGTGACATGTGACCCGTGACCAGTGACCAGTGACCAGGGCCAAGTCACCAGTCACCAGTCACCATTGACCTGTGACCAGTGACCAGTGACCACTGACCACTGACCAGTGACAAGTGACCAGTGACTTGTGGCGAGTGACCAGCGACCTGTGACTTGTGACCAGTGACCAGTGACCAGTGGCCAGTGACCAGTGTCCAGTGAGCACTGACCAGTGGCCAGTGACTAGTGACCCGTGACATGTGACACGTGACCAGTGACCAGTGACCAGACACCAGTGACCAGTAACCAGTGACCAGTGGCCAGTGACCTGTGACCAGTGACCAGTGACCAGTGACCAGTGACCAGTGACCAGTGACCATTGACCAGTGACTTGTGACCAGTAACCCGCGACATGTGACTGTGACCAGTGACCAGTGACCAGTGACCAGTGACCAGTTACCAGTGACCAGTGACCAGTGACCATTGATCTGTGACCAGTGACTAGCGAGCAGTGACCCGTGACATGTGACCCGTGACCAGTGACCAGTGACCAGGGCCCAGTCACCAGTCACCAGTCACCATTGACCTGTGACCAGTGACCAGTGACCACTGACCACTGACCAGTAACCAGTGACCAGTGGCCAGTGACCTGTGACCAGTGACCAGTGACCAGTGACCAGTGACCAGTGAACAGTGACCATTGACCAGTGAGCAGTGACCAGTGACAACTCAGCAGTGACCAGCGACAGTGACCATTGAACAGCGACAGTGACCATTGACAAGTGACCAGTGACCAGTGACCAGTGACCATTGACAAGTGACCAGTGACCAGTGACCATTGACCAGTGACTTGTGACCAGTGACCCGCGACATGTGACTGTGACCAGTGACCACTTACCAGTGACCACAGACCAGTGACCAGTGACCAGTGACCAGTGACCAGTGACCATTGATCTGTGACCAGTGACTAGCGACCAGTGACCCGTGACATGTGACCCGTGACCAGTGACCAGTGACCAGGGCCCAGTCACCAGTCACCAGTCACCATTGACCTGTGACCAGTGACCAGTGACCACTGACCACTGACCAGTGACAAGTGACCAGTGACTTGTGGCGAGTGACCAGCGACCTGTGACTTGTAACCAGTGACCAGTGACCAGTGGCCAGTGACCAGTGTCCAGTGAGCACTGACAAGTGGCCAGTGACTAGTGACCCGTGACATGTGACACGTGACCAGTGACCAGTGACCAGTGGCCAGTGACCTGTGACCAGTGACCAGTGACCAGTGACCAGTGAACAGTGACCATTGACCAGTGAGCAGTGACCAGTGACCACTCAGCAGTGACCAGCGACAGTGACCATTGAACAGCGACAGTGACCATTGACCAGTGACCAGTGACCAGTGACCAGTGACCATTGACAAGTGACCAGTGACCAGTGACCATTGACCAGTGACTTGTGACCAGTGACCCGCGACATGTGACTGTGACCAGTGACCACTTACCAGTGACCACAGACCAGTGACCAGTGACCAGTGACCAGTGACCAGTGACCACTGACCAGTGACAAGTGACCAGTGACTTGTGACCAGTGACCAGTGACCTGTGACTTGTAACCAGTGACCAGTGACCAGTGTCCAGTGACCAGTGACCAGTGACCAGTGACCAGTGACCAGTGACCACTGACCAGTGACCAGTGACCAGCGACCCGCGACATGTGACTGTGACCAGTTACCACTGACCAGTGACCAGTGACCGGGGACCAGTGACTAGCGACCAGTGACCAGTGACCCGTGACATGTGACCCGTGACCAGTGACCAGTGACCAGTGACCAGTGACCAGTGACCAGTGACCAGTGACCATTGATCTGTGACCTGTGACCAGTGACCAGTGACCAGTGACCAGTGACCAGTGACCAGTGACCAGTGACCACTGACCAGTGACCAGTGACCGGGGACCAGTGACCAGTGACCCGTGACATGTGCCCCGTGACCAGTGACCAGTGACCAGTGACCAGTGACCAGTGACCAGTGACCAGTGACCAGTGACCAGTGACCAGTGACCAGTGACCAGTGACCAGGGCCCAGTGACCAGTCACCAGTCACCATTGACCTGTGTCCAGTGACCAGTGACCACTGACCACTGACCAGTGACCAGTGACCAGTGACTTGTGACGAGTGACCAGCGACATGTGACTGTGACCAGTTACCACTGACCAGTGACCAGTGACCACAGACCAGTAACAAGTGACCAGTGACCAGTGACCAGTGACCAGTGACCAGTGACCAGTGACCGGGGACCAGTGACTAGCGACCTGTGACCAGTGACCCGTAACATGTGACCCGTGACCAGTGACCAGTGACCAGGGCCCAGTGACCAGTCACCAGTCACCATTGACCACTAGCGACCTGTGACCAGTGACCAGTGACCACTGACCACTGACCAGTGACAAGTGACCAGTGACTTGTGACGAGTGACCAGTGACCACTGAGCAGTGACCAGCGACAGTGACCAGTGACCAGTGACCAGTGACCATTGATCTGTGACCAGTGACTAGCGACCAGTGACCAGTGACCCGTGACATGTGACCCGTGACCAGTGACCAGTGACCAGGGCCCAGTCACCAGTCACCAGTCACCATTGACCTGTGACCAGTGACCACTGACCACTGACCAGTGACAAGTGACCAGTGACTTGTGGCGAGTGACCAGTGGCCAGTGACTAGTGACCCGTGACATGTGACACGTGACCAGTGACCAGTGACCAGTAACCCGCGACATGTGACTGTGACCAGTGACCACTGACCAGTGACCAGTGACCAGAGACCAGTGACCAGTGACCAGTGACCAGTGACCAGTGACCAGTGACCAGTGACCAGTGACCAGTGACCATTGATCTGTGACCAGTGACCAGTGACCAGTGACCAGTGACCACTGACCAGTGACCGGGGACCAGTGACTAGCGACCAGTGACCAGTGACCCGTGACATGTGACATGTGACAAGTGACCAGTGACCAGTGACAAGTGACCACTCAGCAGTGACCAGCGGCAGTGACCATTGAACAGCGACAGTGACCATTGACCTGTGACCAGTGACCAGTGACCAGTGACCATTGATCTGTGACCAGTGACCAGTGACCAGTGACCAGTGACCAGTGACCAGTGACCACTGACCAGTGACCAGTGACCGGGGACCAGTGACTAGCGACCAGTGACCAGTGACCCGTGACATGTGACCCGTGACCAGTGACCAGTGACCAGTGACCAGTGACCAGTGACCAGTGACCAGTGACCATTGACCAGTGACTTGTGACCAGTAACCCGCGACATGTGACTGTGACCAGTGACCAGTGACCAGTGACCAGTGACCAGTTACCAGTGACCAGTGACCAGTGACCATTGATCTGTGACCAGTGACTAGCGAGCAGTGACCCGTGACATGTGACCCGTGACCAGTGACCAGTGACCAGGGCCCAGTCACCAGTCACCAGTCACCATTGACCTGTGACCAGTGACCAGTGACCACGGACCACTGACCAGTAACCAGTGACCAGTGGCCAGTGACCTGTGACCAGTGACCAGTGACCAGTGACCAGTGACCAGTGAACAGTGACCATTGACCAGTGAGCAGTGACCAGTGACAACTCAGCAGTGACCAGCGACAGTGACCATTGAACAGCGACAGTGACCATTGACAAGTGACCAGTGACCAGTGACCAGTGACCATTGACAAGTGACCAGTGACCAGTGACCATTGACCAGTGACTTGTGACCAGTGACCCGCGACATGTGACTGTGACCAGTGACCACTTACCAGTGACCACAGACCAGTGACCAGTGACCAGTGACCAGTGACCAGTGACCATTGATCTGTGACCAGTGACCAGTAACCAGTGACCAGTGGCCAGTGACCTGTGACCAGTGACCAGTGACCAGTGACCAGTGAACAGTGACCATTGACCAGTGAGCAGTGACCAGTGACCAGTGACTTGTGTCGAGTGACCAGCGACCTGTGACTTGTGACCAGTGACCAGTGACCAGTGGCCAGTGACTAGTGACCCGTGACATGTGACACGTGACCAGTGACCAGTGACCAGTGACCAGTGACCAGTAACCAGTGACCAGTGGCCAGTGACCTGTGACCAGTGACCAGTGACAAGTGACCAGTGAACAGTGACCATTGACCAGTGAGCAGTGACCAGTGACCACTCAGCAGTGACCAGCGACAGTGACCATTGAACAGCGACAGTGACCATTGACCAGTGACCAGTGACCAGTGACCAGTGACCATTGACAAGTGACCAGTGACCATTGACCAGTGACTTGTGACCAGTGACCCGCGACATGTGACTGTGAACAGTGACCACTGACCAGTGACCACAGACCAGTGACCAGTGACCAGTGACCAGTGACCAGTGACCAGTGACCAGTGACCAGTGACCAGTGACCACTGACGAGTGACAAGTGACCAGTGACTTGTGACCAGTGACCAGTGACCTGTGACTTTGACCAGTGACCAGTGACCAGTGTCCAGTGACCAGTGACCAGTGACCAGTGACCAGTGACCAGTGACCAGTGACCAGTGACCAGTGACCAGTGACCAGTGACCAGTGACCAGTGACCAGTGACCAGTGACCAGGGCCCAGTGACCAGTCACCAGTCACCATTGACCTGTGACCAGTGACCAGTGACCACTGACAACTGACCAGTGACAAGTGACCATTGACTTGTGACGAGTGACCAGCGACCTGTGACTTGTGACAAGTGACCAGTGACCAGTGGCCAGTGACCAGTGTCCAGTGAGCAGTAACCAGTGGCCAGTGACTAGTGACCCGTGACATGTGACACGTGACCAGTGACCAGTGACCAGTGACCAGTGACCAGCGACAGTAACCATTGAACAGCGACAGTGACCATTGACCAGTGACCAGTGACCAGTGACCATTGACCAGTGACCATTGACCAGTGACACGTGACCAGTGACCAGTGACCAGTGACCATTGATCTGTGACCAGTGACCAGTGACCAGTGACCAGTGACCAGTGACCAGTGACCAGTGACCAGTGACCACTGACCAGTGACCAGTGACCGGGGACCAGTGACTAGCGACCAGTGACCAGTGAACCGTGACATGTGACCCGTGACCAGTGACCAGTGACCAGTGACCAGTGACCATTGACCAGTGACCAGTGGCCAGTGACCAGTGACCAGTGACCAGTGAACAGTGACCATTGACCAGTGAGCAGTGACCAGTGACCATTGATCTGTGACCAGTGACTAGCGACCAGTGACCAGTGACCCGTGACATGTGACCCGTGACCAGTGACCAGTGACCAGGGCCAAGTCACCAGTCACCAGTCACCATTGACCTGTGACCAGTGACCAGTGACCACTGACCACTGACCAGTGACAAGTGACCAGTGACTTGTGGCGAGTGACCAGCGACCTGTGACTTGTGACCAGTGACCAGTGACCAGTGGCCAGTGACCAGTGTCCAGTGAGCACTGACCAGTGGCCAGTGACTAGTGACCCGTGACATGTGACACGTGACCAGTGACCAGTGACCAGAGACCAGTGACCAGTAACCAGTGACCAGTGGCCAGTGACCTGTGACCAGTGACCAGTGACCAGTGACCAGTGACCAGTGACCATTGACCAGTGACTTGTGACCAGTAACCCGCGACATGTGACTGTGACCAGTGACCAGTGACCAGTGACCAGTGACCAGTGACCATTGATCTGTGACCAGTGACTAGCGAGCAGTGACCCGTGACATGTGACCCGTGACCAGTGACCAGTGACCAGGGCCCAGTCACCAGTCACCAGTCACCATTGACCTGTGACCAGTGACCAGTGACCACTGACCACTGACCAGTAACCAGTGACCAGTGGCCAGTGACCTGTGACCAGTGACCAGTGACCAGTGACCAGTGACCAGTGAACAGTGACCATTGACCAGTGAGCAGTGACCAGTGACAACTCAGCAGTGACCAGCGACAGTGACCATTGAACAGCGACAGTGACCATTGACAAGTGACCAGTGACCAGTGACCAGTGACCATTGACAAGTGACCAGTGACCAGTGACCATTGACCAGTGACTTGTGACCAGTGACCCGCGACATGTGACTGTGACCAGTGACCACTTACCAGTGACCACAGACCAGTGACCAGTGACCAGTGACCAGTGACCAGTGACCATTGATCTGTGACCAGTGACTAGCGACCAGTGACCCGTGACATGTGACCCGTGACCAGTGACCAGTGACCAGGGCCCAGTCACCAGTCACCAGTCACCATTGACCTGTGACCAGTGACCAGTGACCACTGACCACTGACCAGTGACAAGTGACCAGTGACTTGTGGCGAGTGACCAGCGACCTGTGACTTGTAACCAGTGACCAGTGACCAGTGGCCAGTGACCAGTGTCCAGTGAGCACTGACAAGTGGCCAGTGACTAGTGACCCGTGACATGTGACACGTGACCAGTGACCAGTGACCAGTGGCCAGTGACCTGTGACCAGTGACCAGTGACCAGTGACCAGTGAACAGTGACCATTGACCAGTGAGCAGTGACCAGTGACCACTCAGCAGTGACCAGCGACAGTGACCATTGAACAGCGACAGTGACCATTGACCAGTGACCAGTGACCAGTGACCAGTGACCATTGACAAGTGACCAGTGACCAGTGACCATTGACCAGTGACTTGTGACCAGTGACCCGCGACATGTGACTGTGACCAGTGACCACTTACCAGTGACCACAGACCAGTGACCAGTGACCAGTGACCAGTGACCAGTGACCACTGACCAGTGACAAGTGACCAGTGACTTGTGACCAGTGACCAGTGACCTGTGACTTGTAACCAGTGACCAGTGACCAGTGTCCAGTGACCAGTGACCAGTGACCAGTGACCAGTGACCAGTGACCAGTGACCAGTGACCAGTGACCACTGACCAGTGACCAGTGACCAGCGACCCGCGACATGTGACTGTGACCAGTTACCACTGACCAGTGACCAGTGACCTCAGACCAGTGACAAGTGACCAGTGACCAGGGCCCAGTGACCAGTGAACAGTGACCATTGACCAGTGAGCAGTGACAACTGACCACTGAGCAGTGACCAGCGACAGTGACCATTGAACAGCGACAGTGACCATTGACCAGTGACCAGTGACCAGTGACCAGTGACCATTGACCAGTGACCAGTGACCATTGACCAGTGACTTGTGACCAGTAACCCGCGACATGTGACTGTGACCAGTGACCACTGACCAGTGACCAGTGACCACAGACCAGTGACCAGTGACCAGTGACCAGTGACCAGTGACCAGTGACCAGTGACCAGTGACCAGTGACCAGCGACAGTGACCAGTGACCAGCGACAGTGACCATTTACCAGCGACAGTGACCATTGACCAGTGACCAGTGACCAGTGACCTGTGACAAGTGACCAGTGACCAGTTACTTGTGACCAGTGACCAGTGACCAGTGACCAGTGACCAGTGACGAGTGACCAGTGACCAGTGACCAGTGACCAGTGACCACTGACCAGTGACAAGTGACCAGTGACTTGTGACCAGTGACCAGTGACCAGTGACATGTGACCCGTGACCAGTGACCAGTGACCAGTGACCAGTGACCAGTGACCAGTGACCAGTGACCAGTGACGAGTGACCAGTGACCAGTGACCAGTGACCAGTGACCAGTGACCAGTGACCACTGACCAGTGACCAGTGACCGGGGACCAGTGACTAGCGACCAGTGACCAGTGACCCGTGACATGTGACCCGTGACCAGTGACCAGTGACCAGGGCCCAGTGACCAGTCACCAGTCACCATTGACCTGTGACCAGTGACCAGTGACCACTGACCACTGACCAGTGACAAGTGACCAGTGACTTGTGTCGAGTGACCAGCGACCTGTGACTTGTGACCAGTGACCAGTGACCAGTGGCCAGTGACGAGTGTCCAGTGAGCACTGACCAGTGGCCAGTGACTAGTGACCCGTGACATGTGACCAGTGACCAGTGACCAGTGACCAGTGACCAGTGACCACTGACCAGTGACCAGTGACCGGGGACCAGTGACTAGCGACCAGTGACCAGTGACCCGTGACATGTGACCCGTGACCAGTGACCAGTGACCAGTGACCAGTGACCAGTGACCAGTGACCAGTGACCAGTGACCAGTGACCAGTGACCAGTGACCATTGATCTGTGACCTGTGACCAGTGACCAGTGACCAGTGACCAGTGACCAGTGACCAGTGACCAGTGACCAGTGACCACTGACCAGTGACCAGTGACCGGGGACCAGTGACCAGTGACCCGTGACATGTGCCCCGTGACCAGTGACCAGTGACCAGTGACCAGTGACCAGTGACCAGTGACCAGTGACCAGTGACCAGTGACCAGTGACCAGGGCCCAGTGACCAGTCACCAGTCACCATTGACCTGTGTCCAGTGACCAGTGACCACTGACCACTGACCAGTGACCAGTGACCAGTGACTTGTGACGAGTGACCAGCGACCTGTGACTTGTGACCAGTGACCAGTGACCAGTGGCCAGTGACCAGTGTCTAGTGACCATTGACCAGTGACTTGTGACCAGCGACCCGCGACATGTGACTGTGACCAGTGACCACTTACCAGTGACCACAGACCAGTGACCAGTGACCAGTGACCAGTGACCAGTGACCAGTGACCACTGACCAGTGACCAGTGACCGGGGACCAGTGACTAGCGACCAGTGACCAGTCACCCGTGACATGTGACCCGTGACCAGTGACCAGTGACCAGTGACCAGTGACCAGTGACCATTAACCAGTGACCAGTGGCCAGTGACCAGTGACCAGTGACCAGTGAACAGTGACCATTGACCAGTGAGCAGTGACCAGTGACAACTGAGCAGTGACCAGCGACAGTGACCATTGAACAGCGACAGTGACCATTGACCAGTGACCAGTGACCAGTGACTTGTGACCAGTGACCCGCGACATGTGACTGTGACCAGTTACCACTGACCAGTGACCAGTGACCACAGACCAGTAACAAGTGACCAGTGACCAGTGACCAGTGACCAGTGACCAGTGACCAGTGACCGGGGACCAGTGACTAGCGACCTGTGACCAGTGACCCGTAACATGTGACCCGTGACCAGTGACCAGTGACCAGGGCCCAGTGACCAGTCACCAGTCACCATTGACCACTAGCGACCTGTGACCAGTGACCAGTGACCACTGATCACTGACCAGTGACAAGTGACCAGTGACTTGTGACGAGTGACCAGTGACCACTGAGCAGTGACCAGCGACAGTGACCAGTGACCAGTGACCAGTGACCATTGATCTGTGACCAGTGACTAGCGACCAGTGACCAGTGACCCGTGACATGTGACCCGTGACCAGTGACCAGTGACCAGGGCCCAGTCACCAGTCACCAGTCACCATTGACCTGTGACCAGTGACCACTGACCACTGACCAGTGACAAGTGACCAGTGACTTGTGGCGAGTGACCAGCGACCTGTGACTTGTGACCAGTGACCAGTGACCAGTGGCCAGTGACCAGTGTCCAGTGAGCACTGACCAGTGGCCAGTGACTAGTGACCCGTGACATGTGACACGTGACCAGTGACCAGTGACCAGTAACCCGCGACATGTACCTGTGACCAGTGACCACTGACCAGTGACCAGTGACCAGAGACCAGTGACCAGTGACCAGTGACCAGTGACCAGTGACCAGTGACCAGTGACCATTGATCTGTGACCAGTGACCAGTGACCAGTGACCAGTGACCACTGACCAGTGACCGGGGACCAGTGACTAGCGACCAGTGACCAGTGACCCGTGACATGTGACATGTGACAAGTGACCAGTGACCAGTGACAAGTGACCACTCAGCAGTGACCAGCGGCAGTGACCATTGAACAGCGACAGTGACCATTGACCTGTGACCAGTGACCAGTGACCAGTGACCATTGATCTGTGACCAGTGACCAGTGACCAGTGACCAGTGACCAGTGACCAGTGACCACTGACCAGTGACCAGTGACCGGGGACCAGTGACTAGCGACCAGTGACCAGTGACCCGTGACATGTGACCCGTGACCAGTGACCAGTGACCAGTGACCAGTGACCATTGACCAGTGACTTGTGACCAGTAACCCGCGACATGTGACTGTGACCAGTGACCAGTGACCAGTGACCAGTGACCAGTGACCAGTTACCAGTGACCAGTGACCAGTGACCATTGATCTGTGACCAGTGACTAGCGAGCAGTGACCCGTGACATGTGACCCGTGACCAGTGACCAGTGACCAGGGCCCAGTCACCAGTCACCAGTCACCATTGACCTGTGACCAGTGACCAGTGACCACTGACCACTGACCAGTAACCAGTGACCAGTGGCCAGTGACCTGTGACCAGTGACCAGTGACCAGTGACCAGTGACCAGTGAACAGTGACCATTGACCAGTGAGCAGTGACCAGTGACAACTCAGCAGTGACCAGCGACAGTGACCATTGAACAGCGACAGTGACCATTGACAAGTGACCAGTGACCAGTGACCAGTGACCATTGACAAGTGACCAGTGACCAGTGACCATTGACCAGTGACTTGTGACCAGTGACCCGCGACATGTGACTGTGACCAGTGACCACTTACCAGTGACCACAGACCAGTGACCAGTGACCAGTGACCTGTGACCAGTGACCATTGATCTGTGACCAGTGACTAGCGACCAGTGACCCGTGACATGTGACCCGTGACCAGTGACCAGTGACCAGGGCCCAGTCACCAGTCACCAGTCACCATTGACCTGTGACCAGTGACCAGTGACCACTGACCACTGACCAGTGACAAGTGACCAGTGACTTGTGGCGAGTGACCAGCGACCTGTGACTTGTAACCAGTGACCAGTGACCAGTGGCCAGTGACCAGTGTCCAGTGAGCACTGACAAGTGGCCAGTGACTAGTGACCCGTGACATGTGACACGTGACCAGTGACCAGTGACCAGTGACCAGTGACCAGTAACCAGTGACCAGTGGCCAGTGACCTGTGACCAGTGACCAGTGACCAGTGACCAGTAAACAGTGACCATTGACCAGTGAGCAGTGACCAGTGACCACTCAGCAGTGACCAGCGACAGTGACCATTGAACAGCGACAGTGACCAGTGACCAGTGACCAGTGACCATTGACAAGTGACCAGTGACCAGTGACCATTGACCAGTGACTTGTGACCAGTGACCCGCGACATGTGACTGTGACCAGTGACCACTTACCAGTGACCACAGACCAGTGACCAGTGACCAGTGACCAGTGACCAGTGACCACTGACCAGTGACAAGTGACCAGTGACTTGTGACCAGTGACCAGTGACCTGTGACTTGTAACCAGTGACCAGTGACCAGTGTCCAGTGACCAGTGACCAGTGACCAGTGACCAGTGACCAGTGACCAGTGACCAGTGACCAGTGACCACTGACCAGTGACCAGTGACCAGCGACCCGCGACATGTGACTGTGACCAGTTACCACTGACCAGTGACCAGTGACCTCAGACCAGTGACAAGTGACCAGTGACCAGGGCCCAGTGACCAGTGAACAGTGACCATTGACCCGTGAGCAGTGACCACTGACCACTGAGCAGTGACCAGCGACAGTGACCATTGAACAGCGACAGTGACCATTGACCAGTGACCAGTGACCAGTGACCAGTGACCATTGACCAGTGACCAGTGACCATTGACCAGTGACTTGTGACCAGTAACCCGCGACATGTGACTGTGACCAGTGACCACTGACCAGTGACCAGTGACCACAGACCAGTGACCAGTGACCAGTGACCAGTGACCAGTGACCATTGATCAGTGACCAGTGACCAGTGACCAGTGACCATTGACCAGTGACCAGTGACCAGTGACCAGTGACCATTGACCAGTGACTTGTGACCAGTAACCCGCGACATGTGACTGTGACCAGTGACCACTGACCAGTGACCAGTGACCACAGACCAGTGACCAGTGACCAGTGACCAGTGACCAGTGACCAGTGACCAGTGACCAGTGACCAGTGACCAGCGACAGTGACCAGTGACCAGCGACAGTGACCATTTACCAGCGACAGTGACCATTGACCAGTGACCAGTGACCAGTGACCTGTGACAAGTGACCAGTGACCAGTTACTTGTGACCAGTGACCAGTGACCAGTGACCAGTGACCAGTGACGAGTGACCAGTGACCAGTGACCAGTGACCAGTGACCACTGACCAGTGACAAGTGACCAGTGACTTGTGACCAGGGACCAGTGACCAGTGACATGTGACCCGTGACCAGTGACCAGTGACCAGTGACCAGTGACCAGTGACCAGTGACCAGTGACCCGTGACATGTGACCAGTGACCAGCGACCAGTGACCAGTGACCCGTGACATGTGACACGTGACCAGTGACCAGTGACCAGTGACCAGTGACCAGTGACCACTGACCAGTGACCAGTGACCGGGGACCAGTGACTAGCGACCAGTGACCAGTGACCCGTGACATGTGACCCGTGACCAGTGACCAGTGACCAGGGCCCAGTGACCAGTCACCAGTCACCATTGACCTGTGACCAGTGACCAGTGACCACTGACCACTGACCAGTGACAAGTGACCAGTGACTTGTGTCGAGTGACCAGCGACCTGTGACTTGTGACCAGTGACCAGTGACCAGTGGCCAGTGACGAGTGTCCAGTGAGCACTGACCAGTGGCCAGTCACTAGTGACCCGTGACATGTGACCAGTGACCAGTGACCAGTGACCAGTGACCAGTGACCACTGACCAGTGACCAGTGACCGGGGACCAGTGACTAGCGACCAGTGACCAGTGACCCGTGACATGTGACCCGTGACCAGTGACCAGTGACCAGTGACCAGTGACCAGTGACCAGTGACCATTGATCTGTGACCTGTGACCAGTGACCAGTGACCAGTGACCAGTGACCAGTGACCAGTGACCAGTGACCAGTGACCAGTGACCACTGACCAGTGACCAGTGACCGGGGACCAGTGACCAGTGACCCGTGACATGTGCCCCGTGACCAGTGACCAGTGACCAGTGACCAGTGACCAGTGACCAGTGACCAGTGACCAGTGACCAGTGACCAGTGACCAGTGACCAGTGACCAGGGCCCAGTGACCAGTCACCAGTCACCATTGACCTGTGTCCAGTGACCAGTGACCACTGACCACTGACCAGTGACCAGTGACCAGTGACTTGTGACGAGTGACCAGCGACCTGTGACTTGTGACCAGTGACCAGTGACCAGTGGCCAGTGACCAGTGTCTAGTGACCATTGACCAGTGACTTGTGACCAGTGACCCGCGACATGTGACTGTGACCAGTGACCACTTACCAGTGACCACAGACCAGTGACCAGTGACCAGTGACCAGTGACCAGTGACCATTGATCTGTGACCAGTGACTAGCGACCAGTGACCCGTGACCAGTGACCAGTGACCAGGGCCCAGTCACCAGTCACCAGTCACCATTGACCTGTGACCAGTGACCAGTGACCACTGACCACTGACCAGTGACAAGTGACCAGTGACTTGTGGCGAGTGACCAGCGACCTGTGACTTGTAATTAGTGACCAGTGACCAGTGGCCAGTGACCAGTGTCCAGTGAGCACTGACAAGTGGCCAGTGACTAGTGACCCGTGACATGTGACACGTGACCAGTGACCAGTGACCAGTGACCAGTGGCCAGTGACCTGTGACCAGTGACCAGTGACCAGTGACCAGTGAACAGTGACCATTGACCAGTGAGCAGTGACCAGTGACCACTCAGCAGTGACCAGCGACAGTGACCATTGAACAGCGACAGTGACCATTGACCAGTGACCAGTGACCAGTGACCAGTGACCATTGACAAGTGACCAGTGACCAGTGACCATTGACCAGTGACTTGTGACCAGTGACCCGCGACATGTGACTGTGACCAGTGACCACTTACCAGTGACCACAGACCAGTGACCAGTGACCAGTGACCAGTGACCAGTGACCACTGACCAGTGACAAGTGACCAGTGACTTGTGACCAGTGACCAGTGACCTGTGACTTGTAACCAGTGACCAGTGACCAGTGTCCAGTGACCAGTGACAAGTGACCAGTGACCAGTGACCAGTGACCAGTGACCAGTGACCACTGACCAGTGACCAGTGACCAGCGACCCGCGACATGTGACTGTGACCAGTTACCACTGACCAGTGACCAGTGACCTCAGACCAGTGACAAGTGACCAGTGACCAGGGCCCAGTGACCAGTGAACAGTGACCATTGACCAGTGAGCAGTGACCACTGACCACTGAGCAGTGACCAGCGACAGTGACCATTGAACAGCGACAGTGACCATTGACCAGTGACCAGTGACCAGTGACCAGTGCCATTGACCAGTGACCAGTGACCATTGACCAGTGACTTGTGACCAGTAACCCGCGACATGTGACTGTGACCAGTGACCACTGACCAGTGACCAGTGACCACAGACCAGTGACCAGTGACCAGTGACCAGTGACCAGTGACCATTGATCTGTGACCAGTGACCAGTGACCAGTGACCATTGACCAGTGACCAGTGACCAGTGACCAGTGACCATTGACCAGTGACTTGTGACCAGTAACCCGCGACATGTGACTGTGACCAGTGACCACTGACCAGTGACCAGTGACCACAGACCAGTGACCAGTGACCAGTGACCAGTGACCAGTGACCAGTGACCAGTGACCAGTGACCAGTGACCAGCGACAGTGACCAGTGACCAGCGACAGTGACCATTTACCAGCGACAGTGACCATTGACCAGTGACCAGTGACCAGTGACCTGTGACAAGTGACCAGTGACCAGTTACTTGTGACCAGTGACCAGTGACCAGTGACCAGTGACCAGTGACGAGTGACCAGTGACCAGTGACCAGTGACCAGTGACCACTGACCAGTGACAAGTGACCAGTGACTTGTGACCAGTGACCAGTGACCAGTGACATGTGACCCGTGACCAGTGACCAGTGACCAGTGACCAGTGACCAGTGACCAGTGACCAGTGACCCGTGACATGTGACCAGTGACCAGCGACCAGTGACCAGTGACCCGTGACATGTGACACGTGACCACTGACCAGTGACCAGTGACCAGTGACCATTGACCAGTGACTTGTGACCAGTAACCCGCGACATGTGACTGTGACCAGTGACCACTGACCAGTGTCCAGTGACCACAGACCAGTGACCACAGACCAGTGACCAGTGACCAGTGACCAGTGACCAGTGACCAGTGACCAGTGACCAGTGACCACTCAGCAGTGACCAGCGACAGTGACCATTGAACAGCGACAGTGACCATTGACCAGTGACCAGTGACCAGAGACCATTGATCTGTGACCAGTGACCAGTGACCAGTGACCAGTGACCAGTGACCAGTGACCACTGACCAGTGACCAGTGACCGGGGACCTGTGACTAGCGACCAGTGACCAGTGACCCGTGACATGTGACCCGTGACCAGTGACCAGTGACCAGGGCCCAGTGACCAGTCACCAGTCACCATTGACCTGTGACCAGTGACCAGTGACCACTGACCACTGACCAGTGACAAGTGACCAGTGACTTGTGTCGAGTGACCAGCGACCTGTGACTTGTGACCAGTGACCAGTGACCAGTGGCCAGTGACGAGTGTCCAGTGAGCACTGACCAGTGGCCAGTGACTAGTGACCAGTGGCCAGTGACTAGTGACCCGTGACATGTGACACGTGACCAGTGACCAGTGACCAGTGACCAGTGACCAGCGACAGTGACCATTGAACAGCGACAGTGACCATTGACCAGTGACCAGTGACCAGTGACCAAGTGACCAGTGACCATTGACCAGTGACCAGTGACCAGTGACCATTGACCAGTGACTTGTGACCAGTGACCCTCGACATGTGACTGTGACCAGTTACCACTGACCAGTGACCAGTGACCAGTAACCAGTGACCAGTGGCCAGTGACCTGTGACCAGTGACCAGTGACCAGTGACCAGTGAACAGTGACCATTGACCAGTGAGCAGTGACCAGTGACCACTCAGCAGTGACCAGCGACAGTGACCATTGAACAGCGACAGTGACCATTGACCAGTGACCAGTGACCAGTGACCAGTGACCATTGACAAGTGACCAGTGACCAGTGACCATTGACCAGTGACTTGTGACCAGTGACCCGCGACATGTGACTGTGACCAGTGACCACTGACCAGTGACCACAGACCAGTGACCAGTGACCAGTGACCAGTGACCAGTGACCAGTGACCAGTGACCAGTGACCACTGACGAGTGACAAGTGACCAGTGACTTGTGACCAGTGACCAGTGACCTGTGACTTTGACCAGTGACCAGTGACCAGTGTCCAGTGACCAGTGACCAGTGACCAGTGACCAGTGACCAGTGACCAGTGACCAGTGACCAGTGATCAGTGACCAGTGACCGGTGACCGGTGACCGGTGACCAGTGACTAGCGACCAGTGAACAGTGACCCGTGACATGTGACCCGTGACCAGTGACCAGTGACCAGTGACCAGTGACCAGTGACCAGTGACCAGGGCCCAGTGACCAGTCACCAGTCACCATTGACCTGTGACCAGTGACCAGTGACCACTGACAACTGACCAGTGACAAGTGACCATTGACTTGTGACGAGTGACCAGCGACCTGTGACTTGTGACAAGTGACCAGTGACCAGTGGCCAGTGACCAGTGTCCAGTGAGCAGTAACCAGTGGCCAGTGACTAGTGACCCGTGACATGTGACACGTGACCAGTGACCAGTGACCAGTGACCAGTGACCAGCGACAGTAACCATTGAACAGCGACAGTGACCATTGACCAGTGACCAGTGACCAGTGACCATTGACCAGTGACCATTGACCAGTGACACGTGACCAGTGACCAATGACCAGTGACCATTGATCTGTGACCAGTGACCAGTGACCAGTGACCAGTGACCAGTGACCAGTGACCAGTGACCAGTGACCACTGACCAGTGACCAGTGACCGGGGACCAGTGACTAGCGACCAGTGACCAGTGAACCGTGACATGTGACCCGTGACCAGTGACCAGTGACCAGTGACCAGTGAGCATTGACCAGTGACCAGTGGCCAGTGACCAGTGACCAGTGACCAGTAAACAGTGACCATTGACCAGTGAGCAGTGACCAGTGACCACTGAGCAGTGACCAGCGACAGTGACCAGTGACCAGTGACCAGTGACCATTGATCTGTGACCAGTGACTAGCGACCAGTGACCAGTGACCCGTGACATGTGACCCGTGACCAGTGACCAGTGACCAGGGCCAAGTCACCAGTCACCAGTCACCATTGACCTGTGACCAGTGACCAGTGACCACTGACCACTGACCAGTGACAAGTGACCAGTGACTTGTGGCGAGTGACCAGCGACCTGTGACTTGTGACCAGTGACCAGTGACCAGTGGCCAGTGACCAGTGTCCAGTGAGCACTGACCAGTGGCCAGTGACTAGTGACCCGTGACATGTGACACGTGACCAGTGACCAGTGACCAGAGACCAGTGACCAGTAACCAGTGACCAGTGGCCAGTGACCTGTGACCAGTGACCAGTGACCAGTGACCAGTGACCAGTGACCATTGACCAGTGACTTGTGACCAGTAACCCGCGACATGTGACTGTGACCAGTGACCAGTGACCAGTGACCAGTGACCAGTTACCAGTGACCAGTGACCAGTGACCATTGATCTGTGACCAGTGACTAGCGAGCAGTGACCCGTGACATGTGACCCGTGACCAGTGACCAGTGACCAGGGCCCAGTCACCAGTCACCAGTCACCATTGACCTGTGACCAGTGACCAGTGACCACTGACCACTGACCAGTAACCAGTGACCAGTGGCCAGTGACCTGTGACCAGTGACCAGTGACCAGTGACCAGTGACCAGTGAACAGTGACCATTGACCAGTGAGCAGTGACCAGTGACAACTCAGCAGTGACCAGCGACAGTGACCATTGAACAGCGACAGTGACCATTGACAAGTGACCAGTGACCAGTGACCAGTGACCATTGACAAGTGACCAGTGACCAGTGACCATTGACCAGTGACTTGTGACCAGTGACCCGCGACATGTGACTGTGACCAGTGACCACTTACCAGTGACCACAGACCAGTGACCAGTGACCAGTGACCAGTGACCAGTGACTTGTGACGAGTGACCAGCGACCTGTGACTTGTGACCAGTGACCAGTGACCAGTGACCAGTGGCCAGTGACCAGTGTCTAGTGACCATTGACCAGTGACTTGTGACCAGTGACCCGCGACATGTGACTGTGACCAGTGACCACTTACCAGTGACCACAGACCAGTGACCAGTGACCAGTGACCAGTGACCAGTGACCATTGATCTGTGACCAGTGACTAGCGACCAGTGACCCGTGACATGTGACCCGTGACCAGTGACCAGTGACCAGGGCCCAGTCACCAGTCACCAGTCACCATTGACCTGTGACCAGTGACCACTGACCACTGACCACTGACCAGTGACAAGTGACCAGTGACTTGTGGCGAGTGACCAGCGACCTGTGACTTGTAACCAGTGACCAGTGACCAGTGGCCAGTGACCAGTGTCCAGTGAGCACTGACAAGTGACCAGTGACCAGTGACTTGTGACGAGTGACCAGCGACCTGTGACTTGTGACCAGTGACCAGTGACCAGTGGCCAGTGACCAGTGACCAGTGTCTAGTGAGCAGTGACCAGTGGCCAGTGACTAGTGACCCGTGACATGTGACACGTGACCAGTGACCAGTGACCAGTGACCAGTGACCAGCGACAGTGACCATTGAACAGCGACAGTGACCATTGACCAGTGACCAGTGACCAGTGACCAAGTGACCAGTGACCATTGACCAGTGACCAGTGACCAGTGACCATTGACCAGTGACTTGTGACCAGTGACCCTCGACATGTGACTGTGACCAGTTACCACTGACCAGTGACCAGTGACCACAGACCAGTGACAAGTGACCAGTGACCAGGGCCCAGTGACCAGTGAACAGTGACCATTGACCAGTGAGCAGTGACCATTGACCAGTGAGCAGTGACCACTGACCACTGAGCAGTGACCAGCGACAGTGACCATTGAACAGCGACAGTGACCATTGACCAGTGACCAGTGACCAGTGACCAGTGACCATTGACCAGTGACCAGTGACCATTGACCAGTGACTTGTGACCAGTAACCCGCGACATGTGACTGTGACCAGTGACCACTGACCAGTGACCAGTGACCACAGACCAGTGACCAGTGACCAGTGACCAGTGACCAGTGACCAGTGACCAGTGACCATTGATCTGTGACCAGTGACCAGTGACCAGTGACCATTGACCAGTGACCAGTGACCAGTGACCAGTGACCATTGACCAGTGACTTGTGACCAGTAACCCGCGACATGTGACTGTGACCAGTGACCACTGACCAGTGACCAGTGACCACAGACCAGTGACCAGTGACCAGTGACCACTGACCACTGACCAGTGACCAGTGACCAGTGACTTGTGACGAGTGACCAGCGACCTGTGACTTGTGACCAGTGACCAGTGACCAGTGACCAGTGGCCAGTGACCAGTGTCTAGTGACCATTGACCAGTGACTTGTGACCAGTGATCCGCGACATGTGACTGTGACCAGTGACCACTTACCAGTGACCACAGACCAGTGACCAGTGACCAGTGACCAGTGACCAGTGACCAGTGACCATTGATCTGTGACCAGTGACTAGCGACCAGTGACCCGTGACATGTGACCCGTGACCAGTGACCAGTGACCAGGGCCCAGTCACCAGTCACCAGTCACCATTGACCTGTGACCAGTGACCACTGACCACTGACCACTGACCAGTGACAAGTGACCAGTGACTTGTGGCGAGTGACCAGCGACCTGTGACTTGTAACCAGTGACCAGTGACCAGTGGCCAGTGACCAGTGTCCAGTGAGCACTGACAAGTGACCAGTGACCAGTGACTTGTGACGAGTGACCAGCGACCTGTGACTTGTGACCAGTGACCAGTGACCAGTGGCCAGTGACCAGTGACCAGTGACCAGTGACCAGTGACCAGTGACCAGTGACCAGTGACCAGTGACCAGGGCCCAGTGACCAGTCACCAGTCACCATTGACCTGTGTCCAGTGACCAGTGACCTCTGACCACTGACCAGTGACCAGTGACCAGTGACTTGTGACGAGTGACCAGCGACCTGTGACTTGTGACCAGTGACCAGTGACCAGTGGCCAGTGACCAGTGTCTAGTGACCATTGACCAGTGACTTGTGACCAGTGACCCGCGACATGTGACTGTGACCAGTGACCACTTACCAGTGACCACAGACCAGTGACCAGTGACCAGTGTCCAGTGACCAGTGACCATTGATCTGTGACCAGTGACTAGCGACCAGTGACCCGTGACATGTGACCCGTGACCAGTGACCAGTGACCAGGGCCCAGTCACCAGTCACCAGTCACCATTGACCTGTGACCAGTGACCAGTGACCACTGACCACTGACCAGTGACAAGTGACCAGTGACTTGTGGCGAGTGACCAGCGACCTGTGACTTGTAACCAGTGACCAGTGACCAGTGGCCAGTGACCAGTGTCCAGTGAGCACTGACAAGTGGCCAGTGACTAGTGACCCGTGACATGTGACACGTGACCAGTGACCAGTGACCAGTGACCAGTGACCAGTAACCAGTGACCAGTGGCCAGTGACCTGTGACCAGTGACCAGTGACCAGTGACCAGTGAACAGTGACCATTGACCAGTGAGCAGTGACCAGTGACCACTCAGCAGTGACCAGCGACAGTGACCATTGAACAGCGACAGTGACCATTGACCAGTGACCAGTGACCAGTGACCAGTGACCATTGACAAGTGACCAGTGACCAGTGACCATTGACCAGTGACTTGTGACCAGTGACCCGCGACATGTGACTGTGACCAGTGACCACTTACCAGTGACCACAGACCAGTGACCAGTGACCAGTGACCAGTGACCAGTGACCACTGACCAGTGACAAGTGACCAGCGACTTGTGACCAGTGACCAGTGACCTGTGACTTGTAACCAGTGACCAGTGACCAGTGTCCAGTGACCAGTGACCAGTGACCAGTGACCAGTGACCAGTGACCACTGACCAGAGACCAGTGACCAGCGACCCGCGACATGTGACTGTGACCAGTTACCACTGACCAGTGACCAGTGACCTCAGACCAGTGACAAGTGACCAGTGACCAGGGCCCAGTGACCAGTGAACAGTGACCATTGACCAGTGAGCAGTGACCACTGACCACTGAGCAGTGACCAGCGACAGTGACCATTGAACAGCGACAGTGACCATTGACCAGTGACCAGTGACCAGTGACCAGTGACCATTGACCAGTGACCAGTGACCATTGACCAGTGACTTGTGACCAGTAACCCGCGACATGTGACTGTGACCAGTGACCACTGACCAGTGACCAGTGACCACAGACCAGTGACCAGTCACCAGTGACCAGTGACCAGTGACCATTGATCTGTGACCAGTGACCATTGACCAGTGACTTGTGACCAGTAACCCGCGACATGTGACTGTGACCAGTGACCACTGACCAGTGACCAGTGACCACAGACCAGTGACCAGTGACCAGTGACCAGTGACCAGTGACCAGTGACCAGTGACCAGTGACCAGTGACCAGCGACAGTGACCAGTGAGCAGCGACAGTGACCATTTACCAGCGACAGTGACCATTGACCAGTGACCAGTGACCAGTGACCTGTGACAAGTGACCAGTGACCAGTTACTTGTGACCAGTGACCAGTGACCAGTGACCAGTGACCAGTGACGAGTGACCAGTGACCAGTGACCAGTGACCAGTGACCACTGACCAGTGACAAGTGACCAGTGACTTGTGACCAGTGACCAGTGACCAGTGACATGTGACCCGTGACCAGTGACCAGTGACCAGTGACCAGTGACCAGTGACCAGTGACCAGTGACCCGTGACATGTGACCAGTGACCAGCGACCAGTGACCAGTGACCCGTGACATGTGACACGTGACCAGTGACCAGTGACCAGTGACCAGTGACCATTGACCAGTGACTTGTGACCAGTAACCCGCGACATGTGACTGTGACCAGTGACCACTGACCAGTGACCAGTGACCACAGACCAGTGACCACAGACCAGTGACCAGTGACCAGTGACCAGTGACCAGTGACCAGTGACCAGTGACCACTCAGCAGTGACCAGCGACAGTGACCATTGAACAGCGACAGTGACCATTGACCAGTGACCAGTGACCAGTGACCAGAGACCATTGTTCTGTGACCAGTGACCAGTGACCAGTGACCAGTGACCAGTGACCAGTGACCACTGACCAGTGACCAGTGACCGGGGACCAGTGACTAGCGACCAGTGACCAGTGACCCGTGACATGTGACCCGTGACCAGTGACCAGTGACCAGGGCCCAGTGACCTGTCACCAGTCACCATTGACCTGTGACCAGTGACCAGTGACCACTGACCACTGACCAGTGACAAGTGACCAGAGACTTGTGTCGAGTGACCAGCGACCTGTGACTTGTGACCAGTGACCAGTGACCAGTGGCCAGTGACGAGTGTCCAGTGAGCACTGACCAGTGGCCAGTGACTAGTGACCCGTGACATGTGACGCTTGACCAGTGACCAGTGACCAGTGACCAGTGACCAGTGACCACTGACCAGTGACCAGTGACCGGGGACCAGTGACTAGCGACCAGTGACCAGTGACCCGTGACATGTGACCCGTGACCAGTGACCAGTGACCAGTGACCAGTGACCAGTGACCAGTGACCAGTGACCAGTGACCAGTGACCATTGATCTGTGACCTGTGACCAGTGACCAGTGACCAGTGACCAGTGACCAGTGACCAGTGACCAGTGACCACTGACCAGTGACCAGTGACCGGGGACCAGTGACCAGTGACCCGTGACATGTGCCCCGTGACCAGTGACCAGGGCCCAGTGACCAGTCACCAGTCACCATTGACCTGTGTCCAGTGACCAGTGACCACTGACCACTGACCAGTGACCAGTGACCAGTGACTTGTGACGAGTGACCAGCGACCTGTGACTTGTGACCAGTGACCAGTGACCAGTGGCCAGTGACCAGTGTCCAGTGAGCACTGACCAGTGGCCAGTGACCTGTGACCAGTGACCAGTGACCAGTGACCAGTGACCAGTGACCATTGACCAGTGACTTGTGACCAGTAACCCGCGACATGTGACTGTGACCAGTGACCAGTGACCAGTGACCAGTGACCAGTTACCAGTGACCAGTGACCAGTGACCATTGATCTGTGACCAGTGACTAGCGAGCAGTGACCCGTGACATGTGACCCGTGACCAGTGACCAGTGACCAGGGCCCAGTCACCAGTCACCAGTCACCATTGACCTGTGACCAGTGACCAGTGACCACTGACCACTGACCAGTAACCAGTGACCAGTGGCCAGTGACCTGTGACCAGTGACCAGTGACCAGTGACCAGTGACCAGTGAACAGTGACCATTGACCAGTGAGCAGTGACCAGTGACAACTCAGCAGTGACCAGCGACAGTGGCCATTGAACAGCGACAGTGACCATTGACAAGTGACCAGTGACCAGTGACCAGTGACCATTGACAAGTGACCAGTGACCAGTGACCATTGACCAGTGACTTGTGACCAGTGACCCGCGACATGTGACTGTGACCAGTGACCACTTACCAGTGACCACAGACCAGTGACCAGTGACCAGTGACCAGTGACCAGTGGCCAGTGACCTGTGACCAGTGACCAGTGACCAGTGACCAGTGAACAGTGACCAGTGACCAGTGACCAGTAACCAGTGACCAGTGGCCAGTGACCTGTGACCAGTGACCAGTGACCAGTGACCAGTGAACAGTGACCATTGACCAGTGAGCAGTGACCAGTGACCACTCGGCAGTGACCAGCGACAGTGACCATTGAACAGCGACAGTGACCATTGACCAGTGACCAGTGACCAGTGACCAGTGAAATTTGACAAGTGACCAGTGACCAGTGACCATTGACCAGTGACTTGTGACCAGTGACCCGCGACATGTGACTGTGACCAGTGACCACTTACCAGTGACCACAGACCAGTGACCAGTGACCAGTGACCAGTGACCAGTGACCACTGACCAGTGACAAGTGACCAGTGACTTGTGACCAGTGACCAGTGACCTGTGACTTGTAACCAGTGACCAGTGACCAGTGTCCAGTGACCAGTGACTAGTGACCAGTGACCAGTGACCAGTGACCAGTGACCAGTGACCAGTGACCAGTGACCAGTGACCAGTGACCAGTGACCAGTCACCATTGACCTGTGTCCAGTGACCAGTGACCACTGACCACTGACCAGTGACCAGTGACCAGTGACTTGTGACGAGTGACCAGCGACCTGTGACTTGTGACCAGTGACCAGTGACCAGTGGCCAGTGACCAGTGTCTAGTGACCATTGACCAGTGACTTGTGACCAGTGACCCGCGACATGTGACTGTGACCAGTGACCACTTACCAGTGACCACAGACCAGTGACCAGTGACCAGTGACCAGTGACCAGTGACCAGTGACCATTGATCTGTGACCAGTGACTAGCGACCAGTGACCCGTGACATGTGACCCGTGACCAGTGACCAGTGACCAGGGCCCAGTCACCAGTCACCAGTCACCATTGACCTGTGACCAGTGACCAGTGACCACTGACCACTGACCAGTGACAAGTGACCAGTGACTTGTGGCGAGTGACCAGCGACCTGTGACTTGTAACCAGTGACCAGTGACCAGTGGCCAGTGACCAGTGTCCAGTGAGCACTGACAAGTGGCCAGTGACTAGTGACCCGTGACATGTGACACGTGACCAGTGACCAGTGACCAGTGACCAGTGACCAGTAACCAGTGACCAGTGGCCAGTGACCTGTGACCAGTGACCAGTGACCAGTGACCAGTGAACAGTGACCATTGACCAGTGAGCAGTGACCAGTGACCACTCAGCAGTGACCAGCGACAGTGACCATTGAACAGCGACAGTGACCATTGACCAGTGACCAGTGACCAGTGACCAGTGACCATTGACAAGTGACCAGTGACCAGTGACCATTGACCAGTGACTTGTGACCAGTGACCCGCGACATGTGACTGTGACCAGTGACCACTTACCAGTGACCACAGACCAGTGACCAGTGACCAGTGACCAGTGACCAGTGACCACTGACCAGTGACAAGTGACCAGTGACTTGTGACCAGTGACCAGTGACCTGTGACTTGTAACCAGTGACCAGTGACCAGTGTCCAGTGACCAGTGACCAGTGACCAGTGACCAGTGACCAGTGACCAGTGACCAGTGACCACTGACCAGTGACCAGTGACCAGCGACCCGCGACATGTGACTGTGACCAGTTACCACTGACCAGTGACCTGTGACCTCAGACCAGTGACAAGTGACCAGTGACCAGGGCCCAGTGACCAGTGAACAGTGACCATTGACCAGTGAGCAGTGACCACTGACCACTGAGCAGTGACCAGCGACAGTGACCATTGAACAGCGACAGTGACCATTGACCAGTGACCAGTGACCAGTGACCAGTGACCATTGACCAGTGACCAGTGACCATTGACCAGTGACTTGTGACCAGTAACCCGCGACATGTGACTGTGACCAGAGACCACTGACCAGTGACCAGTGACCACAGACCAGTGACCAGTGACCAGTGACCAGTGACCAGTGACCATTGATCTGTGACCAGTGACCAGTGACCAGTGACCATTGACCAGTGACCAGTGACCAGTGACCAGTGACCATTGACCAGTGACTTGTGACCAGTAACCCGCGACATGTGACTGTGACCAGTGACCACTGACCAGTGACCAGTGACCACAGACCAGTGACCAGTGACCAGTGACCAGTGACCAGTGACCAGTGACCAGTGACCAGTGACCAGTGACCAGCGACAGTGACCAGTGACCAGCGACAGTGACCATTTACCAGCGACAGTGACCATTGACCAGTGACCAGTGACCAGTGACCTGTGACAAGTGACCAGTGACCAGTTACTTGTGACCAGTGACCAGTGACCAGTGACCAGTGACCAGTGACGAGTGACCAGTGACCAGTGACCAGTGACCAGTGACCACTGACCAGTGACAAGTGACCAGTGACTTGTGACCAGTGACCAGTGACCAGTGACATGTGACCCGTGACCAGTGACCAGTGACCAGTGACCAGTGACCAGTGACCAGTGACCAGTGACCCGTGACATGTGACCAGTGACCAGCGACCAGTGACCAGTGACCCGTGACATGTGACACGTGACCAGTGACCAGTGACCAGTGACCAGTGACCATTGACCAGTGACTTGTGACCAGTAACCCGCGACATGTGTCTGTGTCCAGTGACCACTGACCAGTGACCAGTGACCACAGACCAGTGACCACAGACCAGTGACCAGTGACCAGTGACCAGTGACCAGTGACCAGTGACCAGTGACCACTCAGCAGTGACCAGCGACAGTGACCATTGAACAGCGACAGTGACCATTGACCAGTGACCAGTGACCAGTGACCAGAGACCATTGATCTGTGACCAGTGACCAGTGACCAGTGACCAGTGACCAGTGACCATTGACCAGTGACCAGTGACCAGTGACCAGTGACCATTGACCAGTGACTTGTGACCAGTAACCCGCGACATGTGACTGTGACCAGTGACCACTGACCAGTGACCAGTGACCACAGACCAGTGACCAGTGACCAGTGACCAGTGACCAGTGACCAGTGACCAGCGACAGTGACCAGTGACCAGCGACAGTGACCATTTACCAGCGACAGTGACCATTGACCAGTGACCAGTGACCAGTGACCTGTGACAAGTGACCAGTGACCAGTTACTTGTGACCAGTGACCAGTGACCAGTGACCAGTGACCAGTGACGAGTGACCAGTGACCAGTGACCAGTGACCAGTGACCACTGAACAGTGACAAGTGACCAGTGACTTGTGACCAGTGACCAGTGACCAGTGACATGTGACCCGTGACCAGTGACCAGTGACCAGTGACCAGTGACCAGTGACCAGTGACCAGTGACCCGTGACATGTGACCAGTGACCAGCGACCAGTGACCAGTGACCCGTGACATGTGACACGTGACCAGTGACCAGTGACCAGTGACCAGTGACCATTGACCAGTGACTTGTGACCAGTAACCCGCGACATGTGACTGTGACCAGTGACCACTGACCAGTGACCAGTGACCACAGACCAGTGACCACAGACCATTGACCAGTGACCAGTGACCAGTGACCAGTGACCAGTGACCACTCAGCAGTGACCAGCGACAGTGACCATTGAACAGCGACAGTGACCATTGACCAGTGACCAGTGACCAGTGACCAGAGACCATTGATCTGTGACCAGTGACCAGTGACCAGTGACCAGTGACCAGTGACCAGTGACCACTGACCAGTGACCAGTGACCGGGGACCAGTGACTAGCGACCAGTGACCAGTGACCCGTGACATGTGACCCGTGACCAGTGACCAGTGACCAGGGCCCAGTGACCAGTCACCAGTCACCATTGACCTGTGACCAGTGACCAGTGACCACTGACCACTGACCAGTGACAAGTGACCAGTGACTTGTGTCGAGTGACCAGCGACCTGTGACTTGTGACCAGTGACCAGTGACCAGTGGCCAGTGACGAGTGTCCAGTGAGCACTGACCAGTGGCCAGTGACTAGTGACCCGTGACATGTGACACGTGACCAGTGACCAGTGACCATTGACCAGTGACCAGTGACCACTGACCAGTGACCAGTGACCGGGGACCAGTGACTAGCGACCAGTGACCAGTGACCCGTGACATGTGACCCGTGACCAGTGACCAGTGACCAGTGACCAGTGACCAGTGACCAGTGACCAGTGACCAGTGACCATTGATCTGTGACCTGTGACCAGTGACCAGTGACCAGTGACCAGTGACCAGTGACCAGTGACCAGTGACCACTGACCAGTGACCAGTGACCGGGGACCAGTGACCAGTGACCCGTGACATGTGCCTCGTGACCAGTGACCAGTGACCAGTGACCAGTGACCAGTGACCAGTGACCAGTGACCAGTGACCAGTGACCAGTGACCAGGGCCCAGTGACCAGTCACCAGTCACCATTGACCTGTGTCCAGTGACCAGTGACCACTGACCACTGACCAGTGACCAGTGACCAGTGACTTGTGACGAGTGACCAGCGACCTGTGACTTGTGACCAGTGACCAGTGACCAGTGGCCAGTGACCAGTGTCTAGTGAGCAGTGACCAGTGGCCAGTGACTAGTGACCCGTGACATGTGACCAGTGACCAGTGACCAGTGACCAGTGACCAGTGACCAGCGACAGTGACCATTGAACAGCGACAGTGACCATTGACCAGTGACCAGTGACCAGTGACCAAGTGACCAGTGACCATTGACCAGTGACCAGTGACCAGTGACCATTGACCAGTGACTTGTGACCAGTGACCCTCGACATGTGACTGTGACCAGTTACCACTGACCAGTGACCAGTGACCACAGACCAGTGACAAGTGACCAGTGACCAGGGCCCAGTGACCAGTGAACAGTGAGCATTGACCAGTGAGCAGTGACCATTGACCAGTGAGCAGTGACCACTGACCACTGAGCAGTGACCAGCGACAGTGACCATTGAACAGCGACAGTGACCATTGACCAGTGACCAGTGACCAGTGACCAGTGACCATTGACCAGTGACCAGTGACCATTGACCAGTGACTTGTGACCAGTAACCCGCGACATGTGACTGTGACCAGTGACCACTGACCAGTGACCAGTGACCACAGACCAGTGACCAGTGACCAGTGACCAGTGACCAGTGACCAGTGACCAGTGACCAGTGACCATTGATCTGTGACCAGTGACCAGTGACCAGTGACCATTGACCAGTGACCAGTGACCAGTGACCAGTGACCATTGACCAGTGACTTGTGACCAGTAACCCGCGACATGTGACTGTGACCAGTGACCACTGACCAGTGACCAGTGACCACAGACCAGTGACCAGTGACCAGTGACCACTGACCACTGACCAGTGACCAGAGACCAGTGACTTGTGACGAGTGACCAGCGACCGGTGACTTGTGACCAGTGACCAGTGACCAGTGGCCAGTGACCAGTGTCTAGTGACCATTGACCAGTGACTTGTGACCAGTGACCCGCGACATGTGACTGTGACCAGTGACCACTTACCAGTGACCACAGACCAGTGACCAGTGACCAGTGACCAGTGACCAGTGACCAGTGACCATTGATCTGTGACCAGTGACTAGCGACCAGTGACCCGTGACATGTGACCCGTGACCAGTGACCAGTGACCAGGGCCCAGTCACCAGTCACCAGTCACCATTGACCTGTGACCAGTGACCAGTGACCACTGACCACTGACCAGTGACAAGTGACCAGGGACTTGTGGCGAGTGACCAGCGACCTGTGACTTGTAACCAGTGACCAGTGACCAGTGGCCAGTGACCAGTGTCCAGTGAGCACTGACAAGTGGCCAGTGACTAGTGACCCGTGACATGTGACACGTGACCAGTGACCAGTGACCAGTGACCAGTGACCAGTAACCAGTGACCAGTGGCCAGTGACCTGTGACCAGTGACCAGTGACCAGTGACCAGTGAACAGTGACCATTGACCAGTGAGCAGTGACCAGTGACCACTCAGCAGTGACCAGCGACAGTGACCATTGAACAGCGACAGTGACCATTGACCAGTGACCAGTGACCAGTGACCAGTGACCATTGACAAGTGACCAGTGACCAGTGACCATTGACCAGTGACTTGTGACCAGTGACCCGCGACATGTGACTGTGACCAGTGACCACTTACCAGTGACCACAGACCAGTGACCAGTGACCAGTGACCAGTGACCAGTGACCACTGACCAGTGACAAGTGACCAGTGACTTGTGACCAGTGACCAGTGACCTGTGACTTGTAACCAGTGACCAGTGACCAGTGTCCAGTGACCAGTGACCAGTGACCAGTGACCAGTGACCAGTGACCACTGACCAGTGACCAGTGACCAGCGACCCGCGACATGTGACTGTGACCAGTTACCACTGACCAGTGACAAGTGACCTCAGACCAGTGACAAGTGACCAGTGACCAGGGCCCAGTGACCAGTGAACAGTGACCATTGACCAGTGAGCAGTGACCACTGACCACTGAGCAGTGACCAGCGACAGTGACCATTGAACAGCGACAGTGACCATTGACCAGTGACCAGTGACCAGTGACCAGTGACCATAGACCA
Source organism: Andrena bucephala (assembly GCA_947577245.1). NCBI lineage: Eukaryota > Metazoa > Arthropoda > Insecta > Hymenoptera > Andrenidae > Andrena > Andrena bucephala. The sequence continues at coordinate 52,500,141 of OX387716.1, read as the reverse complement.
GTGACCAGTGACCATTGACCAGTGACTTGTGACCAGTAACCCGCGACATGTGACTGTGACCAGTGACCACTGACCAGTGACCAGTGACCACAGACCAGTGACCAGTCACCAGTGACCAGTGACCAGTGACCATTGATCTGTGACCAGTGACCATTGACCAGTGACTTGTGACCAGTAACCCGCGACATGTGACTGTGACCAGTGACCACTGACCAGTGACCAGTGACCACAGACCAGTGACCAGTGACCAGTGACCAGTGACCAGTGACCAGTGACCAGTGACCAGTGACCAGTGACCAGCGACAGTGACCAGTGAGCAGCGACAGTGACCATTTACCAGCGACAGTGACCATTGACCAGTGACCAGTGACCAGTGACCTGTGACAAGTGACCAGTGACCAGTTACTTGTGACCAGTGACCAGTGACCAGTGACCAGTGACCAGTGACCAGTGACGAGTGACCAGTGACCAGTGACCAGTGACCAGTGACCACTGACCAGTGACAAGTGACCAGTGACTTGTGACCAGTGACCAGTGACCAGTGACATGTGACCCGTGACCAGTGACCAGTGACCAGTGACCAGTGACCAGTGACCAGTGACCAGTGACCCGTGACATGTGACCAGTGACCAGCGACCAGTGACCAGTGACCCGTGACATGTGACACGTGACCAGTGACCAATGACCAGTGACCAGTGACCATTGACCAGTGACTTGTGACCAGTAACCCGCGACATGTGACTGTGACCAGTGACCACTGACCAGTGACCAGTGACCACAGACCAGTGACCACAGACCAGTGACCAGTGACCAGTGACCAGTGACCAGTGACCAGTGACCAGTGACCACTCAGCAGTGACCAGCGACAGTGACCATTGAACAGCGACAGTGACCATTGACCAGTGACCAGTGACCAGTGACCAGAGACCATTGATCTGTGACCAGTGACCAGTGACCAGTGACCAGTGACCAGTGACCATTGACCAGTGACCAGTGACCAGTGACCAGTGACCATTGACCAGTGACTTGTGACCAGTAACCCGCGACATGTGACTGTGACCAGTGACCACTGACCAGTGACCAGTGACCACAGACCAGTGACCAGTGACCAGTGACCAGTGACCAGTGACCAGCGACAGTGACCAGTGACCAGCGACAGTGACCATTTACCAGCGACAGTGACCATTGACCAGTGACCAGTGACCAGTGACCTGTGACAAGTGACCAGTGACCAGTTACTTGTGACCAGTGACCAGTGACCAGTGACCAGTGACCAGTGACGAGTGACCAGTGACCAGTGACCAGTGACCAGTGACCAGTGACCACTGACCAGTGACAAGTGACCAGTGACTTGTGACCAGTGACCAGTGACCAGTGACATGTGACCCGTGACCAGTGACCAGTGACCAGTGACCAGTGACCAGTGACCAGTGACCAGTGACCCGTGACATGTGACCAGTGACCAGCGACCAGTGACCAGTGACCCGTGACATGTGACACGTGACCAGTGACCAGTGACCAGTGACCAGTGACCATTGACCAGTGACTTGTGACCAGTAACCCGCGACATGTGACTGTGACCAGTGACCACTGACCAGTGACCAGTGACCACAGACCAGTGACCACAGACCATTGACCAGTGACCAGTGACCAGTGACCAGTGACCAGTGACCAGTGACCACTCAGCAGTGACCAGCGACAGTGACCATTGAACAGCGACAGTGACCATTGACCAGTGACCAGTGACCAGTGACCAGAGACCATTGATCTGTGACCAGTGACCAGTGACCAGTGACCAGTGACCAGTGACCAGTGACCATTGATCTGTGACCTGTGACCAGTGACCAGTGACCAGTGACCAGTGACCAGTGACCAGTGACCAGTGACCACTGACCAGTGACCAGTGACCGGGGACCAGTGACCAGTGACCCGTGACATGTGCCCCGTGACCAGTGACCAGTGACCAGTGACCAGTGACCAGTGACCAGTGACCAGTGACCAGTGACCAGTGACCAGTGACCAGGGCCCAGTGACCAGGGCCCAGTGACCAGTCACCAGTCACCATTGACCTGTGTCCAGTGACCAGTGACCACTGACCACTGACCAGTGACCAGTGACCAGTGACTTGTGACGAGTGACCAGCGACCTGTGACTTGTGACCAGTGACCAGTGACCAGTGGCCAGTGACCAGTGTCTAGTGAGCAGTGACCAGTGGCCAGTGACTAGTGACCCGTGACATGTGACACGTGACCAGTGACCAGTGACCAGTGACCAGTGACCAGCGACAGTGACCATTGAACAGCGACAGTGACCATTGACCAGTGACCAGTGACCAGTGACCAAGTGACCAGTGACCATTGACCAGTGACCAGTGACCAGTGACCATTGACCAGTGACTTGTGACCAGTGACCCTCGACATGTGACTGTGACCAGTGACCAGTGACCAGTGACCAGTGGCCAGTGACCAGTGTCCAGTGAGCACTGACAAGTGGCCAGTGACTAGTGACCCGTGACATGTGACACGTGACCAGTGACCAGTGACCAGTGACCAGTGACCAGTAACCAGTGACCAGTGGCCAGTGACCTGTGACCAGTGACCAGTGACCAGTGACCAGTGAACAGTGACCATTGACCAGTGAGCAGTGACCAGTGACCACTCAGCAGTGACCAGCGACAGTGACCATTGAACAGCGACAGTGACCATTGACCAGTGACCAGTGACCAGTGACCAGTGACCATTGACAAGTGACCAGTGACCAGTGACCATTGACCAGTGACTTGTGACCAGTGACCCGCGACATGTGACTGTGACCAGTGACCACTTACCAGTGACCACAGACCAGTGACCAGTGACCAGTGACCAGTGACCAGTGACCACTGACCAGTGACAAGTGACCAGTGACTTGTGACCAGTGACCAGTGACCTGTGACTTGTAACCAGTGACCAGTGACCAGTGTCCAGTGACCAGTGACCAGTGACCAGTGACCAGTGACCAGTGACCAGTGACCACTGACCAGTGACCAGTGACCAGCGACCCGCGACATGTGACTGTGACCAGTTACCACTGACCAGTGACCAGTGACCTCAGACCAGTGACAAGTGACCAGTGACCAGGGCCCAGTGACCAGTGAACAGTGACCATTGACCAGTGAGCAGTGACCACTGACCACTGAGCAGTGACCAGCGACAGTGACCATTGAACAGCGACAGTGACCATTGACCAGTGACCAGTGACCAGTGACCATAGACCAGTGACCAGTGACCATTGACCAGTGACTTGTGACCAGTAACCCGCGACATGTGACTGTGACCAGTGACCACTGACCAGTGACCAGTGACCACAGACCAGTGACCAGTCACCAGTGACCAGTGACCAGTGACCATTGATCTGTGACCAGTGACCATTGACCAGTGACTTGTGACCAGTAACCCGCGACATGTGACTGTGACCAGTGACCACTGACCAGTGACCAGTGACCACAGACCAGTGACCAGTGACCAGTGACCAGTGACCAGTGACCAGTGACCAGTGACCAGTGACCAGTGACCAGCGACAGTGACCAGTGAGCAGCGACAGTGACCATTTACCAGCGACAGTGACCATTGACCAGTGACCAGTGACCAGTGACCTGTGACAAGTGACCAGTGACCAGTTACTTGTGACCAGTGACCAGTGACCAGTGACCAGTGACCAGTGACCAGTGACGAGTGACCAGTGACCAGTGACCAGTGACCAGTGACCACTGACCAGTGACAAGTGACCAGTGACTTGTGACCAGTGACCAGTGACCAGTGACATGTGACCCGTGACCAGTGACCAGTGACCAGTGACCAGTGACCAGTGACCAGTGACCAGTGACCCGTGACATGTGACCAGTGACCAGCGACCAGTGACCAGTGACCCGTGACATGTGACACGTGACCAGTGACCAGTGACCAGTGACCAGTGACCATTGACCAGTGACTTGTGACCAGTAACCCGCGACATGTGACTGTGACCAGTGACCACTGACCAGTGACCAGTGACCACAGACCAGTGACCACAGACCAGTGACCAGTGACCAGTGACCAGTGACCAGTGACCAGTGACCAGTGACCACTCAGCAGTGACCAGCGACAGTGACCATTGAACAGCGACAGTGACCATTGACCAGTGACCAGTGACCAGTGACCAGAGACCATTGATCTGTGACCAGTGACCAGTGACCAGTGACCAGTGACCAGTGACCATTGACCAGTGACCAGTGACCAGTGACCAGTGACCATTGACCAGTGACTTGTGACCAGTAACCCGCGACATGTGACTGTGACCAGTGACCACTGACCAGTGACCAGTGACCACAGACCAGTGACCAGTGACCAGTGACCAGTGACCAGTGACCAGCGACAGTGACCAGTGACCAGCGACAGTGACCATTTACCAGCGACAGTGACCATTGACCAGTGACCAGTGACCAGTGACCTGTGACAAGTGACCAGTGACCAGTTACTTGTGACCAGTGACCAGTGACCAGTGACCAGTGACCAGTGACGAGTGACCAGTGACCAGTGACCAGTGACCAGTGACCACTGACCAGTGACAAGTGACCAGTGACTTGTGACCAGTGACCAGTGACCAGTGACATGTGACCCGTGACCAGTGACCAGTGACCAGTGACCAGTGACCAGTGACCAGTGACCAGTGACCCGTGACATGTGACCAGTGACCAGCGACCAGTGACCAGTGACCCGTGACATGTGACACGTGACCAGTGACCAGTGACCAGTGACCAGTGACCATTGACCAGTGACTTGTGACCAGTAACCCGCGACATGTGACTGTGACCAGTGACCACTGACCAGTGACCAGTGACCACAGACCAGTGACCACAGACCATTGACCAGTGACCAGTGACCAGTGACCAGTAACCAGTGACCAGTGACCACTCAGCAGTGACCAGCGACAGTGACCATTGAACAGCGACAGTGACCATTGACCAGTGACCAGTGACCAGTGACCAGAGACCATTGATCTGTGACCAGTGACCAGTGACCAGTGACCAGTGACCAGTGTCCAGTGACCACTGACCAGTGACCAGTGACCGGGGACCAGTGACTAGCGACCAGTGACCAGTGACCCGTGACATGTGACCCGTGACCAGTGACCAGTGACCAGGGCCCAGTGACCAGTCACCAGTCACCATTGACCTGTGACCATTGACCAGTGACCACTGACCACTGACCAGTGACAAGTGACCAGTGACTTGTGTCGAGTGACCAGCGACCTGTGACTTGTGACCAGTGACCAGTGACCAGTGGCCAGTGACGAGTGTCCAGTGAGCACTGACCAGTGGCCAGTGACTAGTGACCCGTGACATGTGACACGTGACCAGTGACCAGTGACCATTGACCAGTGACCAGTGACCACTGACCAGTGACCAGTGACCGGGGACCAGTGACTAGCGACCAGTGACCAGTGACCCGTGACATGTGACCCGTGACCAGTGACCAGTGACCAGTGACCAGTGACCAGTGACCAGTGACCAGTGACCAGTGACCATTGATCTGTGACCTGTGACCAGTGACCAGTGACCAGTGACCAGTGACCAGTGACCAGTGACCAGTGACCACTGACCAGTGACCAGTGACCCGTGACATGTGCCCCGTGACCAGTGACCAGTGACCAGTGACCAGTGACCAGTGACCAGTGACCAGTGACCAGTGACCAGTGACCAGTGACCAGGGCCCAGTGACCAGTCACCAGTCACCATTGACCTGTGTCCAGTGACCAGTGACCACTGACCACTGACCAGTGACCAGTGACCAGTGACTTGTGACGAGTGACCAGCGACCTGTGACTTGTGACCAGTGACCAGTGACCAGTGGCCAGTGACCAGTGTCTAGTGAGCAGTGACCAGTGGCCAGTGACTAGTGACCCGTGACATGTGACACGTGACCAGTGACCAGTGACCAGTGACCAGTGACCAGCGACAGTGACCATTGAACAGCGACAGTGACCATTGACCAGTGACCAGTGACCAGTGACCAAGTGACCAGTGACCATTGACCAGTGACCAGTGACCAGTGACCATTGACCAGTGACTTGTGACCAGTGACCCTCGACATGTGACTGTGACCAGTTACCACTGACCAGTGACCAGTGACCACAGACCAGTGACAAGTGACCAGTGACCAGGGCCCAGTGACCAGTGAACAGTGACCATTGACCAGTGAGCAGTGACCATTGACCAGTGAGCAGTGACCACTGACCACTGAGCAGTGACCAGCGACAGTGACCATTGAACAGCGACAGTGACCATTGACCAGTGACCAGTGACCAGTGACCAGTGACCATTGACCAGTGACCAGTGACCATTGACCAGTGACTTGTGACCAGTAACCCGCGACATGTGACTGTGACCAGTGACCACTGACCAGTGACCAGTGACCACAGACCAGTGACCAGTGACCAGTGACCAGTGACCAGTGACCAGTGACCAGTGACCAGTGACCATTGATCTGTGACCAGTGACCAGTGACCAGTGACCATTGACCAGTGACCAGTGACCAGTGACCAGTGACCATTGACCAGTGACTTGTGACCAGTAACCCGCGACTTGTGACTGTGACCAGTGACCACTGACCAGTGACCAGTGACCACAGACCAGTGACCAGTGACCAGTGACCACTGACCACTGACCAGTGACCAGAGACCAGTGACTTGTGACGAGTGACCAGCGACCGGTGACTTGTGACCAGTGACCAGTGACCAGTGGCCAGTGACCAGTGTCTAGTGACCATTGACCAGTGACTTGTGACCAGTGACCCGCGACATGTGACTGTGACCAGTGACCACTTACCAGTGACCACAGACCAGTGACCAGTGACCAGTGACCAGTGACCAGTGACCAGTGACCATTGATCTGTGACCAGTGACTAGCGACCAGTGACCCGTGACATGTGACCCGTGACCAGTGACCAGTGACCAGGGCCCAGTCACCAGTCACCAGTCACCATTGACCTGTGACCAGTGACCAGTGACCACTGACCACTGACCAGTGACAAGTGACCAGTGACTTGTGGCGAGTGACCAGCGACCTGTGACTTGTAACCAGTGACCAGTGACCAGTGGCCAGTGACCAGTGTCCAGTGAGCACTGACAAGTGGCCAGTGACTAGTGACCCGTGACATGTGACACGTGACCAGTGACCAGTGACCAGTGACCAGTGACCAGTAACCAGTGACCAGTGGCCAGTGACCTGTGACCAGTGACCAGTGACCAGTGACCAGTGAACAGTGACCATTGACCAGTGAGCAGTGACCAGTGACCACTCAGCAGTGACCAGCGACCAGTGACCAGTGACCATTGACAAGTGACCAGTGACCAGTGACCATTGACCAGTGACTTGTGACCAGTGACCCGCGACATGTGACTGTGACCAGTGACCACTTACCAGTGACCACTGACCAGTGACCAGTGACCAGTGACCAGTGACCAGTGACTTGTGACCAGTAACCCGCGACATGTGACTGTGACCAGTGACCACTGACCAGTGACCAGTGACCACAGACCACTGACCAGTGACAAGTGACCAGTGACTTGTGGCGAGTGACCAGCGACCTGTGACTTGTAACCAGTGACCAGTGACCAGTGTCCAGTGACCAGTGACCAGTGACCAGTGACCAGTGACCAGTGACCACTGACCAGTGACCAGTGACCAGCGACCCGCGACATGTGACTGTGACCAGTTACCACTGACCAGTGACCAGTGACCTCAGACCAGTGACAAGTGACCAGTGACCAGGGCCCAGTGACCAGTGAACAGTGACCATTGACCAGTGAGCAGTGACCACTGACCACTGAGCAGTGACCAGCGACAGTGACCATTGAACAGCGACAGTGACCATTGACCAGTGACCAGTGACCAGTGACCAGTGACCATAGACCAGTGACCAGTGACCATTGACCAGTGACTTGTGACCAGTAACCCGCGACATGTGACTGTGACCAGTGACCACTGACCAGTGACCAGTGACCACAGACCAGTGACCAGTCACCAGTGACCAGTGACCAGTGACCATTGATCTGTGACCAGTGACCATTGACCAGTGACTTGTGACCAGTAACCCGCGACATGTGACTGTGACCAGTGACCACTGACCAGTGACCAGTGACCACAGACCAGTGACCAGTGACCAGTGACCAGTGACCAGTGACCAGTGACCAGTGACCAGTGACCAGTGACCAGCGACAGTGACCAGTGAGCAGCGACAGTGACCATTTACCAGCGACAGTGACCATTGACCAGTGACCAGTGACCAGTGACCTGTGACAAGTGACCAGTGACCAGTTACTTGTGACCAGTGACCAGTGACCAGTGACCAGTGACCAGTGACGAGTGACCAGTGACCAGTGACCAGTGACCAGTGACCACTGACCAGTGACAAGTGACCAGTGACTTGTGACCAGTGACCAGTGACCAGTGACATGTGACCCGTGACCAGTGACCAGTGACCAGTGACCAGTGACCAGTGACCAGTGACCAGTGACCCGTGACATGTGACCAGTGACCAGCGACCAGTGACCAGTGACCCGTGACATGTGACACGTGACCAGTGACCAGTGACCAGTGACCAGTGACCATTGACCAGTGACTTGTGACCAGTAACCCGCGACATGTGACTGTGACCAGTGACCACTGACCAGTGACCAGTGACCACAGACCAGTGACCACAGACCAGTGACCAGTGACCAGTGACCAGTGACCAGTGACCAGTGACCAGTGACCACTCAGCAGTGACCAGCGACAGTGACCATTGAACAGCGACAGTGACCATTGACCAGTGACCAGTGACCAGTGACCAGAGACCATTGATCTGTGACCAGTGACCAGTGACCAGTGACCAGTGACCAGTGACCAGTGACCACTGACCAGTGACCAGTGACCGGGGACCAGTGACTAGCGACCAGTGACCAGTGACCCGTGACATGTGACCCGTGACCAGTGACCAGTGACCAGGGCCCAGTGACCTGTCACCAGTCACCATTGACCTGTGACCAGTGACCAGTGACCACTGACCACTGACCAGTGACAAGTGACCAGAGACTTGTGTCGAGTGAACAGCGACCTGTGACTTGTGACCAGTGACCAGTGACCAGTGGCCAGTGACGAGTGTCCAGTGAGCACTGACCAGTGGCCAGTGACTAGTGACCCGTGACATGTGACACGTGACCAGTGACCAGTGACCAGTGACCAGTGACCAGTGACCACTGACCAGTGACCAGTGACCGGGGACCAGTGACTAGCGACCAGTGACCAGTGACCCGTGACATGTGACCCGTGACCAGTGACCAGTGACCAGTGACCAGTGACCAGTGACCAGTGACCAGTGACCAGTGACCAGTGACCATTGATCTGTGACCTGTGACCAGTGACCAGTGACCAGTGACCAGTGACCAGTGACCAGTGACCAGTGACCACTGACCAGTGACCAGTGACCGGGGACCAGTGACCAGTGACCCGTGACATGTGCCCCGTGACCAGTGACCAGTGACCAGTGACCAGTGACCAGTGACCAGTGACCAGTGACCAGTGACCAGTGACCAGGGCCCAGTGACCAGTCACCAGTCACCATTGACCTGTGTCCAGTGACCAGTGACCACTGACCACTGACCAGTGACCAGTGACCAGTGACTTGTGACGAGTGACCAGCGACCTGTGACTTGTGACCAGTGACCAGTGACCAGTGGCCAGTGACCAGTGTCCAGTGAGCACTGACCAGTGGCCAGTGACTAGTGACCCGTGACATGTGACACGTGACCAGTGACCAGTGACCAGAGACCAGTGACCAGTAACCAGTGACCAGTGGCCAGTGACCTGTGACCAGTGACCAGTGACCAGTGACCAGTGACCAGTGACCATTGACCAGTGACTTGTGACCAGTAACCCGCGACATGTGACTGTGACCAGTGACCAGTGACCAGTGACCAGTGACCAGTTACCAGTGACCAGTGACCAGTGACCATTGATCTGTGACCAGTGACTAGCGAGCAGTGACCCGTGACATGTGACCCGTGACCAGTGACCAGTGACCAGGGCCCAGTCACCAGTCACCAGTCACCATTGACCTGTGACCAGTGACCAGTGACCACTGACCACTGACCAGTAACCAGTGACCAGTGGCCAGTGACCTGTGACCAGTGACCAGTGACCAGTGACCAGTGACCAGTGAACAGTGACCATTGACCAGTGAGCAGTGACCAGTGACAACTCAGCAGTGACCAGCGACAGTGACCATTGAACAGCGACAGTGACCATTGACAAGTGACCAGTGACCAGTGACCAGTGACCATTGACAAGTGACCAGTGACCAGTGACCATTGACCAGTGACTTGTGACCAGTGACCCGCGACATGTGACTGTGACCAGTGACCACTTACCAGTGACCACAGACCAGTGACCAGTGACCAGTGACCAGTGACCAGTGACCATTGATCTGTGACCAGTGACTAGCGACCAGTGACCCGTGACATGTGACCCGTGACCAGTGACCAGTGACCAGGGCCCAGTCACCAGTCACCAGTCACCATTGACCTGTGACCAGTGACCAGTGACCACTGACCACTGACCAGTGACAAGTGACCAGTGACTTGTGGCGAGTGACCAGCGACCTGTGACTTGTAACCAGTGACCAGTGACCAGTGGCCAGTGACCAGTGTCCAGTGAGCACTGACAAGTGGCCAGTGACTAGTGACCCGTGACATGTGACACGTGACCAGTGACCAGTGACCAGTGACCAGTGACCAGTAACCAGTGACCAGTGGCCAGTGACCTGTGACCAGTGACCAGTGACCAGTGACCAGTGAACAGTGACCATTGACCAGTGAGCAGTGACCAGTGACCACTCAGCAGTGACCAGCGACAGTGACCATTGAACAGCGACAGTGACCATTGACCAGTGACCAGTGACCAGTGACCAGTGAAATTTGACAAGTGACCAGTGACCAGTGACCATTGACCAGTGACTTGTGACCAGTGACCCGCGACATGTGACTGTGACCAGTGACCACTTACCAGTGACCACAGACCAGTGACCAGTGACCAGTGACCAGTGACCAGTGACCACTGACCAGTGACAAGTGACCAGTGACTTGTGACCAGTGACCAGTGACCTGTGACTTGTAACCAGTGACCAGTGACCAGTGTCCAGTGACCAGTGACTAGTGACCAGTGACCAGTGACCAGTGACCAGTGACCAGTGACCAGTGACCAGTGACCAGTGACCAGTGACCAGTGACAAGTCACCATTGACCTGTGTCCAGTGACCAGTGACCACTGACCACTGACCAGTGACCAGTGACCAGTGACTTGTGACGAGTGACCAGCGACCTGTGACTTGTGACCAGTGACCAGTGACCAGTGGCCAGTGACCAGTGTCTAGTGACCATTGACCAGTGACTTGTGACCAGTGACCCGCGACATGTGACTGTGACCAGTGACCACTTACCAGTGACCACAGACCAGTGACCAGTGACCAGTGACCAGTGACCAGTGACCAGTGACCATTGATCTGTGACCAGTGACTAGCGACCAGTGACCCGTGACATGTGACCCGTGACCAGTGACCAGTGACCAGGGCCCAGTCACCAGTCACCAGTCACCATTGACCTGTGACCAGTGACCAGTGACCACTGACCACTGACCAGTGACAAGTGACCAGTGACTTGTGGCGAGTGACCAGCGACCTGTGACTTGTAACCAGTGACCAGTGACCAGTGGCCAGTGACCAGTGTCCAGTGAGCACTGACAAGTGGCCAGTGACTAGTGACCCGTGACATGTGACACGTGACCAGTGACCAGTGACCAGTGACCAGTGACCAGTAACCAGTGACCAGTGGCCAGTGACCTGTGACCAGTGACCAGTGACCAGTGACCAGTGAACAGTGACCATTGACCAGTGAGCAGTGACCAGTGACCACTCAGCAGTGACCAGCGACAGTGACCATTGAACAGCGACAGTGACCATTGACCAGTGACCAGTGACCAGTGACCAGTGAAATTTGACAAGTGACCAGTGACCAGTGACCATTGACCAGTGACTTGTGACCAGTGACCCGCGACATGTGACTGTGACCAGTGACCACTTACCAGTGACCACAGACCAGTGACCAGTGACCAGTGACCAGTGACCAGTGACCACTGACCAGTGACAAGTGACCAGTGACTTGTGACCAGTGACCAGTGACCTGTGACTTGTAACCAGTGACCAGTGACCAGTGTCCAGTGACCAGTGACCAGTGACCAGTGACCAGTGACCAGTGACCAGTGACCAGTGACCAGTGACCACTGACCAGTGACCAGTGACCAGCGACCCGCGACATGTGACTGTGACCAGTTACCACTGACCAGTGACCAGTGACCTCAGACCAGTGACAAGTGACCAGTGACCAGGGCCCAGTGACCAGTGAATAGTGACCATTGACCAGTGAGCAGTGACCACTGACCACTGAGCAGTGACCAGCGACAGTGACCATTGAACAGCGACAGTGACCATTGACCAGTGACCAGTGACCAGTGACCAGTGACCAGTGACCATTGACCAGTGACCAGTGACCATTGACCAGTGACTTGTGACCAGTAACCCGCGACATGTGACTGTGACCAGTGACCACTGACCAGTGACCAGTGACCACAGACCAGTGACCAGTGACCAGTGACCAGTGACCAGTGACCAGTGACCATTGATCTGTGACCAGTGACCAGTGACCAGTGACCATTGACCAGTGACCAGTGACCAGTGACCAGTGACCATTGACCAGTGACTTGTGACCAGTAACCCGCGACATGTGACTGTGACCAGTGACCACTGACCAGTGACCAGTGACCACAGACCAGTGACCAGTGACCAGTGACCAGTGACCAGTGACCAGTGACCAGTGACCAGTGACCAGTGACCAGCGACAGTGACCAGTGACCAGCGACAGTGACCATTTACCAGCGACAGTGACCATTGACCAGTGACCAGTGACCAGTGACCTGTGAAAAGTGACCAGTGACCAGTTACTTGTGACCAGTGACCAGTGACCAGTGACCAGTGACCAGTGACGAGTGACCAGTGACCAGTGACCAGTGACAAGTGACCACTGACCAGTGACAAGTGACCAGTGACTTGTGACCAGTGACCAGTGACCAGTGACATGTGACCCGTGACCAGTGACCAGTGACCAGTGACCAGTGACCAGTGACCAGTGACCAGTTACCCGTGACATGTGACCAGTGACCAGCGACCAGTGACCAGTGACCCGTGACATGTGACACGTGACCAGTGACCAGTGACCAGTGACCAGTGACCAGTGACCAGTGACCACTGACCAGTGACCAGTGACCGGGGACCAGTGACTAGCGACCAGTGACCAGTGACCCGTGACATGTGACCCGTGACCAGTGACCAGTGACCAGGGCCCAGTGACCAGTCACCAGTCACCATTGACCTGTGACCAGTGACCAGTGACCACTGACCACTGACCAGTGACAAGTGACCAGTGACTTGTGTCGAGTGACCAGCGACCTGTGACTTGTGACCAGTGACCAGTGACCAGTGGCCAGTGACGAGTGTCCAGTGAGCACTGACCAGTGGCCAGTGACTAGTGACCCGTGACATGTGACCAGTGACCAGTGACCAGTGACCAGTGACCACTGACCAGTGACCAGTGACCGGGGACCAGTGACTAGCGACCAGTGACCAGTGACCCGTGACATGTGACCCGTGACCAGTGACCAGTGACCAGTGACCAGTGACCAGTGACCAGTGACCAGTGACCAGTGACCAGTGACCATTGATCTGTGACCTGTGACCAGTGACCAGTGACCAGTGACCAGTGACCAGTGACCAGTGACCAGTGACCAGTGACCACTGACCAGTGACCAGTGACCGGGGACCAGTGACCAGTGACCCGTGACATGTGCCCCGTGACCAGTGACCAGTGACCAGTGACCAGTGACCAGTGACCAGTGACCAGTCACCAGTGACCAGTGACCAGTCACCAGTCACCATTGACCTGTGTCCAGTGACCAGTGACCACTGACCACTGACCAGTGACCAGTGACCAGTGACTTGTGACGAGTGACCAGCGACCTGTGACTTGTGACCAGTGACCAGTGACCAGTGGCCAGTGACCAGTGTCTAGTGACCATTGACCAGTGACTTGTGACCAGTGACCCGCGACATGTGACTGTGACCAGTGACCACTTACCAGTGACCACAGACCAGTGACCAGTGACCAGTGACCAGTGACCAGTGACCATTGATCTGTGACCAGTGACTAGCGACCAGTGACCCGTGACATGTGACCCGTGACCAGTGACCAGTGACCAGGGCCCAGTCACCATTGACCTGTGACCAGTGACCAGTGACCACTGACCACTGACCAGTGACAAGTGACCAGTGACTTGTGGCGAGTGACCAGCGACCTGTGACTTGTGACCAGTGACCAGTGACCAGTGGCCAGTGACCAGTGTCCAGTGAGCACTGACCAGTGGCCAGTGACTAGTGACCCGTGACATGTGACACGTGACCAGTGACCAGTGACCAGAGACCAGTGACCAGTAACCAGTGACCAGTGGCCAGTGACCTGTGACCAGTGACCAGTGACCAGTGACCAGTGACCAGTGACCATTGACCAGTGACTTGTGACCAGTAACCCGCGACATGTGACTGTGACCAGTGACCAGTGACCAGTGACCAGTGACCAGTTACCAGTGACCAGTGACCAGTGACCATTGATCTGTGACCAGTGACTAGCGAGCAGTGACCCGTGACATGTGACCCGTGACCAGTGACCAGTGACCAGGGCCCAGTCACCAGTCACCAGTCACCATTGACCTGTGACCAGTGACCAGTGACCACTGACCACTGACCAGTAACCAGTGACCAGTGGCCAGTGACCTGTGACCAGTGACCAGTGACCAGTGACCAGTGACCAGTGAACAGTGACCATTGACCAGTGAGCAGTGACCAGTGACAACTCAGCAGTGACCAGCGACAGTGACCATTGAACAGCGACAGTGACCATTGACAAGTGACCAGTGACCAGTGACCAGTGACCATTGACAAGTGACCAGTGACCAGTGACCATTGACCAGTGACTTGTGACCAGTGACCCGCGACATGTGACTGTGACCAGTGACCACTTACCAGTGACCACAGACCAGTGACCAGTGACCAGTGACCAGTGACCAGTGACCATTGATCTGTGACCAGTGACTAGCGACCAGTGACCCGTGACATGTGACCCGTGACCAGTGACCAGTGACCAGGGCCCAGTCACCAGTCACCAGTCACCATTGACCTGTGACCAGTGACCAGTGACCACTGACCACTGACCAGTGACAAGTGACCAGTGACTTGTGGCGAGTGACCAGCGACCTGTGACTTGTAACCAGTGACCAGTGACCAGTGGCCAGTGACCAGTGTCCAGTGAGCACTGACAAGTGGCCAGTGACTAGTGACCCGTGACATGTGACACGTGACCAGTGACCAGTGACCAGTGACCAGTGACCAGTAACCAGTGACCAGTGGCCAGTGACCTGTGACCAGTGACCAGTGACCAGTGACCAGTGAACAGTGACCATTGACCAGTGAGCAGTGACCAGTGACCACTCAGCAGTGACCAGCGACAGTGACCATTGAACAGCGACAGTGACCATTGACCAGTGACCAGTGACCAGTGACCAGTGAAATTTGACAAGTGACCAGTGACCAGTGACCATTGACCAGTGACTTGTGACCAGTGACCCGCGACATGTGACTGTGACCAGTGACCACTTACCAGTGACCACAGACCAGTGACCAGTGACCAGTGACCAGTGACCAGTGACCACTGACCAGTGACAAGTGACCAGTGACTTGTGACCAGTGACCAGTGACCTGTGACTTGTAACCAGTGACCAGTGACCAGTGTCCAGTGACCAGTGACTAGTGACCAGTGACCAGTGACCAGTGACCAGTGACCAGTGACCAGTGACCAGTGACCAGTGACCAGTGACCAGTGACAAGTCACCATTGACCTGTGTCCAGTGACCAGTGACCACTGACCACTGACCAGTGACCAGTGACCAGTGACTTGTGACGAGTGACCAGCGACCTGTGACTTGTGACCAGTGACCAGTGACCAGTGGCCAGTGACCAGTGTCTAGTGACCATTGACCAGTGACTTGTGACCAGTGACCCGCGACATGTGACTGTGACCAGTGACCACTTACCAGTGACCACAGACCAGTGACCAGTGACCAGTGACCAGTGACCAGTGACCAGTGACCATTGATCTGTGACCAGTGACTAGCGACCAGTGACCCGTGACATGTGACCCGTGACCAGTGACCAGTGACCAGGGCCCAGTCACCAGTCACCAGTCACCATTGACCTGTGACCAGTGACCAGTGACCACTGACCACTGACCAGTGACAAGTGACCAGTGACTTGTGGCGAGTGACCAGCGACCTGTGACTTGTAACCAGTGACCAGTGACCAGTGGCCAGTGACCAGTGTCCAGTGAGCACTGACAAGTGGCCAGTGACTAGTGACCCGTGACATGTGACACGTGACCAGTGACCAGTGACCAGTGACCAGTGACCAGTAACCAGTGACCAGTGGCCAGTGACCTGTGACCAGTGACCAGTGACCAGTGACCAGTGAACAGTGACCATTGACCAGTGAGCAGTGACCAGTGACCACTCAGCAGTGACCAGCGACAGTGACCATTGAACAGCGACAGTGACCATTGACCAGTGACCAGTGACCAGTGACCAGTGAAATTTGACAAGTGACCAGTGACCAGTGACCATTGACCAGTGACTTGTGACCAGTGACCCGCGACATGTGACTGTGACCAGTGACCACTTACCAGTGACC
The DNA here is from genome assembly GCA_947577245.1 of Andrena bucephala. Lineage (NCBI taxonomy): Eukaryota > Metazoa > Arthropoda > Insecta > Hymenoptera > Andrenidae > Andrena > Andrena bucephala. The sequence goes on along the minus strand of OX387716.1, from coordinate 52,483,249 downwards.
ACAGACCAGTGACCAGTGACCAGTGACCAGTGACCAGTGACCACTGACCAGTGACAAGTGACCAGTGACTTGTGACCAGTGACCAGTGACCTGTGACTTGTAACCAGTGACCAGTGACCAGTGTCCAGTGACCAGTGACCAGTGACCAGTGACCAGTGACCAGTGACCAGTGACCAGTGACCACTGACCAGTGACCAGTGACCAGCGACCCGCGACATGTGACTGTGACCAGTTACCACTGACCAGTGACCAGTGACCTCAGACCAGTGACAAGTGACCAGTGACCAGGGCCCAGTGACCAGTGAACAGTGACCATTGACCAGTGAGCAGTGACCACTGACCACTGAGCAGTGACCAGCGACAGTGACCATTGAACAGCGACAGTGACCATTGACCAGTGACCAGTGACCAGTGACCAGTGACCATTGACCAGTGACCAGTGACCATTGACCAGTGACTTGTGACCAGTAACCCGCGACATGTGACTGTGACCAGTGACCACTGACCAGTGACCAGTGACCACAGACCAGTGACCAGTGACCAGTGACCAGTGACCAGTGACCATTGATCTGTGACCAGTGACCAGTGACCAGTGACCATTGACCAGTGACCAGTGACCAGTGACCAGTGACCATTGACCAGTGACTTGTGACCAGTAACCCGCGACATGTGACTGTGACCAGTGACCACTGACCAGTGACCAGTGACCACAGACCAGTGACCAGTGACCAGTGACCAGTGACCAGTGACCAGTGACCAGTGACCAGTGACCAGTGACCAGCGACAGTGACCAGTGACCAGCGACAGTGACCATTTACCAGCGACAGTGACCATTGACCAGTGACCAGTGACCAGTGACCTGTGAAAAGTGACCAGTGACCAGTTACTTGTGACCAGTGACCAGTGACCAGTGACCAGTGACCAGTGACGAGTGACCAGTGACCAGTGACCAGTGACAAGTGACCACTGACCAGTGACAAGTGACCAGTGACTTGTGACCAGTGACCAGTGACCAGTGACATGTGACCCGTGACCAGTGACCAGTGACCAGTGACCAGTGACCAGTGACCAGTGACCAGTTACCCGTGACATGTGACCAGTGACCAGCGACCAGTGACCAGTGACCCGTGACATGTGACACGTGACCAGTGACCAGTGACCAGTGACCAGTGACCAGTGACCAGTGACCACTGACCAGTGACCAGTGACCGGGGACCAGTGACTAGCGACCAGTGACCAGTGACCCGTGACATGTGACCCGTGACCAGTGACCAGTGACCAGGGCCCAGTGACCAGTCACCAGTCACCATTGACCTGTGACCAGTGACCAGTGACCACTGACCACTGACCAGTGACAAGTGACCAGTGACTTGTGTCGAGTGACCAGCGACCTGTGACTTGTGACCAGTGACCAGTGACCAGTGGCCAGTGACGAGTGTCCAGTGAGCACTGACCAGTGGCCAGTGACTAGTGACCCGTGACATGTGACCAGTGACCAGTGACCAGTGACCAGTGACCACTGACCAGTGACCAGTGACCGGGGACCAGTGACTAGCGACCAGTGACCAGTGACCCGTGACATGTGACCCGTGACCAGTGACCAGTGACCAGTGACCAGTGACCAGTGACCAGTGACCAGTGACCAGTGACCAGTGACCATTGATCTGTGACCTGTGACCAGTGACCAGTGACCAGTGACCAGTGACCAGTGACCAGTGACCAGTGACCAGTGACCACTGACCAGTGACCAGTGACCGGGGACCAGTGACCAGTGACCCGTGACATGTGCCCCGTGACCAGTGACCAGTGACCAGTGACCAGTGACCAGTGACCAGTGACCAGTCACCAGTGACCAGTGACCAGTCACCAGTCACCATTGACCTGTGTCCAGTGACCAGTGACCACTGACCACTGACCAGTGACCAGTGACCAGTGACTTGTGACGAGTGACCAGCGACCTGTGACTTGTGACCAGTGACCAGTGACCAGTGGCCAGTGACCAGTGTCTAGTGACCATTGACCAGTGACTTGTGACCAGTGACCCGCGACATGTGACTGTGACCAGTGACCACTTACCAGTGACCACAGACCAGTGACCAGTGACCAGTGACCAGTGACCAGTGACCATTGATCTGTGACCAGTGACTAGCGACCAGTGACCCGTGACATGTGACCCGTGACCAGTGACCAGTGACCAGGGCCCAGTCACCATTGACCTGTGACCAGTGACCAGTGACCACTGACCACTGACCAGTGACAAGTGACCAGTGACTTGTGGCGAGTGACCAGCGACCTGTGACTTGTAACCAGTGACCAGTGACCAGTGGCCAGTGACCAGTGTCCAGTGAGCACTGACAAGTGGCCAGTGACTAGTGACCCGTGACATGTGACACGTGACCAGTGACCAGTGACCAGTGACCAGTGACCAGTAACCAGTGACCAGTGGCCAGTGACCTGTGACCAGTGACCAGTGACCAGTGACCAGTGAACAGTGACCATTGACCAGTGAGCAGTGACCAGTGACCACTCAGCAGTGACCAGCGACAGTGACCATTGAACAGCGACAGTGACCATTGACCAGTGACCAGTGACCAGTGACCAGTGACCATTGACAAGTGACCAGTGACCAGTGACCATTGACCAGTGACTTGTGACCAGTGACCCGCGACATGTGACTGTGACCAGTGACCACTTACCAGTGACCACAGACCAGTGACCAGTGACCAGTGACCAGTGACCAGTGACCACTGACCAGTGACAAGTGACCAGTGACATGTGACCAGTGACCAGTGACCTGTGACTTGTAACCAGTGACCAGTGACCAGTGTCCAGTGACCAGTGACCAGTGACCAGTGACCAGTGACCAGTGACCAGTGACCAGTGACCACTGACCTGTGACCAGTGACCAGCGACCCGCGACATGTGACTGTGACCAGTTACCACTGACCAGTGACCTGTGACCTCAGACCAGTGACAAGTGACCAGTGACCAGGGCCCAGTGACCAGTGAACAGTGACCATTGACCAGTGAGCAGTGACCACTGACCACTGAGCAGTGACCAGCGACAGTGACCATTGAACAGCGACAGTGACCATTGACCAGTGACCAGTGACCAGTGACCAGTGACCAGTGACCATTGACCAGTGACCAGTGACCATTGACCAGTGACTTGTGACCAGTAACCCGCGACATGTGACTGTGACCAGTGACCACTGACCAGTGACCAGTGACCACAGACCAGTGACCAGTGACCAGTGACCAGTGACCAGTGACCATTGATCTGTGACCAGTGACCAGTGACCAGTGACCATTGACCAGTGACCAGTGACCAGTGACCAGTGACCATTGACCAGTGACTTGTGACCAGTAACCCGCGACATGTGACTGTGACCAGTGACCACTGACCAGTGACCAGTGACCACAGACCAGTGACCAGTGACCAGTGACCAGTGACCAGTGACCAGTGACCAGTGACCAGTGACCAGTGACCAGCGACAGTGACCAGTGACCAGCGACAGTGACCATTTACCAGCGACAGTGACCATTGACCAGTGACCAGTGACCAGTGACCTGTGACAAGTGACCAGTGACCAGTTACTTGTGACCAGTGACCAGTGACCAGTGACCAGTGACCAGTGACGAGTGACCAGTGATCAGTGACCAGTGACCAGTGACCACTGACCAGTGACAAGTGACCAGTGACTTGTGACCAGTGACCAGTGACCAGTGACATGTGACCCGTGACCAGTGACCAGTGACCAGTGACCAGTGACCAGTGACCAGTGACCAGTGACCAGTGACCCGTGACATGTGACCAGTGACCAGCGACCAGTGACCAGTGACCCGTGACATGTGACACGTGACCAGTGACCAGTGACCAGTGACCAGTGACCATTGACCAGTGACTTGTGACCAGTAACCCGCGACATGTGACTGTGACCAGTGACCACTGACCAGTGACCAGTGACCACAGACCAGTGACCACAGACCAGTGACCAGTGACCAGTGACCAGTGACCAGTGACCAGTGACCACTCAGCAGTGACCAGCGACAGTGACCATTGAACAGCGACAGTGACCATTGACCAGTGACCAGTGACCAGTGACCAGAGACCATTGATCTGTGACCAGTGACCAGTGACCAGTGACCAGTGACCAGTGACCAGTGACCACTGACCAGTGACCAGTGACCGGGGACCAGTGACTAGCGACCAGTGACCAGTGACCCGTGACATGTGACCCGTGACCAGTGACCAGTGACCAGGGCCCAGTGACCAGTCACCAGTCACCATTGACCTGTGACCAGTGACCAGTGACCACTGACCACTGACCAGTGACAAGTGACCAGTGACTTGTGTCGAGTGACCAGCGACCTGTGACTTGTGACCAGTGACCAGTGACCAGTGGCCAGTGACGAGTGTCCAGTGAGCACTGACCAGTGGCCAGTGACTAGTGACCCGTGACATGTGACACGTGACCAGTGACCAGTGACCAGTGACCAGTGACCAGTGACCACTGACCAGTGACCAGTGACCGGGGACCAGTGACTAGCGACCAGTGACCAGTGACCCGTGACATGTGACCCGTGACCAGTGACCAGTGACCAGTGACCAGTGACCAGTGACCAGTGACCAGTGACCATTGATCTGTGACCTGTGACCAGTGACCAGTGACCAGTGACCAGTGACCAGTGACCAGTGACCAGTGACCACTGACCAGTGACCAGTGACCGGGGACCAGTGACCAGTGACCCGTGACATGTGCCCCGTGACCAGTGACCAGTGACCAGTGACCAGTGACCAGTGACCAGTGACCAGTGACCAGTGACCAGTGACCAGTGACCAGGGCCCAGTGACCAGTCACCAGTCACCATTGACCTGTGTCCAGTGACCAGTGACCACTGACCACTGACCAGTGACCAGTGACCAGTGACTTGTGACGAGTGACCAGCGACCTGTGACTTGTGACCAGTGACCAGTGACCAGTGGCCAGTGACCAGTGTCTAGTGAGCAGTGACCAGTGGCCAGTGACTAGTGACCCGTGACATGTGACACGTGACCAGTGACCAGCGACAGTGACCATTGAACAGCGACAGTGACCATTGACCAGTGACCAGTGACCAGTGACCAAGTGACCAGTGGCCATTGACCAGTGACCAGTGACCAGTGACCATTGACCAGTGACTTGTGACCAGTGACCCTCGACATGTGACTGTGACCAGTTACCACTGACCAGTGACCAGTGACCACAGACCAGTGACAAGTGACCAGTGACCAGGGCCCAGTGACCAGTGAACAGTGACCATTGACCAGTGAGCAGTGACCACTGACCTCTGAGCAGTGACCAGCGACAGTGACCATTGAACAGCGACAGTGACCATTGACCAGTGACCAGTGACCAGTGACCAGTGACCATTGACCAGTGACCAGTGACCATTGACCAGTGACTTGTGACCAGTAACCCGCGACATGTGACTGTGACCAGTGACCACTGACCAGTGACCAGTGACCACAGACCAGTGACCAGTGACCAGTGACCAGTGACCAGTGACCAGTGACCAGTGACCAGTGACCATTGATCTGTGACCAGTGACCAGTGACCAGTGACCAGTGACCATTGACCAGTGACCAGTGACCAGTGACCAGTGACCATTGACCAGTGACTTGTGACCAGTAACCCGCGACATGTGACTGTGACCAGTGACCAGTGACTTGTGACCAGTAACCCGCGACATGTGACTGTGACCAGTGACCACTGACCAGTGACCAGTGACCACAGACCAGTGACCAGTGACCAGTGACCAGTGACCAGTGACCATTGATCTGTGACCAGTGACCAGTGACCAGTGACCATTGACCAGTGACCAGTGACCAGTGACCAGTGACCATTGACCAGTGACTTGTGACCAGTAACCCGCGACATGTGACTGTGACCAGTGACCACTGACCAGTGACCAGTGACCACAGACCAGTGACCACAGACCAGTGACCAGTGACCAGTGACCAGTGACCAGTGACCAGTGACCAGTGACCAGTGACCAGTGACCAGCGACCAGTGACCAGTGACCACTGACCAGTGACCAGTGACCGGGGACCAGTGACTAGCGACCAGTGACCAGTGACCCGTGACATGTGACCCGTGACCAGTGACCAGTGACCAGGGACCACTGACCAGTGACCAGTGACCAGTGACCAGTGACCATTGATCTGTGACCTGTGACCAGTGACCAGTGACCAGTGACCAGTGACCAGTGACCAGTGACCAGTGACCACTGACCAGTGACCAGTGACCGGGGACCAGTGACCAGTGACCCGTGACATGTGCCCCGTGACCAGTGACCAGTGACCAGTGACCAGTGACCAGTGACCAGTGACCAGTGACCAGTGACCAGTGACCAGTGACCAGGGCCCAGTGACCAGTCACCAGTCACCATTGACCTGTGTCCAGTGACCAGTGACCACTGACCACTGACCAGTGACCAGTGACCAGTGACTTGTGACGAGTGACCAGCGACCTGTGACTTGTGACCAGTGACCAGTGACCAGTGGCCAGTGACCAGTGTCTAGTGAGCAGTGACCAGTGGCCAGTGACTAGTGACCCGTGACATGTGACACGTGACCAGTGACCAGTGACCAGTGACCAGTGACCAGCGACAGTGACCATTGAACAGCGACAGTGACCATTGACCAGTGACCAGTGACCAGTGACCAAGTGACCAGTGACCATTGACCAGTGACCAGTGACCAGTGACCATTGACCAGTGACTTGTGACCAGTGACCCTCGACATGTGACTGTGACCAGTTACCACTGACCAGTGACCAGTGACCACAGACCAGTGACAAGTGACCAGTGACCAGGGCCCATTGACCAGTGAACAGTGACCATTGACCAGTGAGCAGTGACCATTGACCAGTGAGCAGTGACCACTGACCACTGAGCAGTGACCAGCGACAGTGACCATTGAACAGCGACAGTGACCATTGACCAGTGACCAGTGACCAGTGACCAGTGACCATTGACCAGTGACCAGTGACCATTGACCAGTGACTTGTGACCAGTAACCCGCGACATGTGACTGTGACCAGTGACCACTGACCAGTGACCAGTGACCACAGACCAGTGACCAGTGACCAGTGACCAGTGACCAGTGACCAGTGACCAGTGACCAGTGACCATTGATCTGTGACCAGTGACCAGTGACCAGTGACCATTGACCAGTGACCAGTGACCAGTGACCAGTGACCATTGACCAGTGACTTGTGACCAGTAACCCGCGACATGTGACTGTGACCAGTGACCACTGACCAGTGACCAGTGACCACAGACCAGTGACCAGTGACCAGTGACCACTGACCACTGACCAGTGACCAGTGACCAGTGACTTGTGACGAGTGACCAGCGACCTGTGACTTGTGACCAGTGACCAGTGACCAGTGGCCAGTGACCAGTGTCTAGTGACCATTGACCAGTGACTTGTGACCAGTGACCCGCGACATGTGACTGTGACCAGTGACCACTTACCAGTGACCACAGACCAGTGACCAGTGACCAGTGACCAGTGACCAGTGACCATTGATCTGTGACCAGTGACTAGCGACCAGTGACCCGTGACATGTGACCCGTGACCAGTGACCAGTGACCAGGGCCCAGTCACCAGTCACCAGTCACCATTGACCTGTGACCAGTGACCACTGACCACTGACCACTGACCAGTGACAAGTGACCAGTGACTTGTGGCGAGTGACCAGCGACCTGTGACTTGTAACCAGTGACCAGTGACCAGTGGCCAGTGACCAGTGTCCAGTGAGCACTGACAAGTGAGCAGTGACCAGTGACTTGTGACGAGTGACCAGCGACCTGTGACTTGTGACCAGTGACCAGTGACCAGTGGCCAGTGACCAGTGACCAGTGACCAGTGACCAGTGACCAGTGACCAGTGACCAGCGACCAGTGACCAGGGCCCAGTGACCAGTCACCAGTCACCATTGACCTGTGTCCAGTGACCAGTGACCACTGACCACTGACCAGTGACCAGTGACCAGTGACCAGTGACTTGTGACGAGTGACCAGCGACCTGTGACTTGTGACCAGTGACCAGTGACCAGTGGCCAGTGACCAGTGTCTAGTGACCATTGACCAGTGACTTGTGACCAGTGACCCGCGACATGTGACTGTGACCAGTGACCACTTACCAGTGACCACAGACCAGTGACCAGTGACCAGTGACCAGTGACCAGTGACCATTGATCTGTGACCAGTGACTAGCGACCAGTGACCCGTGACATGTGACCCGTGACCAGTGACCAGTGACCAGGGCCCAGTCACCAGTCACCAGTCACCATTGACCTGTGACCAGTGACCAGTGACCACTGACCACTGACCAGTGACAAGTGACCAGTGACTTGTGGCGAGTGACCAGCAACCTGTGACTTGTAACCAGTGACCAGTGACCAGTGGCCAGTGACCAGTGTCCAGTGAGCACTGACAAGTGGCCAGTGACTAGTGACCCGTGACATGTGACACGTGACCAGTGACCAGTGACCAGTGACCAGTGACCAGTAACCAGTGACCAGTGGCCAGTGACCTGTGACCAGTGACCAGTGACCAGTGACCAGTGAACAGTGACCATTGACCAGTGAGCAGTGACCAGTGACCACTCAGCAGTGACCAGCGACAGTGACCATTGAACAGCGACAGTGACCATTGACCAGTGACCAGTGACCAGTGACCAGTGACCATTGACAAGTGACCAGTGACCAATGACCATTGACCAGTGACTTGTGACCAGTGACCCGCGACATGTGACTGTGACCAGTGACCACTTACCAGTGACCACAGACCAGTGACCAGTGACCAGTGACCAGTGACCAGTGACCACTGACCAGTGACAAGTGACCAGTGACTTGTGACCAGTGACCAGTGACCTGTGACTTGTAACCAGTGACCAGTGACCAGTGTCCAGTGACCAGTGACCAGTGACCAGTGACCAGTGACCAGTGACCACTGACCAGTGACCAGTGACCAGCGACCCGCGACATGTGACTGTGACCAGTTACCACTGACCAGTGACCAGTGACCTCAGACCAGTGACAAGTGACCAGTGACCAGGGCCCAGTGACCAGTGAACAGTGACCATTGACCAGTGAGCAGTGACCACTGACCACTGAGCAGTGACCAGCGACAGTGACCATTGAACAGCGACAGTGACCACTGACCAGTGACCAGTGACCAGTGACCAGTGACCATTGACCAGTGACTTGTGACCAGTAACCCGCGACATGTGACTGTGACCAGTGACCACTGACCAGTGACCAGTGACCACAGACCAGTGACCAGTGACCAGTGACCAGTGACCAGTGACCATTGATCTGTGACCAGTGACCAGTGACCAGTGACCATTGACCAGTGACCAGTGACCAGTGACCAGTGACCATTGACCAGTGACTTGTGACCAGTAACCCGCGACATGTGACTGTGACCAGTGACCACTGACCAGTGACCAGTGACCACAGACCAGTGACCAGTGACCAGTGACCAGTGACCAGTGACCAGTGACCAGTGACCAGCGACAGTGACCAGTGAGCAGCGACAGTGACCATTTACCAGCGACAGTGACCATTGACCAGTGACCAGTGACCAGTGACCTGTGACAAGTGACCAGTGACCAGTTACTTGTGACCAGTGACCAGTGACCAGTGACCAGTGACCAGTGACGAGTGACCAGTGACCAGTGACCAGTGACCAGTGACCACTGACCAGTGACAAGTGACCAGTGACTTGTGACCAGTGACCAGTGACCAGTGACATGTGACCCGTGACCAGTGACCAGTGACCAGTGACCAGTGACCAGTGACCAGTGACCAGTGACCCGTGACATGTGACCAGTGACCAGCGACCAGTGACCAGTGACCCGTGACATGTGACACGTGACCAGTGACCAGTGACCAGTGACCAGTGACCATTGACCAGTGACTTGTGACCAGTAACCCGCGACATGTGACTGTGACCAGTGACCACTGACCAGTGACCAGTGACCACAGACCAGTGACCACAGACCAGTGACCAGTGACCAGTGACCAGTGACCAGTGACCAGTGACCAGTGACCACTCAGCAGTGACCAGCGACAGTGACCATTGAACAGCGACAGTGACCATTGACCAGTGACCAGTGACCAGTGACCAGAGACCATTGATCTGTGACCAGTGACCAGTGACCAGTGACCAGTGACCAGTGACCAGTGACCAGTGACCACTGACCAGTGACCAGTGACCGGGGACCAGTGACTAGCGACCAGTGACCAGTGACCCGTGACATGTGACCCGTGACCAGTGACCAGTGACCAGGGCCCAGTGACCTGTCACCAGTCACCATTGACCTGTGACCAGTGACCAGTGACCACTGACCACTGACCAGTGACAAGTGACCAGAGACTTGTGTCGAGTGACCAGCGACCTGTGACTTGTGACCAGTGACCAGTGACCAGTGGCCAGTGACGAGTGTCCAGTGAGCACTGACCAGTGGCCAGTGACTAGTGACCCGTGACATGTGACACGTGACCAGTGACCAGTGACCAGTGACCAGTGACCAGTGACCACTGACCAGTGACCAGTGACCGGGGACCAGTGACCAGTGACCCGTGACATGTGCCCCGTGACCAGTGACCAGTGACCAGTGACCAGTGACCAGTGACCAGTGACCAGTGACCAGTGACCAGTGACCAGTGACCAGGGCCCAGTGACCAGTCACCAGTCACCATTGACCTGTGTCCAGTGACCAGTGACCACTGACCACTGACCAGTGACCAGTGACCAGTGACTTGTGACGAGTGACCAGCGACCTGTGACTTGTGACCAGTGACCAGTGACCAGTGGCCAGTGACCAGTGTCTAGTGAGCAGTGACCAGTGGCCAGTGACTAGTGACCCGTGACATGTGACACGTGACCAGTGACCAGTGACCAGTGACCAGTGACCAGCGACAGTGACCATTGAACAGCGACAGTGACCATTGACCAGTGACCAGTGACCAGTGACCAAGTGACCAGTGACCATTGACCAGTGACCAGTGACCAGTGACCATTGACCAGTGACTTGTGACCAGTGACCCTCGACATGTGACTGTGACCAGTTACCACTGACCAGTGACCAGTGACCACAGACCAGTGACAAGTGACCAGTGACCAGGGCCCAGTGACCAGTGAACAGTGACCATTGACCAGTGAGCAGTGACCATTGACCAGTGAGCAGTGACCACTGACCACTGAGCAGTGACCAGCGACAGTGACCATTGAACAGCGACAGTGACCATTGACCAGTGACCAGTGACCAGTGACCAGTGACCATTGACCAGTGACCAGTGACCATTGACCAGTGACTTGTGACCAGTAACCCGCGACATGTGACTGTGACCAGTGACCACTGACCAGTGACCAGTGACCACAGACCAGTGACCAGTGACCAGTGACCAGTGACCATTGATCTGTGACCAGTGACCAGTGACCAGTGACCATTGACCAGTGACCAGTGACCAGTGACCAGTGACCATTGACCAGTGACTTGTGACCAGTAACCCGCGACATGTGACTGTGACCAGTGACCACTGACCAGTGACCAGTGACCACAGACCAGTGACCAGTGACCAGTGACCACTGACCACTGACCAGTGACCAGTGACCAGTGACTTGTGACGAGTGACCAGCGACCTGTGACTTGTGACCAGTGACCAGTGACTTGTGACCAGTGACCCGCGACATGTGACTGTGACCAGTGACCACTTACCAGTGACCACAGACCAGTGACCAGTGACCAGTGACCAGTGACCAGTGACCATTGATCTGTGACCAGTGACTAGCGACCAGTGACCCGTGACATGTGACCCGTGACCAGTGACCAGTGGCCAGGGCCCAGTCACCAGTCACCAGTCACCATTGACCTGTGACCAGTGACCACTGACCACTGACCACTGACCAGTGACAAGTGACCAGTGACTTGTGGCGAGTGACCAGCGACCTGTGACTTGTAACCAGTGACCAGTGACCAGTGGCCAGTGACCAGTGTCCAGTGAGCACTGACAAGTGACCAGTGACCAGTGACTTGTGACGAGTGACCAGCGACCTGTGACTTGTGACCAGTGACCAGTGACCAGTGGCCAGTGACCAGTGACCAGTGACCAGTGACCAGTGACCAGTGACCAGTGACCAGTGACCAGTGACCAGGGCCCAGTGACCAGTCACCAGTCACCATTGACCTGTGTCCAGTGACCAGTGACCACTGACCACTGACCAGTGACCAGTGACCAGTGACTTGTGACGAGTGACCAGCGACCTGTGACTTGTGACCAGTGACCAGTGACCAGTGGCCAGTGACCAGTGTCTAGTGACCATTGACCAGTGACTTGTGACCAGTGACCCGCGACATGTGACTGTGACCAGTGACCACTTACCAGTGACCACAGACCAGTGACCAGTGACCAGTGACCAGTGACCAGTGACCATTGATCTGTGACCAGTGACTAGCGACCAGTGACCCGTGACATGTGACCCGTGACCAGTGACCAGTGACCAGTGACCAGTGACCAGTGACCAGTGACCAGTGACCCGTGACATGTGACCAGTGACCAGCGACCAGTGACCAGTGACCCGTGACATGTGACACGTGACCAGTGACCAGTGACCAGTGACCAGTGACCATTGACCAGTGACTTGTGACCAGTAACCCATGACATGTGACTGTGACCAGTGACCACTGACCAGTGACCAGTGACCACAGACCAGTGACCACTGACCATTGACCAGTGACTTGTGACCAGTGACCCTCGACATGTGACTGTGACCAGTTACCACTGACCAGTGACCAGTGACCACAGACCAGTGACAAGTGACCAGTGACCAGGGCCCAGTGACCAGTGAACAGTGAACATTGACCAGTGAGCAGTGACCATTGACCAGTGAGCAGTGACCACTGACCACTGAGCAGTGACCAGCGACAGTGACCATTGAACAGCGACAGTGACCATTGACCAGTGACCAGTGACCAGTGACCAGTGACCATTGACCAGTGACCAGTGACCATTGACCAGTGACTTGTGACCAGTAACCCGCGACATGTGACTGTGACCAGTGACCACTGACCAGTGACCAGTGACCACAGACCAGTGACCAGTGACCAGTGACCAGTGACCAGTGACCAGTGACCAGTGACCAGTGACCAGTGACCATTGATCTGTGACCAGTGACCAGTGACCAGTGACCATTGACCAGTGACCAGTGACCAGTGACCAGTGACCATTGACCAGTGACTTGTGACCAGTAACCCGCGACATGTGACTGTGACCAGTGACCACTGACCAGTGACCAGTGACCACAGACCAGTGACCAGTGACCAGTGACCACTGACCACTGACCAGTGACCAGTGACCAGTGACTTGTGACGAGTGACCAGCGACCTGTGACTTGTGACCAGTGACCAGTGACCAGTGACCAGTGGCCAGTGACCAGTGTCTAGTGACCATTGACCAGTGACTTGTGACCAGTGACCCGCGACATGTGACTGTGACCAGTGACCACTTACCAGTGACCACAGACCAGTGACCAGTGACCAGTGACCAGTGACCAGTGACCATTGATCTGTGACCAGTGACTAGCGACCAGTGACCCGTGACATGTGACCCGTGACCAGTGACCAGTGACCAGGGCCCAGTCACCAGTCACCAGTCACCATTGACCTGTGACCAGTGACCACTGACCACTGACCACTGACCAGTGACAAGTGACCAGTGACTTGTGGCGAGTGACCAGCGACCTGTGACTTGTAACCAGTGACCAGTGACCAGTGGCCAGTGACCAGTGTCCAGTGAGCACTGACAAGTGACCAGTGACCAGTGACTTGTGACGAGTGACCAGCGACCTGTGACTTGTGACCAGTGACCAGTGACCAGTGGCCAGTGACCAGTGACCAGTGTCTAGTGAGCAGTGACCAGTGGCCAGTGACTAGTGACCCGTGACATGTGACACGTGACCAGTGACCAGTGACCAGTGACCAGTGACCAGCGACAGTGACCATTGAACAGCGACAGTGACCATTGACCAGTGACCAGTGACCAGTGACCAAGTGACCAGTGACCATTGACCAGTGACCAGTGACCAGTGACCATTGACCAGTGACTTGTGACCAGTGACCCTCGACATGTGACTGTGACCAGTTACCACTGACCAGTGACCAGTGACCACAGACCAGTGACAAGTGACCAGTGACCAGGGCCCAGTGACCAGTGAACAGTGACCATTGACCAGTGAGCAGTGACCATTGACCAGTGAGCAGTGACCACTGACCACTGAGCAGTGACCAGCGACAGTGACCATTGAACAGCGACAGTGACCAGTGACCAGTGACCAGTGACCATTGACCAGTGACCAGTGACCATTGACCAGTGACTTGTGACCAGTAACCCGCGACATGTGACTGTGACCAGTGACCACTGACCAGTGACCAGTGACCACAGACCAGTGACCAGTGACCAGTGACCAGTGACCAGTGACCAGTGACCAGTGACCAGTGACCAGTGACCATTGATCTGTGACCAGTGACCAGTGACCAGTGACCATTGACCAGTGACCAGTGACCAGTGACCAGTGACCATTGACCAGTGACTTGTGACCAGTAACCCGCGACATGTGACTGTGACCAGTGACCACTGACCAGTGACCAGTGACCACAGACCAGTGACCAGTGACCAGTGACCACTGACCACTGACCAGTGACCAGTGACCAGTGACTTGTGACGAGTGACCAGCGACCTGTGACTTGTGACCAGTGACCAGTGACCAGTGACCAGTGGCCAGTGACCAGTGTCTAGTGACCATTGACCTGTGACTTGTGACCAGTGACCCGCGACATGTGACTGTGACCAGTGACCACTTACCAGTGACCACAGACCAGTGACCAGTGACCAGTGACCAGTGACCAGTGACCATTGATCTGTGACCAGTGACTAGCGACCAGTGACCCGTGACATGTGACCCGTGACCAGTGACCAGTGACCAGGGCCCAGTCACCAGTCACCAGTCACCATTGACCTGTGACCAGTGACCACTGACCACTGACCACTGACCAGTGACAAGTGACCAGTGACTTGTGGCGAGTGACCAGCGACCTGTGACTTGTAACCAGTGACCAGTGACCAGTGGCCAGTGACCAGTGTCCAGTGAGCACTGACAAGTGACCAGTGACCAGTGACTTGTGACGAGTGACCAGCGACCTGTGACTTGTGACCAGTGACCAGTGACCAGTGGCCAGTGACCAGTGACCAGTGACCAGTGACCAGTGACCAGTGACCAGTGACCAGTGACCAGTGACTTGTGACGAGTGACCAGCGACCTGTGACTTGTGACCAGTGACCAGTGACCAGTGGCCAGTGACCAGTGTCTAGTGACCATTGACCAGTGACTTGTGACCAGTGACCCGCGACATGTGACTGTGACCAGTGACCACTTACCAGTGACCACAGACCAGTGACCAGTGACCAGTGACCAGTGACCAGTGACCATTGATCTGTGACCAGTGACTAGCGACCAGTGACCCGTGACATGTGACCCGTGACCAGTGACCAGTGACCAGGGCCCAGTCACCAGTCACCAGTCACCATTGACCTGTGACCAGTGACCAGTGACCACTGACCACTGACCAGTGACAAGTGACCAGTGACTTGTGGCGAGTGACCAGCGACCTGTGACTTGTAACCAGTGACCAGTGACCAGTGGCCAGTGACCAGTGTCCAGTGAGCACTGACAAGTGGCCAGTGACTAGTGACCCGTGACATGTGACCCGTGACCAGTGACCAGTGACCAGTGACCAGTGACCAGTGACCAGTGACCAGTGACCCGTGACATGTGACCAGTGACCAGCGACCAGTGACCAGTGACCCGTGACATGTGACACGTGACCAGTGACCAGTGACCAGTGACCAGTGACCATTGACCAGTGACTTGTGACCAGTAACCCATGACATGTGACTGTGACCAGTGACCACTGACCAGTGACCAGTGACCACAGACCAGTGACCACTGACCATTGACCAGTGACTTGTGACCAGTGACCCTCGACATGTGACTGTGACCAGTTACCACTGACCAGTGACCAGTGACCACAGACCAGTGACAAGTGACCAGTGACCAGGGCCCAGTGACCAGTGAACAGTGAACATTGACCAGTGAGCAGTGACCATTGACCAGTGAGCAGTGACCACTGACCACTGAGCAGTGACCAGCGACAGTGACCATTGAACAGCGACAGTGACCATTGACCAGTGACCAGTGACCAGTGACCAGTGACCATTGACCAGTGACCAGTGACCATTGACCAGTGACTTGTGACCAGTAACCCGCGACATGTGACTGTGACCAGTGACCACTGACCAGTGACCAGTGACCACAGACCAGTGACCAGTGACCAGTGACCAGTGACCAGTGACCAGTGACCAGTGACCAGTGACCAGTGACCATTGATCTGTGACCAGTGACCAGTGACCAGTGACCATTGACCAGTGACCAGTGACCAGTGACCAGTGACCATTGACCAGTGACTTGTGACCAGTAACCCGCGACATGTGACTGTGACCAGTGACCACTGACCAGTGACCAGTGACCACAGACCAGTGACCAGTGACCAGTGACCACTGACCACTGACCAGTGACCAGTGACCAGTGACTTGTGACGAGTGACCAGCGACCTGTGACTTGTGACCAGTGACCAGTGACCAGTGACCAGTGGCCAGTGACCAGTGTCTAGTGACCATTGACCAGTGACTTGTGACCAGTGACCCGCGACATGTGACTGTGACCAGTGACCACTTACCAGTGACCACAGACCAGTGACCAGTGACCAGTGACCAGTGACCAGTGACCATTGATCTGTGACCAGTGACTAGCGACCAGTGACCCGTGACATGTGACCCGTGACCAGTGACCAGTGACCAGGGCCCAGTCACCAGTCACCAGTCACCATTGACCTGTGACCAGTGACCACTGACCACTGACCACTGACCAGTGACAAGTGACCAGTGACTTGTGGCGAGTGACCAGCGACCTGTGACTTGTAACCAGTGACCAGTGACCAGTGGCCAGTGACCAGTGTCCAGTGAGCACTGACAAGTGACCAGTGACCAGTGACTTGTGACGAGTGACCAGCGACCTGTGACTTGTGACCAGTGACCAGTGACCAGTGGCCAGTGACCAGTGACCAGTGTCTAGTGAGCAGTGACCAGTGGCCAGTGACTAGTGACCCGTGACATGTGACACGTGACCAGTGACCAGTGACCAGTGACCAGTGACCAGCGACAGTGACCATTGAACAGCGACAGTGACCATTGACCAGTGACCAGTGACCAGTGACCAAGTGACCAGTGACCATTGACCAGTGACCAGTGACCAGTGACCATTGACCAGTGACTTGTGACCAGTGACCCTCGACATGTGACTGTGACCAGTTACCACTGACCAGTGACCAGTGACCACAGACCAGTGACAAGTGACCAGTGACCAGGGCCCAGTGACCAGTGAACAGTGACCATTGACCAGTGAGCAGTGACCATTGACCAGTGAGCAGTGACCACTGACCACTGAGCAGTGACCAGCGACAGTGACCATTGAACAGCGACAGTGACCAGTGACCAGTGACCAGTGACCATTGACCAGTGACCAGTGACCATTGACCAGTGACTTGTGACCAGTAACCCGCGACATGTGACTGTGACCAGTGACCACTGACCAGTGACCAGTGACCACAGACCAGTGACCAGTGACCAGTGACCAGTGACCAGTGACCAGTGACCAGTGACCAGTGACCAGTGACCATTGATCTGTGACCAGTGACCAGTGACCAGTGACCAGTGACCAGTGACCAGTGACCATTGACCAGTGACTTGTGACCAGTAACCCGCGACATGTGACTGTGACCAGTGACCACTGACCAGTGACCAGTGACCACAGACCAGTGACCAGTGACCAGTGACCACTGACCACTGACCAGTGACCAGTGACCAGTGACTTGTGACGAGTGACCAGCGACCTGTGACTTGTGACCAGTGACCAGTGACCAGTGACCAGTGGCCAGTGACCAGTGTCTAGTGACCATTGACCTGTGACTTGTGACCAGTGACCCGCGACATGTGACTGTGACCAGTGACCACTTACCAGTGACCACAGACCAGTGACCAGTGACCAGTGACCAGTGACCAGTGACCATTGATCTGTGACCAGTGACTAGCGACCAGTGACCCGTGACATGTGACCCGTGACCAGTGACCAGTGACCAGGGCCCAGTCACCAGTCACCAGTCACCATTGACCTGTGACCAGTGACCACTGACCACTGACCACTGACCAGTGACAAGTGACCAGTGACTTGTGGCGAGTGACCAGCGACCTGTGACTTGTAACCAGTGACCAGTGACCAGTGGCCAGTGACCAGTGTCCAGTGAGCACTGACAAGTGACCAGTGACCAGTGACTTGTGACGAGTGACCAGCGACCTGTGACTTGTGACCAGTGACCAGTGACCAGTGGCCAGTGACCAGTGACCAGTGACCAGTGACCAGTGACCAGTGACCAGTGACCAGTGACCAGTGACTTGTGACGAGTGACCAGCGACCTGTGACTTGTGACCAGTGACCAGTGACCAGTGGCCAGTGACCAGTGTCTAGTGACCATTGACCAGTGACTTGTGACCAGTGACCCGCGACATGTGACTGTGACCAGTGACCACTTACCAGTGACCACAGACCAGTGACCAGTGACCAGTGACCAGTGACCAGTGACCATTGATCTGTGACCAGTGACTAGCGACCAGTGACCCGTGACATGTGACCCGTGACCAGTGACCAGTGACCAGGGCCCAGTCACCAGTCACCAGTCACCATTGACCTGTGACCAGTGACCAGTGACCACTGACCACTGACCAGTGACAAGTGACCAGTGACTTGTGGCGAGTGACCAGCGACCTGTGACTTGTAACCAGTGACCAGTGACCAGTGGCCAGTGACCAGTGTCCAGTGAGCACTGACAAGTGGCCAGTGACTAGTGACCCGTGACATGTGACACGTGACCAGTGACCAGTGACCAGTGACCAGTGACCAGTAACCAGTGACCAGTGGCCAGTGACCTGTGACCAGTGACCAGTGACCAGTGACCAGTGAACAGTGACCATTGACCAGTGAGCAGTGACCAGTGACCACTCAGCAGTGACCAGCGACAGTGACCATTGAACAGCGACAATGACCATTGACCAGTGACCAGTGACCAGTGACCAGTGACCATTGACAAGTGACCAGTGACCAGTGACCATTGACCAGTGACTTGTGACCAGTGACCCGCGACATGTGACTGTGACCAGTGACCACTTACCAGTGACCACAGACCAGTGACCAGTGACCAGTGACCAGTGACCAGTGACAAGTGACCAGTGACTTGTGACCAGTGACCAGTGACCTGTGACTTGTAACCAGTGACCAGTGACCAGTGTCCAGTGACCATTGACCAGTGACCAGTGACCAGTGACCAGTGACCACTGACCAGTGACCAGTGACCAGCGACCCGCGACATGTGACTGTGACCAGTTACCACTGACCAGTGACCAGTGACCTCAGACCAGTGACAAGTGACCAGTGACCAGGGCCCAGTGACCAGTGAACAGTGACCATTGACCAGTGAGCAGTGACCACTGACCACTGAGCAGTGACCAGCGACAGTGACCATTGAAGAGCGACAGTGACCATTGACCAGTGACCAGTGACCAGTGACCAGTGACCATTGACCAGTGACCAGTGACCATTGACCAGTGACTTGTGACCAGTAACCCGCGACATGTGACTGTGACCAGTGACCACTGACCAGTGACCAGTGACCACAGACCAGTGACCAGTGACCAGTGACCAGTGACCAGTGACCATTGATCTGTGACCAGTGACCAGTGACCAGTGACCATTGACCAGTGACCAGTGACCAGTGACCAGTGACCATTGACCAGTGACTTGTGACCAGTAACCCGCGACATGTGACTGTGACCAGTGACCACTGACCAGTGACCAGTGACCACAGACCAGTGACCAGTGACCAGTGACCAGTGACCAGTGACCAGTGACCAGTGACCAGTGACCAGTGACCAGCGACAGTGACCAGTGAGCAGCGACAGTGACCATTTACCAGCGACAGTGACCATTGACCAGTGACCAGTGACCAGTGACCTGTGACAAGTGACCAGTGACCAGTTACTTGTGACCAGTGACCAGTGACCAGTGACCAGTGACCAGTGACGAGTGACCAGTGACCAGTGACCAGTGACCAGTGACCACTGACCAGTGACAAGTGACCAGTGACTTGTGACCAGTGACCAGTGACCAGTGACATGTGACCCGTGACCAGTGACCAGTGACCAGTGACCAGTGACCAGTGACCAGTGACCAGTGACCCGTGACATGTGACCAGTGACCAGCGACCAGTGACCAGTGACCCGTGACATGTGACACGTGACCAGTGACCAGTGACCAGTGACCAGTGACCATTGACCAGTGACTTGTGAACAGTAACCCGCGACATGTGACTGTGACCAGTGACCACTGACCAGTGACCAGTGACCACAGACCAGTGACCACAGACCAGTGACCAGTGACCAGTGACCAGTGACCAGTGACCAGTGACCAGTGACCACTCAGCAGTGACCAGCGACAGTGACCATTGAACAGCGACAGTGACCATTGACCAGTGACCAGTGACCAGTGACCAGAGACCATTGATCTGTGACCAGTGACCAGTGACCAGTGACCAGTGACCAGTGACCAGTGACCACTGACCAGTGACCAGTGACCGGGGACCAGTGACTAGCGACCAGTGACCAGTGACCCGTGACATGTGACCCGTGACCAGTGACCAGTGACCAGGGCCCAGTGACCTGTCACCAGTCACCATTGACCTGTGACCAGTGACCAGTGACCACTGACCACTGACCAGTGACAAGTGACCAGAGACTTGTGTCGAGTGACCAGCGACCTGTGACTTGTGACCAGTGACCAGTGACCAGTGGCCAGTGACGAGTGTCCAGTGAGCACTGACCAGTGGCCAGTGACTAGTGACCCGTGACATGTGACACGTGACCAGTGACCAGTGACCAGTGACCAGTGACCAGTGACCACTGACCAGTGACCAGTGTGACCAGTGACCAGTGACTTGTGACGAGTGACCAGCGACCTGTGACTTGTGACCAGTGACCAGTGACCAGTGGCCAGTGACCAGTGTCCAGTGAGCACTGACCAGTGGCCAGTGACTAGTGACCCGTGACATGTGACACGTGACCAGTGACCAGTGACCAGAGACCAGTGACCAGTAACCAGTGACCAGTGGCCAGTGACCTGTGACCAGTGACCAGTGACCAGTGACCAGTGACCAGTGACCATTGACCAGTGACATGTGACCAGTAACCCGCGACATGTGACTGTGACCAGTGACCAGTGACCAGTGACCAGTGACCAGTTACCAGTGACCAGTGACCAGTGACCATTGATCTGTGACCAGTGACTAGCGAGCAGTGACCCGTGACATGTGACCCGTGACCAGTGACCAGTGACCAGGGCCCAGTCACCAGTCACCAGTCACCATTGACCTGTGACCAGTGACCAGTGACCACTGACCACTGACCAGTGACAAGTGACCAGTGACTTGTGGCGAGTGACCAGCGACCTGTGACTTGTAACCAGTGACCAGTGACCAGTGGCCAGTGACCAGTGTCCAGTGAGCACTGACAAGTGACCAGTGACCAGTGACTTGTGACGAGTGACCAGCGACCTGTGACTTGTGACCAGTGACCAGTGACCAGTGGCCAGTGACCAGTGACCAGTGTCTAGTGAGCAGTGACCAGTGGCCAGTGACTAGTGACCCGTGACATGTGACACGTGACCAGTGACCAGTGACCAGTGACCAGTGACCAGCGACAGTGACCATTGAACAGCGACAGTGACCATTGACCAGTGACCAGTGACCAGTGACCAAGTGACCAGTGACCATTGACCAGTGACCAGTGACCAGTGACCATTGACCAGTGACTTGTGACCAGTGACCCTCGACATGTGACTGTGACCAGTTACCACTGACCAGTGACCAGTGACCACAGACCAGTGACAAGTGACCAGTGACCAGGGCCCAGTGACCAGTGAACAGTGACCATTGACCAGTGAGCAGTGACCATTGACCAGTGAGCAGTGACCACTGACCACTGAGCAGTGACCAGCGACAGTGACCATTGAACAGCGACAGTGACCATTGACCAGTGACCAGTGACCAGTGACCAGTGACCATTGACCAGTGACCAGTGACCATTGACCAGTGACTTGTGACCAGTAACCCGCGACATGTGACTGTGACCAGTGACCACTGACAAGTGACCAGTGACCACAGACCAGTGACCAGTGACCAGTGACCAGTGACCAGTGACCAGTGACCAGTGACCAGTGACCATTGATCTGTGACCAGTGACCAGTGACCAGTGACCATTGACCAGTGACCAGTGACCAGTGACCAGTGACCATTGACCAGTGACTTGTGACCAGTAACCCGCGACATGTGACTGTGACCAGTGACCACTGACCAGTGACCAGTGACCACAGACCAGTGACCAGTGACCAGTGACCACTGACCACTGACCAGTGACCAGTGACCAGTGACTTGTGACGAGTGACCAGCGACCTGTGACTTGTGACCAGTGACCAGTGACCAGTGACCAGTGGCCAGTGACCAGTGTCTAGTGACCATTGACCAGTGACTTGTGACCAGTGACCCGCGACATGTGACTGTGACCAGTGACCACTTACCAGTGACCACAGACCAGTGACCAGTGACCAGTGACCAGTGACCAGTGACCATTGATCTGTGACCAGTGACTAGCGACCAGTGACCCGTGACATGTGACCCGTGACCAGTGACCAGTGACCAGGGCCCAGTCACCAGTCACCAGTCACCATTGACCTGTGACCAGTGACCACTGACCACTGACCACTGACCAGTGACAAGTGACCAGTGACTTGTGGCGAGTGACCAGCGACCTGTGACTTGTAACCAGTGACCAGTGACCAGTGGCCAGTGACCAGTGTCCAGTGAGCACTGACAAGTGACCAGTGACCAGTGACTTGTGACGAGTGACCAGCGACCTGTGACTTGTGACCAGTGACCAGTGACCAGTGGCCAGTGACCAGTGACCAGTGACCAGTGACCAGTGACCAGTGACCAGTGACCAGTGACCAGTGACCAGGGCCCAGTGACCAGTCACCAGTCACCATTGACCTGTGTCCAGTGACCAGTGACCACTGACCACTGACCAGTGACCAGTGACCAGTGACTTGTGACGAGTGACCAGCGACCTGTGACTTGTGACCAGTGACCAGTGACCAGTGGCCAGTGACCAGTGTCTAGTGACCATTGACCAGTGACTTGTGACCAGTGACCCGCGACATGTGACTGTGACCAGTGACCACTTACCAGTGACCACAGACCAGTGACCAGTGACCAGTGTCCAGTGACCAGTGACCATTGATCTGTGACCAGTGACTAGCGACCAGTGACCCGTGACATGTGACCCGTGACCAGTGACCAGTGACCAGGGCCCAGTCACCAGTCACCAGTCACCATTGACCTGTGACCAGTGACCAGTGACCACTGACCACTGACCAGTGACAAGTGACCAGTGACTTGTGGCGAGTGACCAGCGACCTGTGACTTGTAACCAGTGACCAGTGACCAGTGGCCAGTGACCATGGTCCAGTGAGCACTGACAAGTGGCCAGTGACTAGTGACCCGTGACATGTGACACGTGACCAGTGACCAGTGACCAGTGACCAGTGACCAGTAACCAGTGACCAGTGGCCAGTGACCTGTGACCAGTGACCAGTGACCAGTGACCAGTGAACAGTGACCATTGACCAGTGAGCAGTGACCAGTGACCACTCAGCAGTGACCAGCGACAGTGACCATTGAACAGCGACAGTGACCATTGACCAGTGACCAGTGACCAGTGACCAGTGACCATTGACAAGTGACCAGTGACCAGTGACCATTGACCAGTGACTTGTGACCAGTGACCCGCGACATGTGACTGTGACCAGTGACCACTTACCAGTGACCACAGACCAGTGACCAGTGACCAGTGACCAGTGACCAGTGACCACTGACCAGTGACAAGTGACCAGTGACTTGTGACCAGTGACCAGTGACCTGTGACTTGTAACCAGTGACCAGTGACCAGTGTCCAGTGACCAGTGACCAGTGACCAGTGACCAGTGACCAGTGACCACTGACCAGTGACCAGTGACCAGCGACCCGCGACATGTGACTGTGACCAGTTACCACTGACCAGTGACCAGTGACCTCAGACCAGTGACAAGTGACCAGTGACCAGGGCCCAGTGACCAGTGAACAGTGACCATTGACCAGTGAGCAGTGACCACTGACCACTGAGCAGTGACCAGCGACAGTGACCATTGAACAGCGACAGTGACCATTGACCAGTGACCAGTGACCAGTGACCATTGACAAGTGACCAGTGACCAGTGACCATTGACCAGTGACTTGTGACCAGTGACCCGCGACATGTGACTGTGACCAGTGACCACTTACCAGTGACCAGTGACCAGTGACCAGTGACCAGTGACCACTGACCAGTGACAAGTGACCAGTGACTTGTGACCAGTGACCAGTGACCTGTGACTTGTAACCAGTGACCAGTGACCAGTGTCCAGTGACCAGTGACCAGTGACCAGTGACCAGTGACCAGTGACCACTGACCAGTGACCAGTGACCAGCGACCCGCGACATGTGACTGTGACCAGTTACCACTGACCAGTGACCAGTGACCTCAGACCAGTGACAAGTGACCAGTGACCAGGGCCCAGTGACCAGTGAACAGTGACCATTGACCAGTGAGCAGT
The DNA here is from genome assembly GCA_947577245.1 of Andrena bucephala. Taxonomy (NCBI): domain Eukaryota; kingdom Metazoa; phylum Arthropoda; class Insecta; order Hymenoptera; family Andrenidae; genus Andrena; species Andrena bucephala. Next base: position 52,458,292 of record OX387716.1, on the reverse strand, counting down.
GACCACTGACCACTGAGCAGTGACCAGCGACAGTGACCATTGAACAGCGACAGTGACCATTGACCAGTGACCAGTGACCAGTGACCAGTGACCATTGACCAGTGACCAGTGACCATTGACCAGTGACTTGTGACCAGTAACCCGCGACATGTGACTGTGACCAGTGACCACTGACCAGTGACCAGTGACCACAGACCAGTGACCAGTCACCAGTGACCAGTGACCAGTGACCATTGATCTGTGACCAGTGACCATTGACCAGTGACTTGTGACCAGTAACCCGCGACATGTGACTGTGACCAGTGACCACTGACCAGTGACCAGTGACCACAGACCAGTGACCAGTGACCAGTGACCAGTGACCAGTGACCAGTGACCAGTGACCAGTGACCAGTGACCAGCGACAGTGACCAGCGAGCAGCGACAGTGACCATTTACCAGCGACAGTGACCATTGACCAGTGACCAGTGACCAGTGACCTGTGACAAGTGACCAGTGACCAGTTACTTGTGACCAGTGACCAGTGACCAGTGACCAGTGACCAGTGACGAGTGACCAGTGACCAGTGACCAGTGACCAGTGACCACTGACCAGTGACAAGTGACCAGTGACTTGTGACCAGTGACCAGTGACCAGTGACATGTGACCCGTGACCAGTGACCAGTGACCAGTGACCAGTGACCAGTGACCAGTGACCAGTGACCCGTGACATGTGACCAGTGACCAGCGACCAGTGACCAGTGACCCGTGACATGTGACACGTGACCAGTGACCAGTGACCAGTGACCAGTGACCATTGACCAGTGACTTGTGACCAGTAACCCGCGACATGTGACTGTGACCAGTGACCACTGACCAGTGACCAGTGACCACAGACCAGTGACCACAGACCAGTGACCAGTGACCAGTGACCAGTGACCAGTGACCAGTGACCAGTGACCACTCAGCAGTGACCAGCGACAGTGACCATTGAACAGCGACAGTGACCATTGACCAGTGACCAGTGACCAGTGACCAGAGACCATTGATCTGTGACCAGTGACCAGTGACCAGTGACCAGTGACCAGTGACCAGTGACCACTGACCAGTGACCAGTGACCGGGGACCAGTGACTAGCGACCAGTGACCAGTGACCCGTGACATGTGACCCGTGACCAGTGACCAGTGACCAGGGCCCAGTGACCTGTCACCAGTCACCATTGACCTGTGACCAGTGACCAGTGACCACTGACCACTGACCAGTGACAAGTGACCAGAGACTTGTGTCGAGTGACCAGCGACCTGTGACTTGTGACCAGTGACCAGTGACCAGTGGCCAGTGACGAGTGTCCAGTGAGCACTGACCAGTGGCCAGTGACTAGTGACCCGTGACATGTGACACGTGACCAGTGACCAGTGACCAGTGACCAGTGACCAGTGACCACTGACCAGTGACCAGTGACCGGGGACCAGTGACTAGCGACCAGTGACCAGTGACCCGTGACATGTGACCCGTGACCAGTGACCAGTGACCAGTGACCAGTGACCAGTGACCAGTGACCAGTGACCAGTGACCAGTGACCAGTGACCATTGATCTGTGACCTGTGACCAGTGACCAGTGACCAGTGACCAGTGACCAGTGACCAGTGACCAGTGACCACTGACCAGTGACCAGTGACCGGGGACCAGTGACCAGTGACCCGTGACATGTGCCCCGTGACCAGTGACCAGTGACCAGTGACCAGTGACCAGTGACCAGTGACCAGGGCCCAGTGACCAGTCACCAGTCACCATTGACCTGTGTCCAGTGACCAGTGACCAGTGACCAGTGACCAGGGCCCAGTGACCAGTCACCAGTCACCATTGACCTGTGTCCAGTGACCAGTGACCACTGACCACTGACCAGTGACCAGTGACCAGTGACTTGTGACGAGTGACCAGCGACCTGTGACTTGTGACCAGTGACCAGTGACCAGTGGCCAGTGACCAGTGTCCAGTGAGCACTGACCAGTGGCCAGTGACTAGTGACCCGTGACATGTGACACGTGACCAGTGACCAGTGACCAGAGACCAGTGACCAGTAACCAGTGACCAGTGGCCAGTGACCTGTGACCAGTGACCAGTGACCAGTGACCAGTGACCAGTGACCATTGACCAGTGACTTGTGACCAGTAACCCGCGACATGTGACTGTGACCAGTGACCAGTGACCAGTGACCAGTGACCAGTTACCAGTGACCAGTGACCAGTGACCATTGATCTGTGACCAGTGACTAGCGAGCAGTGACCCGTGACATGTGACCCGTGACCAGTGACCAGTGACCAGGGCCCAGTCACCAGTCACCAGTCACCATTGACCTGTGACCAGTGACCAGTGACCACTGACCACTGACCAGTAACCAGTGACCAGTGGCCAGTGACCTGTGACCAGTGACCAGTGACCAGTGACCAGTGACCAGTGAACAGTGACCATTGACCAGTGAGCAGTGACCAGTGACAACTCAGCAGTGACCAGCGACAGTGACCATTGAACAGCGACAGTGACCATTGACAAGTGACCAGTGACCAGTGACCAGTGACCATTGACAAGTGACCAGTGACCAGTGACCATTGACCAGTGACTTGTGACCAGTGACCCGCGACCTGTGACTTGTAACCAGTGACCAGTGACCAGTGGCCAGTGACCAGTGTCCAGTGAGCACTGACAAGTGGCCAGTGACTAGTGACCCGTGACATGTGACACGTGACCAGTGACCAGTGACCAGTGACCAGTGACCAGTGACCAGTGACCAGTGACCAGTGAACAGTGACCATTGACCAGTGAGCAGTGACCAGTGACCACTCAGCAGTGACCAGCGACAGTGACCATTGAACAGCGACAGTGACCATTGACCAGTGACCAGTGACCAGTGACCAGTGAAATTTGACAAGTGACCAGTGACCAGTGACCATTGACCAGTGACTTGTGACCAGTGACCCGCGACATGTGACTGTGACCAGTGACCACTTACCAGTGACCACAGACCAGTGACCAGTGACCAGTGACCAGTGACCAGTGACCACTGACCAGTGACAAGTGACCAGTGACTTGTGACCAGTGACCAGTGACCTGTGACTTGTAACCAGTGACCAGTGACCAGTGTCCAGTGACCAGTGACTAGTGACCAGTGACCAGTGACCAGTGACCAGTGACCAGTGACCAGTGACCAGTGACCAGTGACCAGTGACCAGTGACCAGTCACCATTGACCTGTGTCCAGTGACCAGTGACCACTGACCACTGACCAGTGACCAGTGACCAGTGACTTGTGACGAGTGACCAGCGACCTGTGACTTGTGACCATTGACAAGTGACCAGTGACCAGTGACCATTGACCAGTGACTTGTGACCAGTGACCCGCGACATGTGACTGTGACCAGTGACCACTTACCAGTGACCACAGACCAGTGACCAGTGACCAGTGACCAGTGACCAGTGACCACTGACCAGTGACAAGTGACCAGTGACTTGTGACCAGTGACCAGTGACCTGTGACTTGTAACCAGTGACCAGTGACCAGTGTCCAGTGACCAGTGACCAGTGACCAGTGACCAGTGACCAGTGACCACTGACCAGTGACCAGTGACCAGCGACCCGCGACATGTGACTGTGACCAGTTACCACTGACCAGTGACCAGTGACCTCAGACCAGTGACAAGTGACCAGTGACCAGGGCCCAGTGACCAGTGAACAGTGACCATTGACCAGTGAGCAGTGACCACTGACCACTGAGCAGTGACCAGCGACAGTGACCATTGAACAGCGACAGTGACCATTGACCAGTGACCAGTGACCAGTGACCATTGACAAGTGACCAGTGACCAGTGACCATTGACCAGTGACTTGTGACCAGTGACCCGCGACATGTGACTGTGACCAGTGACCACTTACCAGTGACCACAGACCAGTGACCAGTGACCAGTGACCAGTGACCAGTGACCACTGACCAGTGACAAGTGACCAGTGACTTGTGACCAGTGACCAGTGACCTGTGACTTGTAACCAGTGACCAGTGACCAGTGTCCAGTGACCAGTGACCAGTGACCAGTGACCAGTGACCAGTGACCACTGACCAGTGACCAGTGACCAGCGACCCGCGACATGTGACTGTGACCAGTTACCACTGACCAGTGACCAGTGACCTCAGACCAGTGACAAGTGACCAGTGACCAGGGCCCAGTGACCAGTGAACAGTGACCATTGACCAGTGAGCAGTGACCACTGACCACTGAGCAGTGACCAGCGACAGTGACCATTGAACAGCGACAGTGACCATTGACCAGTGACCAGTGACCAGTGACCAGTGACCATTGACCAGTGACCAGTGACCATTGACCAGTGACTTGTGACCAGTAACCCGCGACATGTGACTGTGACCAGTGACCACTGACCAGTGACCAGTGACCACAGACCAGTGACCAGTCACCAGTGACCAGTGACCAGTGACCATTGATCTGTGACCAGTGACCATTGACCAGTGACTTGTGACCAGTAACCCGCGACATGTGACTGTGACCAGTGACCACTGACCAGTGACCAGTGACCACAGACCAGTGACCAGTGACCAGTGACCAGTGACCAGTGACCAGTGACCAGTGACCAGTGACCAGTGACCAGCGACAGTGACCAGCGAGCAGCGACAGTGACCATTTACCAGCGACAGTGACCATTGACCAGTGACCAGTGACCAGTGACCTGTGACAAGTGACCAGTGACCAGTTACTTGTGACCAGTGACCAGTGACCAGTGACCAGTGACCAGTGACGAGTGACCAGTGACCAGTGACCAGTGACCAGTGACCACTGACCAGTGACAAGTGACCAGTGACTTGTGACCAGTGACCAGTGACCAGTGACATGTGACCCGTGACCAGTGACCAGTGACCAGTGACCAGTGACCAGTGACCAGTGACCAGTGACCCGTGACATGTGACCAGTGACCAGCGACCAGTGACCAGTGACCCGTGACATGTGACACGTGACCAGTGACCAGTGACCAGTGACCAGTGACCATTGACCAGTGACTTGTGACCAGTAACCCGCGACATGTGACTGTGACCAGTGACCACTGACCAGTGACCAGTGACCACAGACCAGTGACCACAGACCAGTGACCAGTGACCAGTGACCAGTGACCAGTGACCAGTGACCAGTGACCACTCAGCAGTGACCAGCGACAGTGACCATTGAACAGCGACAGTGACCATTGACCAGTGACCAGTGACCAGTGACCAGAGACCATTGATCTGTGACCAGTGACCAGTGACCAGTGACCAGTGACCAGTGACCAGTGACCACTGACCAGTGACCAGTGACCGGGGACCAGTGACTAGCGACCAGTGACCAGTGACCCGTGACATGTGACCCGTGACCAGTGACCAGTGACCAGGGCCCAGTGACCTGTCACCAGTCACCATTGACCTGTGACCAGTGACCAGTGACCACTGACCACTGACCAGTGACAAGTGACCAGAGACTTGTGTCGAGTGACCAGCGACCTGTGACTTGTGACCAGTGACCAGTGACCAGTGGCCAGTGACGAGTGTCCAGTGAGCACTGACCAGTGGCCAGTGACTAGTGACCCGTGACATGTGACACGTGACCAGTGACCAGTGACCAGTGACCAGTGACCAGTGACCACTGGCCAGTGACCAGTGACCGGGGACCAGTGACTAGCGACCAGTGACCAGTGACCCGTGACATGTGACCCGTGACCAGTGACCAGTGACCAGTGACCAGTGACCAGTGACCAGTGACCAGTGACCAGTGACCAGTGACCAGTGACCATTGATCTGTGACCTGTGACCAGTGACCAGTGACCAGTGACCAGTGACCAGTGACCAGTGACCAGTGACCAGTGACCACTGACCAGTGACCAGTGACCGGGGACCAGTGACCAGTGACCCGTGACATGTGCCCCGTGACCAGTGACCAGTGACCAGTGACCAGTGACCAGTGACCAGTGACCAGGGCCCAGTGACCAGTCACCAGTCACCATTGACCTGTGTCCAGTGACCAGTGACCACTGACCACTGACCAGTGACCAGTGACCAGTGACTTGTGACGAGTGACCAGCGACCTGTGACTTGTGACCAGTGACCAGTGACCAGTGGCCAGTGACCAGTGTCCAGTGAGCACTGACCAGTGGCCAGTGACTAGTGACCCGTGACATGTGACACGTGACCAGTGACCAGTGACCAGAGACCAGTGACCAGTAACCAGTGACCAGTGGCCAGTGACCTGTGACCAGTGACCAGTGACCAGTGACCAGTGACCAGTGACCATTGACCAGTGACTTGTGACCAGTAACCCGCGACATGTGACTGTGACCAGTGACCAGTGACCAGTGACCAGTGACCAGTTACCAGTGACCAGTGACCAGTGACCATTGATCTGTGACCAGTGACTAGCGAGCAGTGACCCGTGACATGTGACCCGTGACCAGTGACCAGTGACCAGGGCCCAGTCACCAGTCACCAGTCACCATTGACCTGTGACCAGTGACCAGTGACCACTGACCACTGACCAGTAACCAGTGACCAGTGGCCAGTGACCTGTGACCAGTGACCAGTGACCAGTGACCAGTGACCAGTGAACAGTGACCATTGACCAGTGAGCAGTGACCAGTGACAACTCAGCAGTGACCAGCGACAGTGACCATTGAACAGCGACAGTGACCATTGACAAGTGACCAGTGACCAGTGACCAGTGACCATTGACAAGTGACCAGTGACCAGTGACCATTGACCAGTGACTTGTGACCAGTGACCCGCGACCTGTGACTTGTAACCAGTGACCAGTGACCAGTGGCCAGTGACCAGTGTCCAGTGAGCACTGACAAGTGGCCAGTGACTAGTGACCCGTGACATGTGACACGTGACCAGTGACCAGTGACCAGTGACCAGTGACCAGTGACCAGTGACCAGTGAACAGTGACCATTGACCAGTGAGCAGTGACCAGTGACCACTCAGCAGTGACCAGCGACAGTGACCATTGAACAGCGACAGTGACCATTGACCAGTGACCAGTGACCAGTGACCAGTGAAATTTGACAAGTGACCAGTGACCAGTGACCATTGACCAGTGACTTGTGACCAGTGACCCGCGACATGTGACTGTGACCAGTGACCACTTACCAGTGACCACAGACCAGTGACCAGTGACCAGTGACCAGTGACCAGTGACCACTGACCAGTGACAAGTGACCAGTGACTTGTGACCAGTGACCAGTGACCTGTGACTTGTAACCAGTGACCAGTGACCAGTGTCCAGTGACCAGTGACTAGTGACCAGTGACCAGTGACCAGTGACCAGTGACCAGTGACCAGTGACCAGTGACCAGTGACCAGTGACCAGTGACCAGTCACCATTGACCTGTGTCCAGTGACCAGTGACCACTGACCACTGACCAGTGACCAGTGACCAGTGACTTGTGACGAGTGACCAGCGACCTGTGACTTGTGACCAGTGACCAGTGACCAGTGGCCAGTGACCAGTGTCTAGTGACCATTGACCAGTGACTTGTGACCAGTGACCCGCGACATGTGACTGTGACCAGTGACCACTTACCAGTGACCACAGACCAGTGACCAGTGACCAGTGACCAGTGACCAGTGACCATTGATCTGTGACCAGTGACTAGCGACCAGTGACCCGTGACATGTGACCCGTGACCAGTGACCAGTGACCAGGGCCCAGTCACCAGTCACCAGTCACCATTGACCTGTGACCAGTGACCAGTGACCACTGACCACTGACCAGTGACAAGTGACCAGTGACTTGTGGCGAGTGACCAGCGACCTGTGACTTGTAACCAGTGACCAGTGACCAGTGGCCAGTGACCAGTGTCCAGTGAGCACTGACAAGTGGCCAGTGACTAGTGACCCGTGACATGTGACACGTGACCAGTGACCAGTGACCAGTAACCAGTGACCAGTGGCCAGTGACCTGTGACCAGTGACCAGTGACCAGTGACCAGTGAACAGTGACCATTGACCAGTGAGCAGTGACCAGTGACCACTCAGCAGTGACCAGCGACAGTGACCATTGAACAGCGACAGTGACCATTGACCAGTGACCAGTGACCAGTGACCAGTGACCATTGACAAGTGACCAGTGACCAGTGACCATTGACCAGTGACTTGTGACCAGTGACCCGCGACATGTGACTGTGACCAGTGACCACTTACCAGTGACCACAGACCAGTGACCAGTGAACAGTGACCAGTGACCAGTGACCACTGACCAGTGACAAGTGACGAGTGACTTGTGACCAGTGACCAGTGACCTGTGACTTGTAACCAGTGACCAGTGACCAGTGTCCAGTGACCAGTGACCAGTGACCAGTGACCACTGACCACTGACCAGTGACCAGTGACCAGTGACTTGTGACGAGTGACCAGCGACCTGTGACTTGTGACCAGTGACCAGTGACCAGTGACCAGTGGCCAGTGACCAGTGTCTAGTGACCATTGACCAGTGACTTGTGACCAGTGACCCGCGACATGTGACTGTGACCAGTGACCACTTACCAGTGACCACAGACCAGTGACCAGTGACCAGTGACCAGTGACCAGTGACCATTGATCTGTGACCAGTGACTAGCGACCAGTGACCCGTGACATGTGACCCGTGACCAGTGACCAGTGACCAGGGCCCAGTCACCAGTCACCAGTCACCATTGACCTGTGACCAGTGACCACTGACCACTGACCACTGACCAGTGACAAGTGACCAGTGACTTGTGGCGAGTGACCAGCGACCTGTGACTTGTAACCAGTGACCAGTGACCAGTGGCCAGTGACCAGTGTCCAGTGAGCACTGACAAGTGACCAGTGACCAGTGACTTGTGACGAGTGACCAGCGACCTGTGACTTGTGACCAGTGACCAGTGACCAGTGGCCAGTGACCAGTGACCAGTGTCTAGCGAGCAGTGACCAGTGGCCAGTGACTAGTGACCCGTGACATGTGACACGTGACCAGTGACCAGTGACCAGTGACCAGTGACCAGCGACAGTGACCATTGAACAGCGACAGTGACCATTGACCAGTGACCAGTGACCAGTGACCAAGTGACCAGTGACCATTGACCAGTGACCAGTGACCAGTGACCATTGACCAGTGACTTGTGACCAGTGACCCTCGACATGTGACTGTGACCAGTTACCACTGACCAGTGACCAGTGACCACAGACCAGTGACAAGTGACCAGTGACCAGGGCCCAGTGACCAGTGAACAGTGACCATTGACCAGTGAGCAGTGACCATTGACCAGTGAGCAGTGACCACTGACCACTGAGCAGTGACCAGCGACAGTGACCATTGAACAGCGACAGTGACCATTGACCAGTGACCAGTGACCAGTGACCAGTGACCATTGACCAGTGACCAGTGACCATTGACCAGTGACTTGTGACCAGTAACCCGCGACATGTGACTGTGACCAGTGACCACTGACCAGTGACCAGTGACCACAGACCAGTGACCAGTGACCAGTGACCAGTGACCAGTGACCAGTGACCAGTGACCAGTGACCATTGATCTGTGAGCAGTGACCAGTGACCAGTGACCATTGACCAGTGACCAGTGACCAGTGACCAGTGACCATTGACCAGTGACTTGTGACCAGTAACCCGCGACATGTGACTGTGACCAGTGACCACTGACCAGTGACCAGTGACCACAGACCAGTGACCAGTGACCAGTGACCACTGACCACTGACCAGTGACCAGTGACCAGTGACTTGTGACGAGTGACCAGCGACCTGTGACTTGTGACCAGTGACCAGTGACCAGTGACCAGTGGCCAGTGACCAGTGTCTAGTGACCATTGACCAGTGACTTGTGACCAGTGATCCGCGACATGTGACTGTGACCAGTGACCACTTACCAGTGACCACAGACCAGTGACCAGTGACCAGTGACCAGTGACCAGTGACCAGTGACCATTGATCTGTGACCAGTGACTAGCGACCAGTGACCCGTGACATGTGACCCGTGACCAGTGACCAGTGACCAGGGCCCAGTCACCAGTCACCAGTCACCATTGACCTGTGACCAGTGACCACTGACCACTGACCACTGACCAGTGACAAGTGACCAGTGACTTGTGGCGAGTGACCAGCGACCTGTGACTTGTAACCAGTGACCAGTGACCAGTGGCCAGTGACCAGTGTCCAGTGAGCACTGACAAGTGACCAGTGACCAGTGACTTGGGACGAGTGACCAGCGACCTGTGACTTGTGACCAGTGACCAGTGACCAGTGGCCAGTGACCAGTGACCAGTGACCAGTGACCAGTGACCAGTGACCAGTGACCAGTGACCAGTGACCAGGGCCCAGTGACCAGTCACCAGTCACCATTGACCTGTGTCCAGTGACCAGTGACCTCTGACCACTGACCAGTGACCAGTGACCAGTGACTTGTGACGAGTGACCAGCGACCTGTGACTTGTGACCAGTGACCAGTGACCAGTGGCCAGTGACCAGTGTCTAGTGACCATTGACCAGTGACTTGTGACCAGTGACCCGCGACATGTGACTGTGACCAGTGACCACTTACCAGTGACCACAGACCAGTGACCAGTGACCAGTGTCCAGTGACCAGTGACCATTGATCTGTGACCAGTGACTAGCGACCAGTGACCCGTGACATGTGACCCGTGACCAGTGACCAGTGACCAGGGCCCAGTCACCAGTCACCAGTCACCATTGACCTGTGACCAGTGACCAGTGACCACTGACCACTGACCAGTGACAAGTGACCAGTGACTTGTGGCGAGTGACCAGCGACCTGTGACTTGTAACCAGTGACCAGTGACCAGTGGCCAGTGACCAGTGTCCAGTGAGCACTGACAAGTGGCCAGTGACTAGTGACCCGTGACATGTGACACGTGACCAGTGACCAGTGACCAGTGACCAGTGACCAGTAACCAGTGACCAGTGGCCAGTGACCTGTGACCAGTGACCAGTGACCAGTGACCAGTGAACAGTGACCATTGACCAGTGAGCAGTGACCAGTGACCACTCAGCAGTGACCAGCGACAGTGACCATTGAACAGCGACAGTGACCATTGACCAGTGACCAGTGACCAGTGACCAGTGACCATTGACAAGTGACCAGTGACCAGTGACCATTGACCAGTGACTTGTGACCAGTGACCCGCGACATGTGACTGTGACCAGTGACCACTTACCAGTGACCACAGACCAGTGACCAGTGACCAGTGACCAGTGACCAGTGACCACTGACCAGTGACAAGTGACCAGTGACTTGTGACCAGTGACCAGTGACCTGTGACTTGTAACCAGTGACCAGTGACCAGTGTCCAGTGACCAGTGACCAGTGACCAGTGACCAGTGACCAGTGACCACTGACCAGTGACCAGTGACCAGCGACCCGCGACATGTGACTGTGACCAGTTACCACTGACCAGTGACCAGTGACCTCAGACCAGTGACAAGTGACCAGTGACCAGGGCCCAGTGACCAGTGAACAGTGACCATTGACCAGTGAGCAGTGACCACTGACCACTGAGCAGTGACCAGCGACAGTGACCATTGAACAGCGACAGTGACCATTGACCAGTGACCAGTGACCAGTGACCAGTGACCATTGACCAGTGACCAGTGACCATTGACCAGTGACTTGTGACCAGTAACCCGCGACATGTGACTGTGACCAGTGACCACTGACCAGTGACCAGTGACCACAGACCAGTGACCAGTCACCAGTGACCAGTGACCAGTGACCATTGATCTGTGACCAGTGACCATTGACCAGTGACTTGTGACCAGTAACCCGCGACATGTGACTGTGACCAGTGACCACTGACCAGTGACCAGTGACCACAGACCAGTGACCAGTGACCAGTGACCAGTGACCAGTGACCAGTGACCAGTGACCAGTGACCAGTGACCAGCGACAGTGACCAGTGAGCAGCGACAGTGACCATTTACCAGCGACAGTGACCATTGACCAGTGACCAGTGACCAGTGACCTGTGACAAGTGACCAGTGACCAGTTACTTGTGACCAGTGACCAGTGACCAGTGACCAGTGACCAGTGACGAGTGACCAGTGACCAGTGACCAGTGACCAGTGACCACTGACCAGTGACAAGTGACCAGTGACTTGTGACCAGTGACCAGTGACCAGTGACATGTGACCCGTGACCAGTGACCAGTGACCAGTGACCAGTGACCAGTGACCAGTGACCAGTGACCCGTGACATGTGACCAGTGACCAGCGACCAGTGACCAGTGACCCGTGACATGTGACACGTGACCAGTGACCAGTGACCAGTGACCAGTGACCATTGACCAGTGACTTGTGACCAGTAACCCGCGACATGTGACTGTGACCAGTGACCACTGACCAGTGACCAGTGACCACAGACCAGTGACCACAGACCAGTGACCAGTGACCAGTGACCAGTGACCAGTGACCAGTGACCAGTGACCACTCAGCAGTGACCAGCGACAGTGACCATTGAACAGCGACAGTGACCATTGACCAGTGACCAGTGACCAGTGACCAGAGACCATTGATCTGTGACCAGTGACCAGTGACCAGTGACCAGTGACCAGTGACCAGTGACCACTGACCAGTGACCAGTGACCGGGGACCAGTGACTAGCGACCAGTGACCAGTGACCCGTGACATGTGACCCGTGACCAGTGACCAGTGACCAGGGCCCAGTGACCTGTCACCAGTCACCATTGACCTGTGACCAGTGACCAGTGACCACTGACCACTGACCAGTGACAAGTGACCAGAGACTTGTGTCGAGTGACCAGCGACCTGTGACTTGTGACCAGTGACCAGTGACCAGTGGCCAGTGACGAGTGTCCAGTGAGCACTGACCAGTGGCCAGTGACTAGTGACCCGTGACATGTGACGCGTGACCAGTGACCAGTGACCAGTGACCAGTGACCAGTGACCACTGACCAGTGACCAGTGACCGGGGACCAGTGACTAGCGACCAGTGACCAGTGACCCGTGACATGTGACCCGTGACCAGTGACCAGTGACCAGTGACCAGTGACCAGTGACCAGTGACCAGTGACCAGTGACCAGTGACCATTGATCTGTGACCTGTGACCAGTGACCAGTGACCAGTGACCAGTGACCAGTGACCAGTGACCAGTGACCACTGACCAGTGACCAGTGACCGGGGACCAGTGACCAGTGACCCGTGACATGTGCCCCGTGACCAGTGACCAGGGCCCAGTGACCAGTCACCAGTCACCATTGACCTGTGTCCAGTGACCAGTGACCACTGACCACTGACCAGTGACCAGTGACCAGTGACTTGTGACGAGTGACCAGCGACCTGTGACTTGTGACCAGTGACCAGTGACCAGTGGCCAGTGACCAGTGTCCAGTGAGCACTGACCAGTGGCCAGTGACTAGTGACCCGTGACATGTGACACGTGACCAGTGACCAGTGACCAGAGACCAGTGACCAGTAACCAGTGACCAGTGGCCAGTGACCTGTGACCAGTGACCAGTGACCAGTGACCAGTGACCAGTGACCATTGACCAGTGACTTGTGACCAGTAACCCGCGACATGTGACTGTGACCAGTGACCAGTGACCAGTGACCAGTGACCAGTTACCAGTGACCAGTGACCAGTGACCATTGATCTGTGACCAGTGACTAGCGAGCAGTGACCCGTGACATGTGACCCGTGACCAGTGACCAGTGACCAGGGCCCAGTCACCAGTCACCTGTCACCATTGACCTGTGACCAGTGACCAGTGACCACTGACCACTGACCAGTAACCAGTGACCAGTGGCCAGTGACCTGTGACCAGTGACCAGTGACCAGTGACCAGTGACCAGTGAACAGTGACCATTGACCAGTGAGCAGTGACCAGTGACAACTCAGCAGTGACCAGCGACAGTGGCCATTGAACAGCGACAGTGACCATTGACAAGTGACCAGTGACCAGTGACCAGTGACCATTGACAAGTGACCAGTGACCAGTGACCATTGACCAGTGACTTGTGACCAGTGACCCGCGACATGTGACTGTGACCAGTGACCACTTACCAGTGACCACAGACCAGTGACCAGTGACCATTGATCTGTGACCAGTGACTAGCGACCAGTGACCCGTGACATGTGACCCGTGACCAGTGACCAGTGACCAGGGCCCAGTCACCAGTCACCAGTCACCATTGACCTGTGACCAGTGACCAGTGACCACTGACCACTGACCAGTGACAAGTGACCAGTGACTTGTGGCGAGTGACCAGCGACCTGTGACTTGTAACCAGTGACCAGTGACCAGTGGCCAGTGACCAGTGTCCAGTGAGCACTGACAAGTGGCCAGTGACTAGTGACCCGTGACATGTGACACGTGACCAGTGACCAGTGACCAGTGACCAGTGACCAGTAACCAGTGACCAGTGGCCAGTGACCTGTGACCAGTGACCAGTGACCAGTGACCAGTGAACAGTGACCATTGACCAGTGAGCAGTGACCAGTGACCACTCAGCAGTGACCAGCGACAGTGACCATTGAACAGCGACAGTGACCATTGACCAGTGACCAGTGACCAGTGACCAGTGAAATTTGACAAGTGACCAGTGACCAGTGACCATTGACCAGTGACTTGTGACCAGTGACCCGCGACATGTGACTGTGACCAGTGACCACTTACCAGTGACCACAGACCAGTGACCAGTGACCAGTGACCAGTGACCAGTGACCACTGACCAGTGACAAGTGACCAGTGACTTGTGACCAGTGACCAGTGACCTGTGACTTGTAACCAGTGACCAGTGACCAGTGTCCAGTGACCAGTGACCAGTGACCAGTGACCAGTGACCAGTGACCAGTGACCAGTGACCAGTGACCAGTGACCAGTGACCAGTGACCAGTGACCAGTCACCATTGACCTGTGACCAGTGACCAGTGACCACTGACCACTGACCAGTGACCAGTGACCAGTGACTTGTGACGAGTGACCAGCGACCTGTGACTTGTGACCAGTGACCAGTGACCAGTGGCCAGTGACCAGTGTCTAGTGACCATTGACCAGTGACTTGTGACCAGTGACCCGCGACATGTGACTGTGACCAGTGACCACTTACCAGTGACCACAGACCAGTGACCAGTGACCAGTGACCAGTGACCAGTGACCAGTGACCATTGATCTGTGACCAGTGACTAGCGACCAGTGACCCGTGACATGTGACCCGTGACCAGTGACCAGTGACCAGGGCCCAGTCACCAGTCACCAGTCACCATTGACCTGTGACCAGTGACCAGTGACCACTGACCACTGACCAGTGACAAGTGACCAGTGACTTGTGGCGAGTGACCAGCGACCTGTGACTTGTAACCAGTGACCAGTGACCAGTGGCCAGTGACCAGTGTCCAGTGAGCACTGACAAGTGGCCAGTGACTAGTGACCCGTGACATGTGACACGTGACCAGTGACCAGTGACCAGTGACCAGTGACCAGTAACCAGTGACCAGTGGCCAGTGACCTGTGACCAGTGACCAGTGACCAGTGACCAGTGAACAGTGACCATTGACCAGTGAGCAGTGACCAGCGACAGTGACCATTGAACAGCGACAGTGACCATTGACCAGTGACCAGTGACCAGTGACCAGTGACCATTGACAAGTGACCAGTGACCAGTGACCATTGACCAGTGACTTGTGACCAGTGACCCGCGACATGTGACTGTGACCAGTGACCACTTACCAGTGACCACAGACCAGTGACCAGTGACCAGTGACCAGTGACCAGTGACCACTGACCAGTGACAAGTGACCAGTGACTTGTGACCAGTGACCAGTGACCTGTGACTTGTAACCAGTGACCAGTGACCAGTGTCCAGTGACCAGTGACCAGTGACCAGTGACCAGTGACCAGTGACCAGTGACCAGTGACCACTGACCAGTGACCAGTGACCAGCGACCCGCGACATGTGACTGTGACCAGTTACCACTGACCAGTGACCTGTGACCTCAGACCAGTGACAAGTGACCAGTGACCAGGGCCCAGTGACCAGTGAACAGTGACCATTGACCAGTGAGCAGTGACCACTGACCACTGAGCAGTGACCAGCGACAGTGACCATTGAACAGCGACAGTGACCATTGACCAGTGACCAGTGACCAGTGACCAGTGACCATTGACCAGTGACCAGTGACCATTGACCAGTGACTTGTGACCAGTAACCCGCGACATGTGACTGTGACCAGTGACCACTGACCAGTGACCAGTGACCACAGACCAGTGACCAGTGACCAGTGACCAGTGACCAGTGACCATTGATCTGTGACCAGTGACCAGTGACCAGTGACCATTGACCAGTGACCAGTGACCAGTGACCAGTGACCATTGACCAGTGACTTGTGACCAGTAACCCGCGACATGTGACTGTGACCAGTGACCACTGACCAGTGACCAGTGACCACAGACCAGTGACCAGTGACCAGTGACCAGTGACCAGTGACCAGTGACCAGTGACCAGTGACCAGCGACAGTGACCAGTGACCAGCGACAGTGACCATTTACCAGCGACAGTGACCATTGACCAGTGACCAGTGACCAGTGACCTGTGACAAGTGACCAGTGACCAGTTACTTGTGACCAGTGACCAGTGACCAGTGACCAGTGACCAGTGACGAGTGACCAGTGACCAGTGACCAGTGACCAGTGACCACTGACCAGTGACAAGTGACCAGTGACTTGTGACCAGTGACCAGTGACCAGTGACATGTGACCCGTGACCAGTGACCAGTGACCAGTGACCAGTGACCAGTGACCAGTGACCAGTGACCCGTGACATGTGACCAGTGACCAGCGACCAGTGACCAGTGACCCGTGACATGTGACACGTGACCAGTGACCAGTGACCAGTGACCAGTGACCATTGACCAGTGACTTGTGACCAGTAACCCGCGACATGTGTCTGTGACCAGTGACCACTGACCAGTGACCAGTGACCACAGACCAGTGACCACAGACCAGTGACCAGTGACCAGTGACCAGTGACCAGTGACCAGTGACCAGTGACCACTCAGCAGTGACCAGCGACAGTGACCATTGAACAGCGACAGTGACCATTGACCAGTGACCAGTGACCAGTGACCAGAGACCATTGATCTGTGACCAGTGACCAGTGACCAGTGACCAGTGACCAGTGACCATTGACCAGTGACCAGTGACCAGTGACCAGTGACCATTGACCAGTGACTTGTGACCAGTAACCCGCGACATGTGACTGTGACCAGTGACCACTGACCAGTGACCAGTGACCACAGACCAGTGACCAGTGACCAGTGACCAGTGACCAGTGACCAGCGACAGTGACCAGTGACCAGCGACAGTGACCATTTACCAGCGACAGTGACCATTGACCAGTGACCAGTGACCAGTGACCTGTGACAAGTGACCAGTGACCAGTTACTTGTGACCAGTGACCAGTGACCAGTGACCAGTGACCAGTGACGAGTGACCAGTGACCAGTGACCAGTGACCAGTGACCACTGAACAGTGACAAGTGACCAGTGACTTGTGACCAGTGACCAGTGACCAGTGACATGTGACCCGTGACCAGTGACCAGTGACCAGTGACCAGTGACCAGTGACCAGTGACCAGTGACCCGTGACATGTGACCAGTGACCAGCGACCAGTGACCAGTGACCCGTGACATGTGACACGTGACCAGTGACCAGTGACCAGTGACCAGTGACCATTGACCAGTGACTTGTGACCAGTAACCCGCGACATGTGACTGTGACCAGTGACCACTGACCAGTGACCAGTGACCACAGACCAGTGACCACAGACCATTGACCAGTGACCAGTGACCAGTGACCAGTGACCAGTGACCAGTGACCACTCAGCAGTGACCAGCGACAGTGACCATTGAACAGCGACAGTGACCATTGACCAGTGACCAGTGACCAGTGACCAGAGACCATTGATCTGTGACCAGTGACCAGTGACCAGTGACCAGTGACCAGTGACCAGTGACCACTGACCAGTGACCAGTGACCGGGGACCAGTGACTAGCGACCAGTGACCAGTGACCCGTGACATGTGACCCGTGACCAGTGACCAGTGACCAGGGCCCAGTGACCAGTCACCAGTCACCATTGACCTGTGACCAGTGACCAGTGACCACTGACCACTGACCAGTGACAAGTGACCAGTGACTTGTGTCGAGTGACCAGCGACCTGTGACTTGTGACCAGTGACCAGTGACCAGTGGCCAGTGACGAGTGTCCAGTGAGCACTGACCAGTGGCCAGTGACTAGTGACCCGTGACATGTGACACGTGACCAGTGACCAGTGACCATTGACCAGTGACCAGTGACCACTGACCAGTGACCAGTGACCGGGGACCAGTGACTAGCGACCAGTGACCAGTGACCCGTGACATGTGACCCGTGACCAGTGACCAGTGACCAGTGACCAGTGACCAGTGACCAGTGACCAGTGACCAGTGACCAGTGACCATTGATCTGTGACCTGTGACCAGTGACCAGTGACCAGTGACCAGTGACCAGTGACCAGTGACCAGTGACCACTGACCAGTGACCAGTGACCGGGGACCAGTGACCAGTGACCCGTGACATGTGCCTCGTGACCAGTGACCAGTGACCAGTGACCAGTGACCAGTGACCAGTGACCAGTGACCAGTGACCAGTGACCAGTGACCAGTGACCAGGGCCCAGTGACCAGTCACCAGTCACCATTGACCTGTGTCCAGTGACCAGTGACCACTGACCACTGACCAGTGACGAGTGACCAGTGACTTGTGACGAGTGACCAGCGACCTGTGACTTGTGACCAGTGACCAGTGACCAGTGGCCAGTGACCAGTGTCTAGTGAGCAGTGACCAGTGGCCAGTGACTAGTGACCCGTGACATGTGACACGTGACCAGTGACCAGTGACCAGTGACCAGTGACCAGCGACAGTGACCATTGAACAGCGACAGTGACCATTGACCAGTGACCAGTGACCAGTGACCAAGTGACCAGTGACCATTGACCAGTGACCAGTGACCAGTGACCATTGACCAGTGACTTGTGACCAGTGACCCTCGACATGTGACTGTGACCAGTTACCACTGACCAGTGACCAGTGACCACAGACCAGTGACAAGTGACCAGTGACCAGGGCCCAGTGACCAGTGAACAGTGACCATTGACCAGTGAGCAGTGACCATTGACCAGTGAGCAGTGACCACTGACCACTGAGCAGTGACCAGCGACAGTGACCATTGAACAGCGACAGTGACCATTGACCAGTGACCAGTGACCAGTGACCAGTGACCATTGACCAGTGACCAGTGACCATTGACCAGTGACTTGTGACCAGTAACCCGCGACATGTGACTGTGACCAGTGACCACTGACCAGTGACCAGTGACCACAGACCAGTGACCAGTGACCAGTGACCAGTGACCAGTGACCAGTGACCAGTGACCAGTGACCATTGATCTGTGACCAGTGACCAGTGACCAGTGACCATTGACCAGTGACCAGTGACCAGTGACCAGTGACCATTGACCAGTGACTTGTGACCAGTAACCCGCGACATGTGACTGTGACCAGTGACCACTGACCAGTGACCAGTGACCACAGACCAGTGACCAGTGACCAGTGACCACTGACCACTGACCAGTGACCAGAGACCAGTGACTTGTGACGAGTGACCAGCGACCGGTGACTTGTGACCAGTGACCAGTGACCAGTGGCCAGTGACCAGTGTCTAGTGACCATTGACCAGTGACTTGTGACCAGTGACCCGCGACATGTGACTGTGACCAGTGACCACTTACCAGTGACCACAGACCAGTGACCAGTGACCAGTGACCAGTGACCAGTGACCAGTGACCATTGATCTGTGACCAGTGACTAGCGACCAGTGACCCGTGACATGTGACCCGTGACCAGTGACCAGTGACCAGGGCCCAGTCACCAGTCACCAGTCACCATTGACCTGTGACCAGTGACCAGTGACCCCTGACCACTGACCAGTGACAAGTGACCAGTGACTTGTGGCGAGTGACCAGCGACCTGTGACTTGTAACCAGTGACCAGTGACCAGTGGCCAGTGACCAGTGTCCAGTGAGCACTGACAAGTGGCCAGTGACTAGTGACCCGTGACATGTGACACGTGACCAGTGACCAGTGACCAGTGACCAGTGACCAGTAACCAGTGACCAGTGGCCAGTGACCTGTGACCAGTGACCAGTGACCAGTGACCAGTGAACAGTGACCATTGACCAGTGAGCAGTGACCAGTGACCACTCAGCAGTGACCAGCGACAGTGACCATTGAACAGCGACAGTGACCATTGACCAGTGACCAGTGACCAGTGACCAGTGACCATTGACAAGTGACCAGTGACCAGTGACCATTGACCAGTGACTTGTGACCAGTGACCCGCGACATGTGACTGTGACCAGTGACCACTTACCAGTGACCACAGACCAGTGACCAGTGACCAGTGACCAGTGACCAGTGACCACTGACCAGTGACAAGTGACCAGTGACTTGTGACCAGTGACCAGTGACCTGTGACTTGTAACCAGTGACCAGTGACCAGTGTCCAGTGACCAGTGACCAGTGACCAGTGACCAGTGACCAGTGACCACTGACCAGTGACCAGTGACCAGCGACCCGCGACATGTGACTGTGACCAGTTACCACTGACCAGTGACCAGTGACCTCAGACCAGTGACAAGTGACCAGTGACCAGGGCCCAGTGACCAGTGAACAGTGACCATTGACCAGTGAGCAGTGACCACTGACCACTGAGCAGTGACCAGCGACAGTGACCATTGAACAGCGACAGTGACCATTGACCAGTGACCAGTGACCAGTGACCAGTGACCATAGACCAGTGACCAGTGACCATTGACCAGTGACTTGTGACAAGTAACCCGCGACATGTGACTGTGACCAGTGACCACTGACCAGTGACCAGTGACCACAGACCAGTGACCAGTCACCAGTGACCAGTGACCAGTGACCATTGATCTGTGACCAGTGACCATTGACCAGTGACTTGTGACCAGTAACCCGCGACATGTGACTGTGACCAGTGACCACTGACCAGTGACCAGTGACCACAGACCAGTGACCAGTGACCAGTGACCAGTGACCAGTGACCAGTGACCAGTGACCAGTGACCAGTGACCAGCGACAGTGACCAGTGAGCAGCGACAGTGACCATTTACCAGCGACAGTGACCATTGACCAGTGACCAGTGACCAGTGACCTGTGACAAGTGACCAGTGACCAGTTACTTGTGACCAGTGACCAGTGACCAGTGACCAGTGACCAGTGACCAGTGACGAGTGACCAGTGACCAGTGACCAGTGACCAGTGACCAGTGACCACTGACCAGTGACAAGTGACCAGTGACTTGTGACCAGTGACCAGTGACCAGTGACATGTGACCCGTGACCAGTGACCAGTGACCAGTGACCAGTGACCAGTGACCAGTGACCAGTGACCCGTGACATGTGACCAGTGACCAGCGACCAGTGACCAGTGACCCGTGACATGTGACACGTGACCAGTGACCAGTGACCAGTGACCAGTGACCATTGACCAGTGACTTGTGACCAGTAACCCGCGACATGTGACTGTGACCAGTGACCACTGACCAGTGACCAGTGACCACAGACCAGTGACCACAGACCAGTGACCAGTGACCAGTGACCAGTGACCAGTGACCAGTGACCAGTGACCAGTGACCACTCAGCAGTGACCAGCGACAGTGACCATTGAACAGCGACAGTGACCATTGACCAGTGACCAGTGACCAGTGACCAGAGACCATTGATCTGTGACCAGTGACCAGTGACCAGTGACCAGTGACCAGTGACCATTGACCAGTGACCAGTGACCAGTGACCAGTGACCATTGACCAGTGACTTGTGACCAGTAACCCGCGACATGTGACTGTGACCAGTGACCACTGACCAGTGACCAGTGACCACAGACCAGTGACCAGTGACCAGTGACCAGTGACCAGTGACCAGCGACAGTGACCAGTGACCAGCGACAGTGACCATTTACCAGCGACAGTGACCATTGACCAGTGACCAGTGACCAGTGACCTGTGACAAGTGACCAGTGACCAGTTACTTGTGACCAGTGACCAGTGACCAGTGACCAGTGACCAGTGACGAGTGACCAGTGACCAGTGACCAGTGACCAGTGACCACTGACCAGTGACAAGTGACCAGTGACTTGTGACCAGTGACCAGTGACCAGTGACATGTGACCCGTGACCAGTGACCAGTGACCAGTGACCAGTGACCAGTGACCAGTGACCAGTGACCCGTGACATGTGACCAGTGACCAGCGACCAGTGACCAGTGACCCGTGACATGTGACACGTGACCAGTGACCAGTGACCAGTGACCAGTGACCATTGACCAGTGACTTGTGACCAGTAACCCGCGACATGTGACTGTGACCAGTGACCACTGACCAGTGACCAGTGACCACAGACCAGTGACCACAGACCATTGACCAGTGACCAGTGACCAGTGACCAGTGACCAGTGACCAGTGACCACTCAGCAGTGACCAGCGACAGTGACCATTGAACAGCGACAGTGACCATTGACCAGTGACCAGTGACCAGTGACCAGAGACCATTGATCTGTGACCAGTGACCAGTGACCAGTGACCAGTGACCAGTGTCCAGTGACCACTGACCAGTGACCAGTGACCGGGGACCAGTGACTAGCGACCAGTGACCAGTGACCCGTGACATGTGACCCGTGACCAGTGACCAGTGACCAGGGCCCAGTGACCAGTCACCAGTCACCATTGACCTGTGACCATTGACCAGTGACCACTGACCACTGACCAGTTACAAGTGACCAGTGACTTGTGTCGAGTGACCAGCGACCTGTGACTTGTGACCAGTGACCAGTGACCAGTGGCCAGTGACGAGTGTCCAGTGAGCACTGACCAGTGGCCAGTGACCATTGATCTGTGACCTGTGACCAGTGACCAGTGACCAGTGACCAGTGACCAGTGACCAGTGACCAGTGACCACTAACCAGTGACCAGTGACCGGGGACCAGTGACCAGTGACCCGTGACATGTGCCCCGTGACCAGTGACCAGTGACCAGTGACCAGTGACCAGTGACCAGTGACCAGTGACCAGTGACCAGTGACCAGTGACCATTGATCTGTGACCTGTGACCAGTGACCAGTGACCAGTGACCAGTGACCAGTGACCAGTGACCAGTGACCACTGACCAGTGACCAGTGACCGGGGACCAGTGACCAGTGACCCGTGACATGTGCCCCGTGACCAGTGACCAGTGACCAGTGACCAGTGACCAGTGACCAGTGACCAGTGACCAGTGACCAGTGACCAGTGACCAGGGCCCAGTGACCAGTCACCAGTCACCATTGACCTGTGTCCAGTGACCAGTGACCACTGACCACTGACCAGTGACCAGTGACCAGTGACTTGTGACGAGTGACCAGCGACCTGTGACTTGTGACCAGTGACCAGTGACCAGTGGCCAGTGACCAGTGTCTAGTGAGCAGTGACCAGTGGCCAGTGACTAGTGACCCGTGACATGTGACACGTGACCAGTGACCAGTGACCAGTGACCAGTGACCAGCGACAGTGACCATTGAACAGCGACAGTGACCATTGACCAGTGACCAGTGACCAGTGACCAAGTGACCAGTGACCATTGACCAGTGACCAGTGACCAGTGACCATTGACCAGTGACTTGTGACCAGTGACCCTCGACATGTGACTGTGACCAGTTACCACTGACCAGTGACCAGTGACCACAGACCAGTGACAAGTGACCAGTGACCAGGGCCCAGTGACCAGTGAACAGTGACCATTGACCAGTGAGCAGTGACCATTGACCAGTGAGCAGTGACCACTGACCACTGAGCAGTGACCAGCGACAGTGACCATTGAACAGCGACAGTGACCATTGACCAGTGACCAGTGACCAGTGACCAGTGACCATTGACCAGTGACCAGTGACCATTGACCAGTGACTTGTGACCAGTAACCCGCGACATGTGACTGTGACCAGTGACCACTGACCAGTGACCAGTGACCACAGACCAGTGACCAGTGACCAGTGACCAGTGACCAGTGACCAGTGACCATTGATCTGTGACCAGTGACCAGTGACCAGTGACCACTGACCAGTGACCAGTGACCAGTGACCAGTGACCATTGACCAGTGACTTGTGACCAGTAACCCGCGACATGTGACTGTGACCAGTGACCACTGACCAGTGACCAGTGACCACAGACCAGTGACCAGTGACCAGTGACCACTGACCACTGACCAGTGACCAGAGACCAGTGACTTGTGACGAGTGACCAGCGACCGGTGACTTGTGACCAGTGACCAGTGACCAGTGGCCAGTGACCAGTGTCTAGTGACCATTGACCAGTGACTTGTGACCAGTGACCCGCGACATGTGACTGTGACCAGTGACCACTTACCAGTGACCACAGACCAGTGACCAGTGACCAGTGACCAGTGACCAGTTACCAGTGACCATTGATCTGTGACCAGTGACTAGCGACCAGTGACCCGTGACATGTGACCCGTGACCAGTGACCAGTGACCAGGGCCCAGTCACCAGTCACCAGTCACCATTGACCTGTGACCAGTGACCAGTGACCACTGACCACTGACCAGTGACAAGTGACCAGTGACTTGTGGCGAGTGACCAGCGACCTGTGACTTGTAACCAGTGACCAGTGACCAGTGGCCAGTGACCAGTGTCCAGTGAGCACTGACAAGTGGCCAGTGACTAGTGACCCGTGACATGTGACACGTGACCAGTGACCAGTGACCAGTGACCAGTGACCAGTAACCAGTGACCAGTGGCCAGTGACCTGTGACCAGTGACCAGTGACCAGTGACCAGTGAACAGTGACCATTGACCAGTGAGCAGTGACCAGTGACCACTCAGCAGTGACCAGCGACAGTGACCATTGAACAGCGACAGTGACCATTGACCAGTGACCAGTGACCAGTGACCAGTGACCATTGACAAGTGACCAGTGACCAGTGACCATTGACCAGTGACTTGTGACCAGTGACCCGCGACATGTGACTGTGACCAGTGACCACTTACCAGTGACCACTGACCAGTGACCAGTGACCAGTGACCAGTGACCAGTGACCACTGACCAGTGACAAGTGACCAGTGACTTGTGACCAGTGACCAGTGACCTGTGACTTGTAACCAGTGACCAGTGACCAGTGTCCAGTGACCAGTGACCAGTGACCAGTGACCAGTGACCAGTGACCACTGACCAGTGACCAGTGACCAGCGACCCGCGACATGTGACTGTGACCAGTTACCACTGACCAGTGACCAGTGACCTCAGACCAGTGACAAGTGACCAGTGACCAGGGCCCAGTGACCAGTGAACAGTGACCATTGACCAGTGAGCAGTGACCACTGACCACTGAGCAGTGACCAGCGACAGTGACCATTGAACAGCGACAGTGACCATTGACCAGTGACCAGTGACCAGTGACCAGTGACCATAGACCAGTGACCAGTGACCATTGACCAGTGACTTGTGACCAGTAACCCGCGACATGTGACTGTGACCAGTGACCACTGACCAGTGACCAGTGACCACAGACCAGTGACCAGTCACCAGTGACCAGTGACCAGTGACCATTGATCTGTGACCAGTGACCATTGACCAGTGACTTGTGACCAGTAACCCGCGACATGTGACTGTGACCAGTGACCACTGACCAGTGACCAGTGACCACAGACCAGTGACCAGTGACCAGTGACCAGTGACCAGTGACCAGTGACCAGTGACCAGTGACCAGCGACAGTGACCAGTGAGCAGCGACAGTGACCATTTACCAGCGACAGTGACCATTGACCAGTGACCAGTGACCAGTGACCTGTGACAAGTGACCAGTGACCAGTTACTTGTGACCAGTGACCAGTGACCAGTGACCAGTGACCAGTGACGAGTGACCAGTGACCAGTGACCAGTGACCAGTGACCACTGACCAGTGACAAGTGACCAGTGACTTGTGACCAGTGACCAGTGACCAGTGACATGTGACCCGTGACCAGTGACCAGTGACCAGTGACCAGTGACCAGTGACCAGTGACCAGTGACCCGTGACATGTGACCAGTGACCAGCGACCAGTGACCAGTGACCCGTGACATGTGACACGTGACCAGTGACCAGTGACCAGTGACCAGTGACCATTGACCAGTGACTTGTGACCAGTAACCCGCGACATGTGACTGTGACCAGTGACCACTGACCAGTGACCAGTGACCACAGACCAGTGACCACAGACCAGTGACCAGTGACCAGTGACCAGTGACCAGTGACCAGTGACCAGTGACCAGTGACCACTCAGCAGTGACCAGCGACAGTGACCATTGAACAGCGACAGTGACCATTGACCAGTGACCAGTGACCAGTGACCAGAGACCATTGATCTGTGACCAGTGACCAGTGACCAGTGACCAGTGACCAGTGACCAGTGACCACTGACCAGTGACCAGTGACCGGGGACCAGTGACTAGCGACCAGTGACCAGTGACCCGTGACATGTGACCCGTGACCAGTGACCAGTGACCAGGGCCCAGTGACCTGTCACCAGTCACCATTGACCTGTGACCAGTGACCAGTGACCACTGACCACTGACCAGTGACAAGTGACCAGAGACTTGTGTCGAGTGAACAGCGACCTGTGACTTGTGACCAGTGACCAGTGACCAGTGGCCAGTGACGAGTGTCCAGTGAGCACTGACCAGTGGCCAGTGACTAGTGACCCGTGACATGTGACACGTGACCAGTGACCAGTGACCAGTGACCAGTGACCAGTGACAGCTGACCAGTGACCAGTGACCGGGGACCAGTGACTAGCGACCAGTGACCAGTGACCCGTGACATGTGACCCGTGACCAGTGACCAGTGACCAGTGACCAGTGACCAGTGACCAGTGACCAGTGACCAGTGACCAGTGACCATTGATCTGTGACCTGTGACCAGTGACCAGTGACCAGTGACCAGTGACCAGTGACCAGTGACCAGTGACCACTGACCAGTGACCAGTGACCGGGGACCAGTGACCAGTGACCCGTGACATGTGCCCCGTGACCAGTGACCAGTGACCAGTGACCAGTGACCAGTGACCAGTGACCAGTGACCAGTGACCAGTGACCAGGGCCCAGTGACCAGTCACCAGTCACCATTGACCTGTGTCCAGTGACCAGTGACCACTGACCACTGACCAGTGACCAGTGACCAGTGACTTGTGACGAGTGACCAGCGACCTGTGACTTGTGACCAGTGACCAGTGACCAGTGGCCAGTGACCAGTGTCCAGTGAGCACTGACCAGTGGCCAGTGACTAGTGACCCGTGACATGTGACACGTGACCAGTGACCAGTGACCAGAGACCAGTGACCAGTAACCAGTGACCAGTGGCCAGTGACCTGTGACCAGTGACCAGTGACCAGTGACCAGTGACCAGTGACCATTGACCAGTGACTTGTGACCAGTAACCCGCGACATGTGACTGTGACCAGTGACCAGTGACCAGTGACCAGTGACCAGTTACCAGTGACCAGTGACCAGTGACCATTGATCTGTGACCAGTGACTAGCGAGCAGTGACCCGTGACATGTGACCCGTGACCAGTGACCAGTGACCAGGGCCCAGTCACCAGTCACCAGTCACCATTGACCTGTGACCAGTGACCAGTGACCACTGACCACTGACCAGTAACCAGTGACCAGTGGCCAGTGACCTGTGACCAGTGACCAGTGACCAGTGACCAGTGACCAGTGAACAGTGACCATTGACCAGTGAGCAGTGACCAGTGACAACTCAGCAGTGACCAGCGACAGTGACCATTGAACAGCGACAGTGACCATTGACAAGTGACCAGTGACCAGTGACCAGTGACCATTGACAAGTGACCAGTGACCAGGGCCCAGTGACCAGTGAACAGTGACCATTGACCAGTGAGCAGTGACCACTGACCACTGAGCAGTGAACAGCGACAGTGACCATTGAACAGCGACAGTGACCATTGACCAGTGACCAGTGACCAGTGACCAGTGACCATTGACCAGTGACCAGTGACCATTGACCAGTGACTTGTGACCAGTAACCCGCGACATGTGACTGTGACCAGTGACCACTGACCAGTGACCAGTGACCACAGACCAGTGACCAGTGACCAGTGACCAGTGACCAGTGACCATTGATCTGTGACCAGTGACCAGTGACCAGTGAACATTGACCAGTGACCAGTGACCAGTGACCAGTGACCATTGACCAGTGACTTGTGACCAGTAACCCGCGACATGTGACTGTGACCAGTGACCACTGACCAGTGACCAGTGACCACAGACCAGTGACCAGTGACCAGTGACCAGTGACCAGTGACCAGTGACCAGTGACCAGTGACCAGTGACCAGCGACAGTGACCAGTGACCAGCGACAGTGACCATTTACCAGCGACAGTGACCATTGACCAGTGACCAGTGACCAGTGACCTGTGACAAGTGACCAGTGACCAGTTACTTGTGACCAGTGACCAGTGACCAGTGACCAGTGACCAGTGACGAGTGACCAGTGACCAGTGACCAGTGACCAGTGACCACTGACCAGTGACAAGTGACCAGTGACTTGTGACCAGTGACCAGTGACCAGTGACATGTGACCCGTGACCAGTGACCAGTGACCAGTGACCAGTGACCAGTGACCAGTGACCAGTGACCCGTGACATGTGACCAGTGACCAGCGACCAGTGACCAGTGACCCGTGACATGTGACACGTGACCAGTGACCAGTGACCAGTGACCAGTGACCATTGACCAGTGACTTGTGACCAGTAACCCGCGACATGTGTCTGTGACCAGTGACCACTGACCAGTGACCAGTGACCACAGACCAGTGACCACAGACCAGTGACCAGTGACCAGTGACCAGTGACCAGTGACCAGTGACCAGTGACCACTCAGCAGTGACCAGCGACAGTGACCATTGAACAGCGACAGTGACCATTGACCAGTGACCAGTGACCAGTGACCAGAGACCATTGATCTGTGACCAGTGACCAGTGACCAGTGACCAGTGACCAGTGACCATTGACCAGTGACCAGTGACCAGTGACCAGTGACCATTGACCAGTGACTTGTGACCAGTAACCCGCGACATGTGACTGTGACCAGTGACCACTGACCAGTGACCAGTGACCACAGACCAGTGACCAGTGACCAGTGACCAGTGACCAGTGACCAGTGACCAGTGACCACTGAACAGTGACAAGTGACCAGTGACTTGTGACCAGTGACCAGTGACCAGTGACATGTGACCCGTGACCAGTGACCAGTGACCAGTGACCAGTGACCAGTGACCAGTGACCAGTGACCCGTGACATGTGACCAGTGACCAGCGACCAGTGACCAGTGACCCGTGACATGTGACACGTGACCAGTGACCAGTGACCAGTGACCAGTGACCATTGACCAGTGACTTGTGACCAGTAACCCGCGACATGTGACTGTGACCAGTGACCACTGACCAGTGACCAGTGACCACAGACCAGTGACCACAGACCATTGACCAGTGACCAGTGACCAGTGACCAGTGACCAGTGACCAGTGACCAGTGACCAGTGACCAGTGACCAGTGACCAGTGACCAGTGACCAGTGACCAGTGACCATTGATCTGTGACCTGTGACCAGTGACCAGTGACCAGTGACCAGTGACCAGTGACCAGTGACCAGTGACCAGTGACCACTGACCAGTGACCAGTGACCGGGGACCAGTGACCAGTGACCCGTGACATGTGCCTCGTGACCAGTGACCAGTGACCAGTGACCAGTGACCAGTGACCAGTGACCAGTGACCAGTGACCAGTGACCAGTGACCAGGGCCCAGTGACCAGTCACCAGTCACCATTGACCTGTGTCCAGTGACCAGTGACCACTGACCACTGACCAGTGACCAGTGACCAGTGACTTGTGACGAGTGACCAGCGACCTGTGACTTGTGACCAGTGACCAGTGACCAGTGGCCAGTGACCAGTGTCTAGTGAGCAGTGACCAGTGGCCAGTGACTAGTGACCCGTGACATGTGACACGTGACCAGTGACCAGTGACCAGTGACCAGTGACCAGCGACAGTGACCATTGAACAGCGACAGTGACCATTGACCAGTGACCAGTGACCAGTGACCAAGTGACCAGTGACCATTGACCACTGACCAGTGACCAGTGACCATTGACCAGTGACTTGTGACCAGTGACCCTCGACATGTGACTGTGACCAGTTACCACTGACCAGTGACCAGTGACCACAGACCAGTGACAAGTGACCAGTGACCAGGGCCCAGTGACCAGTGAACAGTGACCATTGACCAGTGAGCAGTGACCATTGACCAGTGAGCAGTGACCACTGACCACTGAGCAGTGACCAGCGACAGTGACCATTGAACAGCGACAGTGACCATTGACCAGTGACCAGTGACCAGTGACCAGTGACCATTGACCAGTGACCAGTGACCATTGACCAGTGACTTGTGACCAGTAACCCGCGACATGTGACTGTGACCAGTGACCACTGACCAGTGACCAGTGACCACAGACCAGTGACCAGTGACCAGTGACCAGTGACCAGTGACCAGTGACCAGTGACCAGTGACCATTGATCTGTGACCAGTGACCAGTGACCAGTGACCATTGACCAGTGACCAGTGACCAGTGACCAGTGACCATTGACCAGTGACTTGTGACCAGTAACCCGCGACATGTGACTGTGACCAGTGACCACTGACCAGTGACCAGTGACCACAGACCAGTGACCAGTGACCAGTGACCACTGACCACTGACCAGTGACCAGAGACCAGTGACTTGTGACGAGTGACCAGCGACCGGTGACTTGTGACCAGTGACCAGTGACCAGTGGCCAGTGACCAGTGTCTAGTGACCATTGACCAGTGACTTGTGACCAGTGACCCGCGACATGTGACTGTGACCAGTGACCACTTACCAGTGACCACAGACCAGTGACCAGTGACCAGTGACCAGTGACCAGTGACCAGTGACCAGTGACCATTGATCTGTGACCAGTGACTAGCGACCAGTGACCCGTGACATGTGACCCGTGACCAGTGACCAGTGACCAGGGCCCAGTCACCAGTCACCAGTCACCATTGACCTGTGACCAGTGACCAGTGACCACTGACCACTGACCAGTGACAAGTGACCAGTGACTTGTGGCGAGTGACCAGCGACCTGTGACTTGTAACCAGTGACCAGTGACCAGTGGCAAGTGACCAGTGTCCAGTGAGCACTGACAAGTGGCCAGTGACTAGTGACCCGTGACATGTGACACGTGACCAGTGACCAGTGACCAGTGACCAGTGACCAGTAACCAGTGACCAGTGGCCAGTGACCTGTGACCAGTGACCAGTGACCAGTGACCAGTGAACAGTGACCATTGACCAGTGAGCAGTGACCAGTGACCACTCAGCAGTGACCAGCGACAGTGACCATTGAACAGCGACAGTGACCATTGACCAGTGACCAGTGACCAGTGACCAGTGACCATTGACAAGTGACCAGTGACCAGTGACCATTGACCAGTGACTTGTGACCAGTGACCCGCGACATGTGACTGTGACCAGTGACCACTTACCAGTGACCAGTGACCACAGACCAGTGACAAGTGACCAGTGACCAGGGCCCAGTGACCAGTGAACAGTGACCATTGACCAGTGAGCAGTGACCATTGACCAGTGAGCAGTGACCACTGACCACTGAGCAGTGACCCGCGACAGTGACCATTGAACAGCGACAGTGACCATTGACCAGTGACCAGTGACCAGTGACCAGTGACCATTGACCAGTGACCAGTGACCATTGACCAGTGACTTGTGACCAGTAACCCGCGACATGTGACTGTGACCAGTGACCACTGACCAGTGACCAGTGACCACAGACCAGTGACCAGTGACCAGTGACCAGTGACCAGTGACCAGTGACCAGTGACCATTGATCTGTGACCAGTGACCAGTGACCAGTGACCATTGACCAGTGACCAGTGACCAGTGACCAGTGACCATTGACCAGTGACTTGTGACCAGTAACCCGCGACATGTGACTGTGACCAGTGACCACTGACCAGTGACCAGTGACCACAGACCAGTGACCAGTGACCAGTGACCACTGACCACTGACCAGTGACCAGAGACCAGTGACATGTGACGAGTGACCAGCGACCGGTGACTTGTGACCAGTGACCAGTGACCAGTGGCCAGTGACCAGTGTCTAGTGACCATTGACCAGTGACTTGTGACCAGTGACCCGCGACATGTGACTGTGACCAGTGACCACTTACCAGTGACCACAGACCAGTGACCAGTGACCAGTGACCAGTGACCAGTTACCAGTGACCATTGATCTGTGACCAGTGACTAGCGACCAGTGACCCGTGACATGTGACCCGTGACCAGTGACCAGTGACCAGGGCCCAGTCACCAGTCACCAGTCACCATTGACCTGTGACCAGTGACCAGTGACCACTGACCACTGACCAGTGACAAGTGACCAGTGACTTGTGGCGAGTGACCAGCGACCTGTGACTTGTAACCAGTGACCAGTGACCAGTGGCCAGTGACCAGTGTCCAGTGAGCACTGACAAGTGGCCAGTGACTAGTGACCCGTGACATGTGACACGTGACCAGTGACCAGTGACCAGTGACCAGTGACCAGTAACCAGTGACCAGTGGCCAGTGACCTGTGACCAGTGACCAGTGACCAGTGACCAGTGAACAGTGACCATTGACCAGTGAGCAGTGACCAGTGACCACTCAGCAGTGACCAGCGACAGTGACCATTGAACAGCGACAGTGACCATTGACCAGTGACCAGTGACCAGTGACCAGTGACCATTGACAAGTGACCAGTGACCAGTGACCATTGACCAGTGACTTGTGACCAGTGACCCGCGACATGTGACTGTGACCAGTGACCACTTACCAGTGACCACTGACCAGTGACCAGTGACCAGTGACCAGTGACCAGTGACCACTGACCAGTGACAAGTGACCAGTGACTTGTGACCAGTGACCAGTGACCTGTGACTTGTAACCAGTGACCAGTGACCAGTGTCCAGTGACCAGTGACCAGTGACCAGTGACCAGTGACCACTGACCACTGACCAGTGACCAGTGACCAGCGACCCGCGACATGTGACTGTGACCAGTTACCACTGACCAGTGACCAGTGACCTCAGACCAGTGACAAGTGACCAGTGACCAGGGCCCAGTGACCAGTGAACAGTGACCATTGACCAGTGAGCAGTGACCACTGACCACTGAGCAGTGACCAGCGACAGTGACCATTGAACAGCGACAGTGACCATTGACCAGTGACCAGTGACCAGTGACCAGTGACCATAGACCAGTGACCAGTGACCATTGACCAGTGACTTGTGACCAGTAACCCGCGACATGTGACTGTGACCAGTGACCACTGACCAGTGACCAGTGACCACAGACCAGTGACCAGTCACCAGTGACCAGTGACCAGTGACCATTGATCTGTGACCAGTGACCATTGACCAGTGACTTGTGACCAGTAACCCGCGACATGTGACTGTGACCAGTGACCACTGACCAGTGACCAGTGACCACAGACCAGTGACCAGTGACCAGTGACCAGTGACCAGTGACCAGTGACCAGTGACCAGTGACCAGTGACCAGCGACAGTGACCAGTGAGCAGCGACAGTGACCATTTACCAGCGACAGTGACCATTGACCAGTGACCAGTGACCAGTGACCTGTGACAAGTGACCAGTGACCAGTTACTTGTGACCAGTGACCAGTGACCAGTGACCAGTGACCAGTGACGAGTGACCAGTGACCAGTGACCAGTGACCAGTGACCACTGACCAGTGACAAGTGACCAGTGACTTGTGACCAGTGACCAGTGACCAGTGACATGTGACCCGTGACCAGTGACCAGTGACCAGTGACCAGTGACCAGTGACCAGTGACCAGTGACCCGTGACATGTGACCAGTGACCAGCGACCAGTGACCAGTGACCCGTGACATGTGACACGTGACCAGTGACCAGTGACCAGTGACCAGTGACCATTGACCAGTGACTTGTGACCAGTAACCCGCGACATGTGACTGTGACCAGTGACCACTGACCAGTGACCAGTGACCACAGACCAGTGACCACAGACCAGTGACCAGTGACCAGTGACCAGTGACCAGTGACCAGTGACCAGTGACCAGTGACCACTCAGCAGTGACCAGCGACAGTGACCATTGAACAGCGACAGTGACCATTGACCAGTGACCAGTGACCAGTGACCAGAGACCATTGATCTGTGACCAGTGACCAGTGACCAGTGACCAGTGACCAGTGACCAGTGACCACTGACCAGTGACCAGTGACCGGGGACCAGTGACTAGCGACCAGTGACCAGTGACCCGTGACATGTGACCCGTGACCAGTGACCAGTGACCAGGGCCCAGTGACCTGTCACCAGTCACCATTGACCTGTGACCAGTGACCAGTGACCACTGACCACTGACCAGTGACAAGTGACCAGAGACTTGTGTCGAGTGAACAGCGACCTGTGACTTGTGACCAGTGACCAGTGACCAGTGGCCAGTGACGAGTGTCCAGTGAGCACTGACCAGTGGCCAGTGACTAGTGACCCGTGACATGTGACACGTGACCAGTGACCAGTGACCAGTGACCAGTGACCAGTGACCACTGACCAGTGACCAGTGACCGGGGACCAGTGACTAGCGACCAGTGACCAGTGACCCGTGACATGTGACCCGTGACCAGTGACCAGTGACCAGTGACCAGTGACCAGTGACCAGTGACCAGTGACCAGTGACCAGTGACCATTGATCTGTGACCTGTGACCAGTGACCAGTGACCAGTGACCAGTGACCAGTGACCAGTGACCAGTGACCACTGACCAGTGACCAGTGACCGGGGACCAGTGACCAGTGACCCGTGACATGTGCCCCGTGACCAGTGACCAGTGACCAGTGACCAGTGACCAGTGACCAGTGACCAGTGACCAGTGACCAGTGACCAGGGCCCAGTGACCAGTCACCAGTCACCATTGACCTGTGTCCAGTGACCAGTGACCACTGACCACTGACCAGTGACCAGTGACCAGTGACTTGTGACGAGTGACCAGCGACCTGTGACTTGTGACCAGTGACCAGTGACCAGTGGCCAGTGACCAGTGTCCAGTGAGCACTGACCAGTGGCCAGTGACTAGTGACCCGTGACATGTGACACGTGACCAGTGACCAGTGACCAGAGACCAGTGACCAGTAACCAGTGACCAGTGGCCAGTGACCTGTGACCAGTGACCAGTGACCAGTGACCAGTGACCAGTGACCATTGACCAGTGACTTGTGACCAGTAACCCGCGACATGTGACTGTGACCAGTGACCAGTGACCAGTGACCAGTGACCAGTTACCAGTGACCAGTGACCAGTGACCATTGATCTGTGACCAGTGACTAGCGAGCAGTGACCCGTGACATGTGACCCGTGACCAGTGACCAGTGACCAGGGCCCAGTCACCAGTCACCAGTCACCATTGACCTGTGACCAGTGACCAGTGACCACTGACCACTGACCAGTAACCAGTGACCAGTGGCCAGTGACCTGTGACCAGTGACCAGTGACCAGTGACCAGTGACCAGTGAACAGTGACCATTGACCAGTGAGCAGTGACCAGTGACAACTCAGCAGTGACCAGCGACAGTGACCATTGAACAGCGACAGTGAAAATTGACAAGTGACCAGTGACCAGTGACCAGTGACCATTGACAAGTGACCAGTGACCAGTGACCATTGACCAGTGACTTGTGACCAGTGACCCGCGACATGTGACTGTGACCAGTGACCACTTACCAGTGACCACAGACCAGTGACCAGTGACCAGTGACCAGTGACCAGTGACCATTGATCTGTGACCAGTGACTAGCGACCAGTGACCCGTGACATGTGACCCGTGACCAGTGACCAGTGACCAGGGCCCAGTCACCAGTCACCAGTCACCATTGACCTGTGACCAGTGACCAGTGACCACTGACCACTGACCAGTGACAAGTGACCAGTGACTTGTGGCGAGTGACCAGCGACCTGTGACTTGTAACCAGTGACCAGTGACCAGTGGCCAGTGACCAGTGTCCAGTGAGCACTGACAAGTGGCCAGTGACTAGTGACCCGTGACATGTGACACGTGACCAGTGACCAGTGACCAGTGACCAGTGACCAGTAACCAGTGACCAGTGGCCAGTGACCTGTGACCAGTGACCAGTGACCAGTGACCAGTGAACAGTGACCATTGACCAGTGAGCAGTGACCAGTGACCACTCAGCAGTGACCAGCGACAGTGACCATTGAACAGCGACAGTGACCATTGACCAGTGACCAGTGACCAGTGACCAGTGAAATTTGACAAGTGACCAGTGACCAGTGACCATTGACCAGTGACTTGTGACCAGTGACCCGCGACATATGACTGTGACCAGTGACCACTTACCAGTGACCACAGACCAGTGACCAGTGACCAGTGACCAGTGACCAGTGACCACTGACCAGTGACAAGTGACCAGTGACTTGTGACCAGTGACCAGTGACCTGTGACTGGTAACCAGTGACCAGTGACCAGTGTCCAGTGACCAGTGACTAGTGACCAGTGACCAGTGACCAGTGACCAGTGACCAGTGACCAGTGACCAGTGACCAGTGACCAGTGACCAGTGACCAGTCACCATTGACCTGTGTCCAGTGACCAGTGACCACTGACCACTGACCAGTGACCAGTGACCAGTGACTTGTGACGAGTGACCAGCGACCTGTGACTTGTGACCAGTGACCAGTGACCAGTGGCCAGTGACCAGTGTCTAGTGACCATTGACCAGTG
Organism: Andrena bucephala; assembly: GCA_947577245.1. NCBI lineage: Eukaryota > Metazoa > Arthropoda > Insecta > Hymenoptera > Andrenidae > Andrena > Andrena bucephala. The sequence goes on along the minus strand of OX387716.1, from coordinate 52,421,273 downwards.
ACTTGTGACCAGTGACCCGCGACATGTGACTGTGACCAGTGACCACTTACCAGTGACCACAGACCAGTGACCAGTGACCAGTGACCAGTGACCAGTGACCAGTGACCATTGATCTGTGACCAGTGACTAGCGACCAGTGACCCGTGACATGTGACCCGTGACCAGTGACCAGTGACCAGGGCCCAGTCACCAGTCACCAGCCACCATTGACCTGTGACCAGTGACCAGTGACCACTGACCACTGACCAGTGACAAGTGACCAGTGACTTGTGGCGAGTGACCAGCGACCTGTGACTTGTAACCAGTGACCAGTGACCAGTGGCCAGTGACCAGTGTCCAGTGAGCACTGACAAGTGGCCAGTGACTAGTGACCCGTGACATGTGACACGTGACCAGTGACCAGTGACCAGTGACCAGTGACCAGTAACCAGTGACCAGTGGCCAGTGACCTGTGACCAGTGACCAGTGACCAGTGACCAGTGAAGAGTGACCATTGACCAGTGAGCAGTGACCAGTGACCACTCAGCAGTGACCAGCGACAGTGACCATTGAACAGCGACAGTGACCATTGACCAGTGACCAGTGACCAGTGACCAGTGACCATTGACAAGTGACCAGTGACCAGTGACCATTGACCAGTGACTTGTGACCAGTGACCCGCGACATGTGACTGTGACCAGTGACCACTTACCAGTGACCACAGACCAGTGACCAGTGACCAGTGACCAGTGACCACTGACCACTGACCAGTGACAAGTGACCAGTGACTTGTGACCAGTGACCAGTGACCTGTGACTTGTAACCAGTGACCAGTGACCAGTGTCCAGTGACCAGTGACCAGTGACCAGTGACCAGTGACCAGTGACCAGTGACCAGTGACCACTGACCAGTGACCAGTGACCAGCGACCCGCGACATGTGACTGTGACCAGTTACCACTGACCAGTGACCTGTGACCTCAGACCAGTGACAAGTGACCAGTGACCAGGGCCCAGTGACCAGTGAACAGTGACCATTGACCAGTGAGCAGTGACCACTGACCACTGAGCAGTGACCAGCGACAGTGACCATTGAACAGCGACAGTGACCATTGACCAGTGACCAGTGACCAGTGACCAGTGACCATTGACCAGTGACCAGTGACCATTGACCAGTGACTTGTGACCAGTAACCCGCGACATGTGACTGTGACCAGTGACCACTGACCAGTGACCAGTGACCACAGACCAGTGACCAGTGACCAGTGACCAGTGACCAGTGACCATTGATCTGTGACCAGTGACCAGTGACCAGTGACCATTGACCAGTGACCAGTGACCAGTGACCAGTGACCATTGACCAGTGACTTGTGACCAGTAACCCGCGACATGTGACTGTGACCAGTGACCACTGACCAGTGACCAGTGACCACAGACCAGTGACCAGTGACCAGTGACCAGTGACCAGTGACCAGTGACCAGTGACCAGTGACCAGTGACCAGTGACCAGCGACAGTGACCAGTGACCAGCGACAGTGACCATTTACCAGCGACAGTGACCATTGACCAGTGACCAGTGACCAGTGACCTGTGACAAGTGACCAGTGACCAGTTACTTGTGACCAGTGACCAGTGACCAGTGACCAGTGACCAGTGACGAGTGACCAGTGACCAGTGACCAGTGACCAGTGACCACTGACCAGTGACAAGTGACCAGTGACTTGTGACCAGTGACCAGTGACCAGTGACATGTGACCCGTGACCAGTGACCAGTGACCAGTGACCAGTGACCAGTGACCAGTGACCAGTGACCCGTGACATGTGACCAGTGACCAGCGACCAGTGACCAGTGACCAGTGACCATTGACCAGTGACTTGTGACCAGTAACCCGCGACATGTGACTGTGACCAGTGACCACTGACCAGTGACCAGTGACCACAGACCAGTGACCACAGACCAGTGACCAGTGACCAGTGACCAGTGACCAGTGACCAGTGACCAGTGACCACTCAGCAGTGACCAGCGACAGTGACCATTGAACAGCGACAGTGACCATTGACCAGTGACCAGTGACCAGTGACCAGAGACCATTGATCTGTGACCAGTGACCAGTGACCAGTGACCAGTGACCATTGACCAGTGACCACTGACCAGTGACAAGTGACCAGTGACTTGTGACCAGTGACCAGTGACCAGTGACATGTGACCCGTGACCAGTGACCAGTGACCAGTGACCAGTGACCAGTGACCAGTGACCTGTGACCCGTGACATGTGACCAGTGACCAGCGACCAGTGACCAGTGACCCGTGACATGTGACACGTGACCAGTGACCAGTGACCAGTGACCAGTGACCATTGACCAGTGACTTGTGACCAGTAACCCGCGACATGTGACTGTGACCAGTGACCACTGACCAGTAACCAGTGACCACAGACCAGTGACCACAGACCATTGACCAGTGACCAGTGACCAGTGACCAGTGACCAGTGACCAGTGACCACTCAGCAGTGACCAGCGACAGTGACCATTGAACAGCGACAGTGACCATTGACCAGTGACCAGTGACCAGTGACCAGAGACCATTGATCTGTGACCAGTGACCAGTGACCAGTGACCAGTGACCAGTGACCAGTGACCACTGACCAGTGACCAGTGACCGGGGACCAGTGACTAGCGACCAGTGACCAGTGACCCGTGACATGTGACCCGTGACCAGTGACCAGTGACCAGGGCCCAGTGACCAGTCACCAGTCACCATTGAACTGTGACCAGTGACCAGTGACCACTGACCACTGACCAGTGACAAGTGACCAGTGACTTGTGTCGAGTGACCAGCGACCTGTGACTTGTGACCAGTGACCAGTGACCAGTGGCCAGTGACGAGTGTCCAGTGAGCACTGACCAGTGGCCAGTGACTAGTGACCCGTGACATGTGACACGTGACCAGTGACCAGTGACCAGTGACCAGTGACCAGTGACCACTGACCAGTGACCAGTGACCGGGGACCAGTGACTAGCGACCAGTGACCAGTGACCCGTGACATGTGACCCGTGACCAGTGACCAGTGACCAGTGACCAGTGACCAGTGACCAGTGACCAGTGACCAGTGACCATTGATCTGTGACCTGTGACCAGTGACCAGTGACCAGTGACCTGTGACAAGTGACCAGTGACCAGTTACTTGTGACCAGTGACCAGTGACCAGTGACCAGTGACCAGTGACGAGTGACCAGTGACCAGTGACCAGTGACCAGTGACCACTGACCAGTGACAAGTGACCAGTGACTTGTGACCAGTGACCAGTGACCAGTGACATGTGACCCGTGACCAGTGACCAGTGACCAGTGACCAGTGACCAGTGACCAGTGACCAGTGACCCGTGACATGTGACCAGTGACCAGCGACCAGTGACCAGTGACCAGTGACCATTGACCAGTGACTTGTGACCAGTAACCCGCGACATGTGACTGTGACCAGTGACCACTGACCAGTGACCAGTGACCACAGACCAGTGACCACAGACCAGTGACCAGTGACCAGTGACCAGTGACCAGTGACCAGTGACCAGTGACCACTCAGCAGTGACCAGCGACAGTGACCATTGAACAGCGACAGTGACCATTGACCAGTGACCAGTGACCAGTGACCAGAGACCATTGATCTGTGACCAGTGACCAGTGACCAGTGACCAGTGACCATTGACCAGTGACCACTGACCAGTGACAAGTGACCAGTGACTTGTGACCAGTGACCAGTGACCAGTGACATGTGACCCGTGACCAGTGACCAGTGACCAGTGACCAGTGACCAGTGACCAGTGACCTGTGACCCGTGACATGTGACCAGTGACCAGCGACCAGTGACCAGTGACCCGTGACATGTGACACGTGACCAGTGACCAGTGACCAGTGACCAGTGACCATTGACCAGTGACTTGTGACCAGTAACCCGCGACATGTGACTGTGACCAGTGACCACTGACCAGTGACCAGTGACCACAGACCAGTGACCACAGACCATTGACCAGTGACCAGTGACCAGTGACCAGTGACCAGTGACCAGTGACCACTCAGCAGTGACCAGCGACAGTGACCATTGAACAGCGACAGTGACCATTGACCAGTGACCAGTGACCAGTGACCAGAGACCATTGATCTGTGACCAGTGACCAGTGACCAGTGACCAGTGACCAGTGACCAGTGACCACTGACCAGTGACCAGTGACCGGGGACCAGTGACTAGCGACCAGTGACCAGTGACCCGTGACATGTGACCCGTGACCAGTGACCAGTGACCAGGGCCCAGTGACCAGTCACCAGTCACCATTGAACTGTGACCAGTGACCAGTGACCACTGACCACTGACCAGTGACAAGTGACCAGTGACTTGTGTCGAGTGACCAGCGACCTGTGACTTGTGACCAGTGACCAGTGACCAGTGGCCAGTGACGAGTGTCCAGTGAGCACTGACCAGTGGCCAGTGACTAGTGACCCGTGACATGTGACACGTGACCAGTGACCAGTGACCAGTGACCAGTGACCAGTGACCACTGACCAGTGACCAGTGACCGGGGACCAGTGACTAGCGACCAGTGACCAGTGACCCGTGACATGTGACCCGTGACCAGTGACCAGTGACCAGTGACCAGTGACCAGTGACCAGTGACCAGTGACCAGTGACCATTGATCTGTGACCTGTGACCAGTGACCAGTGACCAGTGACCAGTGACCAGTGACCAGTGACCAGTGACCACTGACCAGTGACCAGTGACCAGTGACCAGTGACCAGTGACCAGTGACCAGGGCCCAGTGACCAGTCACCAGTCACCATTGACCTGTGTCCAGTGACCAGTGACCACTGACCACTGACCAGTGACCAGTGACCAGTGACTTGTGACGAGTGACCAGCGACCTGTGACTTGTGACCAGTGACCAGTGACCAGTGACCAGTGGCCAGTGACCAGTGTCTAGTGACCATTGACCAGTGACTTGTGACCAGTGATCCGCGACATGTGACTGTGACCAGTGACCACTTACCAGTGACCACAGACCAGTGACCAGTGACCAGTGACCAGTGACCAGTGACCAGTGACCATTGATCTGTGACCAGTGACTAGCGACCAGTGACCCGTGACATGTGACCCGTGACCAGTGACCAGTGACCAGGGCCCAGTCACCAGTCACCAGTCACCATTGACCTGTGACCAGTGACCACTGACCACTGACCACTGACCAGTGACAAGTGACCAGTGACTTGTGGCGAGTGACCAGCGACCTGTGACTTGTAACCAGTGACCAGTGACCAGTGGCCAGTGACCAGTGTCCAGTGAGCACTGACAAGTGGCCAGTGACTAGTGACCCGTGACATGTGACACGTGACCAGTGACCAGTGACCAGTGACCAGTGACCAGTAACCAGTGACCAGTGGCCAGTGACCTGTGACCAGTGACCAGTGACCAGTGACCAGTGAACAGTGACCATTGACCAGTGAGCAGTGACCAGTGACCACTCAGCAGTGACCAGCGACAGTGACCATTGAACAGCGACAGTGACCATTGACCAGTGACCAGTGACCAGTGACCAGTGACCATTGACAAGTGACCAGTGACCAGTGACCATTGACCAGTGACTTGTGACCAGTGACCCGCGACATGTGACTGTGACCAGTGACCACTTACCAGTGACCACAGACCAGTGACCAGTGACCAGTGACCAGTGACCAGTGACCACTGACCAGTGACAAGTGACCAGTGACTTGTGACCAGTGACCAGTGACCTGTGACTTGTAACCAGTGACCAGTGACCAGTGTCCAGTGACCAGTGACCAGTGACCAGTGACCAGTGACCAGTGACCAGTGACCAGTGACCACTGACCAGTGACCAGTGACCAGCGACCCGCGACATGTGACTGTGACCAGTTACCACTGACCAGTGACCTGTGACCTCAGACCAGTGACAAGTGACCAGTGACCAGGGCCCAGTGACCAGTGAACAGTGACCATTGACCAGTGAGCAGTGACCACTGACCACTGAGCAGTGACCAGCGACAGTGACCATTGAACAGCGACAGTGACCATTGACCAGTGACCAGTGACCAGTGACCAGTGACCAGTGACCACTGACCACTGACCAGTGACGAGTGACCAGTGACTTGTGACGAGTGACCAGCGACCTGTGACTTGTGACCAGTGACCAGTGACCAGTGGCCAGTGACCAGTGTCTAGTGAGCAGTGACCAGTGGCCAGTGACTAGTGACCCGTGACATGTGACACGTGACCAGTGACCAGTGACCAGTGACCAGTGACCAGCGACAGTGACCATTGAACAGCGACAGTGACCATTGACCAGTGACCAGTGACCAGTGACCAAGTGACCAGTGACCATTGACCAGTGACCAGTGACCAGTGACCAGTGACCAGTGACCAGTGGCCAGTGACCAGTGTCTAGTGAGCAGTGACCAGTGGCCAGTGACTAGTGACCCGTGACATGTGACACGTGACCAGTGACCAGTGGCCAGTGACCAGTGTCTAGTGAGCAGTGACCAGTGGCCATTGACCAGTGACCAGTGACTTGTGACCAGTAACCCGCGACATGTGACTGTGACCAGTGACCACTGACCAGTGACCAGTGACCACAGACCAGTGACCAGTGACCAGTGACCAGTGACCAGTGACCAGTGACCAGTGACCAGTGACCATTGATCTGTGACCAGTGACCAGTGACCAGTGACCATTGACCAGTGACCAGTGACCAGTGACCAGTGACCATTGACCAGTGACTTGTGACCAGTAACCCGCGACATGTGACTGTGACCAGTGACCACTGACCAGTGACCAGTGACCACAGACCAGTGACCAGTGACCAGTGACCACTGACCACTGACCAGTGACCAGAGACCAGTGACTTGTGACGAGTGACCAGCGACCGGTGACTTGTGACCAGTGACCAGTGACCAGTGGCCAGTGACCAGTGTCTAGTGACCATTGACCAGTGACTTGTGACCAGTGACCCGCGACATGTGACTGTGACCAGTGACCACTTACCAGTGACCACAGACCAGTGACCAGTGACCAGTGACCAGTGACCAGTGACCAGTGACCATTGATCTGTGACCAGTGACTAGCGACCAGTGACCCGTGACATGTGACCCGTGACCAGTGACCAGTGACCAGGGCCCAGTCACCAGTCACCAGTCACCATTGACCTGTGACCAGTGACCAGTGACCCCTGACCACTGACCAGTGACAAGTCACCAGTGACTTGTGGCGAGTGACCAGCGACCTGTGACTTGTAACCAGTGACCAGTGACCAGTGGCCAGTGACCAGTGTCCAGTGAGCACTGACAAGTGGCCAGTGACTAGTGACCCGTGACATGTGACACGTGACCAGTGACCAGTGACCAGTGACCAGTGACCAGTGACCAGTAACCAGTGACCAGTGGCCAGTGACCTGTGACCAGTGACCAGTGACCAGTGACCAGTGAACAGTGACCATTGACCAGTGAGCAGTGACCAGTGACCACTCAGCAGTGACCAGCGACAGTGACCATTGAACAGCGACAGTGACCATTGACCAGTGACCAGTGACCAGTGACCAGTGACCATTGACAAGTGACCAGTGACCAGTGACCATTGACCAGTGACTTGTGACCAGTGACCCGCGACATGTGACTGTGACCAGTGACCACTTACCAGTGACCACAGACCAGTGACCAGTGACCAGTGACCAGTGACCAGTGACCACTGACCAGTGACAAGTGACCAGTGACTTGTGACCAGTGACCAGTGACCTGTGACTTGTAACCAGTGACCAGTGACCAGTGTCCAGTGACCAGTGACCAGTGACCAGTGACCAGTGACCAGTGACCACTGACCAGTGACCAGTGACCAGCGACCCGCGACATGTGACTGTGACCAGTTACCACTGACCAGTGACCAGTGACCTCAGACCAGTGACAAGTGACCAGTGACCAGGGCCCAGTGACCAGTGAACAGTGACCATTGACCAGTGAGCAGTGACCACTGACCACTGAGCAGTGACCAGCGACAGTGACCATTGAACAGCGACAGTGACCATTGACCAGTGACCAGTGACCAGTGACCAGTGACCATAGACCAGTGACCAGTGACCATTGACCAGTGACTTGTGACCAGTAACCCGCGACATGTGACTGTGACCAGTGACCACTGACCAGTGACCAGTGACCACAGACCAGTGACCAGTCACCAGTGACCAGTGACCAGTGACCATTGATCTGTGACCAGTGACCATTGACCAGTGACTTGTGACCAGTAACCCGCGACATGTGACTGTGACCAGTGACCACTGACCAGTGACCAGTGACCACAGACCAGTGACCAGTGACCAATGACCAGTGACCAGTGACCAGTGACCAGTGACCAGTGACCAGTGACCAGCGACAGTGACCAGTGAGCAGCGACAGTGACCATTTACCAGCGACAGTGACCATTGACCAGTGACCAGTGACCAGTGACCTGTGACAAGTGACCAGTGACCAGTTACTTGTGACCAGTGACCAGTGACCAGTGACCAGTGACCAGTGACCAGTGACGAGTGACCAGTGACCAGTGACCAGTGACCAGTGACCACTGACCAGTGACAAGTGACCAGTGACTTGTGACCAGTGACCAGTGACCAGTGACATGTGACCCGTGACCAGTGACCAGTGACCAGTGACCAGTGACCAGTGACCAGTGACCAGTGACCCGTGACATGTGACCAGTGACCAGCGACCAGTGACCAGTGACCCGTGACATGTGACACGTGACCAGTGACCAGTGACCAGTGACCAGTGACCATTGACCAGTGACTTGTGACCAGTAACCCGCGACATGTGACTGTGACCAGTGACCACTGACCAGTGATCAGTGACCACAGACCAGTGACCACAGACCAGTGACCAGTGACCAGTGACCAGTGACCAGTGACCAGTGACCAGTGACCAGTGACCACTCAGCAGTGACCAGCGACAGTGACCATTGAACAGCGACAGTGACCATTGACCAGTGACCAGTGACCAGTGACCAGAGACCATTGATCTGTGACCAGTGACCAGTGACCAGTGACCAGTGACCAGTGACCATTGACCAGTGACCAGTGACCAGTGACCAGTGACCATTGACCAGTGACTTGTGACCAGTAACCCGCGACATGTGACTGTGACCAGTGACCACTGACCAGTGACCAGTGACCACAGACCAGTGACCAGTGACCAGTGACCAGTGACCAGTGACCAGCGACAGTGACCAGTGACCAGCGACAGTGACCATTTACCAGCGACAGTGACCATTGACCAGTGACCAGTGACCAGTGACCTGTGACAAGTGATCAGTGACCAGTTACTTGTGACCAGTGACCAGTGACCAGTGACCAGTGACCAGTGACGAGTGACCAGTGACCAGTGACCAGTGACCAGTGACCACTGACCAGTGACAAGTGACCAGTGACTTGTGACCAGTGACCAGTGACCAGTGACATGTGACCCGTGACCAGTGACCAGTGACCAGTGACCAGTGACCAGTGACCAGTGACCAGTGACCCGTGACATGTGACCAGTGACCAGCGACCAGTGACCAGTGACCCGTGACATGTGACACGTGACCAGTGACCAGTGACCAGTGACCAGTGACCATTGACCAGTGACTTGTGACCAGTAACCCGCGACATGTGACTGTGACCAGTGACCACTGACCAGTGACCAGTGACCACAGACCAGTGACCACAGACCATTGACCAGTGACCAGTGACCAGTGACCAGTGACCAGTGACCACTCAGCAGTGACCAGCGACAGTGACCATTGAACAGCGACAGTGACCATTGACCAGTGACCAGTGACCAGTGACCAGAGACCATTGATCTGTGACCAGTGACCAGTGACCAGTGACCAGTGACCAGTGTCCAGTGACCACTGACCAGTGACCAGTGACCGGGGACCAGTGACTAGCGACCAGTGACCAGTGACCCGTGACATGTGACCCGTGACCAGTGACCAGTGACCAGGGCCCAGTGACCAGTCACCAGTCACCATTGACCTGTGACCATTGACCAGTGACCACTGACCACTGACCAGTGACAAGTGACCAGTGACTTGTGTCGAGTGACCAGCGACCTGTGACTTGTGACCAGTGACCAGTGACCAGTGGCCAGTGACGAGTGTCCAGTGAGCACTGACCAGTGGCCAGTGACTAGTGACCCGTGACATGTGACACGTGACCAGTGACCAGTGACCATTGACCAGTGACCAGTGACCACTGACCAGTGACCAGTGACCGGGGACCAGTGACTAGCGACCAGTGACCAGTGACCCGTGACATGTGACCCGTGACCAGTGACCAGTGACCAGTGACCAGTGACCAGTGACCAGTGACCAGTGACCAGTGACCATTGATCTGTGACCTGTGACCAGTGACCAGTGACCAGTGACCAGTGACCAGTGACCAGTGACCAGTGACCACTGACCAGTGACCAGTGACCGGGGACCAGTGACCAGTGACCCGTGACATGTGCCCCGTGACCAGTGACCAGTGACCAGTGACCAGTGACCAGTGACCAGTGACCAGTGACCAGTGACCAGTGACCAGTGACCAGGGCCCAGTGACCAGTCACCAGTCACCATTGACCTGTGTCCAGTGACCAGTGACCACTGACCACTGACCAGTGACCAGTGACCAGTGACTTGTGACGAGTGACCAGCGACCTGTGACTTGTGACCAGTGACCAGTGACCAGTGGCCAGTGACCAGTGTCTAGTGAGCAGTGACCAGTGGCCAGTGACTAGTGACCCGTGACATGTGACACGTGACCAGTGACCAGTGACCAGTGACCAGTGACCAGCGACAGTGACCATTGAACAGCGACAGTGACCATTGACCAGTGACCAGTGACCAGTGACCAAGTGACCAGTGACCATTGACCAGTGACCAGTGACCAGTGACCATTGACCAGTGACTTGTGACCAGTGACCCTCGACATGTGACTGTGACCAGTTACCACTGACCAGTGACCAGTGACCACAGACCAGTGACAAGTGACCAGTGACCAGGGCCCAGTGACCAGTGAACAGTGACCATTGACCAGTGAGCAGTGACCATTGACCAGTGAGCAGTGACCACTGACCACTGAGCAGTGACCAGCGACAGTGACCATTGAACAGCGACAGTGACCATTGACCAGTGACCAGTGACCAGTGACCAGTGACCATTGACCAGTGACCAGTGACCATTGACCAGTGACTTGTGACCAGTAACCCGCGACATGTGACTGTGACCAGTGACCACTGACCAGTGACCAGTGACCACAGACCTGTGACCAGTGACCAGTGACCAGTGACCATTGACCAGTGACCATTGATCTGTGACCAGTGACCAGTGACCAGTGACCATTGACCAGTGACCAGTGACCAGTGACCAGTGACCATTGACCAGTGACTTGTGACCAGTAACCCGCGACATGTGACTGTGACCAGTGACCACTGACCAGTGACCAGTGACCACAGACCAGTGACCAGTGACCAGTGACCACTGACCACTGACCAGTGACCAGAGACCAGTGACTTGTGACGAGTGACCAGCGACCGGTGACTTGTGACCAGTGACCAGTGACCAGTGGCCAGTGACCAGTGTCTAGTGACCATTGACCAGTGACTTGTGACCAGTGACCCGCGACATGTGACTGTGACCAGTGACCACTTACCAGTGACCACAGACCAGTGACCAGTGACCAGTGACCAGTGACCAGTTACCAGTGACCATTGATCTGTGACCAGTGACTAGCGACCAGTGACCCGTGACATGTGACCCGTGACCAGTGACCAGTGACCAGGGCCCAGTCACCAGTCACCAGTCACCATTGACCTGTGACCAGTGACCAGTGACCACTGACCACTGACCAGTGACAAGTGACCAGTGACTTGTGGCGAGTGACCAGCGACCTGTGACTTGTAACCAGTGACCAGTGACCAGTGGCCAGTGACCAGTGTCCAGTGAGCACTGACAAGTGGCCAGTGACTAGTGACCCGTGACATGTGACACGTGACCAGTGACCAGTGACCAGTGACCAGTGACCAGTAACCAGTGACCAGTGGCCAGTGACCTGTGACCAGTGACCAGTGACCAGTGACCAGTGAACAGTGACCATTGACCAGTGAGCAGTGACCAGTGACCACTCAGCAGTGACCAGCGACAGTGACCATTGAACAGCGACAGTGACCATTGACCAGTGACCAGTGACCAGTGACCAGTGACCATTGACAAGTGACCAGTGACCAGTGACCATTGACCAGTGACTTGTGACCAGTGACCCGCGACATGTGACTGTGACCAGTGACCACTTACCAGTGACCACTGACCAGTGACCAGTGACCAGTGACCAGTGACCAGTGACCACTGACCAGTGACAAGTGACCAGTGACTTGTGACCAGTGACCAGTGACCTGTGACTTGTAACCAGTGACCAGTGACCAGTGTCCAGTGACCAGTGACCAGTGACCAGTGACCAGTGACCAGTGACCACTGACCAGTGACCAGTGACCAGCGACCCGCGACATGTGACTGTGACCAGTTACCACTGACCAGTGACCAGTGACCTCAGACCAGTGACAAGTGACCAGTGACCAGGGCCCAGTGACCAGTGAACAGTGACCATTGACCAGTGAGCAGTGACCACTGACCACTGAGCAGTGACCAGCGACAGTGACCATTGAACAGCGACAGTGACCATTGACCAGTGACCAGTGACCAGTGACCAGTGACCATAGACCAGTGACCAGTGACCATTGACCAGTGACTTGTGACCAGTAACCCGCGACATGTGACTGTGACCAGTGACCACTGACCAGTGACCAGTGACCACAGACCAGTGACCAGTCACCAGTGACCAGTGACCAGTGACCATTGATCTGTGACCAGTGACCATTGACCAGTGACTTGTGACCAGTAACCCGCGACATGTGACTGTGACCAGTGACCACTGACCAGTGACCAGTGACCACAGACCAGTGACCAGTGACCAGTGACCAGTGACCAGTGACCAGTGACCAGTGACCAGTGACCAGCGACAGTGACCAGTGAGCAGCGACAGTGACCATTTACCAGCGACAGTGACCATTGACCAGTGACCAGTGACCAGTGACCTGTGACAAGTGACCAGTGACCAGTTACTTGTGACCAGTGACCAGTGACCAGTGACCAGTGACCAGTGACGAGTGACCAGTGACCAGTGACCAGTGACCAGTGACCACTGACCAGTGACAAGTGACCAGTGACTTGTGACCAGTGACCAGTGACCAGTGACATGTGACCCGTGACCAGTGACCAGTGACCAGTGACCAGTGACCAGTGACCAGTGACCAGTGACCCGTGACATGTGACCAGTGACCAGCGACCAGTGACCAGTGACCCGTGACATGTGACACGTGACCAGTGACCAGTGACCAGTGACCAGTGACCATTGACCAGTGACTTGTGACCAGTAACCCGCGACATGTGACTGTGACCAGTGACCACTGACCAGTGACCAGTGACCACAGACCAGTGACCACAGACCAGTGACCAGTGACCAGTGACCAGTGACCAGTGACCAGTGACCAGTGACCAGTGACCACTCAGCAGTGACCAGCGACAGTGACCATTGAACAGCGACAGTGACCATTGACCAGTGACCAGTGACCAGTGACCAGAGACCATTGATCTGTGACCAGTGACCAGTGACCAGTGACCAGTGACCAGTGACCAGTGACCACTGACCAGTGACCAGTGACCGGGGACCAGTGACTAGCGACCAGTGACCAGTGACCCGTGACATGTGACCCGTGACCAGTGACCAGTGACCAGGGCCCAGTGACCTGTCACCAGTCACCATTGACCTGTGACCAGTGACCAGTGACCACTGACCACTGACCAGTGACAAGTGACCAGAGACTTGTGTCGAGTGAACAGCGACCTGTGACTTGTGACCAGTGACCAGTGACCAGTGGCCAGTGACGAGTGTCCAGTGAGCACTGACCAGTGGCCAGTGACTAGTGACCCGTGACATGTGACACGTGACCAGTGACCAGTGACAAGTGACCAGTGACCAGTGACAGCTGACCAGTGACCAGTGACCGGGGACCAGTGACTAGCGACCAGTGACCAGTGACCCGTGACATGTGACCCGTGACCAGTGACCAGTGACCAGTGACCAGTGACCAGTGACCAGTGACCAGTGACCAGTGACCAGTGACCATTGATCTGTGACCTGTGACCAGTGACCAGTGACCAGTGACCAGTGACCAGTGACCAGTGACCAGTGACCACTGACCAGTGACCAGTGACCGGGGACCAGTGACCAGTGACCCGTGACATGTGCCCCGTGACCAGTGACCAGTGACCAGTGACCAGTGACCAGTGACCAGTGACCAGTGACCAGTGACCAGTGACCAGGGCCCAGTGACCAGTCACCAGTCACCATTGACCTGTGTCCAGTGACCAGTGACCACTGACCACTGACCAGTGACCAGTGACCAGTGACTTGTGACGAGTGACCAGCGACCTGTGACTTGTGACCAGTGACCAGTGACCAGTGGCCAGTGACCAGTGTCCAGTGAGCACTGACCAGTGGCCAGTGACTAGTGACCCGTGACATGTGACACGTGACCAGTGACCAGTGACCAGAGACCAGTGACCAGTAACCAGTGACCAGTGGCCAGTGACCTGTGACCAGTGACCAGTGACCAGTGACCAGTGACCAGTGACCATTGACCAGTGACTTGTGACCAGTAACCCGCGACATGTGACTGTGACCAGTGACCAGTGACCAGTGACCAGTGACCAGTTACCAGTGACCAGTGACCAGTGACCATTGATCTGTGACCAGTGACTAGCGAGCAGTGACCCGTGACATGTGACCCGTGACCAGTGACCAGTGACCAGGGCCCAGTCACCAGTCACCAGTCACCATTGACCTGTGACCAGTGACCAGTGACCACTGACCACTGACCAGTAACCAGTGACCAGTGGCCAGTGACCTGTGACCAGTGACCAGTGACCAGTGACCAGTGACCAGTGAACAGTGACCATTGACCAGTGAGCAGTGACCAGTGACAACTCAGCAGTGACCAGCGACAGTGACCATTGAACAGCGACAGTGACCATTGACAAGTGACCAGTGACCAGTGACCAGTGACCATTGACAAGTGACCAGTGACCAGGGCCCAGTGACCAGTGAACAGTGACCATTGACCAGTGAGCAGTGAACACTGACCACTGAGCAGTGAACAGCGACAGTGACCATTGAACAGCGACAGTGACCATTGACCAGTGACCAGTGACCAGTGACCAGTGACCATTGACCAGTGACCAGTGACCATTGACCAGTGACTTGTGACCAGTAACCCGCGACATGTGACTGTGACCAGTGACCACTGACCAGTGACCAGTGACCACAGACCAGTGACCAGTGACCAGTGACCAGTGACCAGTGACCATTGATCTGTGACCAGTGACCAGTGACCAGTGACCATTGACCAGTGACCAGTGACCAGTGACCAGTGACCATTGACCAGTGACTTGTGACCAGTAACCCGCGACATGTGACTGTGACCAGTGACCACTGACCAGTGACCAGTGACCACAGACCAGTGACCAGTGACCAGTGACCAGTGACCAGTGACCAGTGACCAGTGACCAGTGACCAGTGACCAGCGACAGTGACCAGTGACCAGCGACAGTGACCATTTACCAGCGACAGTGACCATTGACCAGTGACCAGTGACCAGTGACCTGTGACAAGTGACCAGTGACCAGTTACTTGTGACCAGTGACCAGTGACCAGTGACGAGTGACCAGTGACCAGTGACCAGTGACCAGTGACCACTGACCAGTGACAAGTGACCAGTGACTTGTGACCAGTGACCAGTGACCAGTGACATGTGACCCGTGACCAGTGACCAGTGACCAGTGACCAGTGACCAGTGACCAGTGACCAGTGACCCGTGACATGTGACCAGTGACCAGCGACCAGTGACCAGTGACCCGTGACATGTGACACGTGACCAGTGACCAGTGACCAGTGACCAGTGACCATTGACCAGTGACTTGTGACCAGTAACCCGCGACATGTGTCTGTGACCAGTGACCACTGACCAGTGACCAGTGACCACAGACCAGTGACCACAGACCAGTGACCAGTGACCAGTGACCAGTGACCAGTGACCAGTGACCAGTGACCACTCAGCAGTGACCAGCGACAGTGACCATTGAACAGCGACAGTGACCATTGACCAGTGACCAGTGACCAGTGACCAGAGACCATTGATCTGTGACCAGTGACCAGTGACCAGTGACCAGTGACCAGTGACCATTGACCAGTGACCAGTGACCAGTGACCAGTGACCATTGACCAGTGACTTGTGACCAGTAACCCGCGACATGTGACTGTGACCAGTGACCACTGACCAGTGACCAGTGACCACAGACCAGTGACCAGTGACCAGTGACCAGTGACCAGTGACCAGCGACAGTGACCAGTGACCAGCGACAGTGACCATTTACCAGCGACAGTGACCATTGACCAGTGACCAGTGACCAGTGACCTGTGACAAGTGACCAGTGACCAGTTACTTGTGACCAGTGACCAGTGACCAGTGACCAGTGACCAGTGACGAGTGACCAGTGACCAGTGACCAGTGACCAGTGACCACTGAACAGTGACAAGTGACCAGTGACTTGTGACCAGTGACCAGTGACCAGTGACATGTGACCCGTGACCAGTGACCAGTGACCAGTGACCAGTGACCAGTGACCAGTGACCAGTGACCCGTGACATGTGACCAGTGACCAGCGACCAGTGACCAGTGACCCGTGACATGTGACACGTGACCAGTGACCAGTGACCAGTGACCAGTGACCATTGACCAGTGACTTGTGACCAGTAACCCGCGACATGTGACTGTGACCAGTGACCACTGACCAGTGACCAGTGACCACAGACCAGTGACCACAGACCATTGACCAGTGACCAGTGACCAGTGACCAGTGACCAGTGACCAGTGACCACTCAGCAGTGACCAGCGACAGTGACCATTGAACAGCGACAGTGACCATTGACCAGTGACCAGTGACCAGTGACCAGAGACCATTGATCTGTGACCAGTGACCAGTGACCAGTGACCAGTGACCAGTGACCAGTGACCACTGACCAGTGACCAGTGACCGGGGACCAGTGACTAGCGACCAGTGACCAGTGACCCGTGACATGTGACCCGTGACCAGTGACCAGTGACCAGGGCCCAGTGACCAGTCACCAGTCACCATTGACCTGTGACCAGTGACCAGTGACCACTGACCACTGACCAGTGACAAGTGACCAGTGACTTGTGTCGAGTGACCAGCGACCTGTGACTTGTGACCAGTGACCAGTGACCAGTGGCCAGTGACGAGTGTCCAGTGAGCACTGACCAGTGGCCAGTGACTAGTGACCCGTGACATGTGACACGTGACCAGTGACCAGTGACCATTGACCAGTGACCAGTGACCACTGACCAGTGACCAGTGACCGGGGACCAGTGACTAGCGACCAGTGACCAGTGACCCGTGACATGTGACCCGTGACCAGTGACCAGTGACCAGTGACCAGTGACCAGTGACCAGTGACCAGTGACCAGTGACCAGTGACCATTGATCTGTGACCTGTGACCAGTGACCAGTGACCAGTGACCAGTGACCAGTGACCAGTGACCAGTGACCAGTGACCACTGACCAGTGACCAGTGACCGGGGACCAGTGACCAGTGACCCGTGACATGTGCCTCGTGACCAGTGACCAGTGACCAGTGACCAGTGACCAGTGACCAGTGACCAGTGACCAGTGACCAGTGACCAGTGACCAGGGCCCAGTGACCAGTCACCAGTCACCATTGACCTGTGTCCAGTGACCAGTGACCACTGACCACTGACCAGTGACCAGTGACCAGTGACTTGTGACGAGTGACCAGCGACCTGTGACTTGTGACCAGTGACCAGTGACCAGTGGCCAGTGACCAGTGTCTAGTGAGCAGTGACCAGTGGCCAGTGACTAGTGACCCGTGACATGTGACACGTGACCAGTGACCAGTGACCAGTGACCAGTGACCAGCGACAGTGACCATTGAACAGCGACAGTGACCATTGACCAGTGACCAGTGACCAGTGACCAAGTGACCAGTGACCATTGACCACTGACCAGTGACCAGTGACCATTGACCAGTGACTTGTGACCAGTGACCCTCGACATGTGACTGTGACCAGTTACCACTGACCAGTGACCAGTGACCACAGACCAGTGACAAGTGACCAGTGACCAGGGCCCAGTGACCAGTGAACAGTGACCATTGACCAGTGAGCAGTGACCATTGACCAGTGAGCAGTGACCACTGACCACTGAGCAGTGACCAGCGACAGTGACCATTGAACAGCGACAGTGACCATTGACCAGTGACCAGTGACCAGTGACCAGTGACCATTGACCAGTGACCAGTGACCATTGACCAGTGACTTGTGACCAGTAACCCGCGACATGTGACTGTGACCAGTGACCACTGACCAGTGACCAGTGACCACAGACCAGTGACCAGTGACCAGTGACCAGTGACCAGTGACCAGTGACCAGTGACCAGTGACCATTGATCTGTGACCAGTGACCAGTGACCAGTGACCATTGACCAGTGACCAGTGACCAGTGACCAGTGACCATTGACCAGTGACTTGTGACCAGTAACCCGCGACATGTGACTGTGACCAGTGACCACTGACCAGTGACCAGTGACCACAGACCAGTGACCAGTGACCAGTGACCACTGACCACTGACCAGTGACCAGAGACCAGTGACTTGTGACGAGTGACCAGCGACCGGTGACTTGTGACCAGTGACCAGTGACCAGTGGCCAGTGACCAGTGTCTAGTGACCATTGACCAGTGACTTGTGACCAGTGACCCGCGACATGTGACTGTGACCAGTGACCACTTACCAGTGACCACAGACCAGTGACCAGTGACCAGTGACCAGTGACCAGTGACCAGTGACCATTGATCTGTGACCAGTGACTAGCGACCAGTGACCCGTGACATGTGACCCGTGACCAGTGACCAGTGACCAGGGCCCAGTCACCAGTCACCAGTCACCATTGACCTGTGACCAGTGACCAGTGACCACTGACCACTGACCAGTGACAAGTGACCAGTGACTTGTGGCGAGTGACCAGCGACCTGTGACTTGTAACCAGTGACCAGTGACCAGTGGCCAGTGACCAGTGTCCAGTGAGCACTGACAAGTGGCCAGTGACTAGTGACCCGTGACATGTGACACGTGACCAGTGACCAGTGACCAGTGACCAGTGACCAGTAACCAGTGACCAGTGGCCAGTGACCTGTGACCAGTGACCAGTGACCAGTGACCAGTGAACAGTGACCATTGACCAGTGAGCAGTGACCAGTGACCACTCAGCAGTGACCAGCGACAGTGACCATTGAACAGCGACAGTGACCATTGACCAGTGACCAGTGACCAGTGACCAGTGACCATTGACAAGTGACCAGTGACCAGTGACCATTGACCAGTGACTTGTGACCAGTGACCCGCGACATGTGACTGTGACCAGTGACCACTTACCAGTGACCACAGACCAGTGACCAGTGACCAGTGACCAGTGACCAGTGACCACTGACCAGTGACAAGTGACCAGTGACTTGTGACCAGTGACCAGTGACCTGTGACTTGTAACCAGTGACCAGTGACCAGTGTCCAGTGACCAGTGACCAGTGACCAGTGACCAGTGACCAGTGACCACTGACCAGTGACCAGTGACCAGCGACCCGCGACATGTGACTGTGACCAGTTACCACTGACCAGTGACCAGTGACCTCAGACCAGTGACAAGTGACCAGTGACCAGGGCCCAGTGACCAGTGAACAGTGACCATTGACCAGTGAGCAGTGACCACTGACCACTGAGCAGTGACCAGCGACAGTGACCATTGAACAGCGACAGTGACCATTGACCAGTGACCAGTGACCAGTGACCAGTGACCATAGACCAGTGACCAGTGACCATTGACCAGTGACTTGTGACCAGTAACCCGCGACATGTGACTGTGACCAGTGACCACTGACCAGTGACCAGTGACCACAGACCAGTGACCAGTCACCAGTGACCAGTGACCAGTGACCATTGATCTGTGACCAGTGACCATTGACCAGTGACTTGTGACCAGTAACCCGCGACATGTGACTGTGACCAGTGACCACTGACCAGTGACCAGTGACCACAGACCAGTGACCAGTGACCAGTGACCAGTGACCAGTGACCAGTGACCAGTGACCAGTGACCAGTGACCAGCGACAGTGACCAGTGAGCAGCGACAGTGACCATTTACCAGCGACAGTGACCATTGACCAGTGACCAGTGACCAGTGACCTGTGACAAGTGACCAGTGACCAGTTACTTGTGACCAGTGACCAGTGACCAGTGACCAGTGACCAGTGACCAGTGACGAGTGACCAGTGACCAGTGACCAGTGACCAGTGACCACTGACCAGTGACAAGTGACCAGTGACTTGTGACCAGTGACCAGTGACCAGTGACATGTGACCCGTGACCAGTGACCAGTGACCAGTGACCAGTGACCAGTGACCAGTGACCAGTGACCCGTGACATGTGACCAGTGACCAGCGACCAGTGACCAGTGACCCGTGACATGTGACACGTGACCAGTGACCAGTGACCAGTGACCAGTGACCATTGACCAGTGACGTGTGACCAGTAACCCGCGACATGTGACTGTGACCAGTGACCACTGACCAGTGACCAGTGACCACAGACCAGTGACCACAGACCAGTGACCAGTGACCAGTGACCAGTGACCAGTGACCAGTGACCAGTGACCACTCAGCAGTGACCAGCGACAGTGACCATTGAACAGCGACAGTGACCATTGACCAGTGACCAGTGACCAGTGACCAGAGACCATTGATCTGTGACCAGTGACCAGTGACCAGTGACCAGTGACCAGTGACCATTGACCAGTGACCAGTGACCAGTGACCAGTGACCATTGACCAGTGACTTGTGACCAGTAACCCGCGACATGTGACTGTGACCAGTGACCACTGACCAGTGACCAGTGACCACAGACCAGTGACCAGTGACCAGTGACCAGTGACCAGTGACCAGCGACAGTGACCAGTGACCAGCGACAGTGACCATTTACCAGCGACAGTGACCATTGACCAGTGACCAGTGACCAGTGACCTGTGACAAGTGACCAGTGACCAGTTACTTGTGACCAGTGACCAGTGACCAGTGACCAGTGACCAGTGACGAGTGACCAGTGACCAGTGACCAGTGACCAGTGACCACTGACCAGTGACAAGTGACCAGTGACTTGTGACCAGTGACCAGTGACCAGTGACATGTGACCCGTGACCAGTGACCAGTGACCAGTGACCAGTGACCAGTGACCAGTGACCAGTGACCCGTGACATGTGACCAGTGACCAGCGACCAGTGACCAGTGACCCGTGACATGTGACACGTGACCAGTGACCAGTGACCAGTGACCAGTGACCATTGACCAGTGACTTGTGACCAGTAACCCGCGACATGTGACTGTGACCAGTGACCACTGACCAGTGACCAGTGACCACAGACCAGTGACCACAGACCATTGACCAGTGACCAGTGACCAGTGACCAGTGACCACTCAGCAGTGACCAGCGACAGTGACCATTGTACAGCGACAGTGACCATTGACCAGTGACCAGTGACCAGTGACCAGAGACCATTGATCTGTGACCAGTGACCAGTGACCAGTGACCAGTGACCAGTGTCCAGTGACCACTGACCAGTGACCAGTGACCGGGGACCAGTGACTAGCGACCAGTGACCAGTGACCCGTGACATGTGACCCGTGACCAGTGACCAGTGACTAGCGAGCAGTGACCCGTGACATGTGACCCGTGACCAGTGACCAGTGACCAGGGCCCAGTCACCAGTCACCAGTCACCATTGACCTGTGACCAGTGACCAGTGACCACTGACCACTGACCAGTAACCAGTGACCAGTGACCAGTGGCCAGTGACGAGTGTCCAGTGAGCACTGACCAGTGGCCAGTGACTAGTGACCCGTGACATGTGACACGTGACCAGTGACCAGTGACCATTGACCAGTGACCAGTGACCACTGACCAGTGACCAGTGACCGGGGACCAGTGACTAGCGACCAGTGACCAGTGACCCGTGACATGTGACCCGTGACCAGTGACCAGTGACCAGTGACCAGTGACCAGTGACCAGTGACCAGTGACCAGTGACCATTGATCTGTGACCTGTGACCAGTGACCAGTGACCAGTGACCAGTGACCAGTGACCAGTGACCAGTGACCACTGACCAGTGACCAGTGACCGGGGACCAGTGACCAGTGACCCGTGACATGTGCCCCGTGACCAGTGACCAGTGACCAGTGACCAGTGACCAGTGACCAGTGACCAGTGACCAGTGACCAGTGACCAGTGACCAGTGACCAGGGCCCAGTGACCAGTCACCAGTCACCATTGACCTGTGTCCAGTGACCAGTGACCACTGACCACTGACCAGTGACCAGTGACCAGTGACTTGTGACGAGTGACCAGCGACCTGTGACTTGTGACCAGTGACCAGTGACCAGTGGCCAGTGACCAGTGTCTAGTGAGCAGTGACCAGTGGCCAGTGACTAGTGACCCGTGACATGTGACACGTGACCAGTGACCAGTGACCAGTGACCAGTGACCAGCGACAGTGACCATTGAACAGCGACAGTGACCATTGACCAGTGACCAGTGACCAGTGACCAAGTGACCAGTGACCATTGACCAGTGACCAGTGACCAGTGACCATTGACCAGTGACTTGTGACCAGTGACCCTCGACATGTGACTGTGACCAGTTACCACTGACCAGTGACCAGTGACCACAGACCAGTGACAAGTGACCAGTGACCAGGGCCCAGTGACCAGTGAACAGTGACCATTGACCAGTGAGCAGTGACCATTGACCAGTGAGCAGTGACCACTGACCACTGAGCAGTGACCAGCGACAGTGACCATTGAACAGCGACAGTGACCATTGACCAGTGACCAGTGACCAGTGACCAGTGACCATTGACCAGTGACCAGTGACCATTGACCAGTGACTTGTGACCAGTAACCCGCGACATGTGACTGTGACCAGTGACCACTGACCAGTGACCAGTGACCACAGACCAGTGACCAGTGACCAGTGACCAGTGACCAGTGACCAGTGACCAGTGACCAGTGACCAGTGACCATTGATCTGTGACCAGTGACCAGTGACCAGTGACCATTGACCAGTGACCAGTGACCAGTGACCAGTGACCATTGACCAGTGACTTGTGACCAGTAACCCGCGACATGTGACTGTGACCAGTGACCACTGACCAGTGACCAGTGACCACAGACCAGTGACCAGTGACCAGTGACCACTGACCACTGACCAGTGACCAGAGACCAGTGACTTGTGACGAGTGACCAGCGACCGGTGACTTGTGACCAGTGACCAGTGACCAGTGGCCAGTGACCAGTGTCTAGTGACCATTGACCAGTGACTTGTGACCAGTGACCCGCGACATGTGACTGTGACCAGTGACCACTTACCAGTGACCACAGACCAGTGACCAGTGACCAGTGACCAGTGACCAGTTACCAGTGACCATTGATCTGTGACCAGTGACTAGCGACCAGTGACCCGTGACATGTGACCCGTGACCAGTGACCAGTGACCAGGGCCCAGTCACCAGTCACCAGTCACCATTGACCTGTGACCAGTGACCAGTGACCACTGACCACTGACCAGTGACAAGTGACCAGTGACTTGTGGCGAGTGACCAGCGACCTGTGACTTGTAACCAGTGACCAGTGACCAGTGGCCAGTGACCAGTGTCCAGTGAGCACTGACAAGTGGCCAGTGACTAGTGACCCGTGACATGTGACACGTGACCAGTGACCAGTGACCAGTGACCAGTGACCAGTAACCAGTGACCAGTGGCCAGTGACCTGTGACCAGTGACCAGTGACCAGTGACCAGTGAACAGTGACCATTGACCAGTGAGCAGTGACCAGTGACCACTCAGCAGTGACCAGCGACAGTGACCATTGAACAGCGACAGTGACCATTGACCAGTGACCAGTGACCAGTGACCAGTGACCATTGACAAGTGACCAGTGACCAGTGACCATTGACCAGTGACTTGTGACCAGTGACCCGCGACATGTGACAGTGACCAGTGACCACTTACCAGTGACCACTGACCAGTGACCAGTGACCAGTGACCAGTGACCAGTGACCACTGACCAGTGACAAGTGACCAGTGACTTGTGACCAGTGACCAGTGACCTGTGACTTGTAACCAGTGACCAGTGACCAGTGTCCAGTGACCAGTGACTAGTGACCAGTGACCAGTGACCAGTGACCACTGACCAGTGACCAGTGACCAGCGACCCGCGACATGTGACTGTGACCAGTTACCACTGACCAGTGACCAGTGACCTCAGACCAGTGACAAGTGACCAGTGACCAGGGCCCAGTGACCAGTGAACAGTGACCATTGACCAGTGAGCAGTGACCACTGACCACTGAGCAGTGACCAGCGACAGTGACCATTGAACAGCGACAGTGACCATTGACCAGTGACCAGTGACCAGTGACCAGTGACCATAGACCAGTGACCAGTGACCATTGACCAGTGACTTGTGACCAGTAACCCGCGACATGTGACTGTGACCAGTGACCACTGACCAGTGACCAGTGACCACAGACCAGTGACCAGTCACCAGTGACCAGTGACCAGTGACCATTGATCTGTGACCAGTGACCATTGACCAGTGACTTGTGACCAGTAACCCGCGACATGTGACTGTGACCAGTGACCACTGACCAGTGACCAGTGACCACAGACCAGTGACCAGTGACCAGTGACCAGTGACCAGTGACCAGCGACAGTGACCAGTGACCAGCGACAGTGACCATTTACCAGCGACAGTGACCATTGACCAGTGACCAGTGACCAGTGACCTGTGACAAGTGACCAGTGACCAGTTACTTGTGACCAGTGACCAGTGACCAGTGACCAGTGACCAGTGACGAGTGACCAGTGACCAGTGACCAGTGACCAGTGACCACTGAACAGTGACAAGTGACCAGTGACTTGTGACCAGTGACCAGTGACCAGTGACATGTGACCCGTGACCAGTGACCAGTGACCAGTGACCAGTGACCAGTGACCAGTGACCAGTGACCCGTGACATGTGACCAGTGACCAGCGACCAGTGACCAGTGACCCGTGACATGTGACACGTGACCAGTGACCAGTGACCAGTGACCAGTGACCATTGACCAGTGACTTGTGACCAGTAACCCGCGACATGTGACTGTGACCAGTGACCACTGACCAGTGACCAGTGACCACAGACCAGTGACCACAGACCATTGA
Organism: Andrena bucephala; assembly: GCA_947577245.1. Classification (NCBI taxonomy): domain Eukaryota; kingdom Metazoa; phylum Arthropoda; class Insecta; order Hymenoptera; family Andrenidae; genus Andrena; species Andrena bucephala. The sequence continues at coordinate 52,395,782 of OX387716.1, read as the reverse complement.
CCAGTGACCAGTGACCAGTGACCAGTGACCAGTGACCAGTGACCACTCAGCAGTGACCAGCGACAGTGACCATTGAACAGCGACAGTGACCATTGACCAGTGACCAGTGACCAGTGACCAGAGACCATTGATCTGTGACCAGTGACCAGTGACCAGTGACCAGTGACCAGTGACCAGTGACCACTGACCAGTGACCAGTGACCGGGGACCAGTGACTAGCGACCAGTGACCAGTGACCCGTGACATGTGACCCGTGACCAGTGACCAGTGACCAGGGCCCAGTGACCAGTCACCAGTCACCATTGACCTGTGACCAGTGACCAGTGACCACTGACCACTGACCAGTGACAAGTGACCAGTGACTTGTGTCGAGTGACCAGCGACCTGTGACTTGTGACCAGTGACCAGTGACCAGTGGCCAGTGACGAGTGTCCAGTGAGCACTGACCAGTGGCCAGTGACTAGTGACCCGTGACATGTGACACGTGACCAGTGACCAGTGACCATTGACCAGTGACCAGTGACCACTGACCAGTGACCAGTGACCGGGGACCAGTGACTAGCGACCAGTGACCAGTGACCCGTGACATGTGACCCGTGACCAGTGACCAGTGACCAGTGACCAGTGACCAGTGACCAGTGACCAGTGACCAGTGACCAGTGACCATTGATCTGTGACCTGTGACCAGTGACCAGTGACCAGTGACCAGTGACCAGTGACCAGTGACCAGTGACCAGTGACCACTGACCAGTGACCAGTGACCGGGGACCAGTGACCAGTGACCCGTGACATGTGCCTCGTGACCAGTGACCAGTGACCAGTGACCAGTGACCAGTGACCAGTGACCAGTGACCAGTGACCAGTGACCAGTGACCAGGGCCCAGTGACCAGTCACCAGTCACCATTGACCTGTGTCCAGTGACCAGTGACCACTGACCACTGACCAGTGACCAGTGACCAGTGACTTGTGACGAGTGACCAGCGACCTGTGACTTGTGACCAGTGACCAGTGACCAGTGGCCAGTGACCAGTGTCTAGTGAGCAGTGACCAGTGGCCAGTGACTAGTGACCCGTGACATGTGACACGTGACCAGTGACCAGTGACCAGTGACCAGTGACCAGCGACAGTGACCATTGAACAGCGACAGTGACCATTGACCAGTGACCAGTGACCAGTGACCAAGTGACCAGTGACCATTGACCACTGACCAGTGACCAGTGACCATTGACCAGTGACTTGTGACCAGTGACCCTCGACATGTGACTGTGACCAGTTACCACTGACCAGTGACCAGTGACCACAGACCAGTGACAAGTGACCAGTGACCAGGGCCCAGTGACAAGTGACCAGTGACCAGGGCCCAGTGACCAGTGAACAGTGACCATTGACCAGTGAGCAGTGACCATTGACCAGTGAGCAGTGACCACTGACCACTGAGCAGTGACCAGCGACAGTGACCATTGAACAGCGACAGTGACCAGTGACCATTGACCAGTGACCAGTGACCATTGACCAGTGACTTGTGACCAGTAACCCGCGACATGTGACTGTGACCAGTGACCACTGACCAGTGACCAGTGACCACAGACCAGTGACCAGTGACCAGTGACCAGTGACCAGTGACCAGTGACCAGTGACCATTGATCTGTGACCAGTGACCAGTGACCAGTGACCAGTGACCATTGACCAGTGACCAGTGACCAGTGACCAGTGACCATTGACCAGTGACTTGTGACCAGTAACCCGCGACATGTGACTGTGACCAGTGACCACTGACCAGTGACCAGTGACCACAGACCAGTGACCAGTGACCAGTGACCACTGACCACTGACCAGTGACCAGAGACCAGTGACTTGTGACGAGTGACCAGCGACCGGTGACTTGTGACCAGTGACCAGTGACCAGTGGCCAGTGACCAGTGTCTAGTGACCATTGACCAGTGACTTGTGACCAGTGACCCGCGACATGTGACTGTGACCAGTGACCACTTACCAGTGACCACAGACCAGTGACCAGTGACCAGTGACCAGTGACCAGTGACCAGTGTCCAGTGAGCACTGACAAGTGGCCAGTGACTCGTGACCCGTGACATGTGACACGTGACCAGTGACCAGTGACCAGTGACCAGTGACCAGTAACCAGTGACCAGTGGCCAGTGACCTGTGACCAGTGACCAGTGACCAGTGACCAGTGAACAGTGACCATTGACCAGTGAGCAGTGACCAGTGACCACTCAGCAGTGACCAGCGACAGTGACCATTGAACAGCGACAGTGACCATTGACCAGTGACCAGTGACCAGTGACCAGTGACCATTGACAAGTGACCAGTGACCAGTGACCATTGACCAGTGACTTGTGACCAGTGACCCGCGACATGTGACTGTGACCAGTGACCACTTACCAGTGACCACAGACCAGTGACCAGTGACCAGTGACCAGTGACCAGTGACCACTGACCAGTGACAAGTGACCAGTGACTTGTGACCAGTGACCAGTGACCTGTGACTTGTAACCAGTGACCAGTGACCAGTGTCCAGTGACCAGTGACCAGTGACCAGTGACCAGTGACCAGTGACCACTGACCAGTGACCAGTGACCAGCGACCCGCGACATGTGACTGTGACCAGTTACCACTGACCAGTGACCAGTGACCTCAGACCAGTGACAAGTGACCAGTGACCAGGGCCCAGTGACCAGTGAACAGTGACCATTGACCAGTGAGCAGTGACCACTGACCACTGAGCAGTGACCAGCGACAGTGACCATTGAACAGCGACAGTGACCATTGACCAGTGACCAGTGACCAGTGACCAGTGACCATAGACCAGTGACCAGTGACCATTGACCAGTGACTTGTGACCAGTAACCCGCGACATGTGACTGTGACCAGTGACCACTGACCAGTGACCAGTGACCACAGACCAGTGACCAGTCACCAGTGACCAGTGACCAGTGACCATTGATCTGTGACCAGTGACCATTGACCAGTGACTTGTGACCAGTAACCCGCGACATGTGACTGTGACCAGTGACCACTGACCAGTGACCAGTGACCACAGACCAGTGACCAGTGACCAGTGACCAGTGACCAGTGACCAGTGACCAGTGACCAGTGACCAGTGACCAGCGACAGTGACCAGTGAGCAGCGACAGTGACCATTTACCAGCGACAGTGACCATTGACCAGTGACCAGTGACCAGTGACCTGTGACAAGTGACCAGTGACCAGTTACTTGTGACCAGTGACCAGTGACCAGTGACCAGTGACCAGTGACCAGTGACGAGTGACCAGTGACCAGTGACCAGTGACCAGTGACCACTGACCAGTGACAAGTGACCAGTGACTTGTGACCAGTGACCAGTGACCAGTGACATGTGACCCGTGACCAGTGACCCGTGACATGTGACACGTGACCAGTGACCAGTGACCAGTGACCAGTGACCATTGACCAGTGACTTGTGACCAGTAACCCGTGACATGTGACCAGTGACCAGCGACCAGTGACCAGTGACCCGTGACATGTGACACGTGACCAGTGACCAGTGACCAGTGACCAGTGACCACTGACCAGTGACAAGTGACCAGTGACTTGTGACCAGTGACCAGTGACCAGTGACATGTGACCCGTGACCAGTGACCAGTGACCAGTGACCAGTGACCCGTGACATGTGACACGTGACCAGTGACCAGTGACCAGTGACCAGTGACCATTGACCAGTGACGTGTGACCAGTAACCCGCGACATGTGACTGTGACCAGTGACCACTGACCAGTGACCAGTGACCACAGACCAGTGACCACAGACCAGTGACCAGTGACCAGTGACCAGTGACCAGTGACCAGTGACCAGTGACCACTCAGCAGTGACCAGCGACAGTGACCATTGAACAGCGACAGTGACCATTGACCAGTGACCAGTGACCAGTGACCAGAGACCATTGATCTGTGACCAGTGACCAGTGACCAGTGACCAGTGACCAGTGACCATTGACCAGTGACCAGTGACCAGTGACCAGTGACCATTGACCAGTGACTTGTGACCAGTAACCCGCGACATGTGACTGTGACCAGTGACCACTGACCAGTGACCAGTGACCACAGACCAGTGACCAGTGACCAGTGACCAGTGACCAGTGACCAGCGACAGTGACCAGTGACCAGCGACAGTGACCATTTACCAGCGACAGTGACCATTGACCAGTGACCAGTGACCAGTGACCTGTGACAAGTGACCAGTGACCAGTTACTTGTGACCAGTGACCAGTGACCAGTGACCAGTGACCAGTGACGAGTGACCAGTGACCAGTGACCAGTGACCAGTGACCACTGACCAGTGACAAGTGACCAGTGACTTGTGACCAGTGACCAGTGACCAGTGACATGTGACCCGTGACCAGTGACCAGTGACCAGTGACCAGTGACCAGTGACCAGTGACCAGTGACCCGTGACATGTGACCAGTGACCAGCGACCAGTGACCAGTGACCCGTGACATGTGACACGTGACCAGTGACCAGTGACCAGTGACCAGTGACCATTGACCAGTGACTTGTGACCAGTAACCCGCGACATGTGACTGTGACCAGTGACCACTGACTAGTGACCAGTGACCACAGACCAGTGACCACAGACCATTGACCAGTGACCAGTGACCAGTGACCAGTGACCACTCAGCAGTGACCAGCGACAGTGACCATTGTACAGCGACAGTGACCATTGACCAGTGACCAGTGACCAGTGACCAGAGACCATTGATCTGTGACCAGTGACCAGTGACCAGTGACCAGTGACCAGTGTCCAGTGACCACTGACCAGTGACCAGTGACCGGGGACCAGTGACTAGCGACCAGTGACCAGTGACCCGTGACATGTGACCCGTGACCAGTGACCAGTGACTAGCGAGCAGTGACCCGTGACATGTGACCCGTGACCAGTGACCAGTGACCAGGGCCCAGTCACCAGTCACCAGTCACCATTGACCTGTGACCAGTGACCAGTGACCACTGACCACTGACCAGTAACCAGTGACCAGTGACCAGTGGCCAGTGACGAGTGTCCAGTGAGCACTGACCAGTGGCCAGTGACTAGTGACCCGTGACATGTGACACGTGACCAGTGACCAGTGACCATTGACCAGTGACCAGTGACCACTGACCAGTGACCAGTGACCGGGGACCAGTGACTAGCGACCAGTGACCAGTGACCCGTGACATGTGACCCGTGACCAGTGACCAGTGACCAGTGACCAGTGACCAGTGACCAGTGACCAGTGACCAGTGACCATTGATCTGTGACCTGTGACCAGTGACCAGTGACCAGTGACCAGTGACCAGTGACCAGTGACCAGTGACCACTGACCAGTGACCAGTGACCGGGGACCAGTGACCAGTGACCCGTGACATGTGCCCCGTGACCAGTGACCAGTGACCAGTGACCAGTGACCAGTGACCAGTGACCAGTGACCAGTGACCAGTGACCAGTGACCAGTGACCAGGGCCCAGTGACCAGTCACCAGTCACCATTGACCTGTGTCCAGTGACCAGTGACCACTGACCACTGACCAGTGACCAGTGACCAGTGACTTGTGACGAGTGACCAGCGACCTGTGACTTGTGACCAGTGACCAGTGACCAGTGGCCAGTGACCAGTGTCTAGTGAGCAGTGACCAGTGGCCAGTGACTAGTGACCCGTGACATGTGACACGTGACCAGTGACCAGTGACCAGTGACCAGTGACCAGCGACAGTGACCATTGAACAGCGACAGTGACCATTGACCAGTGACCAGTGACCAGTGACCAAGTGACCAGTGACCATTGACCAGTGACCAGTGACCAGTGACCATTGACCAGTGACTTGTGACCAGTGACCCTCGACATGTGACTGTGACCAGTTACCACTGACCAGTGACCAGTGACCACAGACCAGTGACAAGTGACCAGTGACCAGGGCCCAGTGACCAGTGAACAGTGACCATTGACCAGTGAGCAGTGACCATTGACCAGTGAGCAGTGACCACTGACCACTGAGCAGTGACCAGCGACAGTGACCATTGAACAGCGACAGTGACCATTGACCAGTGACCAGTGACCAGTGACCAGTGACCATTGACCAGTGACCAGTGACCATTGACCAGTGACTTGTGACCAGTAACCCGCGACATGTGACTGTGACCAGTGACCACTGACCAGTGACCAGTGACCAGTGACCAGTGACCAGTGACCAGTGACCAGTGACCAGTGACCAGTGACCATTGATCTGTGACCAGTGACCAGTGACCAGTGACCATTGACCAGTGACCAGTGACCAGTGACCAGTGACCATTGACCAGTGACTTGTGACCAGTAACCCGCGACATGTGACTGTGACCAGTGACCACTGACCAGTGACCAGTGACCACAGACCAGTGACCAGTGACCAGTGACCACTGACCACTGACCAGTGACCAGAGACCAGTGACTTGTGACGAGTGACCAGCGACCGGTGACTTGTGACCAGTGACCAGTGACCAGTGGCCAGTGACCAGTGTCTAGTGACCATTGACCAGTGACTTGTGACCAGTGACCCGCGACATGTGACTGTGACCAGTGACCACTTACCAGTGACCACAGACCAGTGACCAGTGACCAGTGACCAGTGACCAGTTACCAGTGACCATTGATCTGTGACCAGTGACTAGCGACCAGTGACCCGTGACATGTGACCCGTGACCAGTGACCAGTGACCAGGGCCCAGTCACCAGTCACCAGTCACCATTGACCTGTGACCAGTGACCAGTGACCACTGACCACTGACCAGTGACAAGTGACCAGTGACTTGTGGCGAGTGACCAGCGACCTGTGACTTGTAACCAGTGACCAGTGACCAGTGGCCAGTGACCAGTGTCCAGTGAGCACTGACAAGTGGCCAGTGACTAGTGACCCGTGACATGTGACACGTGACCAGTGACCAGTGACCAGTGACCAGTGACCAGTAACCAGTGACCAGTGGCCAGTGACCTGTGACCAGTGACCAGTGACCAGTGACCAGTGAACAGTGACCATTGACCAGTGAGCAGTGACCAGTGACCACTCAGCAGTGACCAGCGACAGTGACCATTGAACAGCGACAGTGACCATTGACCAGTGACCAGTGACCAGTGACCAGTGACCATTGACAAGTGACCAGTGACCAGTGACCATTGACCAGTGACTTGTGACCAGTGACCCGCGACATGTGACAGTGACCAGTGACCACTTACCAGTGACCACTGACCAGTGACCAGTGACCAGTGACCAGTGACCAGTGACCACTGACCAGTGACAAGTGACCAGTGACTTGTGACCAGTGACCAGTGACCTGTGACTTGTAACCAGTGACCAGTGACCAGTGTCCAGTGACCAGTGACCAGTGACCAGTGACCAGTGACCAGTGACCACTGACCAGTGACCAGTGACCAGCGACCCGCGACATGTGACTGTGACCAGTTACCACTGACCAGTGACCAGTGACCTCAGACCAGTGACAAGTGACCAGTGACCAGGGCCCAGTGACCAGTGAACAGTGACCATTGACCAGTGAGCAGTGACCACTGACCACTGAGCAGTGACCAGCGACAGTGACCATTGAACAGCGACAGTGACCATTGACCAGTGACCAGTGACCAGTGACCAGTGACCATAGACCAGTGACCAGTGACCATTGACCAGTGACTTGTGACCAGTAACCCGCGACATGTGACTGTGACCAGTGACCACTGACCAGTGACCAGTGACCACAGACCAGTGACCAGTCACCAGTGACCAGTGACCAGTGACCATTGATCTGTGACCAGTGACCATTGACCAGTGACTTGTGACCAGTAACCCGCGACATGTGACTGTGACCAGTGACCACTGACCAGTGACCAGTGACCACAGACCAGTGACCAGTGACCAGTGACCAGTGACCAGTGACCAGCGACAGTGACCAGTGACCAGCGACAGTGACCATTTACCAGCGACAGTGACCATTGACCAGTGACCAGTGACCAGTGACCTGTGACAAGTGACCAGTGACCAGTTACTTGTGACCAGTGACCAGTGACCAGTGACCAGTGACCAGTGACGAGTGACCAGTGACCAGTGACCAGTGACCAGTGACCACTGAACAGTGACAAGTGACCAGTGACTTGTGACCAGTGACCAGTGACCAGTGACATGTGACCCGTGACCAGTGACCAGTGACCAGTGACCAGTGACCAGTGACCAGTGACCAGTGACCCGTGACATGTGACCAGTGACCAGCGACCAGTGACCAGTGACCCGTGACATGTGACACGTGACCAGTGACCAGTGACCAGTGACCAGTGACCATTGACCAGTGACTTGTGACCAGTAACCCGCGACATGTGACTGTGACCAGTGACCACTGACCAGTGACCAGTGACCACAGACCAGTGACCACAGACCATTGACCAGTGACCAGTGACCAGTGACCAGTGACCAGTGACCAGTGACCACTCAGCAGTGACCAGCGACAGTGACCATTGAACAGCGACAGTGACCATTGACCAGTGACCAGTGACCAGTGACCAGAGACCATTGATCTGTGACCAGTGACCAGTGACCAGTGACCAGTGACCAGTGACCAGTGACCACTGACCAGTGACCAGTGACCGGGGACCAGTGACTAGCGACCAGTGACCAGTGACCCGTGACATGTGACCCGTGACCAGTGACCAGTGACCAGGGCCCAGTGACCAGTCACCAGTCACCATTGACCTGTGACCAGTGACCAGTGACCACTGACCACTGACCAGTGACAAGTGACCAGTGACTTGTGTCGAGTGACCAGCGACCTGTGACTTGTGACCAGTGACCAGTGACCAGTGGCCAGTGACGAGTGTCCAGTGAGCACTGACCAGTGGCCAGTGACTAGTGACCCGTGACATGTGACACGTGACCAGTGACCAGTGACCATTGACCAGTGACCAGTGACCACTGACCAGTGACCAGTGACCGGGGACCAGTGACTAGCGACCAGTGACCAGTGACCCGTGACATGTGACCCGTGACCAGTGACCAGTGACCAGTGACCAGTGACCAGTGACCAGTGACCAGTGACCAGTGACCAGTGACCATTGATCTGTGACCTGTGACCAGTGACCAGTGACCAGTGACCAGTGACCAGTGACCAGTGACCAGTGACCAGTGACCACTGACCAGTGACCAGTGACCGGGGACCAGTGACCAGTGACCCGTGACATGTGCCTCGTGACCAGTGACCAGTGACCAGTGACCAGTGACCAGTGACCAGTGACCAGTGACCAGTGACCAGTGACCAGTGACCAGGGCCCAGTGACCAGTCACCAGTCACCATTGACCTGTGTCCAGTGACCAGTGACCACTGACCACTGACCAGTGACCAGTGACCAGTGACTTGTGACGAGTGACCAGCGACCTGTGACTTGTGACCAGTGACCAGTGACCAGTGGCCAGTGACCAGTGTCTAGTGAGCAGTGACCAGTGGCCAGTGACTAGTGACCCGTGACATGTGACACGTGACCAGTGACCAGTGACCAGTGACCAGTGACCAGCGACAGTGACCATTGAACAGCGACAGTGACCATTGACCAGTGACCAGTGACCAGTGACCAAGTGACCAGTGACCATTGACCACTGACCAGTGACCAGTGACCATTGACCAGTGACTTGTGACCAGTGACCCTCGACATGTGACTGTGACCAGTTACCACTGACCAGTGACCAGTGACCACAGACCAGTGACAAGTGACCAGTGACCAGGGCCCAGTGACATGTGACCAGTGACCAGGGCCCAGTGACCAGTGAACAGTGACCATTGACCAGTGAGCAGTGACCATTGACCAGTGAGCAGTGACCACTGACCACTGAGCAGTGACCAGCGACAGTGACCATTGAACAGCGACAGTGACCAGTGACCAGTGACCATTGACCAGTGACTTGTGACCAGTAACCCGCGACATGTGACTGTGACCAGTGACCACTGACCAGTGACCAGTGACCACAGACCAGTGACCAGTGACCAGTGACCAGTGACCAGTGACCAGTGACCAGTGACCATTGATCTGTGACCAGTGACCAGTGACCAGTGACCAGTGACCATTGACCAGTGACCAGTGACCAGTGACCAGTGACCATTGACCAGTGACTTGTGACCAGTAACCCGCGACATGTGACTGTGACCAGTGACCACTGACCAGTGACCAGTGACCACAGACCAGTGACCAGTGACCAGTGACCACTGACCACTGACCAGTGACCAGAGACCAGTGACTTGTGACGAGTGACCAGCGACCGGTGACTTGTGACCAGTGACCAGTGACCAGTGGCCAGTGACCAGTGTCTAGTGACCATTGACCAGTGACTTGTGACCAGTGACCCGCGACATGTGACTGTGACCAGTGACCACTTACCAGTGACCACAGACCAGTGACCAGTGACCAGTGACCAGTGACCAGTGACCAGTGTCCAGTGAGCACTGACAAGTGGCCAGTGACTAGTGACCCGTGACATGTGACACGTGACCAGTGACCAGTGACCAGTGACCAGTGACCAGTAACCAGTGACCAGTGGCCAGTGACCTGTGACCAGTGACCAGTGACCAGTGACCAGTGAACAGTGACCATTGACCAGTGAGCAGTGACCAGTGACCACTCAGCAGTGACCAGCGACAGTGACCATTGAACAGCGACAGTGACCATTGACCAGTGACCAGTGACCAGTGACCAGTGACCATTGACAAGTGACCAGTGACCAGTGACCATTGACCAGTGACTTGTGACCAGTGACCCGCGACATGTGACTGTGACCAGTGACCACTTACCAGTGACCACAGACCAGTGACCAGTGACCAGTGACCAGTGACCAGTGACCAGTGACCACTGACCAGTGACAAGTGACCAGTGACTTGTGACCAGTGACCAGTGACCTGTGACTTGTAACCAGTGACCAGTGACCAGTGTCCAGTGACCAGTGACCAGTGACCAGTGACCAGTGACCAGTGACCACTGACCAGTGACCAGTGACCAGCGACCCGCGACATGTGACTGTGACCAGTTACCACTGACCAGTGACCAGTGACCTCAGACCAGTGACAAGTGACCAGTGACCAGGGCCCAGTGACCAGTGAACAGTGACCATTGACCAGTGAGCAGTGACCACTGACCACTGAGCAGTGACCAGCGACAGTGACCATTGAACAGCGACAGTGACCATTGACCAGTGACCAGTGACCAGTGACCAGTGACCATAGACCAGTGACCAGTGACCATTGACCAGTGACTTGTGACCAGTAACCCGCGACATGTGACTGTGACCAGTGACCACTGACCAGTGACCAGTGACCACAGACCAGTGACCAGTCACCAGTGACCAGTGACCAGTGACCATTGATCTGTGACCAGTGACCATTGACCAGTGACTTGTGACCAGTAACCCGCGACATGTGACTGTGACCAGTGACCACTGACCAGTGACCAGTGACCACAGACCAGTGACCAGTGACCAGTGACCAGTGACCAGTGACCAGTGACCAGTGACCAGTGACCAGTGACCAGCGACAGTGACCAGTGAGCAGCGACAGTGACCATTTACCAGCGACAGTGACCATTGACCAGTGACCAGTGACCAGTGACCTGTGACAAGTGACCAGTGACCAGTTACTTGTGACCAGTGACCAGTGACCAGTGACCAGTGACCAGTGACCAGTGACGAGTGACCAGTGACCAGTGACCAGTGACCAGTGACCACTGACCAGTGACAAGTGACCAGTGACTTGTGACCAGTGACCAGTGACCAGTGACATGTGACCCGTGACCAGTGACCCGTGACATGTGACACGTGACCAGTGACCAGTGACCAGTGACCAGTGACCATTGACCAGTGACTTGTGACCAGTAACCCGTGACATGTGACCAGTGACCAGCGACCAGTGACCAGTGACCCGTGACATGTGACACGTGACCAGTGACCAGTGACCAGTGACCAGTGACCACTGACCAGTGACAAGTGACCAGTGACTTGTGACCAGTGACCAGTGACCAGTGACATGTGACCCGTGACCAGTGACCAGTGACCAGTGACCAGTGACCAGTGACCAGTGACCAGTGACCCGTGACATGTGACCAGTGACCAGCGACCAGTGACCAGTGACCCGTGACATGTGACACGTGACCAGTGACCAGTGACCAGTGACCAGTGACGAGTGACCAGTGACCAGTGACCAGTGACCAGTGACCACTGACCAGTGACAAGTGACCAGTGACTTGTGACCAGTGACCAGTGACCAGTGACATGTGACCCGTGACCAGTGACCAGTGACCAGTGACCAGTGACCAGTGACCAGTGACCAGTGACCCGTGACATGTGACCAGTGACCAGCGACCAGTGACCAGTGACCCGTGACATGTGACACGTGACCAGTGACCAGTGACCTGTGACAAGTGACCAGTGACCAGTTACTTGTGACCAGTGACCAGTGACCAGTGACCAGTGACCAGTGACGAGTGACCAGTGACCAGTGACCAGTGACCAGTGACCACTGACCAGTGACAAGTGACCAGTGACTTGTGACCAGTGACCAGTGACCAGTGACATGTGACCCGTGACCAGTGACCAGTGACCAGTGACCAGTGACCAGTGACCAGTGACCAGTGACCCGTGACATGTGACCAGTGACCAGCGACCAGTGACCAGTGACCCGTGACATGTGACACGTGACCAGTGACCAGTGACCAGTGACCAGTGACCATTGACCAGTGACTTGTGACCAGTAACCCGCGACATGTGACTGTGACCAGTGACCACTGACCAGTGACCAGTGACCACAGACCAGTGACCACAGACCATTGACCAGTGACCAGTGACCAGTGACCAGTGACCAGTGACCAGTGACCACTCAGCAGTGACCAGCGACAGTGACCATTGTACAGCGACAGTGACCATTGACCAGTGACCAGTGACCAGTGACCAGAGACCATTGATCTGTGACCAGTGACCAGTGACCAGTGACCAGTGACCAGTGTCCAGTGACCACTGACCAGTGACCAGTGACCGGGGACCAGTGACTAGCGACCAGTGACCAGTGACCCGTGACATGTGACCCGTGACCAGTGACCAGTGACTAGCGAGCAGTGACCCGTGACATGTGACCCGTGACCAGTGACCAGTGACCAGGGCCCAGTCACCAGTCACCAGTCACCATTGACCTGTGACCAGTGACCAGTGACCACTGACCACTGACCAGTAACCAGTGACCAGTGACCAGTGGCCAGTGACGAGTGTCCAGTGAGCACTGACCAGTGGCCAGTGACTAGTGACCCGTGACATGTGACACGTGACCAGTGACCAGTGACCATTGACCAGTGACCAGTGACCACTGACCAGTGACCAGTGACCGGGGACCAGTGACTAGCGACCAGTGACCAGTGACCCGTGACATGTGACCCGTGACCAGTGACCAGTGACCAGTGACCAGTGACCAGTGACCAGTGACCAGTGACCAGTGACCATTGATCTGTGACCTGTGACCAGTGACCAGTGACCAGTGACCAGTGACCAGTGACCAGTGACCAGTGACCACTGACCAGTGACCAGTGACCGGGGACCAGTGACCAGTGACCCGTGACATGTGCCCCGTGACCAGTGACCAGTGACCAGTGACCAGTGACCAGTGACCAGTGACCAGTGACCAGTGACCAGTGACCAGTGACCAGGGCCCAGTGACCAGTCACCAGTCACCATTGACCTGTGTCCAGTGACCAGTGACCACTGACCACTGACCAGTGACCAGTGACCAGTGACTTGTGACGAGTGACCAGCGACCTGTGACTTGTGACCAGTGACCAGTGACCAGTGGCCAGTGACCAGTGTCTAGTGAGCAGTGACCAGTGGCCAGTGACTAGTGACCCGTGACATGTGACACGTGACCAGTGACCAGTGACCAGTGACCAGTGACCAGCGACAGTGACCATTGAACAGCGACAGTGACCATTGACCAGTGACCAGTGACCAGTGACCAAGTGACCAGTGACCATTGACCAGTGACCAGTGACCAGTGACCATTGACCAGTGACTTGTGACCAGTGACCCTCGACATGTGACTGTGACCAGTTACCACTGACCAGTGACCAGTGACCACAGACCAGTGACAAGTGACCAGTGACCAGGGCCCAGTGACCAGTGAACAGTGACCATTGACCAGTGAGCAGTGACCATTGACCAGTGAGCAGTGACCACTGACCACTGAGCAGTGACCAGCGACAGTGACCATTGAACAGCGACAGTGACCATTGACCAGTGACCAGTGACCAGTGACCAGTGACCATTGACCAGTGACCAGTGACCATTGACCAGTGACTTGTGACCAGTAACCCGCGACATGTGACTGTGACCAGTGACCACTGACCAGTGACCAGTGACCACAGACCAGTGACCAGTGACCAGTGACCAGTGACCAGTGACCAGTGACCAGTGACCAGTGACCATTGATCTGTGACCAGTGACCAGTGACCAGTGACCATTGACCAGTGACCAGTGACCAGTGACCAGTGACCATTGACCAGTGACTTGTGACCAGTAACCCGCGACATGTGACTGTGACCAGTGACCACTGACCAGTGACCAGTGACCACAGACCAGTGACCAGTGACCAGTGACCACTGACCACTGACCAGTGACCAGAGACCAGTGACTTGTGACGAGTGACCAGCGACCGGAGACTTGTGACCAGTGACCAGTGACCAGTGGCCAGTGACCAGTGTCTAGTGACCATTGACCAGTGACTTGTGACCAGTGACCCGCGACATGTGACTGTGACCAGTGACCACTTACCAGTGACCACAGACCAGTGACCAGTGACCAGTGACCAGTGACCAGTTACCAGTGACCATTGATCTGTGACCAGTGACTAGCGACCAGTGACCCGTGACATGTGACCCGTGACCAGTGACCAGTGACCAGGGCCCAGTCACCAGTCACCAGTCACCATTGACCTGTGACCAGTGACCAGTGACCACTGACCACTGACCAGTGACAAGTGACCAGTGACTTGTGGCGAGTGACCAGCGACCTGTGACTTGTAACCAGTGACCAGTGACCAGTGGCCAGTGACCAGTGTCCAGTGAGCACTGACAAGTGGCCAGTGACTAGTGACCCGTGACATGTGACACGTGACCAGTGACCAGTGACCAGTGACCAGTGACCAGTAACCAGTGACCAGTGGCCAGTGACCTGTGACCAGTGACCAGTGACCAGTGACCAGTGAACAGTGACCATTGACCAGTGAGCAGTGACCAGTGACCACTCAGCAGTGACCAGCGACAGTGACCATTGAACAGCGACAGTGACCATTGACCAGTGACCAGTGACCAGTGACCAGTGACCATTGACAAGTGACCAGTGACCAGTGACCATTGACCAGTGACTTGTGACCAGTGACCCGCGACATGTGACTGTGACCAGTGACCACTTACCAGTGACCACTGACCAGTGACCAGTGACCAGTGACCAGTGACCAGTGACCACTGACCAGTGACAAGTGACCAGTGACTTGTGACCAGTGACCAGTGACCTGTGACTTGTAACCAGTGACCAGTGACCAGTGTCCAGTGACCAGTGACCAGTGACCAGTGACCAGTGACCAGTGACCACTGACCAGTGACCAGTGACCAGCGACCCGCGACATGTGACTGTGACCAGTTACCCCTGACCAGTGACCAGTGACCTCAGACCAGTGACAAGTGACCAGTGACCAGGGCCCAGTGACCAGTGAACAGTGACCATTGACCAGTGAGCAGTGACCACTGACCACTGAGCAGTGACCAGCGACAGTGACCATTGAACAGCGACAGTGACCATTGACCAGTGACCAGTGACCAGTGACCAGTGACCATAGACCAGTGACCAGTGACCATTGACCAGTGACTTGTGACCAGTAACCCGCGACATGTGACTGTGACCAGTGACCACTGACCAGTGACCAGTGACCACAGACCAGTGACCAGTCACCAGTGACCAGTGACCAGTGACCATTGATCTGTGACCAGTGACCATTGACCAGTGACTTGTGACCAGTAACCCGCGACATGTGACTGTGACCAGTGACCACTGACCAGTGACCAGTGACCACAGACCAGTGACCAGTGACCAGTGACCAGTGACCAGTGACCAGTGACCAGTGACCAGTGACCAGTGACCAGCGACAGTGACCAGTGAGCAGCGACAGTGACCATTTACCAGCGACAGTGACCATTGACCAGTGACCAGTGACCAGTGACCTGTGACAAGTGACCAGTGACCAGTTACTTGTGACCAGTGACCAGTGACCAGTGACCAGTGACCAGTGACGAGTGACCAGTGACCAGTGACCAGTGACCAGTGACCACTGACCAGTGACAAGTGACCAGTGACTTGTGACCAGTGACCAGTGACCAGTGACATGTGACCCGTGACCAGTGACCAGTGACCAGTGACCAGTGACCAGTGACCAGTGACCAGTGACCCGTGACATGTGACCAGTGACCAGCGACCAGTGACCAGTGACCCGTGACATGTGACACGTGACCAGTGACCAGTGACCAGTGACCAGTGACCATTGACCAGTGACTTGTGACCAGTAACCCGCGACATGTGACTGTGACCAGTGACCACTGACCAGTGACCAGTGACCACAGACCAGTGACCACAGACCAGTGACCAGTGACCAGTGACCAGTGACCAGTGACCAGTGACCAGTGACCAGTGACCACTCAGCAGTGACCAGCGACAGTGACCATTGAACAGCGACAGTGACCATTGACCAGTGACCAGTGACCAGTGACCAGAGACCATTGATCTGTGACCAGTGACCAGTGACCAGTGACCAGTGACCAGTGACCAGTGACCACTGACCAGTGACCAGTGACCGGGGACCAGTGACTAGCGACCAGTGACCAGTGACCCGTGACATGTGACCCGTGACCAGTGACCAGTGACCAGGGCCCAGTGACCTGTCACCAGTCACCATTGACCTGTGACCAGTGACCAGTGACCACTGACCACTGACCAGTGACAAGTGACCAGAGACTTGTGTCGAGTGAACAGCGACCTGTGACTTGTGACCAGTGACCAGTGACCAGTGGCCAGTGACGAGTGTCCAGTGAGCACTGACCAGTGGCCAGTGACTAGTGACCCGTGACATGTGACACGTGACCAGTGACCAGTGACCAGTGACCAGTGACCAGTGACCACTGACCAGTGACCAGTGACCGGGGACCAGTGACTAGCGACCAGTGACCAGTGACCCGTGACATGTGACCCGTGACCAGTGACCAGTGACCAGTGACCAGTGACCAGTGACCAGTGACCAGTGACCAGTGACCAGTGACCATTGATCTGTGACCTGTGACCAGTGACCAGTGACCAGTGACCAGTGACCAGTGACCAGTGACCAGTGACCACTGACCAGTGACCAGTGACCGGGGACCAGTGACCAGTGACCCGTGACATGTGCCCCGTGACCAGTGACCAGTGACCAGTGACCAGTGACCAGTGACCAGTGACCAGTGACCAGTGACCAGTGACCAGGGCCCAGTGACCAGTCACCAGTCACCATTGACCTGTGTCCAGTGACCAGTGACCACTGACCACTGACCAGTGACCAGTGACCAGTGACTTGTGACGAGTGACCAGCGACCTGTGACTTGTGACCAGTGACCAGTGACCAGTGGCCAGTGACCAGTGTCCAGTGAGCACTGACCAGTGGCCAGTGACTAGTGACCCGTGACATGTGACACGTGACCAGTGACCAGAGACCAGTGACCAGTAACCAGTGACCAGTGGCCAGTGACCTGTGACCAGTGACCAGTGACCAGTGACCAGTGACCAGTGACCATTGACCAGTGACTTGTGACCAGTAACCCGCGACATGTGACTGTGACCAGTGACCAGTGACCAGTGACCAGTGACCAGTTACCAGTGACCAGTGACCAGTGACCATTGATCTGTGACCAGTGACTAGCGAGCAGTGACCCGTGACATGTGACCCGTGACCAGTGACCAGTGACCAGGGCCCAGTCACCAGTCACCAGTCACCATTGACCTGTGACCAGTGACCAGTGACCACTGACCACTGACCAGTAACCAGTGACCAGTGGCCAGTGACCTGTGACCAGTGACCAGTGACCAGTGACCAGTGACCAGTGAACAGTGACCATTGACCAGTGAGCAGTGACCAGTGACAACTCAGCAGTGACCAGCGACAGTGACCATTGAACAGCGACAGTGACCATTGACAAGTGACCAGTGACCAGTGACCAGTGACCATTGACAAGTGACCAGTGACCAGTGACCATTGACCAGTGACTTGTGACCAGTGACCCGCGACATGTGACTGTGACCAGTGACCACTTACCAGTGACCACAGACCAGTGACCAGTGACCAGTGACCAGTGACCAGTGACCATTGATCTGTGACCAGTGACTAGCGACCAGTGACCCGTGACATGTGACCCGTGACCAGTGACCAGTGACCAGGGCCCAGTCACCAGTCACCAGTCACCATTGACCTGTGACCAGTGACCAGTGACCACTGACCACTGACCAGTGACAAGTGACCAGTGACTTGTGGCGAGTGACCAGCGACCTGTGACTTGTAACCAGTGACCAGTGACCAGTGGCCAGTGACCAGTGTCCAGTGAGCACTGACAAGTGGCCAGTGACTAGTGACCCGTGACATGTGACACGTGACCAGTGACCAGTGACCAGTGACCAGTGACCAGTAACCAGTGACCAGTGGCCAGTGACCTGTGACCAGTGACCAGTGACCAGTGACCAGTGAACAGTGACCATTGACCAGTGAGCAGTGACCAGTGACCACTCAGCAGTGACCAGCGACAGTGACCATTGAACAGCGACAGTGACCATTGACCAGTGACCAGTGACCAGTGACCAGTGAAATTTGACAAGTGACCAGTGACCAGTGACCATTGACCAGTGACTTGTGACCAGTGACCCGCGACATGTGACTGTGACCAGTGACCACTTACCAGTGACCACAGACCAGTGACCAGTGACCAGTGACCAGTGACCAGTGACCACTGACCAGTGACAAGTGACCAGTGACTTGTGACCAGTGACCAGTGACCTGTGACTGGTAACCAGTGACCAGTGACCAGTGTCCAGTGACCAGTGACTAGTGACCAGTGACCAGTGACCAGTGACCAGTGACCAGTGACCAGTGACCAGTGACCAGTGACCAGTCACCATTGACCTGTGTCCAGTGACCAGTGACCACTGACCACTGACCAGTGACCAGTGACCAGTGACTTGTGACGAGTGACCAGCGACCTGTGACTTGTGACCAGTGACCAGTGACCAGTGGCCAGTGACCAGTGTCTAGTGACCATTGACCAGTGACTTGTGACCAGTGACCCGCGACATGTGACTGTGACCAGTGACCACTTACCAGTGACCACAGACCAGTGACCAGTGACCAGTGACCAGTGACCAGTGACCAGTGACCATTGATCTGTGACCAGTGACTAGCGACCAGTGACCCGTGACATGTGACCCCTGACCAGTGACCAGTGACCAGGGCCCAGTCACCAGTCACCAGTCACCATTGACCTGTGACCAGTGACCAGTGACCACTGACCACTGACCAGTGACAAGTGACCAGTGACTTGTGGCGAGTGACCAGCGACCTGTGACTTGTAACCAGTGACCAGTGACCAGTGGCCAGTGACCAGTGTCCAGTGAGCACTGACAAGTGGCCAGTGACTAGTGACCCGTGACATGTGACACGTGACCAGTGACCAGTGACCAGTGACCAGTGACCAGTAACCAGTGACCAGTGGCCAGTGACCTGTGACCAGTGACCAGTGACCAGTGACCAGTGAACAGTGACCATTGACCAGTGAGCAGTGACCAGTGACCACTCAGCAGTGACCAGCGACAGTGACCATTGAACAGCGACAGTGACCATTGACCAGTGACCAGTGACCAGTGACCATTGACCATTGACAAGTGACCAGTGACCAGTGACCATTGACCAGTGACTTGTGACCAGTGACCCGCGACATGTGACTGTGACCAGTGACCACTTACCAGTGACCACAGACCAGTGACCAGTGACCAGTGACCAGTGACCACTGACCACTGACCAGTGACAAGTGACCAGTGACTTGTGACCAGTGACCAGTGACCTGTGACTTGTAACCAGTGACCAGTGACCAGTGTCCAGTGACCAGTGACCAGTGACCAGTGACCAGTGACCAGTGACCAGTGACCAGTGACCACTGACCAGTGACCAGTGACCAGCGACCCGCGACATGTGACTGTGACCAGTTACCACTGACCAGTGACCTGTGACCTCAGACCAGTGACAAGTGACCAGTGACCAGGGCCCAGTGACCAGTGAACAGTGACCATTGACCAGTGAGCAGTGACCACTGACCACTGAGCAGTGACCAGCGACAGTGACCATTGAACAGCGACAGTGACCATTGACCAGTGACCAGTGACCAGTGACCAGTGACCATTGACCAGTGACCAGTGACCATTGACCAGTGACTTGTGACCAGTAACCCGCGACATGTGACTGTGACCAGTGACCACTGACCAGTGACCAGTGACCACAGACCAGTGACCAGTGACCAGTGACCAGTGACCAGTGACCATTGATCTGTGACCAGTGACCAGTGACCAGTGACCATTGACCAGTGACCAGTGACCAGTGACCAGTGACCATTGACCAGTGACTTGTGACCAGTAACCCGCGACATGTGACTGTGACCAGTGACCACTGACCAGTGACCAGTGACCACACACCAGTGACCAGTGACCAGTGACCAGTGACCAGTGACCAGTGACCAGTGACCAGTGACCAGTGACCAGCGACAGTGACCAGTGACCAGCGACAGTGACCATTTACCAGCGACAGTGACCATTGACCAGTGACCAGTGACCAGTGACCTGTGACAAGTGACCAGTGACCAGTTACTTGTGACCAGTGACCAGTGACCAGTGACCAGTGACCAGTGACGAGTGACCAGTGACCAGTGACCAGTGACCAGTGACCACTGACCAGTGACAAGTGACCAGTGACTTGTGACCAGTGACCAGTGACCAGTGACATGTGACCCGTGACCAGTGACCAGTGACCAGTGACCAGTGACCAGTGACCAGTGACCAGTGACCCGTGACATGTGACCAGTGACCAGCGACCAGTGACCAGTGACCAGTGACCATTGACCAGTGACTTGTGACCAGTAACCCGCGACATGTGACTGTGACCAGTGACCACTGACCAGTGACCAGTGACCACAGACCAGTGACCACAGACCAGTGACCAGTGACCAGTGACCAGTGACCAGTGACCAGTGACCAGTGACCACTCAGCAGTGACCAGCGACAGTGACCATTGAACAGCGACAGTGACCATTGACCAGTGACCAGTGACCAGTGACCAGAGACCATTGATCTGTGACCAGTGACCAGTGACCAGTGACCAGTGACCATTGACCAGTGACCACTGACCAGTGACAAGTGACCAGTGACTTGTGACCAGTGACCAGTGACCAGTGACATGTGACCCGTGACCAGTGACCAGTGACCAGTGACCAGTGACCAGTGACCAGTGACCTGTGACCCGTGACATGTGACCAGTGACCAGCGACCAGTGACCAGTGACCCGTGACATGTGACACGTGACCAGTGACCAGTGACCAGTGACCAGTGACCAGTGACCAGTGACCACTGACCACTGACCAGTGACCAGAGACCAGTGACTTGTGACGAGTGACCAGCGACCGGAGACTTGTGACCAGTGACCAGTGACCAGTGGCCAGTGACCAGTGTCTAGTGACCATTGACCAGTGACTTGTGACCAGTGACCCGCGACATGTGACTGTGACCAGTGACCACTTACCAGTGACCACAGACCAGTGACCAGTGACCAGTGACCAGTGACCAGTTACCAGTGACCATTGATCTGTGACCAGTGACTAGCGACCAGTGACCCGTGACATGTGACCCGTGACCAGTGACCAGTGACCAGGGCCCAGTCACCAGTCACCAGTCACCATTGACCTGTGACCAGTGACCAGTGACCACTGACCACTGACCAGTGACAAGTGACCAGTGACTTGTGGCGAGTGACCAGCGACCTGTGACTTGTAACCAGTGACCAGTGACCAGTGGCCAGTGACCAGTGTCCAGTGAGCACTGACAAGTGGCCAGTGACTAGTGACCCGTGACATGTGACACGTGACCAGTGACCAGTGACCAGTGACCAGTGACCAGTAACCAGTGACCAGTGGCCAGTGACCTGTGACCAGTGACCAGTGACCAGTGACCAGTGAACAGTGACCATTGACCAGTGAGCAGTGACCAGTGACCACTCAGCAGTGACCAGCGACAGTGACCATTGAACAGCGACAGTGACCATTGACCAGTGACCAGTGACCAGTGACCAGTGACCATTGACAAGTGACCAGTGACCAGTGACCATTGACCAGTGACTTGTGACCAGTGACCCGCGACATGTGACTGTGACCAGTGACCACTTACCAGTGACCACTGACCAGTGACCAGTGACCAGTGACCAGTGACCAGTGACCACTGACCAGTGACAAGTGACCAGTGACTTGTGACCAGTGACCAGTGACCTGTGACTTGTAACCAGTGACCAGTGACCAGTGTCCAGTGACCAGTGACCAGTGACCAGTGACCAGTGACCAGTGACCACTGACCAGTGACCAGTGACCAGCGACCCGCGACATGTGACTGTGACCAGTTACCCCTGACCAGTGACCAGTGACCTCAGACCAGTGACAAGTGACCAGTGACCAGGGCCCAGTGACCAGTGAACAGTGACCATTGACCAGTGAGCAGTGACCACTGACCACTGAGCAGTGACCAGCGACAGTGACCATTGAACAGCGACAGTGACCATTGACCAGTGACCAGTGACCAGTGACCAGTGACCATAGACCAGTGACCAGTGACCATTGACCAGTGACTTGTGACCAGTAACCCGCGACATGTGACTGTGACCAGTGACCACTGACCAGTGACCAGTGACCACAGACCAGTGACCAGTCACCAGTGACCAGTGACCAGTGACCATTGATCTGTGACCAGTGACCATTGACCAGTGACTTGTGACCAGTAACCCGCGACATGTGACTGTGACCAGTGACCACTGACCAGTGACCAGTGACCACAGACCAGTGACCAGTGACCAGTGACCAGTGACCAGTGACCAGTGACCAGTGACCAGTGACCAGTGACCAGCGACAGTGACCAGTGAGCAGCGACAGTGACCATTTACCAGCGACAGTGACCATTGACCAGTGACCAGTGACCAGTGACCTGTGACAAGTGACCAGTGACCAGTTACTTGTGACCAGTGACCAGTGACCAGTGACCAGTGACCAGTGACGAGTGACCAGTGACCAGTGACCAGTGACCAGTGACCACTGACCAGTGACAAGTGACCAGTGACTTGTGACCAGTGACCAGTGACCAGTGACATGTGACCCGTGACCAGTGACCAGTGACCAGTGACCAGTGACCAGTGACCAGTGACCAGTGACCCGTGACATGTGACCAGTGACCAGCGACCAGTGACCAGTGACCCGTGACATGTGACACGTGACCAGTGACCAGTGACCAGTGACCAGTGACCATTGACCAGTGACTTGTGACCAGTAACCCGCGACATGTGACTGTGACCAGTGACCACTGACCAGTGACCAGTGACCACAGACCAGTGACCACAGACCAGTGACCAGTGACCAGTGACCAGTGACCAGTGACCAGTGACCAGTGACCAGTGACCACTCAGCAGTGACCAGCGACAGTGACCATTGAACAGCGACAGTGACCATTGACCAGTGACCAGTGACCAGTGACCAGAGACCATTGATCTGTGACCAGTGACCAGTGACCAGTGACCAGTGACCAGTGACCAGTGACCACTGACCAGTGACCAGTGACCGGGGACCAGTGACTAGCGACCAGTGACCAGTGACCCGTGACATGTGACCCGTGACCAGTGACCAGTGACCAGGGCCCAGTGACCTGTCACCAGTCACCATTGACCTGTGACCAGTGACCAGTGACCACTGACCACTGACCAGTGACAAGTGACCAGAGACTTGTGTCGAGTGAACAGCGACCTGTGACTTGTGACCAGTGACCAGTGACCAGTGGCCAGTGACGAGTGTCCAGTGAGCACTGACCAGTGGCCAGTGACTAGTGACCCGTGACATGTGACACGTGACCAGTGACCAGTGACCAGTGACCAGTGACCAGTGACCACTGACCAGTGACCAGTGACCGGGGACCAGTGACTAGCGACCAGTGACCAGTGACCCGTGACATGTGACCCGTGACCAGTGACCAGTGACCAGTGACCAGTGACCAGTGACCAGTGACCAGTGACCAGTGACCAGTGACCATTGATCTGTGACCTGTGACCAGTGACCAGTGACCAGTGACCAGTGACCAGTGACCAGTGACCAGTGACCACTGACCAGTGACCAGTGACCGGGGACCAGTGACCAGTGACCCGTGACATGTGCCCCGTGACCAGTGACCAGTGACCAGTGACCAGTGACCAGTGACCAGTGACCAGTGACCAGTGACCAGTGACCAGGGCCCAGTGACCAGTCACCAGTCACCATTGACCTGTGTCCAGTGACCAGTGACCACTGACCACTGACCAGTGACCAGTGACCAGTGACTTGTGACGAGTGACCAGCGACCTGTGACTTGTGACCAGTGACCAGTGACCAGTGGCCAGTGACCAGTGTCCAGTGAGCACTGACCAGTGGCCAGTGACTAGTGACCCGTGACATGTGACACGTGACCAGTGACCAGAGACCAGTGACCAGTAACCAGTGACCAGTGGCCAGTGACCTGTGACCAGTGACCAGTGACCAGTGACCAGTGACCAGTGACCATTGACCAGTGACTTGTGACCAGTAACCCGCGACATGTGACTGTGACCAGTGACCAGTGACCAGTGACCAGTGACCAGTTACCAGTGACCAGTGACCAGTGACCATTGATCTGTGACCAGTGACTAGCGAGCAGTGACCCGTGACATGTGACCCGTGACCAGTGACCAGTGACCAGGGCCCAGTCACCAGTCACCAGTCACCATTGACCTGTGACCAGTGACCAGTGACCACTGACCACTGACCAGTAACCAGTGACCAGTGGCCAGTGACCTGTGACCAGTGACCAGTGACCAGTGACCAGTGACCAGTGAACAGTGACCATTGACCAGTGAGCAGTGACCAGTGACAACTCAGCAGTGACCAGCGACAGTGACCATTGAACAGCGACAGTGACCATTGACAAGTGACCAGTGACCAGTGACCAGTGACCATTGACAAGTGACCAGTGACCAGTGACCATTGACCAGTGACTTGTGACCAGTGACCCGCGACATGTGACTGTGACCAGTGACCACTTACCAGTGACCACAGACCAGTGACCAGTGACCAGTGACCAGTGACCAGTGACCATTGATCTGTGACCAGTGACTAGCGACCAGTGACCCGTGACATGTGACCCGTGACCAGTGACCAGTGACCAGGGCCCAGTCACCAGTCACCAGTCACCATTGACCTGTGACCAGTGACCAGTGACCACTGACCACTGACCAGTGACAAGTGACCAGTGACTTGTGGCGAGTGACCAGCGACCTGTGACTTGTAACCAGTGACCAGTGACCAGTGGCCAGTGACCAGTGTCCAGTGAGCACTGACAAGTGGCCAGTGACTAGTGACCCGTGACATGTGACACGTGACCAGTGACCAGTGACCAGTGACCAGTGACCAGTAACCAGTGACCAGTGGCCAGTGACCTGTGACCAGTGACCAGTGACCAGTGACCAGTGAACAGTGACCATTGACCAGTGAGCAGTGACCAGTGACCACTCAGCAGTGACCAGCGACAGTGACCATTGAACAGCGACAGTGACCATTGACCAGTGACCAGTGACCAGTGACCAGTGAAATTTGACAAGTGACCAGTGACCAGTGACCATTGACCAGTGACTTGTGACCAGTGACCCGCGACATGTGACTGTGACCAGTGACCACTTACCAGTGACCACAGACCAGTGACCAGTGACCAGTGACCAGTGACCAGTGACCACTGACCAGTGACAAGTGACCAGTGACTTGTGACCAGTGACCAGTGACCTGTGACTGGTAACCAGTGACCAGTGACCAGTGTCCAGTGACCAGTGACTAGTGACCAGTGACCAGTGACCAGTGACCAGTGACCAGTGACCAGTGACCAGTGACCAGTGACCAGTCACCATTGACCTGTGTCCAGTGACCAGTGACCACTGACCACTGACCAGTGACCAGTGACCAGTGACTTGTGACGAGTGACCAGCGACCTGTGACTTGTGACCAGTGACCAGTGACCAGTGGCCAGTGACCAGTGTCTAGTGACCATTGACCAGTGACTTGTGACCAGTGACCCGCGACATGTGACTGTGACCAGTGACCACTTACCAGTGACCACAGACCAGTGACCAGTGACCAGTGACCAGTGACCAGTGACCAGTGACCATTGATCTGTGACCAGTGACTAGCGACCAGTGACCCGTGACATGTGACCCCTGACCAGTGACCAGTGACCAGGGCCCAGTCACCAGTCACCAGTCACCATTGACCTGTGACCAGTGACCAGTGACCACTGACCACTGACCAGTGACAAGTGACCAGTGACTTGTGGCGAGTGACCAGCGACCTGTGACTTGTAACCAGTGACCAGTGACCAGTGGCCAGTGACCAGTGTCCAGTGAGCACTGACAAGTGGCCAGTGACTAGTGACCCGTGACATGTGACACGTGACCAGTGACCAGTGACCAGTGACCAGTGACCAGTAACCAGTGACCAGTGGCCAGTGACCTGTGACCAGTGACCAGTGACCAGTGACCAGTGAACAGTGACCATTGACCAGTGAGCAGTGACCAGTGACCACTCAGCAGTGACCAGCGACAGTGACCATTGAACAGCGACAGTGACCATTGACCAGTGACCAGTGACCAGTGACCATTGACCATTGACAAGTGACCAGTGACCAGTGACCATTGACCAGTGACTTGTGACCAGTGACCCGCGACATGTGACTGTGACCAGTGACCACTTACCAGTGACCACAGACCAGTGACCAGTGACCAGTGACCAGTGACCACTGACCACTGACCAGTGACAAGTGACCAGTGACTTGTGACCAGTGACCAGTGACCTGTGACTTGTAACCAGTGACCAGTGACCAGTGTCCAGTGACCAGTGACCAGTGACCAGTGACCAGTGACCAGTGACCAGTGACCAGTGACCACTGACCAGTGACCAGTGACCAGCGACCCGCGACATGTGACTGTGACCAGTTACCACTGACCAGTGACCTGTGACCTCAGACCAGTGACAAGTGACCAGTGACCAGGGCCCAGTGACCAGTGAACAGTGACCATTGACCAGTGAGCAGTGACCACTGACCACTGAGCAGTGACCAGCGACAGTGACCATTGAACAGCGACAGTGACCATTGACCAGTGACCAGTGACCAGTGACCAGTGACCATTGACCAGTGACCAGTGACCATTGACCAGTGACTTGTGACCAGTAACCCGCGACATGTGACTGTGACCAGTGACCACTGACCAGTGACCAGTGACCACAGACCAGTGACCAGTGACCAGTGACCAGTGACCAGTGACCATTGATCTGTGACCAGTGACCAGTGACCAGTGACCATTGACCAGTGACCAGTGACCAGTGACCAGTGACCATTGACCAGTGACTTGTGACCAGTAACCCGCGACATGTGACTGTGACCAGTGACCACTGACCAGTGACCAGTGACCACACACCAGTGACCAGTGACCAGTGACCAGTGACCAGTGACCAGTGACCAGTGACCAGTGACCAGTGACCAGCGACAGTGACCAGTGACCAGCGACAGTGACCATTTACCAGCGACAGTGACCATTGACCAGTGACCAGTGACCAGTGACCTGTGACAAGTGACCAGTGACCAGTTACTTGTGACCAGTGACCAGTGACCAGTGACCAGTGACCAGTGACGAGTGACCAGTGACCAGTGACCAGTGACCAGTGACCACTGACCAGTGACAAGTGACCAGTGACTTGTGACCAGTGACCAGTGACCAGTGACATGTGACCCGTGACCAGTGACCAGTGACCAGTGACCAGTGACCAGTGACCAGTGACCAGTGACCCGTGACATGTGACCAGTGACCAGCGACCAGTGACCAGTGACCAGTGACCATTGACCAGTGACTTGTGACCAGTAACCCGCGACATGTGACTGTGACCAGTGACCACTGACCAGTGACCAGTGACCACAGACCAGTGACCACAGACCAGTGACCAGTGACCAGTGACCAGTGACCAGTGACCAGTGACCAGTGACCACTCAGCAGTGACCAGCGACAGTGACCATTGAACAGCGACAGTGACCATTGACCAGTGACCAGTGACCAGTGACCAGAGACCATTGATCTGTGACCAGTGACCAGTGACCAGTGACCAGTGACCATTGACCAGTGACCACTGACCAGTGACAAGTGACCAGTGACTTGTGACCAGTGACCAGTGACCAGTGACATGTGACCCGTGACCAGTGACCAGTGACCAGTGACCAGTGACCAGTGACCAGTGACCTGTGACCCGTGACATGTGACCAGTGACCAGCGACCAGTGACCAGTGACCCGTGACATGTGACACGTGACCAGTGACCAGTGACCAGTGACCAGTGACCATTGACCAGTGACTTGTGACCAGTAACCCGCGACATGTGACTGTGACCAGTGACCACTGACCAGTGACCAGTGACCACAGACCAGTGACCACAGACCATTGACCAGTGACCAGTGACCAGTGACCAGTGACCAGTGACCAGTGACCACTCAGCAGTGACCAGCGACAGTGACCATTGAACAGCGACAGTGACCATTGACCAGTGACCAGTGACCAGTGACCAGAGACCATTGATCTGTGACCAGTGACCAGTGACCAGTGACCAGTGACCAGTGACCAGTGACCACTGACCAGTGACCAGTGACCGGGGACCAGTGACTAGCGACCAGTGACCAGTGACCCGTGACATGTGACCCGTGACCAGTGACCAGTGACCAGGGCCCAGTGACCAGTCACCAGTCACCATTGAACTGTGACCAGTGACCAGTGACCACTGACCACTGACCAGTGACAAGTGACCAGTGACTTGTGTCGAGTGACCAGCGACCTGTGACTTGTGACCAGTGACCAGTGACCAGTGGCCAGTGACGAGTGTCCAGTGAGCACTGACCAGTGGCCAGTGACTAGTGACCCGTGACATGTGACACGTGACCAGTGACCAGTGACCAGTGACCAGTGACCAGTGACCACTGACCAGTGACCAGTGACCGGGGACCAGTGACTAGCGACCAGTGACCAGTGACCCGTGACATGTGACCCGTGACCAGTGACCAGTGACCAGTGACCAGTGACCAGTGACCAGTGACCAGTGACCAGTGACCATTGATCTGTGACCTGTGACCAGTGACCAGTGACCAGTGACCAGTGACCAGTGACCAGTGACCAGTGACCACTGACCAGTGACCAGTGACCAGTGACCAGTGACCAGTGACCAGTGACCAGGGCCCAGTGACCAGTCACCAGTCACCATTGACCTGTGTCCAGTGACCAGTGACCACTGACCACTGACCAGTGACCAGTGACCAGTATCTTGTGACGAGTGACCAGCGACCTGTGACTTGTGACCAGTGACCAGTGACCAGTGGCCAGTGACCAGTGTCTAGTGAGCAGTGACCAGTGGCCAGTGACTAGTGACCCGTGACATGTGACACGTGACCAGTGACCAGTGACCAGTGACCAGTGACCAGCGACAGTGACCATTGAACAGCGACAGTGACCATTGACCAGTGACCAGTGACCAGTGACCAAGTGACCAGTGACCATTGACCAGTGACCAGTGACCAGTGACCATTGACCAGTGACTTGGGACCAGTGACCCTCGACATGTGACTGTGACCAGTTACCACTGACCAGTGACCAGTGACCACAGACCAGTGACAAGTGACCAGTGACCAGGGCCCAGTGACCAGTGAACAGTGACCATTGACCAGTGAGCAGTGACCATTGACCAGTGAGCAGTGACCACTGACCACTGAGCAGTGACCAGCGACAGTGACCATTGAACAGCGACAGTGACCATTGACCAGTGACCAGTGACCAGTGACCAGTGACCATTGACCAGTGACCAGTGACCATTGACCAGTGACTTGTGACCAGTAACCCGCGACATGTGACTGTGACCAGTGACCACTGACCAGTGACCAGTGACCACAGACCAGTGACCAGTGACCAGTGACCAGTGACCAGTGACCAGTGACCAGTGACCAGTGACCATTGATCTGTGACCAGTGACCAGTGACCAGTGACCATTGACCAGTGACCAGTGACCAGTGACCAGTGACCATTGACCAGTGACTTGTGACCAGTAACCCGCGACATGTGACTGTGACCAGTGACCACTGACCAGTGACCAGTGACCACAGACCAGTGACCAGTGACCAGTGACCACTGACCACTGACCAGTGACCAGAGACCAGTGACTTGTGACGAGTGACCAGCGACCGGTGACTTGTGACCAGTGACCAGTGACCAGTGGCCAGTGACCAGTGTCTAGTGACCATTGACCAGTGACTTGTGACCAGTGACCCGCGACATGTGACTGTGACCAGTGACCACTTACCAGTGACCACAGACCAGTGACCAGTGACCAGTGACCAGTGACCAGTGACCAGTGACCATTGATCTGTGACCAGTGACTAGCGACCAGTGACCCGTGACATGTGACCCGTGACCAGTGACCAGTGACCAGGGCCCAGTCACCAGTCACCAGTCACCATTGACCTGTGACCAGTGACCAGTGACCACTGACCACTGACCAGTGACAAGTGACCAGTGACTTGTGGCGAGTGACCAGCGACCTGTGACTTGTAACCAGTGACCAGTGACCAGTGGCCAGTGACCAGTGTCCAGTGAGCACTGACAAGTGGCCAGTGACTAGTGACCCGTGACATGTGACACGTGACCAGTGACCAGTGACCAGTGACCAGTGACCAGTAACCAGTGACCAGTGGCCAGTGACCTGTGACCAGTGACCAGTGACCAGTGACCAGTGAACAGTGACCATTGACCAGTGAGCAGTGACCAGTGACCACTCAGCAGTGACCAGCGACAGTGACCATTGAACAGCGACAGTGACCATTGACCAGTGACCAGTGACCAGTGACCAGTGACCATTGACAAGTGACCAGTGACCAGTGACCATTGACCAGTGACTTGTGACCAGTGACCCGCGACATGTGACTGTGACCAGTGACCACTTACCAGTGACCAGTGACCAGTGACCAGTGACCAGTGACCACTGACCAGTGACAAGTGACCAGTGACTTGTGACCAGTGACCAGTGACCTGTGACTTGTAACCAGTGACCAGTGACCAGTGTCCAGTGACCAGTGACCAGTGACCAGTGACCAGTGACCAGTGACCACTGACCAGTGACCAGTGACCAGCGACCCGCGACATGTGACTGTGACCAGTTACCACTGACCAGTGACCAGTGACCTCAGACCAGTGACAAGTGACCAGTGACCAGGGCCCAGTGACCAGTGAACAGTGACCATTGACCAGTGAGCAGTGACCACTGACCACTGAGCAGTGACCAGCGACAGTGACCATTGAACAGCGACAGTGACCATTGACCAGTGACCAGTGACCAGTGACCAGTGACCATAGACCAGTGACCAGTGACCATTGACCAGTGACTTGTGACCAGTAACCCGCGACATGTGACTGTGACCAGTGACCACTGACCAGTGACCAGTGACCACAGACCAGTGACCAGTCACCAGTGACCAGTGACCAGTGACAATTGATCTGTGACCAGTGACCATTGACCAGTGACTTGTGACCAGTAACCCGCGACATGTGACTGTGACCAGTGACCACTGACCAGTGACCAGTGACCACAGACCAGTGACCAGTGACCAGTGACCAGTGACCAGTGACCAGTGACCAGTGACCAGTGACCAGTGACCAGCGACAGTGACCAGTGAGCAGCGACAGTGACCATTTACCAGCGACAGTGACCATTGACCAGTGACCAGTGACCAGTGACCTGTGACAAGTGACCAGTGACCAGTTACTTGTGACCAGTGACCAGTGACCAGTGACCAGTGACCAGTGACGAGTGACCAGTGACCAGTGACCAGTGACCAGTGACCACTGACCAGTGACAAGTGACCAGTGACTTGTGACCAGTGACCAGTGACCAGTGACATGTGACCCGTGACCAGTGACCAGTGACCAGTGACCAGTGACCAGTGACCAGTGACCAGTGACCCGTGACATGTGACCAGTGACCAGCGACCAGTGACCAGTGACCCGTGACATGTGACACGTGACCAGTGACCAGTGACCAGTGACCAGTGACCATTGACCAGTGACTTGTGACCAGTAACCCGCGACATGTGACTGTGACCAGTGACCACTGACCAGTGACCAGTGACCACAGACCAGTGACCACAGACCAGTGACCAGTGACCAGTGACCAGTGACCAGTGACCAGTGACCAGTGACCACTCAGCAGTGACCAGCGACAGTGACCATTGAACAGCGACAGTGACCATTGACCAGTGACCAGTGACCAGTGACCAGAGACCATTGATCTGTGACCAGTGACCAGTGACCAGTGACCAGTGACCAGTGACCAGTGACCACTGACCAGTGACCAGTGACCGGGGACCAGTGACTAGCGACCAGTGACCAGTGACCCGTGACATGTGACCCGTGACCAGTGACCAGTGACCAGGGCCCAGTGACCTGTCACCAGTCACCATTGACCTGTGACCAGTGACCAGTGACCACTGACCACTGACCAGTGACAAGTGACCAGAGACTTGTGTCGAGTGACCAGCGACCTGTGACTTGTGACCAGTGACCAGTGACCAGTGGCCAGTGACGAGTGTCCAGTGAGCACTGACCAGTGGCCAGTGACTAGTGACCCGTGACATGTGACACGTGACCAGTGACCAGTGACCAGTGACCAGTGACCAGTGACCACTGACCAGTGACCAGTGACCGGGGACCAGTGACTAGCGACCAGTGACCAGTGACCCGTGACATGTGACCCGTGACCAGTGACCAGTGACCAGTGACCAGTGACCAGTGACCAGTGACCAGTGACCAGTGACCAGTGACCATTGATCTGTGACCTGTGACCAGTGACCAGTGACCAGTGACCAGTGACCAGTGACCAGTGACCAGTGACCACTGACCAGTGACCAGTGACCGGGGACCAGTGACCAGTGACCCGTGACATGTGCCCCGTGACCAGTGACCAGTGACCAGTGACCAGTGACCAGTGACCAGTGACCAGTGACCAGTGACCAGTGACCAGTGACCAGGGCCCAGTGACCAGTCACCAGTCACCATTGACCTGTGTCCAGTGACCAGTGACCACTGACCACTGACCAGTGACCAGTGACCAGTGACTTGTGACGAGTGACCAGCGACCTGTGACTTGTGACCAGTGACCAGTGACCAGTGGCCAGTGACCAGTGTCCAGTGAGCACTGACCAGTGGCCAGTGACTAGTGACCCGTGACATGTGACACGTGACCAGTGACCAGTGACCAGAGACCAGTGACCAGTAACCAGTGACCAGTGGCCAGTGACCTGTGACCAGTGACCAGTGACCAGTGACCAGTGACCAGTGACCATTGACCAGTGACTTGTGACCAGTAACCCGCGACATGTGACTGTGACCAGTGACCAGTGACCAGTGACCAGTGACCAGTTACCAGTGACCAGTGACCAGTGACCATTGATCTGTGACCAGTGACTAGCGAGCAGTGACCCGTGACATGTGACCCGTGACCAGTGACCAGTGACCAGGGCCCAGTCACCAGTCACCAGTCACCATTGACCTGTGACCAGTGACCAGTGACCACTGACCACTGACCAGTAACCAGTGACCAGTGGCCAGTGACCTGTGACCAGTGACCAGTGACCAGTGACCAGTGACCAGTGAACAGTGACCATTGACCAGTGAGCAGTGACCAGTGACAACTCAGCAGTGACCAGCGACAGTGACCATTGAACAGCGACAGTGACCATTGACAAGTGACCAGTGACCAGTGACCAGTGACCATTGACAAGTGACCAGTGACCAGTGACCATTGACCAGTGACTTGTGACCAGTGACCCGCGACATGTGACTGTGACCAGTGACCACTTACCAGTGACCACAGACCAGTGACCAGTGACCAGTGACCAGTGACCAGTGACCATTGATCTGTGACCAGTGACTAGCGACCAGTGACCCGTGACATGTGACCCGTGACCAGTGACCAGTGACCAGGGCCCAGTCACCAGTCACCAGTCACCATTGACCTGTGACCAGTGACCAGTGACCACTGACCACTGACCAGTGACAAGTGACCAGTGACTTGTGGCGAGTGACCAGCGACCTGTGACTTGTAACCAGTGACCAGTGACCAGTGGCCAGTGACCAGTGTCCAGTGAGCACTGACAAGTGGCCAGTGACTAGTGACCCGTGACATGTGACACGTGACCAGTGACCAGTGACCAGTGACCAGTGACCCGTGACATGTGACCAGTGACCAGCGACCAGTGACCAGTGACCCGTGACATGTGACACGTGACCAGTGACCAGTGACCAGTGACCAGTGACCATTGACCAGTGACTTGTGACCAGTAACCCGCGACATGTGACTGTGACCAGTGACCACTGACCAGTGACCAGTGACCACAGACCAGTGACCACAGACCAGTGACCAGTGACCAGTGACCAGTGACCAGTGACCAGTGACCAGTGACCACTCAGCAGTGACCAGCGACAGTGACCATTGAACAGCGACAGTGACCATTGACCAGTGACCAGTGACCAGTGACCAGAGACCATTGATCTGTGACCAGTGACCAGTGACCAGTGACCAGTGACCAGTGACCATTGACCAGTGACCAGTGACCAGTGACCAGTGACCATTGACCAGTGACTTGTGACCAGTAACCCGCGACATGTGACTGTGACCAGTGACCACTGACCAGTGACCAGTGACCACAGACCAGTGACCAGTGACCAGTGACCAGTGACCAGTGACCAGCGACAGTGACCAGTGACCAGCGACAGTGACCATTTACCAGCGACAGTGACCATTGACCAGTGACCAGTGACCAGTGACCTGTGACAAGTGACCAGTGACCAGTTACTTGTGACCAGTGACCAGTGACCAGTGACCAGTGACCAGTGACGAGTGACCAGTGACCAGTGACCAGTGACCAGTGACCACTGACCAGTGACAAGTGACCAGTGACTTGTGACCAGTGACCAGTGACCAGTGACATGTGACCCGTGACCAGTGACCAGTGACCAGTGACCAGTGACCAGTGACCCGTGACATGTGACCAGTGACCAGCGACCAGTGACCAGTGACCCGTGACATGTGACACGTGACCAGTGACCAGTGACCAGTGACCAGTGACCATTGACCAGTGACTTGTGACCAGTAACCCGCGACATGTGACTGTGACCAGTGACCACTGACCAGTGACCAGTGACCACAGACCAGTGACCACAGACCATTGACCAGTGACCAGTGACCAGTGACCAGTGACCAGTGACCAGTGACCACTCAGCAGTGACCAGCGACAGTGACCATTGAACAGCGACAGTGACCATTGACCAGTGACCAGTGACCAGTGACCAGAGACCATTGATCTGTGACCAGTGACCAGTGACCAGTGACCAGTGACCAGTGACCAGTGACCACTGACCAGTGACCAGTGACCGGGGACCAGTGACTAGCGACCAGTGACCAGTGACCCGTGACATGTGACCCGTGACCAGTGACCAGTGACCAGGGCCCAGTGACCAGTCACCAGTCACCATTGACCTGTGACCAGTGACCAGTGACCACTGACCACTGACCAGTGACAAGTGACCAGTGACTTGTGTCGAGTGACCAGCGACCTGTGACTTGTGACCAGTGACCAGTGACCAGTGGCCAGTGACGAGTGTCCAGTGAGCACTGACCAGTGGCCAGTGACTAGTGACCCGTGACATGTGACACGTGACCAGTGACCAGTGACCAGTGACCAGTGACCAGTGACCACTGACCAGTGACCAGTGACCGGGGACCAGTGACTAGCGACCAGTGACCAGTGACCCGTGACATGTGACCCGTGACCAGTGACCAGTGACCAGTGACCAGTGACCAGTGACCAGTGACCAGTGACCAGTGACCATTGATCTGTGACCTGTGACCAGTGACCAGTGACCAGTGACCAGTGACCAGTGACCAGTGACCAGTGACCACTGACCAGTAACCAGTGACCGGGGACCAGTGACCAGTGACCCGTGACATGTGCCCCGTGACCAGTGACCAGTGACCAGTGACCAGTGACCAGTGACCAGTGACCAGTGACCAGTGACCAGTGACCAGTGACCAGTGACCAGGGCCCAGTGACCAGTCACCAGTCACCATTGACCTGTGTCCAGTGACCAGTGACCACTGACCACTGACCAGTGACCAGTGACCAGTGACTTGTGACGAGTGACCAGCGACCTGTGACTTGTGACCAGTGACCAGTGACCAGTGGCCAGTGACCAGTGTCTAGTGAGCAGTGACCAGTGGCCAGTGACTAGTGACCCGTGACATGTGACACGTGACCAGTGACCAGTGACCAGTGACCAGTGACCAGCGACAGTGACCATTGAACAGCGACAGTGACCATTGACCAGTGACCAGTGACCAGTGACCAAGTGACCAGTGACCATTGACCAGTGACCAGTGACCAGTGACCATTGACCAGTGACTTGTGACCAGTGACCCTCGACATGTGACTGTGACCAGTTACCACTGACCAGTGACCAGTGACCACAGACCAGTGACAAGTGACCAGTGACCAGGGCCCAGTGACCAGTGAACAGTGACCATTGACCAGTGAGCAGTGACCATTGACCAGTGAGCAGTGACCACTGACCACTGAGCAGTGACCAGCGACAGTGACCATTGAACAGCGACAGTGACCATTGACCAGTGACCAGTGACCAGTGACCAGTGACCATTGACCAGTGACCAGTGACCATTGACCAGTGACTTGTGAGAAGTAACCCGCGACATGTGACTGTGACCAGTGACCACTGACCAGTGACCAGTGACCACAGACCAGTGACCAGTGACCAGTGACCAGTGACCAGTGACCAGTGACCAGTGACCAGTGACCATTGATCTGTGACCAGTGACCAGTGACCAGTGACCATTGACCAGTGACCAGTGACCAGTGACCAGTGACCATTGACCAGTGACTTGTGACCAGTAACCCGCGACATGTGACTGTGACCAGTGACCACTGACCAGTGACCAGTGACCACAGACCAGTGACCAGTGACCAGTGACCACTGACCACTGACCAGTGACCAGAGACCAGTGACTTGTGACGAGTGACCAGCGACCGGTGACTTGTGACCAGTGACCAGTGACCCGTGGCCAGTGACCAGTGTCTAGTGACCATTGACCAGTGACTTGTGACCAGTGACCCGCGACATGTGACTGTGACCAGTGACCACTTACCAGTGACCACAGACCAGTGACCAGTGACCAGTGACCAGTGACCAGTGACCAGTGACCATTGATCTGTGACCAGTGACTAGCGACCAGTGACCCGTGACATGTGACCCGTGACCAGTGACCAGTGACCAGGGCCCAGTCACCAGTCACCAGTCACCATTGACCTGTGACCAGTGACCACTGACCACTGACCACTGACCAGTGACAAGTGACCAGTGACTTGTGGCGAGTGACCAGCGACCTGTGACTTGTAACGAGTGACCAGTGACCAGTGGCCAGTGACCAGTGTCCAGTGAGCACTGACAAGTGACCAGTGACCAGTGACTTGTGACGAGTGACCAGCGACCTGTGACTTGTGACCAGTGACCAGTGACCAGTGGCCAGTGACCAGTGACCAGTGACCAGTGACCAGTGACCAGTGACCAGTGACCAGTGACCAGTGACCAGTGACCAGGGCCCAGTGACCAGTCACCAGTCACCATTGACCTGTGTCCAGTGACCAGTGACCACTGACCACTGACCAGTGACCAGTGACCAGTGACTTGTGACGAGTGACCAGCGACCTGTGACTTGTAACCAGTGACCAGTGACCAGTGGCCAGTGACCAGTGTCCAGTGAGCACTGACAAGTGGCCAGTGACTAGTGACCCGTGACATGTGACACGTGACCAGTGACCAGTGACCAGTGACCAGTGACCAGTAACCAGTGACCAGTAGCCAGTGACCTGTGACCAGTGACCAGTGACCAGTGACCAGTGAACAGTGACCATTGACCAGTGACCATTGATCTGTGACCAGTGACCAGTGACCAGTGACCATTGACCAGTGACCAGTGACCAGTGACCAGTGACCATTGACCAGTGACTTGTGACCAGTAACCCGCGACATGTGACTGTGACCAGTGACCACTGACCAGTGACCAGTGACCACAGACCAGTGACCAGTGACCAGTGACCACTGACCACTGACCAGTGACCAGTGACCAGTGACTTGTGACGAGTGACCAGCGACCGGTGACTTGTGACCAGTGACCAGTGACCAGTGGCCAGTGACCAGTGTCTAGTGACCATTGACCAGTGACTTGTGACCAGTGACCCGCGACATGTGACTGTGACCAGTGACCACTTACCAGTGACCACAGACCAGTGACCAGTGACCAGTGACCAGTGACCAGTGACCAGTGACCATTGATCTGTGACCAGTGACTAGCGACCAGTGACCCGTGACATGTGACCCGTGACCAGTGACCAGTGACCAGGGCCCAGTCACCAGTCACCAGTCACCATTGACCTGTGACCAGTGACCACTGACCACTGACCACTGACCAGTGACAAGTGACCAGTGACTTGTGGCGAGTGACCAGCGACCTGTGACTTGTAACGAGTGACCAGTGGCCAGTGACCAGTGTCCAGTGAGCACTGACAAGTGACCAGTGACCAGTGACTTGTGACGAGTGACCAGCGACCTGTGACTTGTGACCAGTGACCAGTGACCAGTGGCCAGTGACCAGTGACCAGTGACCAGTGACCAGTGACCAGTGACCAGTGACCAGTGACCAGTGACCAGGGCCCAGTGACCAGTCACCAGTCACCATTGACCTGTGTCCAGTGACCAGTGACCACTGACCACTGACCAGTGACCAGTGACCAGTGACTTGTGACGAGTGACCAGCGACCTGTGACTTGTAACCAGTGACCAGTGACCAGTGGCCAGTGACCAGTGTCCAGTGAGCACTGACAAGTGGCCAGTGACTAGTGACCCGTGACATGTGACACGTGACCAGTGACCAGTGACCAGTGACCAGTGACCAGTAACCAGTGACCAGTGGCCAGTGACATGTGACCAGTGACCAGTGACCAGTGACCAGTGAACAGTGACCATTGACCAGTGAGCAGTGACCAGTGACCACTCAGCAGTGACCAGCGACAGTGACCATTGAACAGCGACAGTGACCATTGACCAGTGACCAGTGTCCAGTGACCAGTGACCATTGACAAGTGACCAGTGACCAGTGACCATTGACCAGTTACTTGTGACCAGTGACCCGCGACATGTGACTGTGACCAGTGACCACTCACCAGTGACCACAGACCAGTGACCAGTGACCAGTGACCAGTGACCAGTGACCACTGACCAGTGACAAGTGACCAGTGACTTGTGACCAGTGACCAGTGACCTGTGACTTGTAACCAGTGACCAGTGACCAGTGTCCAGTGACCAGTGACCAGTGACCAGTGACCAGTGACCAGTGACCACTGACCAGTGACCAGTGACCAGCGACCCGCGACATGTGACTGTGACCAGTTACCACTGACCAGTGACCAGTGACCTCAGACCAGTGACAAGTGACCAGTGACCAGGGCCCAGTGACCTCTGAACAGTGACCATTGACCAGTGAGCAGTGACCACTGACCACTGAGCAGTGACCAGCGACAGTGACCATTGAACAGCGACAGTGACCATTGACCAGTGACCAGTGACCAGTGACCAGTGACCATTGACCAGTGACTTGTGACCAGTAACCCGCGACATGTGACTGTGACCAGTGACCACTGACCAGTGACCAGTGACCACAGACCAGTGACCAGTGACCAGTGACCAGTGACCAGTGACCATTGATCTGTGACCAGTGACCAGTGACCAGTGACCATTGACCAGTGACCAGTGACCAGTGACCAGTGACCATTGACCAGTGACTTGTGACCAGTAACCCGCGACATGTGACTGTGACCAGTGACCACTGACCAGTGACCAGTGACCACAGACCAGTGACCAGTGACCAGTGACCAGTGACCAGTGACCAGTGACCAGTGACCAGCGACAGTGACCAGTGAGCAGCGACAGTGACCATTTACCAGCGACAGTGACCATTGACCAGTGACCAGTGACCAGTGACCTGTGACAAGTGACCAGTGACCAGTTACTTGTGACCAGTGACCAGTGACCAGTGACCAGTGACCAGTGACGAGTGACCAGTGACCAGTGACCAGTGACCAGTGACCACTGACCAGTGACAAGTGACCAGTGACTTGTGACCAGTGACCAGTGACCAGTGACATGTGACCCGTGACCAGTGACCAGTGACCAGTGACCAGTGACCAGTGACCAGTGACCAGTGACCCGTGACATGTGACCAGTGACCAGCGACCAATGACCAGTGACCCGTGACATGTGACACGTGACCAGTGACCAGTGACCAGTGACCAGTGACCATTGACCAGTGACTTGTGACCACTAACCCGCGACATGTGACTGTGACCAGTGACCACTGACCAGTGACCAGTGACCACAGACCAGTGACCACAGACCAGTGACCAGTGACCAGTGACCAGTGACCAGTGACCAGTGACCAGTGACAGTGACCATTGAACAGCGACAGTGACCATTGACCAGTGACCAGTGACCAGTGACCAGAGACCATTGATCTGTGACCAGTGACCAGTGACCAGTGACCAGTGACCAGTGACCAGTGACCACTGACCAGTGACCAGTGACCGGGGACCAGTGACTAGCGACCAGTGACCAGTGACCCGTGACATGTGACCCGTGACCAGTGACCAGTGACCAGGGCCCAGTGACCAGTCACCAGTCACCATTGACCTGTGACCAGTGACCAGTGACCACTGACCACTGACCAGTGACAAGTGACCAGAGACTTGTGTCGAGTGACCAGCGACCTGTGACTTGTGACCAGTGACCAGTGACCAGTGGCCAGTGACGAGTGTCCAGTGAGCACTGACCAGTGGCCAGTGACTAGTGACCCGTGACATGTGACACGTGACCAGTGACCAGTGACCAGTGACCAGTGACCAGTGACCACTGACCAGTGACCAGTGACCGGGGACCAGTGACTAGCGACCAGTGACCAGTGACCCGTGACATGTGACCCGTGACCAGTGACCAGTGACCAGTGACCAGTGACCAGTGACCAGTGACCAGTGACCAGTGACCATTGATCTGTGACCTGTGACCAGTGACCAGTGACCAGTGACCACTGACCAGTGACCAGTGACCTGTGACATGTGCCCCGTGACCAGTGACCAGTGACCAGTGACCAGTGACCAGTGACCAGTGACCAGTGACCAGTGACCAGTGACCAGTGACCAGGGCCCAGTGACCAGTCACCAGTCACCATTGACCTGTGTCCAGTGACCAGTGACCACTGACCACTGACCAGTGACCAGTGACCAGTGACTTGTGACGAGTGACCAGCGACCTGTGACTTGTGACCAGTGACCAGTGACCAGTGGCCAGTGACCAGTGTCTAGTGAGCAGTGACCAGTGGCCAGTGACTAGTGACCCGTGACATGTGACACGTGACCAGTGACCAGTGACCAGTGACCAGTGACCAGCGACAGTGACCATTGAACAGCGACAGTGACCATTGACCAGTGACCAGTGACCATTGACCAGTGACCAGTGACCAGTGACCATTGACCAGTGACTTGTGACCAGTGACCCTCGACATGTGACTGTGACCAGTTACCACTGACCAGTGACCAGTGACCACAGACCAGTGACAAGTGACCAGTGACCAGGGCCCAGTGACCAGTGAACAGTGACCATTGACCAGTGAGCAGTGACCATTGACCAGTGAGCAGTGACCACTGACCACTGAGCAGTGACCAGCGACAGTGACCATTGAACAGCGACAGTGACCATTGACCAGTGACCAGTGACCAGTGACCAGTGACCATTGACCAGTGACCAGTGACCATTGACCAGTGACTTGTGACCAGTAACCCGCGACATGTGACTGTGACCAGTGACCACTGACCAGTGACCAGTGACCACAGACCAGTGACCAGTGACCAGTGACCAGTGACCAGTGACCAGTGACCAGTGACCAGTGACCAGTGACCAGTGACCAGTAACCAGTGACCAGTGGCCAGTGACCTGTGACCAGTGACCAGTGACCAGTGACCAGTGAACAGTGACCATTGACCAGTGAGCAGTGACCAGTGACCACTCAGCAGTGACCAGCGACAGTGACCATTGAACAGCGACAGTGACCATTGACCAGTGACCAGTGACCAGTGACCAGTGACCATTGACAAGTGACCAGTGACCAGTGACCATTGACCAGTGACTTGTGACCAGTGACCCGCGACATGTGACTGTGACCAGTGACCACTTACCAGTGACCACAGACCAGTGACCAGTGACCAGTGACCAGTGACCAGTGACCACTGACCAGTGACAAGTGACCAGTGACTTGTGACCAGTGACCAGTGACCTGTGACTTGTAACCAGTGACCAGTGACCAGTGTCCAGTGACCAGTGACCAGTGACCAGTGACCAGTGACCAGTGACCAGTGACCAGTGACCACTGACCAGTGACCAGTGACCAGCGACCCGCGACATGTGACTGTGACCAGTTACCACTGACCAGTGACCTGTGACCTCAGACCAGTGACAAGTGACCAGTGACCAGGGCCCAGTGACCAGTGAACAGTGACCATTGACCAGTGAGCAGTGACCACTGACCACTGAGCAGTGACCAGCGACAGTGACCATTGAACAGCGACAGTGACCATTGACCAGTGACCAGTGACCAGTGACCAGTGACCATTGACCAGTGACCAGTGACCATTGACCAGTGACTTGTGACCAGTAACCCGCGACATGTGACTGTGACCAGTGACCACTGACCAGTGACCAGTGACCACAGACCAGTGACCAGTGACCAGTGACCAGTGACCAGTGACCAGTGACCAGTGACCAGTGACCAGTGACCAGTGACCAGTAACCAGTGACCAGTGGCCAGTGACCTGTGACCAGTGACCAGTGACCAGTGACCAGTGAACAGTGACCATTGACCAGTGAGCAGTGACCAGTGACCACTCAGCAGTGACCAGCGACAGTGACCATTGAACAGCGACAGTGACCATTGACCAGTGACCAGTGACCAGTGACCAGTGACCATTGACAAGTGACCAGTGACCAGTGACCATTGACCAGTGACTTGTGACCAGTGACCCGCGACATGTGACTGTGACCAGTGACCACTTACCAGTGACCACAGACCAGTGACCAGTGACCAGTGACCAGTGACCAGTGACCACTGACCAGTGACAAGTGACCAGTGACTTGTGACCAGTGACCAGTGACCTGTGACTTGTAACCAGTGACCAGTGACCAGTGTCCAGTGACCAGTGACCAGTGACCAGTGACCAGTGACCAGTGACCAGTGACCAGTGACCACTGACCAGTGACCAGTGACCAGCGACCCGCGACATGTGACTGTGACCAGTTACCACTGACCAGTGACCTGTGACCTCAGACCAGTGACAAGTGACCAGTGACCAGGGCCCAGTGACCAGTGAACAGTGACCATTGACCAGTGAGCAGTGACCACTGACCACTGAGCAGTGACCAGCGACAGTTACCATTGAACAGCGACAGTGACCATTGACCAGTGACCAGTGACCAGTGACCAGTGACCATTGACCAGTGACCAGTGACCATTGACCAGTGACTTGTGACCAGTAACCCGCGACATGTGACTGTGACCAGTGACCACTGACCAGTGACCAGTGACCACAGACCACTGACCAGTGACCAGTGACCACAGACCAGTGACCACTGACCAGTGACCAGTGACCACAGACCAGTGACCAGTGACCAGTGACCAGTGACCAGTGACCAGTGACCAGTGACCAGTGACCAGTGACCAGCGACAGTGACCAGTGACCAGCGACAGTGACCATTTACCAGCGACAGTGACCATTGACCAGTGACCAGTGACCAGTGACCTGTGACAAGTGACCAGTGACCAGTTACTTGTGACCAGTGACCAGTGACCAGTGACCAGTGACCAGTGACGAGTGACCAGTGACCAGTGACCAGTGACCAGTGACCACTGACCAGTGACAAGTGACCAGTGACTTGTGACCAGTGACCAGTGACCAGTGACATGTGACCCGTGACCAGTGACCAGTGACCAGTGACCAGTGACCAGTGACCAGTGACCAGTGACCAGTGACCCG
This sequence comes from Andrena bucephala, assembly GCA_947577245.1. Taxonomy (NCBI): domain Eukaryota; kingdom Metazoa; phylum Arthropoda; class Insecta; order Hymenoptera; family Andrenidae; genus Andrena; species Andrena bucephala. The sequence goes on along the minus strand of OX387716.1, from coordinate 52,351,095 downwards.
TGACATGTGACCAGTGACCAGCGACAAGTGACCAGTGACCCGTGACATGTGACACGTGACCAGTGACCAGTGACCAGTGACCATTGACCAGTGACTTGTGACCAGTAACCCGCGACATGTGACTGTGACCAGTGACCACTGACCAGTGACCAGTGACCACAGACCAGTGACCACAGACCAGTGACCAGTGACCAGTGACCAGTGACCAGTGACCAGTGACCAGTGACCACTCAGCAGTGACCAGCGACAGTGACCATTGAACAGCGACAGTGACCATTGACCAGTGACCAGTGACCAGTGACCAGAGACCATTGATCTGTGACCAGTGACCAGTGACCAGTGACCAGTGACCAGTGACCATTGACCAGTGACCAGTGACCAGTGACCAGTGACCATTGACCAGTGACTTGTGACCAGTAACCCGCGACATGTGACTGTGACCAGTGACCACTGACCAGTGACCAGTGACCACAGACCAGTGACCAGTGACCAGTGACCAGTGACCAGTGACCAGCGACAGTGACCAGTGACCAGCGACAGTGACCATTTACCAGCGACAGTGACCATTGACCAGTGACCAGTGACCAGTGACCTGTGACAAGTGACCAGTGACCAGTTACTTGTGACCAGTGACCAGTGACCAGTGACCAGTGACCAGTGACGAGTGACCAGTGACCAGTGACCAGTGACCAGTGACCACTGACCAGTGACAAGTGACCAGTGACTTGTGACCAGTGACCAGTGACCAGTGACATGTGACCCGTGACCAGTGACCAGTGACCAGTGACCAGTGACCAGTGACCAGTGACCAGTGACCCGTGACATGTGACCAGTGACCAGCGACCAGTGACCAGTGACCCGTGACATGTGACACGTGACCAGTGACCAGTGACCAGTGACCAGTGACCATTGACCAGTGACTTGTGACCAGTAACCCGCGACATGTGACTGTGACCAGTGACCACTGACCAGTGACCAGTGACCACAGACCAGTGACCACAGACCATTGACCAGTGACCAGTGACCAGTGACCAGTGACCACTCAGCAGTGACCAGCGACAGTGACCATTGAACAGCGACAGTGACCATTGACCAGTGACCAGTGACCAGTGACCAGAGACCATTGATCTGTGACCAGTGACCAGTGACCAGTGACCAGTGACCAGTGACCAGTGACCACTGACCAGTGACCAGTGACCGGGGACCAGTGACTAGCGACCAGTGACCAGTGACCCGTGACATGTGACCCGTGACCAGTGACCAGTGACCAGGGCCCAGTGACCAGTCACCAGTCACCATTGACCTGTGACCAGTGACCAGTGACCACTGACCACTGACCAGTGACAAGTGACCAGTGACTTGTGTCGAGTGACCAGCGACCTGTGACTTGTGACCAGTGACCAGTGACCAGTGGCCAGTGACGAGTGTCCAGTGAGCACTGACCAGTGGCCAGTGACTAGTGACCCGTGACATGTGACACGTGACCAGTGACCAGTGACCAGTGACCAGTGACCAGTGACCACTGACCAGTGACCAGTGACCGGGGACCAGTGACTAGCGACCAGTGACCAGTGACCCGTGACATGTGACCCGTGACCAGTGACCAGTGACCAGTGACCAGTGACCAGTGACCAGTGACCAGTGACCAGTGACCATTGATCTGTGACCTGTGACCAGTGACCAGTGACCAGTGACCAGTGACCAGTGACCAGTGACCAGTGACCACTGACCAGTGACCAGTGACCGGGGACCAGTGACCAGTGACCCGTGACATGTGCCCCGTGACCAGTGACCAGTGACCAGTGACCAGTGACCAGTGACCAGTGACCAGTGACCAGTGACCAGTGACCAGTGACCAGGGCCCAGTGACCAGTCACCAGTCACCATTGACCTGTGTCCAGTGACCAGTGACCACTGACCACTGACCAGTGACCAGTGACCAGTGACTTGTGACGAGTGACCAGCGACCTGTGACTTGTGACCAGTGACCAGTGACCAGTGGCCAGTGACCAGTGTCTAGTGAGCAGTGACCAGTGGCCAGTGACTAGTGACCCGTGACATGTGACACGTGACCAGTGACCAGTGACCAGTGACCAGTGACCAGCGACAGTGACCATTGAACAGCGACAGTGACCATTGACCAGTGACCAGTGACCAGTGACCAAGTGACCAGTGACCATTGACCAGTGACCAGTGACCAGTGACCATTGACCAGTGACTTGTGACCAGTGACCCTCGACATGTGACTGTGACCAGTTACCACTGACCAGTGACCAGTGACCACAGACCAGTGACAAGTGACCAGTGACCAGGGCCCAGTGACCAGTGAACAGTGACCATTGACCAGTGAGCAGTGACCATTGACCAGTGAGCAGTGACCACTGACCACTGAGCAGTGACCAGCGACAGTGACCATTGAACAGCGACAGTGACCATTGACCAGTGACCAGTGACCAGTGACCAGTGACCAGTGACCAGTGACCAGTGACCAGTGACCAGTGACCAGTGACCAGGGCCCAGTGACCAGTCACCAGTCACCATTGACCTGTGTCCAGTGACCAGTGACCACTGACCACTGACCAGTGACCAGTGACCAGTGACTTGTGACGAGTGACCAGCGACCTGTGACTTGTGACCAGTGACCAGTGACCAGTGGCCAGTGACCAGTGTCTAGTGAGCAGTGACCAGTGGCCAGTGACTAGTGACCCGTGACATGTGACACGTGACCAGTGACCAGTGACCAGTGACCAGTGACCAGCGACAGTGACCATTGAACAGCGACAGTGACCATTGACCAGTGACCAGTGACCAGTGACCAAGTGACCAGTGACCATTGACCAGTGACCAGTGACCAGTGACCATTGACCAGTGACTTGTGACCAGTGACCCTCGACATGTGACTGTGACCAGTTACCACTGACCAGTGACCAGTGACCACAGACCAGTGACAAGTGACCAGTGACCAGGGCCCAGTGACCAGTGAACAGTGACCATTGACCAGTGAGCAGTGACCATTGACCAGTGAGCAGTGACCACTGACCACTGAGCAGTGACCAGCGACAGTGACCATTGAACAGCGACAGTGACCATTGACCAGTGACCAGTGACCAGTGACCAGTGACCATTGACCAGTGACCAGTGACCATTGACCAGTGACTTGTGACCAGTAACCCGCGACATGTGACTGTGACCAGTGACCACTGACCAGTGACCAGTGACCACAGACCAGTGACCAGTGACCAGTGACCAGTGACCAGTGACCAGTGACCAGTGACCAGTGACCATTGATCTGTGACCAGTGACCAGTGACCAGTGACCATTGACCAGTGACCAGTGACCAGTGACCAGTGACCATTGACCAGTGACTTGTGACCAGTAACCCGCGACATGTGACTGTGACCAGTGACCACTGACCAGTGACCAGTGACCACAGACCAGTGACCAGTGACCAGTGACCACTGACCACTGACCAGTGACCAGAGACCAGTGACTTGTGACGAGTGACCAGCGACCGGTGACTTGTGACCAGTGACCAGTGACCCGTGGCCAGTGACCAGTGTCTAGTGACCATTGACCAGTGACTTGTGACCAGTGACCCGCGACATGTGACTGTGACCAGTGACCACTTACCAGTGACCACAGACCAGTGACCAGTGACCAGTGACCAGTGACCAGTGACCAGTGACCATTGATCTGTGACCAGTGACTAGCGACCAGTGACCCGTGACATGTGACCCGTGACCAGTGACCAGTGACCAGGGCCCAGTCACCAGTCACCAGTCACCATTGACCTGTGACCAGTGACCACTGACCACTGACCACTGACCACTGACCAGTGACAAGTGACCAGTGACTTGTGGCGAGTGACCAGCGACCTGTGACTTGTAACGAGTGACCAGTGACCAGTGGCCAGTGACCAGTGTCCAGTGAGCACTGACAAGTGACCAGTGACCAGTGACTTGTGACGAGTGACCAGCGACCTGTGACTTGTGACCAGTGACCAGTGACCAGTGGCCAGTGACCAGTGACCAGTGACCAGTGACCAGTGACCAGTGACCAGTGACCAGTGACCAGTGACCAGGGCCCAGTGACCAGTCACCAGTCACCATTGACCTGTGTCCAGTGACCAGTGACCACTGACCACTGACCAGTGACCAGTGACCAGTGACTTGTGACGAGTGACCAGCGACCTGTGACTTGTAACCAGTGACCAGTGACCAGTGGCCAGTGACCAGTGTCCAGTGAGCACTGACAAGTGGCCAGTGACTAGTGACCCGTGACATGTGACACGTGACCAGTGACCAGTGACCAGTGACCAGTGACCAGTAACCAGTGACCAGTGGCCAGTGACCTGTGACCAGTGACCAGTGACCAGTGACCAGTGAACAGTGACCATTGACCAGTGAGCAGTGACCAGTGACCACTCAGCAGTGACCAGCGACAGTGACCATTGAACAGCGACAGTGACCATTGACCAGTGACCAGTGACCAGTGACCAGTGACCATTGACAAGTGACCAGTGACCAGTGACCATTGACCAGTGACTTGTGACCAGTGACCCGCGACATGTGACTGTGACCAGTGACCACTCACCAGTGACCACAGACCAGTGACCAGTGACCAGTGACCAGTGACCAGTGACCACTGACCAGTGACAAGTGACCAGTGACTTGTGACCAGTGACCAGTGACCTGTGACTTGTAACCAGTGACCAGTGACCAGTGTCCAGTGACCAGTGACCAGTGACCAGTGACCAGTGACCAGTGACCACTGACCAGTGACCAGTGACCAGCGACCCGCGACATGTGACTGTGACCAGTTACCACTGACCAGTGACCAGTGACCTCAGACCAGTGACAAGTGACCAGTGACCAGGGCCCAGTGACCAGTGAACAGTGACCATTGACCAGTGAGCAGTGACCACTGACCACTGAGCAGTGACCAGCGACAGTGACCATTGAACAGCGACAGTGACCATTGACCAGTGACCAGTGACCAGTGACCATTGACCAGTGACCAGTGACCATTGACCAGTGACTTGTGACCAGTAACCCGCGACATGTGACTGTGACCAGTGACCACTGACCAGTGACCAGTGACCACAGACCAGTGACCAGTGACCAGTGACCAGTGACCAGTGACCATTGATCTGTGACCAGTGACCAGTGACCAGTGACCATTGACCAGTGACCAGTGACCAGTGACCAGTGACCATTGACCAGTGACTTGTGACCAGTAACCCGCGACATGTGACTGTGACCAGTGACCACTGACCAGTGACCAGTGACCACAGACCAGTGACCAGTGACCAGTGACCAGTGACCAGTGACCAGTGACCAGTGACCAGTGACCAGTGACCAGTGACCAGTGACCATTGATCTGTGACCAGTGACCAGTGACCAGTGACCATTGACCAGTGACCAGTGACCAGTGACCAGTGACCATTGACCAGTGACTTGTGACCAGTAACCCGCGACATGTGACTGTGACCAGTGACCACTGACCAGTGACCAGTGACCACAGACCAGTGACCAGTGACCAGTGACCACTGACCACTGACCAGTGACCAGTGACCAGTGACTTGTGACGAGTGACCAGCGACCGGTGACTTGTGACCAGTGACCAGTGACCAGTGGCCAGTGACCAGTGTCTAGTGACCATTGACCAGTGACTTGTGACCAGTGACCCGCGACATGTGACTGTGACCAGTGACCACTTACCAGTGACCACAGACCAGTGACCAGTGACCAGTGACCAGTGACCAGTGACCAGTGACCATTGATCTGTGACCAGTGACTAGCGACCAGTGACCCGTGACATGTGACCCGTGACCAGTGACCAGTGACCAGGGCCCAGTCACCAGTCACCAGTCACCATTGACCTGTGACCAGTGACCACTGACCACTGACCACTGACCAGTGACAAGTGACCAGTGACTTGTGGCGAGTGACCAGCGACCTGTGACTTGTAACGAGTGACCAGTGACCAGTGGCCAGTGACCAGTGTCCAGTGAGCACTGACAAGTGACCAGTGACCAGTGACTTGTGACGAGTGACCAGCGACCTGTGACTTGTGACCAGTGACCAGTGACCAGTGGCCAGTGACCAGTGACCAGTGACCAGTGACCAGTGACCAGTGACCAGTGACCAGTGACCAGTGACCAGGGCCCAGTGACCAGTCACCAGTCACCATTGACCTGTGTCCAGTGACCAGTGACCACTGACCACTGACCAGTGACCAGTGACCAGTGACTTGTGACGAGTGACCAGTGACCAGTGACCATTGATCTGTGACCTGTGACCAGTGACCAGTGACCAGTGACCACTGACCAGTGACCAGTGACCTGTGACATGTGACCCGTGACCAGTGACCAGTGACCAGTGACCAGTGACCAGTGACCAGTGACCAGTGACCAGTGACCATTGATCTGTGACCTGTGACCAGTGACCAGTGACCAGTGACCAGTGACCAGTGACCAGTGACCAGTGACCACTGACCAGTGACCAGTGACCGGGGACCAGTGACCAGTGACCCGTGACATGTGCCCCGTGACCAGTGACCAGTGACCAGTGACCAGTGACCAGTGACCAGTGACCAGTGACCAGTGACCAGTGACCAGTGACCAGTGACCAGGGCCCAGTGACCAGTCACCAGTCACCATTGACCTGTGTCCAGTGACCAGTGACCACTGACCACTGACCAGTGACCACAGACCAGTGACCAGTGACCAGTGACCAGTGACCAGTGACCATTGACCATTGATCTGTGACCAGTGACCAGTGACCAGTGACCATTGACCAGTGACCAGTGACCAGTGACCAGTGACCATTGACCAGTGACTTGTGACCAGTAACCCGCGACATGTGACTGTGACCAGTGACCACTGACCAGTGACCAGTGACCACAGACCAGTGACCAGTGACCAGTGACCAGTGACCAGTGACCAGTGACCAGTGACCAGTGACCAGTGACCATTGATCTGTGACCAGTGACTAGCGACCAGTGACCAGTGACACGTGACATGTGACCCGTGACCAGTGACCAGTGACCAGGGCCCAGTCACCAGTCACCAGTCACCATTGACCTGCGACCAGTGACCAGTGACCACTGACCACTGACCAGTGACAAGTGACCAGTGACTTGTGACGAGTGACCAGCGACCTGTGACTTGTGACCAGTGACCAGTGACCATTGACCAGTGACTTGTGACCAGTGACCCGCGACATGTGACTGTGACCAGTTACCACTGACCAGTGACCAGTGACCACAGACCAGTGACAAGTGACCAGTGACCAGTGACCAGTGACCAGTGACCAGTGACCAGTGACCAGTGACCAGTGACCAGTGACCAGTGACCAGTGACCAGTGACCATTGATCTGTGACCAGTGACCAGTGACCAGTGACCAGTGTCCAGTGACCAGTGACCAGTGACCACTGACCAGTGACCAGTGACCGGGGACCAGTGACTAGCGACCAGTGACCAGTGACCCCTGACATGTGACCCGTGACCAGTGACCAGTGACCAGTGACCAGTGACCAGTGACCATTGACCAGTGACCAGTGGCCAGTGACCAGTGACCAGTGACCAGTGAACAGTGACCATTGACCAGTGAGCAGTGACCAGTGATCACTGAGCAGTGACCAGCGACAGTGACCAGTGACCAGTGACCAGTGACCATTGATCTGTGACCAGTGACTAGCGACCAGTGACCAGTGACCCGTGACATGTGACCGGTGACCAGTGACCAGTGACTAGGGCCCAGTCACCAGTCACCAGTCACCATTGACCTGTGACCAGTGACCAGTGACCACTGACCACTGACCAGTGACAAGTGACCAGTGACTTGTGGCGAGTGACCAGCGACCTGTGACTTGTGACCAGTGACCAGTGACCAGAGGCCAGTGACCAGTGTCCAGTGAGCACTGACCAGTGGCCAGTGACTAGTGACCCGTGACATGTGACACGTGACCAGTGACCAGTGACCAGTGACCAGTGACCAGTGACCAGTAACCAGTGACCAGTGGCCAGTGACCTGTGACCAGTGACCAGTGACCAGTGACCAGTGACCAGTTACCATTGACCAGTGACTTGTGACCAGTAACCCGCGACATGTGACTGTGACCAGTGACCACTGACCAGTGACCAGTGACCACAGACCAGTGACCAGTGACCAGTGACTAGTGACCAGTGACCAGTGACCAGTGACCAGTGACCAGTGACCATTGATCTGTGACCAGTGACTAGCGACCAGTGACCCGTGACATGTGACCCGTGACCAGTGACCAGTGACCAGGGCCCAGTCACCAGTCACCAGTCACCATTGACCTGTGACCAGTGACCAGTGACCACTGACCACTGACCAGTGACAAGTGACCAGTGACTTGTGGCGAGTGACCAGCGACCTGTGACTTGTGACCAGTGACCAGTGACCAGTGGCCAGTGACCAGTGTCCAGTGAGCACTGACCAGTGGCCAGAGACTATTGACCCGTGACATGTGACACGTGACCAGTGACCAGTGACCAGTGACCAGTGACCAGTAACCAGTGACCAGTGACCATTGACCAGTGACTTGTAGCCAGTAACCCGCGACATGTGACTGTGACCAGTGACCACTGACCAGTGACCAGTGACCACAGACCAGTGACCAGTGACCAGTGACCAGTGACCAGTGACCAGTGACCAGTGACCAGTGACCATTGATCTGTGACCAGTGACTAGCGACCAGTGACCAGTGACACGTGACATGTGACCCGTGACCAGTGACCAGTGACCAGGGCCCAGTCACCAGTCACCAGTCACCATTGACCTGCGACCAGTGACCAGTGACCACTGACCACTGACCAGTGACAAGTGACCAGTGACTTGTGACGAGTGAGCAGCGACCTGTGACTTGTGACCAGTGACCAGTGACCATTGACCAGTGACTTGTGACCAGTGACCCGCGACATGTGACTGTGACCAGTTACCACTGACCAGTGACCAGTGACCACAGACCAGTGACAAGTGACCAGTGACCAGTGACCAGTGACCAGTGACCAGTGACCAGTGACCAGTGACCAGTGACCAGTGACCAGTGACCAGTGACCATTGATCTGTGACCAGTAACCCGCGACATGTGACTGTGACCAGTGACCACTGACCAGTGACCAGTGACCACAGACCAGTGACCAGTGACCAGTGACCAGTGACCAGTGACCAGTGACCAGTGACCAGTGACCAGTGACCATTGATCTGTGACCAGTGACCAGTGACCAGTGACCATTGACCAGTGACCAGTGACCAGTGACCAGTGACCATTGACCAGTGACTTGTGACCAGTAACCCGCGACATGTGACTGTGACCAGTGACCACTGACCAGTGACCAGTGACCACAGACCAGTGACCAGTGACCAGTGACCAGTGACCAGTGACCAGTGACCAGTGACCAGTGACCATTGATCTGTGACCAGTGACTAGCGACCAGTGACCAGTGACACGTGACATGTGACCCGTGACCAGTGACCAGTGACCAGGGCCCAGTCACCAGTCACCAGTCACCATTGACCTGCGACCAGTGACCAGTGACCACTGACCACTGACCAGTGACAAGTGACCAGTGACTTGTGACGAGTGACCAGCGACCTGTGACTTGTGACCAGTGACCAGTGACCATTGACCAGTGACTTGTGACCAGTGACCCGCGACATGTGACTGTGACCAGTTACCACTGACCAGTGACCAGTGACCACAGACCAGTGACAAGTGACCAGTGACCAGTGACCAGTGACCAGTGACCAGTGACCAGTGACCAGTGACCAGTGACCAGTGACCAGTGACCAGTGACCAGTGACCATTGATCTGTGACCAGTGACCAGTGACCAGTGACCAGTGTCCAGTGACCAGTGACCAGTGACCACTGACCAGTGACCAGTGACCGGGGACCAGTGACTAGCGACCAGTGACCAGTGACCCCTGACATGTGACCCGTGACCAGTGACCAGTGACCAGTGACCAGTGACCAGTGACCATTGACCAGTGACCAGTGGCCAGTGACCAGTGACCAGTGACCAGTGAACAGTGACCATTGACCAGTGAGCAGTGACCAGTGATCACTGAGCAGTGACCAGCGACAGTGACCAGTGACCAGTGACCAGTGACCATTGATCTGTGACCAGTGACTAGCGACCAGTGACCAGTGACCCGTGACATGTGACCGGTGACCAGTGACCAGTGACCAGGGCCCAGTCACCAGTCACCAGTCACCATTGACCTGTGACCAGTGACCAGTGACCACTGACCACTGACCAGTGACAAGTGACCAGTGACTTGTGGCGAGTGACCAGCGACCTGTGACTTGTGACCAGTGACCAGTGACCAGAGGCCAGTGACCAGTGTCCAGTGAGCACTGACCAGTGGCCAGTGACTAGTGACCCGTGACATGTGACACGTGACCAGTGACCAGTGACCAGTGACCAGTGACCAGTGACCAGTAACCAGTGACCATTGACCAGTGACTTGTAGCCAGTAACCCGCGACATGTGACTGTGACCAGTGACCACTGACCAGTGACCAGTGACCACAGACCAGTGACCAGTGACCAGTGACCAGTGACCAGTGACCAGTGACCAGTGACCAGTGACCAGTGACCATTGATCTGTGACCAGTGACTAGCGACCAGTGACCAGTGACACGTGACATGTGACCCGTGACCAGTGACCAGTGACCAGGGCCCAGTCACCAGTCACCAGTCACCATTGACCTGCGACCAGTGACCAGTGACCACTGACCACTGACCAGTGACAAGTGACCAGTGACTTGTGACGAGTGAGCAGCGACCTGTGACTTGTGACCAGTGACCAGTGACCATTGACCAGTGACTTGTGACCAGTGACCCGCGACATGTGACTGTGACCAGTTACCACTGACCAGTGACCAGTGACCACAGACCAGTGACAAGTGACCAGTGACCAGTGACCAGTGACCAGTGACCAGTGACCAGTGACCAGTGACCAGTGACCAGTGACCAGTGACCAGTGACCAGTGACCAGTGACCATTGATCTGTGACCAGTGACCAGTGACCAGTGACCAGTGACCAGTGACCAGTGACCACTGACCAGTGACCAGTGACCGGGGACCAGTGACTAGCGACCAGTGACCAGTGACCCGTGACATGTGACCCGTGACCAGTGACCAGTGACCAGTGACCAGTGACCAGTGACCATTGACCAGTGACCAGTGGCCAGTGACCAGTGACCAGTGACCAGTGAACAGTGACCATTGACCAGTGAGCAGTGACCAGTGACCACTGAGCAGTGACCAGCGACAGTGACCAGTGACCAGTGACCAGTGACCACTGACCAGTGACCAGTGACCGGGGACCAGTGACTAGCGACCATTGACCAGTGACCCGTGACATGTGACCCGTGACCAGTGACCAGTGACCAGTGACCAGTGACCAGTGACCAGTGACCAGTGACCATTGATCTGTGACATGTGACCAGTGACCAGTGACCAGTGACCAGTGACCCGTGACATGTGACCCGTGACCAGTGACCAGTGACCAGGGCCCAGTGACCAGTCACCAGTCACAATTGACCTGTGACCAGTGACCAGTGACCACTGACCACGGACCAGTGACAAGTGACCAGTGACTTGTGACGAGTGACCAGCGACCTGTGACTTGTGACCAGTGACCAGTGACCAGTCGCCAGTGACGAGTGTCCAATGAGCAGTGACCAGTGGCCAGTGACTAGTGACCCGTGACATGTGACACGTGACCAGTGACCAGTGACCTGTGACCAGTGACCATTGACCCGCGACATGTGACTGTGACCAGTTACCACTGACCAGTGACCAGTGACCACAGACCAGTGACAAGTGACCAGTGACCAGGGCCCAGTGACCAGTGAACAGTGACCATTGACCAGTGAGCAGTGACCACTGACCACTGAGCAGTGACCAGCGACAGTGACCATTGAACAGCGACAGTGACCATTGACCAGTGACCAGTGACCAGTGACCAGTGACCATTGACCAGTGACCAGTGACCATTGACCAGTGACTTGTGACCAGTAACACGCGACATGTGACTGTGACCAGTGACCACTGACCAGTGACCAGTGACCACAGACCAGTGACCAGTGACCAGTGACCAGTGACCAGTGACCAGTGACCAGTGACCAGTGACCATTGATCTGTGACCAGTGACCAGTGACCAGTGACCATTGACCAGTGACCAGTGACCAGTGACCAGTGACCATTGACCAGTGACTTGTGACCAGTAACCCGCGACATGTGACTGTGACCAGTGACCACTGACCAGTGACCAGTGACCACAGACCAGTGACCAGTGACCAGTGACCATTGACCAGTGACCAGTGACCAGTGACCAGTGACCATTGATCTGTGACCAGTGACTAGCGACCAGTGACCAGTGACACGTGACATGTGACCCGTGACCAGTGACCAGTGACCAGGGCCCAGTCACCAGTCACCAGTCACCATTGACCTGCGACCAGTGACCAGTGACCACTGACCACTGACCAGTGACAAGTGACCAGTGACTTGTGACGAGTGACCAGCGACCTGTGACTTGTGACCAGTGACCAGTGACCATTGACCAGTGACTTGTGACCAGTGACCCGCGACATGTGACTGTGACCAGTTACCACTGACCAGTGACCAGTGACCACAGACCAGTGACAAGTGACCAGTGACCAGTGACCAGTGACCAGTGACCAGTGACCAGTGACCAGTGACCAGTGACCAGTGACCAGTGACCAGTGACCAGTGACCAGTGACCAGTGACCATTGATCTGTGACCAGTGACCAGTGACCAGTGACCAGTGTCCAGTGACCAGTGACCAGTGACCACTGACCAGTGACCAGTGACCGGGGACCAGTGACTTGCGACCAGTGACCAGTGACCCGTGACCAGTGACCAGTGACCAGTGACCAGTGACCAGTGACCAGTGACCATTGACCAGTGACCAGTGGCCAGTGACCAGTGACCAGTGACCAGTGAACAGTGACCATTGACCAGTGAGCAGTGACCAGTGATCACTGAGCAGTGACCAGCGACAGTGACCAGTGACCAGTGACCAGTGACCATTGATCTGTGACCAGTGACTAGCGACCAGTGACCAGTGACCCGTGACATGTGACCGGTGACCAGTGACCAGTGACCAGGGCCCAGTCACCAGTCACCAGTCACCATTGACCTGTGACCAGTGACCAGTGACCACTGACCACTGACCAGTGACAAGTGACCAGTGACTTGTGGCGAGTGACCAGCGACCTGTGACTTGTAACCAGTGACCAGTGACCAGTGGCCAGTGACCAGTGTCCAGTGAGCACTGACCAGTGGCCAGTGACTAGTGACCCGTGACATGTGACACGTGACCAGTGACCAGTGACCAGTGACCAGTGACCAGTAACCAGTGACCAGTGGCCAGTGACATGTGACCAGTGACCAGTGACCAGTGACCAGTGAACAGTGACCATTGACCAGTGAGCAGTGACCAGTGACCACTCAGCAGTGACCAGCGACAGTGACCATTGAACAGCGACAGTGACCATTGACCAGTGACCAGTGACCAGTGACCAGTGACCATTGACAAGTGACCAGTGACCAGTGACCATTGACCAGTGACCCGCGACATGTGACTGTGACCAGTGACCACTTACCAGTGACCACAGACCAGTGAACAGTGACCAGTGACCAGTGACCAGTGACCAGTGACCACTGACCAGTGACAAGTGACCAGTGACTTGTGACCAGTGACCAGTGACCTGTGACTTGTAACCAGTGACCAGTGACCAGTGTCCAGTGACCAGTGACCAGTGACCAGTGACCAGTGACCAGTGACCAGTGACCACTGACCAGTGACCAGTGACCGGGGACCAGTGACTAGCGACCAGTGACCAGTCACCCGTGACATGTGACCCGTGACCAGTGACCAGTGACCAGTGACCAGTGACCAGTGACCATTAACCAGTGACCAGTGACCAGTGACCAGTGAACAGTGACCATTGACCAGTGACCAGTGGCCAGTGACCAGTGACCAGTGACCAGTGAACAGTGACCATTGGCCAGTGAGCAGTGACCAGTGACCACTGAGCAGTGACCAGCGACAGTGACCATTGAACAGCGACAGTGACCATTGACCAGTGACCAGTGACCAGTGACCACTGACCAGTGACCAGTGACCGGGGACCAGTGACTAGCGACCAGTGACCAGTGACCCGTAACATGTGACCCGTGACCAGTGACCAGTGACCAGGGCCCAGTGACCAGTCACCAGTCACCATTGACCTGTGACCAGTGACCAGTGACAACTGACCACTGACCAGTGACAAGTGACCAGTGACTTGTGGCGAATGACCAGCGACCTGTGACTTGTAACCAGTGACCAGTGACCAGTGGCCTGTGACCAGTGTCCAGTGAGCACTGACCAGTGGCCAGTGACTAGTGACCCGTGACATGTGACACGTGACCAGTGACCAGTGACCAGTGACCAGTAACCAGTGACCAGTGGCCAGTGACCTGTGACCAGTGACCAGTGACCAGTGACCAGTGAACAGTGACCATTGACCAGTGAGCAGTGACCAGTGACCACTCAGCAGTGACCAGCGACAGTGACCATTGAACAGCGACAGTGACCATTGACCAGTGACCAGTGACCAGTGACCAGTGACCATTGACAAGTGACCAGTGACCAGTGACCATTGACCAGTGACTTGTGACCAGTGACCCGCGACATGTGACTGTGACCAGTGACCACTTACCAGTGACCACAGACCAGTGACCAGTGACCAGTGACCAGTGACCAGTGACCATTGACCAGTGACTTGTGACCAGTAACCCGCGACATGTGACTGTGACCAGTGACCACTGACCAGTGACCAGTGACCACAGACCAGTGACCAATGACCAGTGACCAGTGACCAGTGACCAGTGACCAGTGACCAGTGACCATTGATCTGTGACCAGTGACCAGTGACCAGTGACCATTGACCAGTGACCAGTGACCAGTGACCAGTGACCATTGACCAGTGACTTGTGACCAGTAACCCGCGACATGTGACTGTGACCAGTGACCACTGACCAGTGACCAGTGACCACAGACCAGTGACCAGTGACCAGTGACCATTGACCAGTGACCAGTGACCAGTGACCAGTGACCATTGATCTGTGACCAGTGACTAGCGACCAGTGACCAGTGACACGTGACATGTGACCCGTGACCAGTGACCAGTGACCAGGGCCCAGTCACCAGTCACCAGTCACCATTGACCTGCGACCAGTGACCAGTGACCACTGACCACTGACCAGTGACAAGTGACCAGTGACCAGTGACCATTGACCAGTGACTTGTGACCAGTGACCCGCGACATGTGACTGTGACCAGTGACCACTTACCAGTGACCACAGACCAGTGACCAGTGACCAGTGACCAGTGACCAGTGACCATTGACCAGTGACTTGTGACCAGTAACCCGCGACATGTGACTGTGACCAGTTACCACTGACCAGTGACCAGTGACCACAGACCAGTGACAAGTGACCAGTGACCAGTGACCAGTGACCAGTGACCAGTGACCAGTGACCAGTGACCAGTGACCAGTGACCAGTGACCAGTGACCAGTGACCAGTGACCATTGATCTGTGACCAGTGACCAGTGACCAGTGACCAGTGTCCAGTGACCAGTGACCAGTGACCACTGACCAGTGACCAGTGACTTGTGACCAGTAACCCGCGACATGTGACTGTGACCAGTGACCACTGACCAGTGACCAGTGACCACAGACCAGTGACCAGTGACCAGTGACCATTGACCAGTGACCAGTGACCAGTGACCAGTGACCATTGATCTGTGACCAGTGACCAGTGACCAGTGACCAGTGACCAGTGACCATTGATCTGTGACCAGTGACCAGTGACCAGTGACCAGTGAACAGTGACCATTGACCAGTGAGCAGTGACCAGTGATCACTGAGCAGTGACCAGCGACAGTGACCAGTGACCAGTGACCAGTGACCATTGATCTGTGACCAGTGACTAGCGACCAGTGACCAGTGACCCGTGACATGTGACCGGTGACCAGTGACCAGTGACCAGGGCCCAGTCACCAGTCACCAGTCACCATTGACCTGTGACCAGTGACCAGTGACCACTGACCAGTGACAAGTGACCAGTGACTTGTGGCGAGTGACCAGCGACCTGTGACTTGTGACCAGTGACCAGTGACCAGTGGCCAGTGACCAGTGTCCAGTGAGCACTGACCAGTGGCCAGTGACCAGTGACTAGTGACCAGTGACCAGTGACCAGTGACCAGTGACCATTGATCTGTGACCAGTGACTAGCGACCAGTGACCCGTGACATGTGACACGTGACCAGTGACCAGTGACCAGTGACCAGTGACCAGTGACCAGTATCCAGTGACCAGTGGCCAGTGACCTGTGACCAGTGACCAGTGACCAGTGACCAGTGACCAGTTACCATTGACCAGTGACTTGTGACCAGTAACCCGCGACATGTGACTGTGACCAGTGACCACTGACCAGTGACCAGTGACCACAGACCAGTGACCAGTGACCAGTGACTAGTGACCAGTGACCAGTGACCAGTGACCAGTGACCAGTGACCATTGATCTGTGACCAGTGACTAGCGACCAGTGACCCGTGACATGTGACCCGTGACCAGCGACAGTAACCATTGAACAGCGACAGTGACCATTGACCAGTGACCAGTGACCAGTGACCATTGACCAGTGACCAGTGACCAGTGACCATTGACCAGTGACACGTGACCAGTGACCAGTGACCAGTAACCAGTGACCAGTGACCAGTGACCAGTGACCAGTGACCAGTGACCAGTGACCAGTGACCAGTGACCAGTGACCATTGATCTGTGACCAGTGACCAGTGACCAGTGACCAGTGACCAGTGACCAGTGACCACTGACCAGTGACCAGTGACCGGAGACCAGTGACTAGCGACCAGTGACCAGTGAACCGTGACATGTGACCCGTGACCAGTGACCAGTGACCAGTGACCAGTGACCATTGACCAGTGACCAGTGGCCAGTGACCAGTGACCAGTGACCAGTGAACAGTGACCATTGACCAGTGAGCATTGACCAGTGACCACTGAGCAGTGACCAGCGACAGTGACCAGTGACCAGTGACCAGTGACCATTGATCTGTGACCAGTGACTAGCGACCAGTGACCAGTGACCCGTGACATGTGACCGGTGACCAGTGACCAGTGACCAGGGCCCAGTCACCAGTCACCAGTCACCATTGACCTGTGACCAGTGACCAGTGACCACTGACCACTGACCAGTGACAAGTGACCAGTGACTTGTGGCGAGTGACCAGCGACCTGTGACTTGTGACCAGTGACCAGTGACCAGTGGCCAGTGACCAGTGTCCAGTGAGCACTGACCAGTGGCCAGTGACTAGTGACCCGTGACATGTGACACGTGACCAGTGACCAGTGACCAGTGACCAGTGACCAGTATCCAGTGACCAGTGGCCAGTGACCTGTGACCAGTGACCAGTGACCAGTATCCAGTGACCAGTGGCCAGTGACCTGTGACCAGTGACCAGTGACCAGTGACCAGTGACCAGTGACCATTGACCAGTGACCAGTGACCAGTGACCATTGACCACTGACCAGTGACAAGTGACCAGTGACTTGTGGCGAGTGACCAGCGACCTGTGACTTGTGACCAGTGACCAGTGACCAGTGGCCAGTGACCAGTGTCCAGTGAGCACTGACCAGTGGCCAGTGACTAGTGACCCGTGACATGTGACACGTGACCAGTGACCAGTGACCAGTGACCAGTGACCAGTAACCAGTCACCAGTGGCCAGTGACCTGTGACCATTGACCAGTGACCAGTGACCAGTGACCATTGACCAGTGACCAGTGACCAGTGACTTGTGGCGAGTGACCAGCGACCTGTGACTTGTGACCAGTGACCAGTGACCAGTGGCCAGTGACCAGTGTCCAGTGAGCACTGACCAGTGGCCAGTGACTAGTGACCCGTGACATGTGACACGTGACCAGTGACCAGTGAACAGTGACCATTGACCAGTGAGCAGTGACCAGTGACAACTCAGCAGTGACCAGCGACAGTGACCATTGAACAGCGACAGTGACCATTGACCAGTGACCAGTGACCAGTGACCAGTGACCATTGACAAGTGACCAGTGACCAGTGACCATTGACCAGTGACTTGTGACCAGTGACCTGCGACATGTGACTGTGACCAGTGACCACTTACCAGTGACCAGTGACCAGTGACCAGTGACCAGTGACCATTGATCTGTGACCAGTGACTAGCGACCAGTGACCCGTGACATGTGACCCGTGACCAGTGACCAGTGACCAGGGCCCAGTCACCAGTCACCAGTCACCATTGACCTGTGACCAGTGACCAGTGACCACTGACCACTGACCAGTGACAAGTGACCAGTGACTTGTGGCGAGTGACCAGCGACCTGTGACTTGTAACCAGTGACCAGTGACCAGTGGCCAGTGACCAGTGTCCAGTGAGCACTGACCAGTGGCCAGTGACTAGTGACCCGTGACATGTGACACGTGACCAGTGACCAGTGACCAGTGACCAGTGACAAGTAACCAGTGACCAGTGGCCAGTGACATGTGACCAGTAACCAGTGACCAGTGACCAGTGAACAGTGACCATTGACCAGTGAGCAGTGACCAGTGACCACTCAGCAGTGACCAGCGACAGTGACCATTGAACAGCGACAGTGACCATTGACCAGTGACCAGTGACCAGTGACCAGTGACCATTGACAAGTGACCAGTGACCAGTGACCATTGACCAGTGACTTGTGACCAGTGACCCGCGACATGTGACTGTGACCAGTGACCACTTACCAGTGACCACAGACCAGTGACCAGTGACCAGTGACCAGTGACCAGTGACCAGTGACCATTGACCAGTGACAAGTGACCAGTGACTTGTGACCAGTGACCAGTGACCTGTGACTTGTAACCAGTGACCAGTGACCAGTGTCCAGTGACCAGTGAACAGTGACCAGTGACCAGTGACCAGTGACCAGTGACCAGTGACCAGTGACCACTGACCAGTGACCAGTGACCGGGGACCAGTGACTAGCGACCAGTGACCAGTCACCCGTGACATGTGACCCGTGACCAGTGACCAGTGACCTGTGACTTGTAACCAGTGACCAGTGACCAGTGTCCAGTGACCAGTGACCAGTGACCAGTGACCAGTGACCAGTGACCAGTGACCACTGACCAGTGACCAGTGACCGGGGACCAGTGACTAGCGACCAGTGACCAGTCACCCGTGACATGTGACCCGTGACCAGTGACCAGTGACCAGTGACCAGTGACCAGTGACCAGTGACCATTAACCAGTGACCAGTGGCCAGTGACCAGTGACCAGTGACCAGTGAACAGTGACCATTGACCAGTGAGCAGTGACCAGTGACCACTGAGCAGTGACCAGCGACAGTGACCATTGACCAGTGACCAGTGACCAGTGACCAGTGACCAGTGGCTTCTGACCAGTGACCCGCGACATGTGACTGTGACCAGTTACCACTGACCAGTGACCAGTGACCACAGACCAGTAACAAGTGACCAGTGACCAGTGACCAGTGACCAGTGACCAGTGACCAGTGACCAGTGACCAGAGACCAGTGACCAGTGACCAGTGACCATTGATCTGTGACCAGTGACCAGTGACCAGTGACCAGTGACCACTGACCAGTGACCATTGACCGGGGACCAGTGACTAGCGACCTGTGACCAGTCACCCGTGACATGTGACCCGTGACCAGTGACCAGTGACCAGTGACCAGTGACCAGTGACCATTGACCAGTGACCAGTGGCCAGTGACCAGTGACCAGTGACCAGTGAACAGTGACCATTGACCAGTGAGCAGTGACCAGTGACCACTGAGCAGTGACCAGCGACAGTGACCATTGAACAGCGACAGTGACCATTGACCAGTGACCAGTGACCAGTGACCAGTGACCAGTGACCACTGACCAGTGACCAGTGACCGGGGACCAGTGACTAGCGACCAGTGACCAGTGACCCGTAACATGTGACCCGTGACCAGTGACCAGTGACCAGGGCCCAGTGACCAGTCACCAGTCACCATTGACCTGTGACCAGTGACCAGTGACAACTGACCACTGACCAGTGACAAGTGACCAGTGACTTGTGGCGAATGACCAGCGATCTGTGACTTGTAACCAGTGACCAGTGACCAGTGGCCTGTGACCAGTGTCCAGTGAGCACTGACCAGTGGCCAGTGACTAGTGACCCGTGACATGTGACACGTGACCAGTGACCAGTGACCAGTGACCAGTAACCAGTGACCAGTGGCCAGTGACCTGTGACCAGTGACCAGTGACCAGTGACCAGTGAACAGTGACCATTGACCAGTGAGCAGTGACCAGTGACCACTCAGCAGTGACCAGCGACAGTGACCATTGAACAGCGACAGTGACCATTGACCAGTGACCAGTGACCAGTGACCAGTGACCATTGACAAGTGACCAGTGACCAGTGACCATTGACCAGTGACTTGTGACCAGTGACCCGCGACATGTGACTGTGACCAGTGACCACTTACCAGTGACCACAGACCAGTGACCAGTGACCAGTGACCAGTGACCAGTGACCACTGACCAGTGACAAGTGACCAGTGACTTGTGACCAGTGACCAGTGACCTGTGACTTGTAACCAGTGACCAGTGACCAGTGTCCAGTGACCAGTGACCAGTGACCAGTGACCAGTGACCAGTGACCAGTGACCAGTGACCAGTGACCAGTGACCACTGACCAGTGACCAGTGACCGGGGACCAGTGACTAGCGACCAGTGACCAGTCACCCGTGACATGTGACCCGTGACCAGTGACCAGTGACCAGTGACCAGTGACCAGTGACCATTAACCAGTGACCAGTGGCCAGTGACCAGTGACCAGTGACCAGTGAACAGTGACCATTGACCAGTGACCAGTGACCACTGAGCAGTGACCAGCGACAGTGACCATTGAACAGCGACAGTGACCATTGACCAGTGACCGAGTGACCAGTGACTTGTGACCAGTGACCCGCGACATGTGACTGTGACCAGTTACCACTGACCAGTGACCAGTGACCACAGACCAGTAACAAGTGACCAGTGACCAGTGACCAGTGACCAGTGACCAGTGACCAGTGACCAGTGACCAGTGACCAGTGACCAGTGACCAGTGACCATTGATCTGTGACCAGTGACCAGTGACCAGTGACCACTGACCAGTGACCAGTGACCGGGGACCAGTGACTAGCGACCTGTGATCAGTGACCCGTAACATGTGACCCGTGACCAGTGACCAGTGACCAGGGCCCAGTGACCAGTCACCAGTCACCATTGACCTGTGACCAGTGACCAGTGACCACTGACCACTGACCAGTGACAAGTGACCAGTGACTTGTGACGAGTGACCAGTGACCACTGAGCAGTGACCAGCGACAGTGACCAGTGACCAGTGACCAGTGACCATTGATCTGTGACCAGTGACTAGCGACCAGTGACCAGTGACCCGTGACATGTGACCCGTGACCAGTGACCAGTGACCAGGGCCCAGTCACCAGTCACCAGTCACCATTGACCTGTGACCAGTGACCACTGACCAGTGACAAGTGACCAGTGACTTGTGGCGAGTGACCAGCGACCTGTGACTTGTAACCAGTGACCAGTGACCAGTGGCCAGGGACCAGTGTCCAGTGAGCACTGACCAGTGGCCAGTGACTAGTGACCCGTGACATGTGACACGTGACCAGTGACCAGTGACCAGTGACCAGTGACCAGTAACCAGTGACCAGTGGCCAGTGACCTGTGACCAGTGACCAGTGACCAGTGACCAGCGAACAGTGACCATTGACCAGTGAGCAGTGACCAGTGACCACTCAGCAGTGACCAGCGACAGTGACCATTGAACAGCGACAGTGACCATTGACCAGTGACCAGTGACCAGTGACCAGTGACCATTGACAAGTGACCAGTGACCAGTGACCATTGACCAGTGACTTGTGACCAGTGACCCGCGACATGTGACTGTGACCAGTGACCACTTACCAGTGACCACTGACCTGTGACAAGTGACCAGTGACTTGTGACCAGTGACCAGTGACCTGTGACTTGTAACCAGTGACCAGTGACCAGTGTCCAGTGACCAGTGACCAGTGACCAGTGACCAGTGACCAGTGACCAGTGACCAGTGACCAGTGACCACTGACCAGTGACCAGTGACCGGGGACCAGTGACTAGCGACCAGTGACCAGTCACCCGTGACATGTGACCCGTGACCAGTGACCAGTGAACAGTGACCAGTGACCAGTGACCATTAACCAGTGACCAGTGGCCAGTGACCAGTGACCCGTGACCAGTGACCAGTGACCAGGGCCCATCACCAGTCACCAGTCACCATTGACCTGTGACCAGTGACCAGTGACCACTGACCACTGACCAGTGACAAGTGACCAGTGACTTGTGGCGAGTGACCAGCGACCTGTGACTTGTAACCAGTGACCAGTGACCAGTGGCCAGGGACCAGTGTCCAGTGACCACTGACCAGTGGCCAGTGACTAGTGACCCGTGACATGTGACACGTGACCAGTGACCATTGACCAGTGACCAGTGACCAGTAACCAGTGACCAGTGGCCAGTGACCTGTGACCAGTGACCAGTGACCAGTGACCAGTGAACAGTGACCATTGACCAGTGAGCAGTGACCAGTGACCACTCAGCAGTGACCAGCGACAGTGACCATTGAACAGCGACAGTGACCATTGACCAGTGACCAGTGACCAGTGACCAGTGACCATTGACAAGTGACCAGTGACCAGTGACCATTGACCAGTGACTTCTGACCAGTGACCCGCGACATGTGACAGAGACCAGTGACCACTTACCAGTGACCACAGACCAGTGACCAGTGACCAGTGACCAGTGACCACTGACCACTGACCAGTGACAAGTGACCAGTGACTTGTGAACAGTGACCAGTGACCTGTGACTTGTAACCAGTGACCAGTGACCAGTGTCCAGTGACCAGTGACCAGTGACCAGTGACCAGTGACCAGTGACCAGTGACCAGTGACCAGTGACCAGTGACCAGTGACCACTGACCAGTGACCAGTGACCGGGGACCAGTGACTAGCGACCAGTGACCAGTCACCCGTGACATGTGACCCGTGACCAGTGACCAGTGAACAGTGACCAGTGACCAGTGACCATTAACCAGTGACCAGTGGCCAGTGACCAGTGACCAGTGACCAGTGAACAGTGACCATTGACCAGTGACGAGTGACCAGTGAATTGTGGCGAGTGACCAGCGACCTGTGACTTGTAACCAGTGACCAGTGACCAGTGGCCAGGGACCAGTGTCCAGTGAGCACTGACCAGTGGCCAGTGATTAGTGACCCGTGACATGTGACACGTGCCCAGTAACCAGTGACCAGTGACCTGTGACCAGTAACCAGTGACCAGTGGCCAGTGACCTGTGACCAGTGACCAGTGACCAGTGACCAGTGACCACTGACCAGTGACCAGTGACCGGGGACCAGTGACTAGCGACCAGTGACCAGTCACCCGTGACATGTGACCCGTGACCAGTGACCAGTGACCAGTGACCAGTGACCAGTGACCATTAACCAGTGACCAGTTGCCAGTGACCAGTGACCAGTGACCAGTTAACAGTGACCATTGACCAGTGAGCAGTGACCAGTGACCACTGAGCAGTGACCAGCGACAGTGACCATTGAACAGCGACAGTGACCATTGACCAGTGACCAGTGACCAGTGACCAGTGACCAGTGACCAGTGACCAGTGACCATTAACCAGTGACCAGTGGCCAGTGACCAGTGACCAGTGACCAGTTAACAGTGACCATTGACCAGTGAGCAGTGACCAGTGACCACTGAGCAGTGACCAGCGACAGTGACCATTGAACAGCGACAGTGACCATTGACCAGTGACCAGTGACCAGTGACCAGTGACCAGTGACTTGTGACCAGTGACCCGCGACATGTGACTGTGACCAGTTACCACTGACCAGTGACCAGTGACCACAGACCAGTAACAAGTGACCAGTGACCAGTGACCAGTGACCAGTGACCATTGACCAGTGACCAGTGACCAGTGACCAGTGACCATTGATCTGTGACCAGTGACCAGTGACCAGTGACCAGTGACCACTGACCAGTGACCAGTGACCGGGGACCAGTGACTAGCGACCTGTGACCAGTCACGCGTGACATGTGACCCGTGACCAGTGACCAGTGACCAGTGACCAGTGACCAGTGACCAGTGACCATTGACCAGTGACCAGTGGCCAGTGACCAGTGACCAGTGACCAGTGAACAGTGACCATTGACCAGTGAGCAGTGACCAGTGACCACTGAGCAGTGACCAGCGACAGTGACCATTGAACAGCGACAGTGACAACTGACCAGTGACCAGTGACCAGTGACCAGTGACCAGTGACCACTGACCAGTGACCAGTGACCGGGGACCAGTGACTAGCGACCAGTGACCAGTGACACGTAACATGTGACCCGTGACCAGTGACCAGTGACCAGGGCCCAGTGACCAGTCACCAGTCACCATTGACCTGTGACCAGTGACCAGTGATCACTGACCACTGACCAGTGACAAGTGACCAGTGACTTGTGACGAGTGACCAGCGACCTGTGACTTGTGACCAGTGACCAGTGACCAGTGGCCAGTGACCAGTGTCCAGTGAGCAGTGACCAGTGGCCAGTGACTAGTGACCCGTGACATGTGACACGTGACCAGTGACCAGTGACCAGTGACCAGTGACCAGTAACCAGTGACCAGTGGCCAGTGACCAGTGACCAGTGAACAGTGACCATTGACCAGTGAGCAGTGACCAGTGACCACTCAGCAGTGACCAGCGACAGTGACCATTGAACAGCGACAGTGACCATTGACCAGTGACCAGTGACCAGTGACCAGTGACCATTGACCAGTGACCAGTGACCAGTGACCAGTGAACAGTGACCATTGGCCAGTGAGCAGTGACCAGTGACCACTCAGCAGTGACCAGCGACAGTGACCATTGAACAGCGACAGTGACCATTGACCAGTGACCAGTGACCAGTGACCAGTGACCACTGACCACTGACCAGTGACAAGTGACCAGTGACTTGTGACGAGTGACCAGCGACCTGTGACTTGTGACCAGTGACCAGTGCCCAGTGGCCAGTGACCAGTGTCCAGTGAGCACTGACCAGTGGCCAGTGACTAGTGACCCGTGACATGTGACACGTGACCAGTGACCAGTGACCAGTGACCAGTGACCAGTAACCAGTGACCAGTGGCCAGTGACCTGTGACCAGTGACCAGTGACCAGTGACCATTGACCAGTGAGCAGTGACCAGTGACCACTCAGCAGTGACCAGCGACAGTGACCATTGAACAGCGACAGTGACCATTGACCAGTGACCAGTGACCAGTGACCAGTGACCATTGACAAGTGACCAGTGACCAGTGACCATTGACCAGTGACTTGTGACCAGTGACCCGCGACATGTGACTGTGACCAGTGACCACTGACCAGTGACCACAGACCAGTGACCAGTGACCAGTGACCAGTGACCAGTGACCACTGACCAGTGACAAGTGACCAGTGACTTGTGACCAGTGACCAGTGACCTGTGACTTGTGACCAGTGACCAGTGACCAGTGTCCAGTGACCAGTGACCAGTGACCAGTGACAAGTGACCGGGGACCAGTGACTAGCGACCAGTGAACAGTTCCTGTGACATGTGACCCGTGACCAGTGACCAGTGACCAGTGACCAGTGACCAGTGACCAGTGACCAGTGACCATTGATCTGTGACCAGTGACCAGTGACCACTGACCACTGACCAGTGACAAGTGACCAGTGACTTGTGGCGAGGGACCAGCGACCTGTGACTTGTGACCAGTGACCAGTGACCAGTGACCAGTAACCAGTGACCAGTGGCCAGTGACCTGTGACCATTGACCAGTGACCAGTGACCAGTGACCATTGACCAGTGACCAGTGACCAGTGACCATTGACCAGTGACTTGTGACCAGTGACCCGCGACATGTGACTGTGACCAGTTACCACTGACCAGTGACCAGTGACCACAGACCAGTAACAAGTGACCAGTGACCAGTGACCAGTGACCAGTGACCAGTGACCAGTGACCAGGGGCCAGTCACCAGTCACCAGTCACCATTGACCTGTGACCAGTGACCAGTGACCATTGACAAGTGACCAGTGACCAGTGACCATTGACCAGTGACTTGTGACCAGTGACCCGCGACATGTGACTGTGACCAGTGACCACTGACCAGTGACCACAGACCAGTGACCAGTGACCAGAGACCAGTGACCAGTGACCACTGACCAGTGACAAGTGACCAGTGACTTGTGACCAGTGACCAGTGACCAGTGACCACTGACCAGTGACAAGTGACCAGTGACGTGTGACGAGTGACCAGCGATATGTGACTTTTGACAAGTGACCAGTGACCAGTGGCCAGTGACCAGTGTCAAGTGAGCAGTGACCAGTGGCCAGTGACTAGTGACCCGTGACATGTGACACGTGACCAGTGACCAGTGACCAGTGACCAGTGACCAGCGACAGTAACCATTGAACAGCGACAGTGACCATTGACTAGTGACCAGTGACCAGTGACCATTGACCAGTGACCAGTGACCAGTGACCATTGACCAGTGACTTGTGACCAGTGACCCGCGACATGTGACTGTGACCAGTTACCACTGACCAGTGACCAGTGACCACAGACCAGTAACAAGTGACCAGTGACCAGTGACCAGTGACCGGGGACCAGTGACTAGCGACCAGTGACCAGTCACCCGTGACATATGACCCGTGACCAGTGACCAGTGACCAGTGACCATTGACCAGTGACCAGTGACCAGTGAACAGTGACCATTGACCAGTGAGCAGTGACCAGCGACAGTGACCATTGAACAGCGACAGTAACCATTGACCAGTGACCAGTGACCAGTGACCAGTGACCACTTACCAGTGACCAGTGACCGGGGACCAGTGACTAGCGACCAGTGACCAGTGACCCGTGACATGTGACCCGTGACCAGTGACCAGTGACCAGGGCCCAGTGACGAGTCACCAGTCACCATTGACATGTGACCAGTGACCACTGACCACTGACCAGTGACAAGTGACCAGTGACTTGTGACGAGTGACCAGCGACCTGTGACTTGTGACCAGTGACCAGTGACCAGTGGCCAGTGACCAGTGGCCAGTGAGCAGTGACCTTTGACCAGTGACCAGTGACCAGTGACCATTGATCTGTGACCAGTGACTAGCGACCAGTGACCAGTGACCCGTGACATGTGACCCGTGACCAGTGACCAGTGACCAGGGCCCAGTCACCAGTCACCAGTCACCATTGACCTGTGACCAGTGACCAGTGACCACTGACCACTGACCAGTGACAAGTGACCAGTGACTTGTGGCGAGTGACCAGCGACCTGTGACTTGTGACCAGTGACCAGTGACCAGTGGCCAGTGACCAGTGTCCAGTGAGCACTGACCAGTGGCCAGTGACTAGTGACCCGTGACATGTGACACGTGACCAGTGACCAGTGACCAGTGACCAGTGACCAGTAACCAGTGACCAGTGGCCAGTGACCTGTGACCATTGACCAGTGACCAGTGACCAGTGACCATTGACCAGTGACCAGTGACCAGTGACTTGTGGCGAGTGACCAGCGACCTGTGACTTGTGACCAGTGACCAGTGACCAGTGGCCAGTGACCACTGTCCAGTGAGCACTGACCAGTGGCCAGTGACTAGTGACCCGTGACATGTGACACGTGACCAGTGACCAGTGAACAGTGACCATTGACCAGTGAGCAGTGACCAGTGACAACTCAGCAGTGACCAGCGACAGTGACCATTGAACAGCGACAGTGACCATTGACCAGTGACCAGTGACCAGTGACCAGTGACCATTGACAAGTGACCAGTGACCAGTGACCATTGACCAGTGACTTGTGACCAGTGACCTGCGACATGTGACTGTGACCAGTGACCACTTACCAGTGACCAGTGACCAGTGACCAGTGACCAGTGACCATTGATCTGTGACCAGTGACTAGCGACCAGTGACCCGTGACATGTGACCCGTGACCAGTGACCAGTGACCAGGGCCCAGTCACCAGTCACCAGTCACCATTGACCTGTGACCAGTGACCAGTGACCACTGACCACTGACCAGTGACAAGTGACCAGTGACTTGTGGCGAGTGACCAGCGACCTGTGACTTGTAACCAGTGACCAGTGACCAGTGGCCAGTGACCAGTGTCCAGTGAGCACTGACCAGTGGCCAGTGACTAGTGACCCGTGACATGTGACACGTGACCAGTGACCAGTGACCAGTGACCAGTGACCAGTAACCAGTGACCAGTGGCCAGTGACATGTGACCAGTGACCAGTGACCAGTGACCAGTGAACAGTGACCATTGACCAGTGAGCAGTGAGCAGTGACCACTCAGCAGTGACCAGCGACAGTGACCATTGAACAGCGACAGTGACCATTGACCAGTGACCAGTGACCAGTGACCAGTGACCATTGACAAGTGACCAGTGACCAGTGACCATTGACCAGTGACTTGTGACCAGTGACCCGCGACATGTGACTGTGACCAGTGACCACTTACCAGTGACCACAGACCAGTGACCAGTGACCAGTGACCAGTGACCAGTGACCAGTGACCACTGACCAGTGACAAGTGACCAGTGACTTGTGACCAGTGACCAGTGACCTGTGACTTGTAACCAGTGACCAGTGACCAGTGTCCAGTGACCAGTGACCAGTGACCAGTGACCAGTGACCACTGACCAGTGACAAGTGACCAGTGACTTGTGACCAGTGACCAGTGACCTGTGACTTGTGACCAGTGACCAGTGACCAGTGTCCAGTGACCAGTGACCAGTGACCAGTGACAAGTGACCGGGGACCAGTGACTAGCAACCAGTGAACAGTTCCTGTGACATGTGACCCGTGACCAGTGACCAGTGACCAGTGACCAGTGACCAGTGACCAGTGACCAGTGACCATTGATCTGTGACCAGTGACCAGTGACCACTGACCACTGACCAGTGACAAGTGACCAGTGACTTGTGGCGAGGGACCAGCGACCTGTGACTTGTGACCAGTGACCAGTGACCAGTGACCAGTAACCAGTGACCAGTGGCCAGTGACCTGTGACCATTGACCAGTGACCAGTGACCAGTGACCATTGACCAGTGACCAGTGACCAGTGACCATTGACCAGTGACTTGTGACCAGTGACCCGCGACATGTGACTGTGACCAGTTACCACTGACCAGTGACCAGTGACCACAGACCAGTAACAAGTGACCAGTGACCAGTGACCAGTGACCAGTGACCAGTGACCAGTGACCAGGGGCCAGTCACCAGTCACCAGTCACCATTGACCTGTGACCAGTGACCAGTGACCATTGACAAGTGACCAGTGACCAGTGACCATTGACCAGTGACTTGTGACCAGTGACCCGCGACATGTGACTGTGACCAGTGACCACTGACCAGTGACCACAGACCAGTGACCAGTGACCAGAGACCAGTGACCAGTGACCACTGACCAGTGACAAGTGACCAGTGACTTGTGACCAGTGACCAGTGACCAGTGACCACTGACCAGTGACAAGTGACCAGTGACGTGTGACGAGTGACCAGCGATATGTGACTTTTGACAAGTGACCAGTGACCAGTGGCCAGTGACCAGTGTCAAGTGAGCAGTGACCAGTGGCCAGTGACTAGTGACCCGTGACATGTGACACGTGACCAGTGACCAGTGACCAGTGACCAGTGACCAGCGACAGTAACCATTGAACAGCGACAGTGACCATTGACTAGTGACCAGTGACCAGTGACCATTGACCAGTGACCAGTGACCAGTGACCATTGACCAGTGACTTGTGACCAGTGACCCGCGACATGTGACTGTGACCAGTTACCACTGACCAGTGACCAGTGACCACAGACCAGTAACAAGTGACCAGTGACCAGTGACCAGTGACCGGGGACCAGTGACTAGCGACCAGTGACCAGTCACCCGTGACATATGACCCGTGACCAGTGACCAGTGACCAGTGACCATTGACCAGTGACCAGTGACCAGTGAACAGTGACCATTGACCAGTGAGCAGTGACCAGCGACAGTGACCATTGAACAGCGACAGTAACCATTGACCAGTGACCAGTGACCAGTGACCAGTGACCACTTACCAGTGACCAGTGACCGGGGACCAGTGACTAGCGACCAGTGACCAGTGACCCGTGACATGTGACCCGTGACCAGTGACCAGTGACCAGGGCCCAGTGACGAGTCACCAGTCACCATTGACATGTGACCAGTGACCACTGACCACTGACCAGTGACAAGTGACCAGTGACTTGTGACGAGTGACCAGCGACCTGTGACTTGTGACCAGTGACCAGTGACCAGTGGCCAGTGACCAGTGGCCAGTGAGCAGTGACCTTTGACCAGTGACCAGTGACCAGTGACCATTGATCTGTGACCAGTGACTAGCGACCAGTGACCAGTGACCCGTGACATGTGACCCGTGACCAGTGACCAGTGACCAGGGCCCAGTCACCAGTCACCAGTCACCATTGACCTGTGACCAGTGACCAGTGACCACTGACCACTGACCAGTGACAAGTGACCAGTGACTTGTGGCGAGTGACCAGCGACCTGTGACTTGTGACCAGTGACCAGTGACCAGTGGCCAGTGACCAGTGTCCAGTGAGCACTGACCAGTGGCCAGTGACTAGTGACCCGTGACATGTGACACGTGACCAGTGACCAGTGACCAGTGACCAGTGACCAGTAACCAGTGACCAGTGGCCAGTGACCTGTGACCATTGACCAGTGACCAGTGACCAGTGACCATTGACCAGTGACCAGTGACCAGTGACTTGTGGCGAGTGACCAGCGACCTGTGACTTGTGACCAGTGACCAGTGACCAGTGGCCAGTGACCAGTGTCCAGTGAGCACTGACCAGTGGCCAGTGACTAGTGACCCGTGACATGTGACACGTGACCAGTGACCAGTGAACAGTGACCATTGACCAGTGAGCAGTGACCAGTGACAACTCAGCAGTGACCAGCGACAGTGACCATTGAACAGCGACAGTGACCATTGACCAGTGACCAGTGACCAGTGACCAGTGACCATTGACAAGTGACCAGTGACCAGTGACCATTGACCAGTGACTTGTGACCAGTGACCTGCGACATGTGACTGTGACCAGTGACCACTTACCAGTGACCAGTGACCAGTGACCAGTGACCAGTGACCATTGATCTGTGACCAGTGACTAGCGACCAGTGACCCGTGACATGTGACCCGTGACCAGTGACCAGTGACCAGGGCCCAGTCACCAGTCACCAGTCACCATTGACCTGTGACCAGTGACCAGTGACCACTGACCACTGACCAGTGACAAGTGACCAGTGACTTGTGGCGAGTGACCAGCGACCTGTGACTTGTAACCAGTGACCAGTGACCAGTGGCCAGTGACCAGTGTCCAGTGAGCACTGACCAGTGGCCAGTGACTAGTGACCCGTGACATGTGACACGTGACCAGTGACCAGTGACCAGTGACCAGTGACCAGTAACCAGTGACCAGTGGCCAGTGACATGTGACCAGTGACCAGTGACCAGTGACCAGTGAACAGTGACCATTGACCAGTGACCAGTGACCAGTGACCAGTGACCATTGACAAGTGACCAGTGACCAGTGACCATTGACCAGTGACTTGTGACCAGTGACCCGCGACATGTGACTGTGACCAGTGACCACTTACCAGTGACCACAGACCAGTGACCAGTGACCAGTGACCAGTGACCAGTGACCAGTGACCACTGACCAGTGACAAGTGACCAGTGACTTGTGACCAGTGACCAGTGACCTGTGACTTGTAACCAGTGACCAGTGACCAGTGTCCAGTGACCAGTGACCAGTGACCAGTGACCAGTGACCAGTGACCAGTGACCAGTGACCAGTGACCACTGACCAGTGACCAGTGACCGGGGACCAGTGACTAGCGACCAGTGACCAGTCACCCGTGACATGTGACCCGTGACCAGTGACCAGTGACCTGTGACTTGTAACCAGTGACCAGTGACCAGTGTCCAGTGACCAGTGACCAGTGACCAGTGACCAGTGACCAGTGACCAGTGACCAGTGACCAGTGACCACTGACCAGTGACCAGTGACCGGGGACCAGTGACTAGCGACCAGTGACCAGTCACCCGTGACATGTGACCCGTGACCAGTGACCAGTGACCAGTGACCAGTGACCAGTGACCAGTGACCATTAACCAGTGACCAGTGGCCAGTGACCAGTGACCAGTGACCAGTGAACAGTGACCATTGACCAGTGAGCAGTGACCAGTGACCACTGAGCAGTGACCAGCGACAGTGACCAGTGACCAGTGACCAGTGACCAGTGACCATTAACCAGTGACCAGTGGCCAGTGACCAGTGACCAGTGACCAGTGAACAGTGACCATTGACCAGTGAGCAGTGACCAGTGACCACTGAGCAGTGACCAGCGACAGTGACCATTGAACAGCGACAGTGACCATTGACCAGTGACCAGTGACTAGTGACCAGTGACCAGTGACCACTGACGAGTGACCAGTGACCGGGGACCAGTGACTAGCGACCAGTGACCAGTGACCCGTAACATGTGACCCGTGACCAGTGACCAGTGACCAGGGCCCAGTGACCAGTCACCAGTCACCATTGACCTGTGACCAGTGACCAGTGACAACTGACCACTGACCAGTGACAAGTGACCAGTGACTTGTGGCGAATGACCAGCGATCTGTGACTTGTAACCAGTGACCAGTGACCAGTGGCCTGTGACCAGTGTCCAGTGAGCACTGACCAGTGGCCAGTGACTAGTGACCCGTGACATGTGACACGTGACCAGTGACCAGTGACCAGTGACCAGTAACCAGTGACCAGTGGCCAGTGACCTGTGACCAGTGACCAGTGACCAGTGACCAGTGAACAGTGACCATTGACCAGTGAGCAGTGACCAGTGACCACTCAGCAGTGACCAGCGACAGTGACCATTGAACAGCGACAGTGACCATTGACCAGTGACCAGTGACCAGTGACCAGTGACCATTGACAAGTGACCAGTGACCAGTGACCATTGACCAGTGACTTGTGACCAGTGACCCTCGACATGTGACTGTGACCAGTGACCACTTACCAGTGACCACAGACCAGTGACCAGTGACCAGTGACCAGTGACCAGTGACCACTGACCAGTGACAAGTGACCAGTGACTTGTGACCAGTGACCAGTGACCTGTGACTTGTAACCAGTGACCAGTGACCAGTGTCCAGTGACCAGTGACCAGTGACCAGTGACCAGTGACCAGTGACCAGTGACCAGTGACCAGTGACCAGTGACCAGTGACCAGTGACCACTGACCAGTGACCAGTGACCGGGGACCAGTGACTAGCGACCAGTGACCAGTCACCCGTGACATGTGACCCGTGACCAGTGACCAGTGACCAGTGACCAGTGACCAGTGACCATTAACCAGTGACCAGTGGCCAGTGACCAGTGACCAGTGACCAGTGAACAGTGACCATTGACCAGTGACCAGTGACCACTGAGCAGTGACCAGCGACAGTGACCATTGAACAGCGACAGTGACCATTGACCAGTGACCAGTGACCAGTGACTTGTGACCAGTGACCCGCGACATGTGACTGTGACCAGTTACCACTGACCAGTGACCAGTGACCACAGACCAGTAACAAGTGACCAGTGACCAGTGACCAGTGACCAGTGACCAGTGACCAGTGACCAGTGACCAGTGACCAGTGACCATTGATCTGTGACCAGTGACCAGTGACCAGTGACCAGTGACCACTGACCAGTGACCAGTGACCGGGGACCAGTGACTAGCGACCTGTGATCAGTGACCCGTAACATGTGACCCGTGACCAGTGACCAGTGACCAGGGCCCAGTGACCAGTCACCAGTCACCATTGACCTGTGACCAGTGACCAGTGACCACTGACCACTGACCAGTGACAAGTGACCAGTGACTTGTGACGAGTGACCAGTGACCACTGAGCAGTGACCAGCGACAGTGACCAGTGACCAGTGACCAGTGACCATTGATCTGTGACCAGTGACTAGCGACCAGTGACCAGTGACCCGTGACATGTGACCCGTGACCAGTGACCAGTGACCAGGGCCCAGTCACCAGTCACCAGTCACCATTGACCTGTGACCAGTGACCACTGACCAGTGACAAGTGACCAGTGACTTGTGGCGAGTGACCAGCGACCTGTGACTTGTAACCAGTGACCAGTGACCAGTGGCCAGGGACCAGTGTCCAGTGAGCACTGACCAGTGGCCAGTGACTAGTGACCCGTGACATGTGACACGTGACCAGTGACCAGTGACCAGTGACCAGTGACCAGTAACCAGTGACCAGTGGCCAGTGACCTGTGACCAGTGACCAGTGACCAGTGACCAGCGAACAGTGACCATTGACCAGTGAGCAGTGACCAGTGACCACTCAGCAGTGACCAGCGACAGTGACCATTGAACAGCGACAGTGACCATTGACCAGTGACCAGTGACCAGTGACCAGTGACCATTGACAAGTGACCAGTGACCAGTGACCATTGACCAGTGACTTGTGACCAGTGACCCGCGACATGTGACTGTGACCAGTGACCACTTACCAGTGACCACAGACCAGTGACCAGTGACCAGTGACCAGTGACCAGTGACCAGTGACCACTGACCTGTGACAAGTGACCAGTGACCAGTGACCTGTGACTTGTAACCAGTGACCAGTGACCAGTGTCCAGTGACCAGTGACCAGTGACCAGTGACCAGTGACCAGTGACCAGTGACCAGTGACCAGTGACCACTGACCAGTGACCAGTGACCGGGGACCAGTGACTAGCGACCAGTGACCAGTCACCCGTGACATGTGACCCGTGACCAGTGACCAGTGAACAGTGACCAGTGACCAGTGACCATTAACCAGTGACCAGTGGCCAGTGACCAGTGACCCGTGACCAGTGACCAGTGACCAGGGCCCATCACCAGTCACCAGTCACCATTGACCTGTGACCAGTGACCAGTGACCACTGACCACTGACCAGTGACAAGTGACCAGTGACTTGTGGCGAGTGACCAGCGACCTGTGACTTGTAACCAGTGACCAGTGACCAGTGGCCAGGGACCAGTGTCCAGTGAGCACTGACCAGTGGCCAGTGACTAGTGACCCGTGACATGTGACACGTGACCAGTGACCATTGACCAGTGACCAGTGACCAGTAACCAGTGACCAGTGGCCAGTGACCTGTGACCAGTGACCAGTGACCAGTGACCAGTGAACAGTGACCATTGACCAGTGAGCAGTGACCAGTGACCACTCAGCAGTGACCAGCGACAGTGACCATTGAACAGCGACAGTGACCATTGACCAGTGACCAGTGACCAGTGACCAGTGACCATTGACAAGTGACCAGTGACCAGTGACCATTGACCAGTGACTTCTGACCAGTGACCCGCGACATGTGACAGAGACCAGTGACCACTTACCAGTGACCACAGACCAGTGACCAGTGACCAGTGACCAGTGACCAGTGACCACTGACCAGTGACAAGTGACCAGTGACTTGTGAACAGTGACCAGTGACCTGTGACTTGTAACCAGTGACCAGTGACCAGTGTCCAGTGACCAGTGACCAGTGACCAGTGACCAGTGACCAGTGACCAGTGACCAGTGACCAGTGACCACTGACCAGTGACCAGTGACCGGGGACCAGTGACTAGCGACCAGTGACCAGTCACCCGTGACATGTGACCCGTGACCAGTGACCAGTGAACAGTGACCAGTGACCAGTGACCATTAACCAGTGACCAGTGGCCAGTGACCAGTGACCAGTGACCAGTGAACAGTGACCATTGACCAGTGACGAGTGACCAGTGACTTGTGGCGAGTGACCAGCGACCTGTGACTTGTAACCAGTGACCAGTGACCAGTGGCCAGGGACCAGTGTCCAGTGAGCACTGACCAGTGGCCAGTGATTAGTGACCCGTGACATGTGACACGTGCCCAGTAACCAGTGACCAGTGACCTGTGACCAGTAACCAGTGACCAGTGGCCCGTGACCTGTGACCAGTGACCAGTGACCAGTGACCAGTGACCACTGACCAGTGACCAGTGACCGGGGACCAGTGACTAGCGACCAGTGACCAGTCACCCGTGACATGTGACCCGTGACCAGTGACCAGTGACCAGTGACCAGTGACCAGTGACCATTAACCAGTGACCAGTTGCCAGTGACCAGTGACCAGTGACCAGTTAACAGTGACCATTGACCAGTGAGCAGTGACCAGTGACCACTGAGCAGTGACCAGCGACAGTGACCATTGACCAGCGACAGTGACCATTGACCAGTGACCAGTGACCAGTGACCAGTGACCAGTGACCAGTGACCATTAACCAGTGACCAGTGGCCAGTGACCAGTGACCAGTGACCAGTTAACAGTGACCATTGACCAGTGAGCAGTGAGCAGTGACCAGTGACCACTGAGCAGTGACCAGCGACAGTGACCATTGAACAGCGACAGTGACCATTGACCAGTGACCAGTGACCAGTGACCAGTGACCAGTGACTTGTGACCAGTGACCCGCGACATGTGACTGTGACCAGTTACCACTGACCAGTGACCAGTGACCACAGACCAGTAACAAGTGACCAGTGACCAGTGACCAGTGACCAGTGACCATTGACCAGTGACCAGTGACCAGTGACCAGTGACCATTGATCTGTGACCAGTGACCAGTGACCAGTGACCAGTGACCACTGACCAGTGACCAGTGACCGGGGACCAGTGACTAGCGACCTGTGACCAGTCACGCGTGACATGTGACCCGTGACCAGTGACCAGTGACCAGTGACCAGTGACCAGTGACCATTGACCAGTGACCAGTGGCCAGTGACCAGTGACCAGTGAACAGTGACCATTGACCAGTGAGCAGTGACCAGTGACCACTGAGCAGTGACCAGCGACAGTGACCATTGAACAGCGACAGTGACAACTGACCAGTGACCAGTGACCAGTGACCAGTGACCAGTGACCACTGACCAGTGACCAGTGACCGGGGACCAGTGACTAGCGACCAGTGACCAGTGACACGTAACATGTGACCCGTGACCAGTGACCAGTGACCAGGGCCCAGTGACCAGTCACCAGTCACCATTGACCTGTGACCAGTGACCAGTGATCACTGACCACTGACCAGTGACAAGTGACCAGTGACTTGTGACGAGTGACCAGCGACCTGTGACTTGTGACCAGTGACCAGTGACCAGTGGCCAGTGACCAGTGTCCAGTGAGCAGTGACCAGTGGCCAGTGACTAGTGACCCGTGACATGTGACACGTGACCAGTGACCAGTGACCAGTGACCAGTGACCAGTAACCAGTGACCAGTGGCCAGTGACCAGTGACCAGTGAACAGTGACCATTGACCAGTGAGCAGTGACCAGTGACCACTCAGCAGTGACCAGCGACAGTGACCATTGAACAGCGACAGTGACCATTGACCAGTGACCAGTGACCAGTGACCAGTGACCATTGACCAGTGACCAGTGACCACTGACCAGTGACCAGTGACCGGGGACCAGTGACTAGCGACCTGTGATCAGTGACCCGTAACATGTGACCCGTGACCAGTGACCAGTGACCAGGGCCCAGTGACCAGTCACCAGTCACCATTGACCTGTGACCAGTGACCAGTGACCACTGACCACTGACCAGTGACAAGTGACCAGTGACTTGTGACGAGTGACCAGTGACCACTGAGCAGTGACCAGCGACAGTGACCAGTGACCAGTGACCAGTGACCATTGATCTGTGACCAGTGACTAGCGACCAGTGACCAGTGACCCGTGACATGTGACCCGTGACCAGTGACCAGTGACCAGGGCCCAGTCACCAGTCACCAGTCACCATTGACCTGTGACCAGTGACCACTGACCAGTGACAAGTGACCAGTGACTTGTGGCGAGTGACCAGCGACCTGTGACTTGTAACCAGTGACCAGTGACCAGTGGCCAGGGACCAGTGTCCAGTGAGCACTGACCAGTGGCCAGTGACTAGTGACCCGTGACATGTGACACGTGACCAGTGACCAGTGACCAGTGACCAGTGACCAGTAACCAGTGACCAGTGGCCAGTGACCTGTGACCAGTGACCAGTGACCAGTGACCAGCGAACAGTGACCATTGACCAGTGAGCAGTGACCAGTGACCACTCAGCAGTGACCAGCGACAGTGACCATTGAACAGCGACAGTGACCATTGACCAGTGACCAGTGACCAGTGACCAGTGACCATTGACAAGTGACCAGTGACCAGTGACCATTGACCAGTGACTTGTGACCAGTGACCCGCGACATGTGACTGTGACCAGTGACCACTTACCAGTGACCACAGACCAGTGACCAGTGACCAGTGACCAGTGACCAGTGACCAGTGACCACTGACCTGTGACAAGTGACCAGTGACTTGTGACCAGTGACCAGTGACCTGTGACTTGTAACCAGTGACCAGTGACCAGTGTCCAGTGACCAGTGACCAGTGACCAGTGACCAGTGACCAGTGACCAGTGACCAGTGACCAGTGACCACTGACCAGTGACCAGTGACCGGGGACCAGTGACTAGCGACCAGTGACCAGTCACCCGTGACATGTGACCCGTGACCAGTGACCAGTGAACAGTGACCAGTGACCAGTGACCATTAACCAGTGACCAGTGGCCAGTGACCAGTGACCCGTGACCAGTGACCAGTGACCAGGGCCCATCACCAGTCACCAGTCACCATTGACCTGTGACCAGTGACCAGTGACCACTGACCACTGACCAGTGACAAGTGACCAGTGACTTGTGGCGAGTGACCAGCGACCTGTGACTTGTAACCAGTGACCAGTGACCAGTGGCCAGGGACCAGTGTCCAGTGAGCACTGACCAGTGGCCAGTGACTAGTGACCCGTGACATGTGACACGTGACCAGTGACCATTGACCAGTGACCAGTGACCAGTAACCAGTGACCAGTGGCCAGTGACCTGTGACCAGTGACCAGTGACCAGTGACCAGTGAACAGTGACCATTGACCAGTGAGCAGTGACCAGTGACCACTCAGCAGTGACCAGCGACAGTGACCATTGAACAGCGACAGTGACCATTGACCAGTGACCAGTGACCAGTGACCAGTGACCATTGACAAGTGACCAGTGACCAGTGACCATTGACCAGTGACTTCTGACCAGTGACCCGCGACATGTGACAGAGACCAGTGACCACTTACC
Organism: Andrena bucephala; assembly: GCA_947577245.1. Classification (NCBI taxonomy): domain Eukaryota; kingdom Metazoa; phylum Arthropoda; class Insecta; order Hymenoptera; family Andrenidae; genus Andrena; species Andrena bucephala. The sequence continues at coordinate 52,311,587 of OX387716.1, read as the reverse complement.
AGTGACCACAGACCAGTGACCAGTGACCAGTGACCAGTGACCAGTGACCACTGACCAGTGACAAGTGACCAGTGACTTGTGAACAGTGACCAGTGACCTGTGACTTGTAACCAGTGACCAGTGACCAGTGTCCAGTGACCAGTGACCAGTGACCAGTGACCAGTGACCAGTGACCAGTGACCAGTGACCAGTGACCAGTGACCACTGACCAGTGACCAGTGACCGGGGACCAGTGACTAGCGACCAGTGACCAGTCACCCGTGACATGTGACCCGTGACCAGTGACCAGTGAACAGTGACCAGTGACCAGTGACCATTAACCAGTGACCAGTGGCCAGTGACCAGTGACCAGTGACCAGTGAACAGTGACCATTGACCAGTGACGAGTGACCAGTGACTTGTGGCGAGTGACCAGCGACCTGTGACTTGTAACCAGTGACCAGTGACCAGTGGCCAGGGACCAGTGTCCAGTGAGCACTGACCAGTGGCCAGTGATTAGTGACCCGTGACATGTGACACGTGCCCAGTAACCAGTGACCAGTGACCAGTGACCAGTGACCACTGACCTGTGACAAGTGACCAGTGACTTGTGACCAGTGACCAGTGACCTGTGACTTGTAACCAGTGACCAGTGACCAGTGTCCAGTGACCAGTGACCAGTGACCAGTGACCAGTGACCAGTGACCAGTGACCAGTGACCAGTGACCACTGACCAGTGACCAGTGACCGGGGACCAGTGACTAGCGACCAGTGACCAGTCACCCGTGACATGTGACCCGTGACCAGTGACCAGTGAACAGTGACCAGTGACCAGTGACCATTAACCAGTGACCAGTGGCCAGTGACCAGTGACCCGTGACCAGTGACCAGTGACCAGGGCCCATCACCAGTCACCAGTCACCATTGACCTGTGACCAGTGACCAGTGACCACTGACCACTGACCAGTGACAAGTGACCAGTGACTTGTGGCGAGTGACCAGCGACCTGTGACTTGTAACCAGTGACCAGTGACCAGTGGCCAGGGACCAGTGTCCAGTGAGCACTGACCAGTGGCCAGTGACTAGTGACCCGTGACATGTGACACGTGACCAGTGACCATTGACCAGTGACCAGTGACCAGTAACCAGTGACCAGTGGCCAGTGACCTGTGACCAGTGACCAGTGACCAGTGACCAGTGAACAGTGACCATTGACCAGTGAGCAGTGACCAGTGACCACTCAGCAGTGACCAGCGACAGTGACCATTGAACAGCGACAGTGACCATTGACCAGTGACCAGTGACCAGTGACCAGTGACCATTGACAAGTGACCAGTGACCAGTGACCATTGACCAGTGACTTCTGACCAGTGACCCGCGACATGTGACAGAGACCAGTGACCACTTACCAGTGACCACAGACCAGTGACCAGTGACCAGTGACCAGTGACCAGTGACCACTGACCAGTGACAAGTGACCAGTGACTTGTGAACAGTGACCAGTGACCTGTGACTTGTAACCAGTGACCAGTGACCAGTGTCCAGTGACCAGTGACCAGTGACCAGTGACCAGTGACCAGTGACCAGTGACCAGTGACCAGTGACCACTGACCAGTGACCAGTGACCGGGGACCAGTGACTAGCGACCAGTGACCAGTCACCCGTGACATGTGACCCGTGACCAGTGACCAGTGAACAGTGACCAGTGACCAGTGACCATTAACCAGTGACCAGTGGCCAGTGACCAGTGACCAGTGACCAGTGAACAGTGACCATTGACCAGTGACGAGTGACCAGTGACTTGTGGCGAGTGACCAGCGACCTGTGACTTGTAACCAGTGACCAGTGACCAGTGGCCAGGGACCAGTGTCCAGTGAGCACTGACCAGTGGCCAGTGATTAGTGACCCGTGACATGTGACACGTGCCCAGTAACCAGTGACCAGTGACCTGTGACCAGTAACCAGTGACCAGTGGCCCGTGACCTGTGACCAGTGACCAGTGACCAGTGACCAGTGACCACTGACCAGTGACCAGTGACCGGGGACCAGTGACTAGCGACCAGTGACCAGTCACCCGTGACATGTGACCCGTGACCAGTGACCAGTGACCAGTGACCAGTGACCAGTGACCATTAACCAGTGACCAGTTGCCAGTGACCAGTGACCAGTGACCAGTTAACAGTGACCATTGACCAGTGAGCAGTGACCAGTGACCACTGAGCAGTGACCAGCGACAGTGACCATTGACCAGCGACAGTGACCATTGACCAGTGACCAGTGACCAGTGACCAGTGACCAGTGACCAGTGACCATTAACCAGTGACCAGTGGCCAGTGACCAGTGACCAGTGACCAGTTAACAGTGACCATTGACCAGTGAGCAGTGACCAGTGACCACTGAGCAGTGACCAGCGACAGTGACCATTGAACAGCGACAGTGACCATTGACCAGTGACCAGTGACCAGTGACCAGTGACCAGTGACTTGTGACCAGTGACCCGCGACATGTGACTGTGACCAGTTACCACTGACCAGTGACCAGTGACCACAGACCAGTAACAAGTGACCAGTGACCAGTGACCAGTGACCAGTGACCATTGACCAGTGACCAGTGACCAGTGACCAGTGACCATTGATCTGTGACCAGTGACCAGTGACCAGTGACCAGTGACCACTGACCAGTGACCAGTGACCGGGGACCAGTGACTAGCGACCTGTGACCAGTCACGCGTGACATGTGACCCGTGACCAGTGACCAGTGACCAGTGACCAGTGACCAGTGACCATTGACCAGTGACCAGTGGCCAGTGACCAGTGACCAGTGAACAGTGACCATTGACCAGTGAGCAGTGACCAGTGACCACTGAGCAGTGACCAGCGACAGTGACCATTGAACAGCGACAGTGACAACTGACCAGTGACCAGTGACCAGTGACCAGTGACCAGTGACCACTGACCAGTGACCAGTGACCGGGGACCAGTGACTAGCGACCAGTGACCAGTGACACGTAACATGTGACCCGTGACCAGTGACCAGTGACCAGGGCCCAGTGACCAGTCACCAGTCACCATTGACCTGTGACCAGTGACCAGTGATCACTGACCACTGACCAGTGACAAGTGACCAGTGACTTTTGACGAGTGACCAGCGACCTGTGACTTGTGACCAGTGACCAGTGACCAGTGGCCAGTGACCAGTGTCCAGTGAGCAGTGACCAGTGGCCAGTGACTAGTGACCCGTGACATGTGACACGTGACCAGTGACCAGTGACCAGTGACCAGTGACCAGTAACCAGTGACCAGTGGCCAGTGACCAGTGACCAGTGAACAGTGACCATTGACCAGTGAGCAGTGACCAGTGACCACTCAGCAGTGACCAGCGACAGTGACCATTGAACAGCGACAGTGACCATTGACCAGTGACCAGTGACCAGTGACCAGTGACCATTGACCAGTGACCAGTGACCAGTGACCAGTGAACAGTGACCATTGGCCAGTGAGCAGTGACCAGTGACCACTCAGCAGTGACCAGCGACAGTGACCATTGAACAGCGACAGTGACCATTGACCAGTGACCAGTGACCAGTGACCAGTGACCACTGACCACTGACCAGTGACAAGTGACCAGTGACTTGTGACGAGTGACCAGCGACCTGTGACTTGTGACCAGTGACCAGTGCCCAGTGGCCAGTGACCAGTGTCCAGTGAGCACTGACCAGTGGCCAGTGACTAGTGACCCGTGACATGTGACACGTGACCAGTGACCAGTGACCAGTGACCAGTGACCAGTAACCAGTGACCAGTGGCCAGGGACCTGTGACCAGTGACCAGTGACCAGTGACCATTGACCAGTGAGCAGTGACCAGTGACCACTCAGCAGTGACCAGCGACAGTGACCATTGAACAGCGACAGTGACCATTGACCAGTGACCAGTGACCAGTGACCAGTGACCATTGACAAGTGACCAGTGACCAGTGACCATTGACCAGTGACTTGTGACCAGTGACCCGCGACATGTGACTGTGACCAGTGACCACTGACCAGTGACCACAGACCAGTGACCAGTGACCAGTGACCAGTGACCAGTGACCACTGACCAGTGACAAGTGACCAGTGACTTGTGACCAGTGACCAGTGACCTGTGACTTGTGACCAGTGACCAGTGACCAGTGTCCAGTGACCAGTGACCAGTGACCAGTGACAAGTGACCGGGGACCAGTGACTAGCGACCAGTGAACAGTTCCTGTGACATGTGACCCGTGACCAGTGACCAGTGACCAGTGACCAGTGACCAGTGACCAGTGACCAGTGACCATTGATCTGTGACCAGTGACCAGTGACCACTGACCACTGACCAGTGACAAGTGACCAGTGACTTGTGGCGAGGGACCAGCGACCTGTGACTTGTGACCAGTGACCAGTGACCAGTGACCAGTAACCAGTGACCAGTGGCCAGTGACCTGTGACCATTGACCAGTGACCAGTGACCAGTGACCATTGACCAGTGACCAGTGACCAGTGACCATTGACCAGTGACTTGTGACCAGTGACCCGCGACATGTGACTGTGACCAGTTACCACTGACCAGTGACCAGTGACCACAGACCAGTAACAAGTGACCAGTGACCAGTGACCAGTGACCAGTGACCAGTGACCAGTGACCAGGGGCCAGTCACCAGTCACCAGTCACCATTGACCTGTGACCAGTGACCAGTGACCATTGACAAGTGACTAGTGACCAGTGACCATTGACCAGTGACTTGTGACCAGTGACCCGCGACATGTGACTGTGACCAGTGACCACTGACCAGTGACCACAGACCAGTGACCAGTGACCAGAGACCAGTGACCAGTGACCACTGACCAGTGACAAGTGACCAGTGACTTGTGACCAGTGACCAGTGACCAGTGACCACTGACCAGTGACAAGTGACCAGTGACGTGTGACGAGTGACCAGCGATATGTGACTTTTGACAAGTGACCAGTGACCAGTGGCCAGTGACCAGTGTCAAGTGAGCAGTGACCAGTGGCCAGTGACTAGTGACCCGTGACATGTGACACGTGACCAGTGACCAGTGACCAGTGACCAGTGACCAGCGACAGTAACCATTGAACAGCGACAGTGACCATTGACTAGTGACCAGTGACCAGTGACCATTGACCAGTGACCAGTGACCAGTGACCATTGACCAGTGACTTGTGACCAGTGACCCGCGTCATGTGACTGTGACCAGTTACCACTGACCAGTGACCAGTGACCACAGACCAGTAACAAGTGACCAGTGACCAGTGACCAGTGACCGGGGACCAGTGACTAGCGACCAGTGACCAGTCACCCGTGACATATGACCCGTGACCAGTGACCAGTGACCAGTGACCATTGACCAGTGACCAGTGACCAGTGAACAGTGACCATTGACCAGTGAGCAGTGACCAGCGACAGTGACCATTGAACAGCGACAGTAACCATTGACCAGTGACCAGTGACCAGTGACCAGTGACCACTTACCAGTGACCAGTGACCGGGGACCAGTGACTAGCGACCAGTGACCAGTGACCCGTGACATGTGACCCGTGACCAGTGACCAGTGACCAGGGCCCAGTGACGAGTCACCAGTCACCATTGACATGTGACCAGTGACCACTGACCACTGACCAGTGACAAGTGACCAGTGACTTGTGACGAGTGACCAGCGACCTGTGACTTGTGACCAGTGACCAGTGACCAGTGGCCAGTGACCAGTGGCCAGTGAGCAGTGACCTTTGACCAGTGACCAGTGACCAGTGACCATTGATCTGTGACCAGTGACTAGCGACCAGTGACCAGTGACCCGTGACATGTGACCCGTGACCAGTGACCAGTGACCAGGGCCCAGTCACCAGTCACCAGTCACCATTGACCTGTGACCAGTGACCAGTGACCACTGACCACTGACCAGTGACAAGTGACCAGTGACTTGTGGCGAGTGACCAGCGACCTGTGACTTGTGACCAGTGACCAGTGACCAGTGGCCAGTGACCAGTGTCCAGTGAGCACTGACCAGTGGCCAGTGACTAGTGACCCGTGACATGTGACACGTGACCAGTGACCAGTGACCAGTGACCAGTGACCAGTAACCAGTGACCAGTGGCCAGTGACCTGTGACCATTGACCAGTGACCAGTGACCAGTGACCATTGACCAGTGACCAGTGACCAGTGACTTGTGGCGAGTGACCAGCGACCTGTGACTTGTGACCAGTGACCAGTGACCAGTGGCCAGTGACCAGTGTCCAGTGAGCACTGACCAGTGGCCAGTGACTAGTGACCCGTGACATGTGACACGTGACCAGTGACCAGTGAACAGTGACCATTGACCAGTGAGCAGTGACCAGTGACAACTCAGCAGTGACCAGCGACAGTGACCATTGAACAGCGACAGTGACCATTGACCAGTGACCAGTGACCAGTGACCAGTGACCATTGACAAGTGACCAGTGACCAGTGACCATTGACCAGTGACTTGTGACCAGTGACCTGCGACATGTGACTGTGACCAGTGACCACTTACCAGTGACCAGTGACCAGTGACCAGTGACCAGTGACCATTGATCTGTGACCAGTGACTAGCGACCAGTGACCCGTGACATGTGACCCGTGACCAGTGACCAGTGACCAGGGCCCAGTCACCAGTCACCAGTCACCATTGACCTGTGACCAGTGACCAGTGACCACTGACCACTGACCAGTGACAAGTGACCAGTGACTTGTGGCGAGTGACCAGCGACCTGTGACTTGTAACCAGTGACCAGTGACCAGTGGCCAGTGACCAGTGTCCAGTGAGCACTGACCAGTGGCCAGTGACTAGTGACCCGTGACATGTGACACGTGACCAGTGACCAGTGACCAGTAACCAGTGACCAGTGGCCAGTGACATGTGACCAGTGACCAGTGACCAGTGACCAGTGAACAGTGACCATTGACCAGTGAGCAGTGAGCAGTGACCACTCAGCAGTGACCAGCGACAGTGACCATTGAACAGCGACAGTGACCATTGACCAGTGACCAGTGACCAGTGACCAGTGACCATTGACAAGTGACCAGTGACCAGTGACCATTGACCAGTGACTTGTGACCAGTGACCCGCGACATGTGACTGTGACCAGTGACCACTTACCAGTGACCACAGACCAGTGACCAGTGACCAGTGACAAGTGACCAGTGACCAGTGACCACTGACCAGTGACAAGTGACCAGTGACTTGTGACCAGTGACCAGTGACCTGTGACTTGTAACCAGTGACCAGTGACCAGTGTCCAGTGACCAGTGACCAGTGACCAGTGACCAGTGACCAGTGACCAGTGACCAGTGACCAGTGACCACTGACCAGTGACCAGTGACCGGGGACCAGTGACTAGCGACCAGTGACCAGTCACCCGTGACATGTGACCCGTGACCAGTGACCAGTGACCTGTGACTTGTAACCAGTGACCAGTGACCAGTGTCCAGTGACCAGTGACCAGTGACCAGTGACCAGTGACCAGTGACCAGTGACCAGTGACCAGTGACCACTGACCAGTGACCAGTGACCGGGGACCAGTGACTAGCGACCAGTGACCAGTCACCCGTGACATGTGACCCGTGACCAGTGACCAGTGACCAGTGACCAGTGACCAGTGACCAGTGACCATTAACCAGTGACCAGTGGCCAGTGACCAGTGACCAGTGACCAGTGAACAGTGACCATTGACCAGTGAGCAGTGACCAGTGACCACTGAGCAGTGACCAGCGACAGTGACCATTGACCAGTGACCAGTGACCAGTGACCAGTGACCAGTGGCTTCTGACCAGTGACCCGCGACATGTGACTGTGACCAGTTACCACTGACCAGTGACCAGTGACCACAGACCAGTAACAAGTGACCAGTGACCAGTGACCAGTGACCAGTGACCAGTGACCAGAGACCAGTGACCAGTGACCAGTGACCATTGATCTGTGACCAGTGACCAATTACCAGTGACCAGTGACCACTGACCAGTGACCATTGACCGGGGACCAGTGACTAGCGACCTGTGACCAGTCACCCGTGACATGTGACCCGTGACCAGTGACCAGTGACCAGTGACCAGTGACCAGTGACCATTGACCAGTGACCAGTGGCCAGTGACCAGTGACCAGTGACCAGTGAACAGTGACCATTGACCAGTGAGCAGTGACCAGTGACCACTGAGCAGTGACCAGCGACAGTGACCATTGAACAGCGACAGTGACCATTGACCAGTGACCAGTGACTAGTGACCAGTGACCAGTGACCACTGACCAGTGACCAGTGACCGGGGACCAGTGACTAGCGACCAGTGACCAGTGACCCGTAACATGTGACCCGTGACCAGTGACCAGTGACCAGGGCCCAGTGACCAGTCACCAGTCACCATTGACCTGTGACCAGTGACCAGTGACAACTGACCACTGACCAGTGACAAGTGACCAGTGACTTGTGGCGAATGACCAGCGATCTGTGACTTGTAACCAGTGACCAGTGACCAGTGGCCTGTGACCAGTGTCCAGTGAGCACTGACCAGTGGCCAGTGACTAGTGACCCGTGACATGTGACACGTGACCAGTGACCAGTGACCAGTGACCAGTAACCAGTGACCAGTGGCCAGTGACCTGTGACCAGTGACCAGTGACCAGTGACCAGTGAACAGTGACCATTGACCAGTGAGCAGTGACCAGTGACCACTCAGCAGTGACCAGCGACAGTGACCATTGAACAGCGACAGTGACCATTGACCAGTGACCAGTGACCAGTGACCAGTGACCATTGACAAGTGACCAGTGACCAGTGACCATTGACCAGTGACTTGTGACCAGTGACCCGCGACATGTGACTGTGACCAGTGACCACTTACCAGTGACCACAGACCAGTGACCAGTGACCAGTGACCAGTGACCAGTGACCACTGACCAGTGACAAGTGACCAGTGACTTGTGACCAGTGACCAGTGACCTGTGACTTGTAACCAGTGACCAGTGACCAGTGTCCAGTGACCAGTGACCAGTGACCAGTGACCAGTGACCAGTGACCAGTGACCAGTGACCAGTGACCAGTGACCAGTGACCAGTGACCACTGACCAGTGACCAGTGACCGGGGACCAGTGACTAGCGACCAGTGACCAGTCACCCGTGACATGTGACCCGTGACCAGTGACCAGTGACCAGTGACCAGTGACCAGTGACCATTAACCAGTGACCAGTGGCCAGTGACCAGTGACCAGTGACCAGTGAACAGTGACCATTGACCAGTGACCAGTGACCACTGAGCAGTGACCAGCGACAGTGACCATTGAACAGCGACAGTGACCATTGACCAGTGACCAGTGACCAGTGACTTGTGACCAGTGCCCCGGGACATGTAACTGTGACCAGTTACCACTGACCAGTGACCAGTGACCACAGACCAGTAACAAGTGACCAGTGACCAGTGACCAGTGACCAGTGACCAGTGACCAGTGACCAGTGACCAGTGACCAGTGACCATTGATCTGTGACCAGTGACCAGTGACCAGTGACCAGTGACCACTGACCAGTGACCAGTGACCGGGGACCAGTGACTAGCGACCTGTGATCAGTGACCCGTAACATGTGACCCGTGACCAGTGACCAGTGACCAGGGCCCAGTGACCAGTCACCAGTCACCATTGACCTGTGACCAGTGACCAGTGACCACTGACCACTGACCAGTGACAAGTGACCAGTGACTTGTGACGAGTGACCAGTGACCACTGAGCAGTGACCAGCGACAGTGACCAGTGACCAGTGACCAGTGACCATTGATCTGTGACCAGTGACTAGCGACCAGTGACCAGTGACCCGTGACATGTGACCCGTGACCAGTGACCAGTGACCAGGGCCCAGTCACCAGTCACCAGTCACCATTGACCTGTGACCAGTGACCACTGACCAGTGACAAGTGACCAGTGACTTGTGGCGAGTGACCAGCGACCTGTGACTTGTAACCAGTGACCAGTGACCAGTGGCCAGGGACCAGTGTCCAGTGAGCACTGACCAGTGGCCAGTGACTAGTGACCCGTGACATGTGACACGTGACCAGTGACCAGTGACCAGTGACCAGTGACCAGTAACCAGTGACCAGTGGCCAGTGACCTGTGACCAGTGACCAGTGACCAGTGACCAGCGAACAGTGACCATTGACCAGTGAGCAGTGACCAGTGACCACTCAGCAGTGACCAGCGACAGTGACCATTGAACAGCGACAGTGACCATTGACCAGTGACCAGTGACCAGTGACCAGTGACCATTGACAAGTGACCAGTGACCAGTGACCATTGACCAGTGACTTGTGACCAGTGACCCGCGACATGTGACTGTGACCAGTGACCACTTACCAGTGACCACAGACCAGTGACCAGTGACCAGTGACCAGTGACCAGTGACCACTGACCTGTGACAAGTGACCAGTGACTTGTGACCAGTGACCAGTGACCTGTGACTTGTAACCAGTGACCAGTGACCAGTGTCCAGTGACCAGTGACCAGTGACCAGTGACCAGTGACCAGTGACCAGTGACCAGTGACCAGTGACCACTGACCAGTGACCAGTGACCGGGGACCAGTGACTAGCGACCAGTGACCAGTCACCCGTGACATGTGACCCGTGACCAGTGACCAGTGAACAGTGACCAGTGACCAGTGACCATTAACCAGTGACCAGTGGCCAGTGACCAGTGACCCGTGACCAGTGACCAGTGACCAGGGCCCATCACCAGTCACCAGTCACCATTGACCTGTGACCAGTGACCAGTGACCACTGACCACTGACCAGTGACAAGTGACCAGTGACTTGTGGCGAGTGACCAGCGACCTGTGACTTGTAACCAGTGACCAGTGACCAGTGGCCAGGGACCAGTGTCCAGTGAGCACTGACCAGTGGCCAGTGACTAGTGACCCGTGACATGTGACACGTGACCAGTGACCATTGACCAGTGACCAGTGACCAGTAACCAGTGACCAGTGGCCAGTGACCTGTGACCAGTGACCAGTGACCAGTGACCAGTGAACAGTGACCATTGACCAGTGAGCAGTGACCAGTGACCACTCAGCAGTGACCAGCGACAGTGACCATTGAACAGCGACAGTGACCATTGACCAGTGACCAGTGACAAGTGACCAGTGACCATTGACAAGTGACCAGTGACCAGTGACCATTGACCAGTGACTTCTGACCAGTGACCCGCGACATGTGACAGAGACCAGTGACCACTTACCAGTGACCACAGACCAGTGACCAGTGACCAGTGACCAGTGACCAGTGACCACTGACCAGTGACAAGTGACCAGTGACTTGTGAACAGTGACCAGTGACCTGTGACTTGTAACCAGTGACCAGTGACCAGTGTCCAGTGACCAGTGACCAGTGACCAGTGACCAGTGACCAGTGACCAGTGACCAGTGACCAGTGACCACTGACCAGTGACCAGTGACCGGGGACCAGTGACTAGCGACCAGTGACCAGTCACCCGTGACATGTGACCCGTGACCAGTGACCAGTGAACAGTGACCAGTGACCAGTGACCATTAACCAGTGACCAGTGGCCAGTGACCAGTGACCAGTGACCAGTGAACAGTGACCATTGACCAGTGACGAGTGACCAGTGACTTGTGGCGAGTGACCAGCGACCTGTGACTTGTAACCAGTGACCAGTGACCAGTGGCCAGGGACCAGTGTCCAGTGAGCACTGACCAGTGGCCAGTGATTAGTGACCCGTGACATGTGACACGTGCCCAGTAACCAGTGACCAGTGACCTGTGACCAGTAACCAGTGACCAGTGGCCAGTGACCTGTGACCAGTGACCAGTGACCAGTGACCAGTGACCACTGACCAGTGACCAGTGACCGGGGACCAGTGACTAGCGACCAGTGACCAGTCACCCGTGACATGTGACCCGTGACCAGTGACCAGTGACCAGTGACCAGTGACCAGTGACCATTAACCAGTGACCAGTTGCCAGTGACCAGTGACCAGTGACCAGTTAACAGTGACCATTGACCAGTGAGCAGTGACCAGTGACCACTGAGCAGTGACCAGCGACAGTGACCATTGAACAGCGACAGTGACCATTGACCAGTGACCAGTGACCAGTGACCAGTGACCAGTGACCAGTGACCATTAACCAGTGACCAGTGGCCAGTGACCAGTGACCAGTGACCAGTTAACAGTGACCATTGACCAGTGAGCAGTGACCAGTGACCACTGAGCAGTGACCAGCGACAGTGACCATTGAACAGCGACAGTGACCATTGACCAGTGACCAGTGACCAGTGACCAGTGACCAGTGACTTGTGACCAGTGACCCGCGACATGTGACTGTGACCAGTTACCACTGACCAGTGACCAGTGACCACAGACCAGTAACAAGTGACCAGTGACCAGTGACCAGTGACCAGTGACCATTGACCAGTGACCAGTGACCAGTGACCAGTGACCATTGATCTGTGACCAGTGACCAGTGACCAGTGACCAGTGACCACTGACCAGTGACCAGTGACCGGGGACCAGTGACTAGCGACCTGTGACCAGTCACGCGTGACATGTGACCCGTGACCAGTGACCAGTGACCAGTGACCAGTGACCAGTGACCATTGACCAGTGACCAGTGGCCAGTGACCAGTGACCAGTGACCAGTGAACAGTGACCATTGACCAGTGAGCAGTGACCAGTGACCACTGAGCAGTGACCAGCGACAGTGACCATTGAACAGCGACAGTGACAACTGACCAGTGACCAGTGACCAGTGACCAGTGACCAGTGACCACTGACCAGTGACCAGTGACCGGGGACCAGTGACTAGCGACCAGTGACCAGTGACACGTAACATGTGACCCGTGACCAGTGACCAGTGACCAGGGCCCAGTGACCAGTCACCAGTCACCATTGACCTGTGACCAGTGACCAGTGATCACTGACCACTGACCAGTGACAAGTGACCAGTGACTTGTGACGAGTGACCAGCGACCTGTGACTTGTGACCAGTGACCAGTGACCAGTGGCCAGTGACCAGTGTCCAGTGAGCAGTGACCAGTGGCCAGTGACTAGTGACCCGTGACATGTGACACGTGACCAGTGACCAGTGACCAGTGACCAGTGACCAGTAACCAGTGACCAGTGGCCAGTGACCAGTGACCAGTGAACAGTGACCATTGACCAGTGAGCAGTGACCAGTGACCACTCAGCAGTGACCAGCGACAGTGACCATTGAACAGCGACAGTGACCATTGACCAGTGACCAGTGACCAGTGACCAGTGACCATTGACCAGTGACCAGTGACCAGTGACCAGTGAACAGTGACCATTGGCCAGTGAGCAGTGACCAGTGACCACTCAGCAGTGACCAGCGACAGTGACCATTGAACAGCGACAGTGACCATTGACCAGTGACCAGTGACCAGTGACCAGTGACCACTGACCACTGACCAGTGACAAGTGACCAGTGACTTGTGACGAGTGACCAGCGACCTGTGACTTGTGACCAGTGACCAGTGCCCAGTGGCCAGTGACCAGTGTCCAGTGAGCACTGACCAGTGGCCAGTGACTAGTGACCCGTGACATGTGACACGTGACCAGTGACCAGTGACCAGTGACCAGTGACCAGTAACCAGTGACCAGTGGCCAGTGACCTGTGACCAGTGACCAGTGACCAGTGACCATTGACCAGTGAGCAGTGACCAGTGACCACTCAGCAGTGACCAGCGACAGTGACCATTGAACAGCGACAGTGACCATTGACCAGTGACCAGTGACCAGTGACCAGTGACCATTGACAAGTGACCAGTGACCAGTGACCATTGACCAGTGACTTGTGACCAGTGACCCGCGACATGTGACTGTGACCAGTGACCACTGACCAGTGACCACAGACCAGTGACCAGTGACCAGTGACCAGTGACCAGTGACCACTGACCAGTGACAAGTGACCAGTGACTTGTGACCAGTGACCAGTGACCTGTGACTTGTGACCAGTGACCAGTGACCAGTGTCCAGTGACCAGTGACCAGTGACCAGTGACAAGTGACCGGGGACCAGTGACTAGCGACCAGTGAACAGTTCCTGTGACATGTGACCCGTGACCAGTGACCAGTGACCAGTGACCAGTGACCAGTGACCAGTGACCAGTGACCATTGATCTGTGACCAGTGACCAGTGACCACTGACCACTGACCAGTGACAAGTGACCAGTGACTTGTGGCGAGGGACCAGCGACCTGTGACTTGTGACCAGTGACCAGTGACCAGTGTCCAGTGAGCACTGACCAGTGGCCAGTGACTAGTGACCCGTGACATGTGACACGTGACCAGTGACCAGTGACCAGTGACCAGTGACCAGTAACCAGTGACCAGTGGCCAGTGTCCTGTGACCAGTGACCAGTGACCAGTGACCAGTGACCAGTGACCAGTGACCATTGACCAGTGATTTGTGACCAGTAACCCGCGACATGTGACTGTGACCAGTGACCACTGACCAGTGACCAGTGACCACAGACCAGTGACCAGTGACCAGTGTCCAGTGACCAGTGACCAGTGACCAGTGACCATTGATCTGTGACCAGTGACTAGCGACCAGTGACCAGTGACCCGTGACATGTGACCCGTGACCAGTGACCAGTGACCAGGGCCCAGTCACCAGTCACCAGTCACCATTGACCTGTGACCAGTGACCAGTGACCACTGACCACTGACCAGTGACAAGTGACCAGTGACTTGTGGCGAGTGACCAGCGACCTGTGACTTGTGACCAGTGACCAGTGACCAGTGGCCAGTGACCAGTGTCCAGTGCGCACTGACCAGTGGCCAGTGACTAGTGACCCGTGACATGTGACACGTGACCAGTGACCAGTGACCAGTGACCAGTGACCAGTAACCAGTGACCAGTGGCCAGTGACCTGTGACCATTGACCAGTGACCAGTGACCAGTGACCATTGACCAGTGACCAGTGACCAGTGACCATTGACCAGTGACTTGTGACCAGTGACCCGCGACATGTGACTGTGACCAGTTACCACTGACCAGTGACCAGTGACCACAGACCAGTAACAAGTGACCAGTGACCAGTGACCAGTGACCAGTGACCAGTGACCAGTGACCAGGGCCCAGTCACCAGTCACCAGTCACCATTGACCTGTGACCAGTGACCAGTGACCATTGACAAGTGACCAGTGACCAGTGACCATTGACCAGTGACTTGTGACCAGTGACCCGCGACATGTGACTGTGACCAGTGACCACTGACCAGTGACCACAGACCAGTGACCAGTGACCAGAGACCAGTGACCAGTGACCACTGACCAGTGACAAGTGACCAGTGACTTGTGACCAGTGACCAGTGACCTGTGACTTGTAACCAGTGACCAGTGGCCAGTGTCCAGTGACCAGTGACCAGTGACCAGTGACCAGTGACCAGTGACCAGTGACCACTGACCAGTGACAAGTGACCAGTGACGTGTGACGAGTGACCAGCGATATGTGACTTTTGACAAGTGACCAGTGACCAGTGGCCAGTGACCAGTGTCAAGTGAGCAGTGACCAGTGGCCAGTGACTAGTGACCCGTGACATGTGACACGTGACCAGTGACCAGTGACCAGTGACCAGTGACCAGCGACAGTAACCATTGAACAGCGACAGTGACCATTGACTAGTGACCAGTGACCAGTGACCATTGACCAGTGACCAGTGACCAGTGACCATTGACCAGTGACTTGTGACCAGTGACCCGCGACATGTGACTGTGACCAGTTACCACTGACCAGTGACCAGTGACCACAGACCAGTAACAAGTGACCAGTGACCAGTGACCAGTGACCGGGGACCAGTGACTAGCGACCAGTGACCAGTCACCCGTGACATATGACACGTGACCAGTGACCAGTGACCAGTGACCATTGACCAGTGACCAGTGACCAGTGAACAGTGACCATTGACCAGTGAGCAGTGACCAGCGACAGTGACCATTGAACAGCGACAGTAACCATTGACCAGTGACCAGTGACCAGTGACCAGTGACCACTTACCAGTGACCAGTGACCGGGGACCAGTGACTAGCGACCAGTGACCAGTGACCCGTGACATGTGACCCGTGACCAGTGACCAGTGACCAGGGCCCAGTGACGAGTCACCAGTCACCATTGACATGTGACCAGTGACCACTGACCACTGACCAGTGAAAAGTGACCAGTGACTTGTGACGAGTGACCAGCGACCTGTGACTTGTGACCAGTGACCAGTGACCAGTGGCCAGTGACCAGTGGCCAGTGAGCAGTGACCTTTGACCAGTGACCAGTGACCAGTGACCATTGATCTGTGACCAGTGACTAGCGACCAGTGACCAGTGACCCGTGACATGTGACCCGTGACCAGTGACCAGTGACCAGGGCCCAGTCACCAGTCACCAGTCACCATTGACCTGTGACCAGTGACCAGTGACCACTGACCACTGACCAGTGACAAGTGACCAGTGACTTGTGGCGAGTGACCAGCGACCTGTGACTTGTGACCAGTGACCAGTGACCAGTGGCCAGTGACCAGTGTCCAGTGAGCACTGACCAGTGGCCAGTGACTAGTGACCCGTGACATGTGACACGTGACCAGTGACCAGTGACCAGTGACCAGTGACCAGTAACCAGTGACCAGTGGCCAGTGACCTGTGACCATTGACCAGTGACCAGTGACCAGTGACCATTGACCAGTGACCAGTGACCAGTGACCATTGACCAGTGACTTGTGACCAGTGACCCGCGACATGTGACTGTGACCAGTTACCACTGACCAGTGACCAGTGACCACAGACCAGTAACAAGTGACCAGTGACCAGTGACCAGTGACCAGTGACCAGTGACCAGTGACCAGTGACCAGTGACCATTGATGTGTGACCAGTGACCAGTGACCAGTGACCAGTGACCACTGACCAGTGACCAGTGACCGGGGAGCAGTGACTAGCGACCAGTGACCAGTCACCCGTGACATGTGACCCGTGACCAGTGACCAGTGACCAGTGACCAGTGACCAGTGACCATTGACCTGTGACCAGTGACCAGTGAACAGTGACCATTGACCAGTGAGCAGTGACCAGTGACCACTCAGCAGTGACCAGCGACAGTGACCATTGAACAGCGACAGTGACCATTGACCAGTGACCAGTGACCAGTGACCAGTGACCATTGACAAGTGACCAGTGACCAGTGACCATTGACCAGTGACTTGTGACCAGTGACCCGCGACATGTGACTGTGACCAGTGACCACTGACCAGTGACCACAGACCAGTGACCAGTGACCAGTGACCAGTGACCAGTGACCACTGACCAGTGACAAGTGACCAATGACTTGTGACCAGTGACCAGTGACCTGTGACTTGTAACCAGTGACCAGTGACCAGTGTCCAGTGACCAGTGACCAGTGACCAGTGACCAGTGACCAGTTACAAGTGACCAGTGACCAGTGACTAGCGGCCAGTGAACAGTGACCCGTGACATGTGACCCGTGACCAGTGACCAGGGCCCAGTCACCAGTCACCAGTCACCATTGACCAGTGACCAGTGACCAGTGACCACTGACCACTGACCAGTGACAAGTGACCAGTGACTTGTGGCGAGTGACCAGCGACCTGTGACTTGTGACCAGTGACCAGTGACCAGTGGCCAGTGACCAGTGTCCAGTGAGCACTGACCAGTGGCCATTGACTAGTGACCCGTGACATGTGACACGTGACCAGTGACCAGTGACCAGTGACCAGTGACCAGTAACCAGTGACCAGTGGCCAGTGACCTGTGACCATTGACCAATGACCAGTGACCAGTGACCATTGACCAGTGACCAGTGACCAGAGACCATTGACCAGTGACTTGTGACCAGTGACCCGCGACATGTGACTGTGACCAGTTACCACTGACCAGTGACCAGTGACCACAGACCAGTAACAAGTGACCAGTGACCAGTGACCAGTGACCAGTGACCAGTGACCAGTGACCAGTGACCAGTGACCAGTGACCAGTGACCAGAGACCATTGATCTGTGACCAGTGACCAGTGACAAGTTACCATTGACCAGTGACCATTGACCAGTGACTTGTGACCAGTGACCCGCGACATGTGACTGTGACCAGTGACCACTGACCAGTGACCACAGACCAGTGACCAGTGACCAGTGACCACTGAGCTGTGACAAGTGACCAGTGACTTGTGACCAGTGACCAGTGACCTGTGACTTGTGACCAGTGACCAGTGACCAGTGTCCAGTGACCAGTGTCAAGTGAGCAGTGACCAGTGGCCAGTGACTAGTGACCCGTGACATGTGACACGTGACCAGTGACCAGTGACCAGTGACCAGTGACCAGCGACAGTAACCATTGAACAGCGACAGTGACCATTGACTAGTGACCAGTGACCAGTGACCATTGACCAGTGACCAGTGACCAGTGACCATTGACCAGTGACTTGTGACCAGTGACCCGCGACATGTGACTGTGACCAGTTACCACTGACCAGTGACCAGTGACCACAGACCAGTAACAAGTGACCAGTGACCAGTGACCAGTGACCAGTGACCAGTGACCAGTGACCAGTGACCAGTGACCATTGATCTGTGACCAGTGACCAGTGACCAGTGACCAGTGACCACTGACCAGTGACCAGTGACCGGGGACCAGTGACTAGCGACCAGTGACCAGTCACCCGTGACATATGACCCGTGACCAGTGACCAGTGACCAGTGACCAGTGACCATTGACAAGTGTCCAGTGGCCAGTGACCAGTGACCAGTGACCAGTGAACAGTGACCATTGACCAGTGAGCAGTGACCAGTGACCACTGAGCAGTGACCAGCGACAGTGACCATTGAACAGCGACAGTGACCATTGACCAGTGACCAGTGACCAGTGACCAGTGACCACTGACCAGTGACCAGTGACCGGGGACCAGTGACTAGCGGCCAGTGACCAGTGACTCGTGACATGTGACCCGTGACCAGTGACCAGTGACCAGGGCCCAGTGACCAGTCACCAGTCACCATTGACCTGTGACCAGTGACCAGTGACCACTGACCACTGACCAGTGACAAGTGACCAGTGACATGTGACGAGTGACCAGCGACCTGTGACTTGTGACCAGTGACCAGTGACCAGTGGCCAGTGACCAGTGTCCAGTGAGCAGTGACCAGTGGCCAGTGACTAGTGACCCGTGACATGTGACACGTGACCAGTGACCAGTGACCAGTGACCAGTGACCAGTGAACAGTGACCATTGACCAGTGAGCAGTGACCAGTGACCACTCAGCAGTGACCAGCGACAGTGACCATTGAACAGCGACAGTGACCATTGACCAGTGACCAGTGACCAGTGACCATTGACAAGTGACCAGTGACCAGTGACCATTGACCAGTGACTTGTGACCAGTGACCCGCGACATGTGACTGTGACCAGTGACCACTGACCAGTGACCACAGACCAGTGACCAGTGACCAGTGACCAGTGGCCAGTGACCAGTGTCCAGTGAGCAGTGACCAGTGGCCAGTGACTAGTGACCCGTGACATGTGACACGTGACCAGTGACCAGTAACCAGTGACCTGTGACCAGTAACCAGTGACCAGTGGCCAGTGACCTTTGACCAGTGACCAGTGACCAGTGACCAGTGAACAGTGACCATTGACCAGTGAGCAGTGACCAGTGACCACTCAGCAGTGACCAGCGACAGTGACCATTGAACAGCGACAGTGACCATTCACCAGTGACCAGTGATCAGTGACCAGTGACCATTGACCAGTAACCAGTGACCAGTGACCAGTGAACAGGACCATTGGCCAGTGAGCAGTGACCAGTGACCACTCAGCAGTGACCAGCGACAGTGACCATTGAACAGCGACAGTGACCATTGACCAGTGACCAGTGACCAGTGACCAGTGACCACTGACCACTGACCAGTGACAAGTGACCAGTGACTTGTGACGAGTGACCAGCGACCTGTGACTTGTGACCAGTGACCAGTGCCCAGTGGCCAGTGACCAGTGTCCAGTGAGCACTGACCAGTGGCCAGTGACTAGTGACCCGTGACATGTGACACCTGACCAGTGACCAGTGACCAGTGACCAGTGACCAGTAACCAGTGACCAGTGGCCAGTGACCTGTGACCAGTGACCAGTGACCAGTGACCATTGACCAGTGAGCAGTGACCAGTGACCACTCAGCAGTGACCAGCGACAGTGACCATTGAACAGCGACAGTGACCATTGACCAGTGACCAGTGACCAGTGACCATTGACAAGTGACCAGTGACCAGTGACCATTGACCAGTGACTTGTGACCAGTGACCCGCGACATGTGACTGTGACCAGTGACCACTGACCAGTGACCACAGACCAGTGACCAGTGACCAGTGACCAGTGACCAGTGACCACTGACCAGTGACAAGTGACCAGTGACTTGTGACCAGTGACCAGTGACCTGCGACTTATAACCAGTGACCAGTGACCAGTGTCCAGTGACCAGTGACCAGTGACCAGTGACCAGTGACCAGTGACCAGTGACCAGTGACCAGTGACCAGTGACCGGTGACCGGAGACCAGTGACTAGCGACCAGTGAACAGTGACCCGTGGCATGTGACCCGTGACCAGTGACCAGTGACCAGTGACCAGTGACCAGTGACCAGTGACAAGTGACCAGGGCCCAGTGACCAGTCACCAGTCACCATTGACCTGTGACCAGTGACCAGTGACCACTGACCACTGACCAGTGACAAGTGACCAGTGACGTGTGACGAGTGACCAGCGACCTGTGACTTGTGACAAGTGACCAGTGACCAGTGGCCAGTGACCAGTTTCAAGTGAGCAGTGACCAGTGGCCAGTGACTAGTGACCCGTGACATGTGACACGTGACCAGTGACCAGTGACCAGTGACCAGTGACCAGCGACAGTAACCATTGAACAGCGACAGTGACCATTGACTAGTGACCAGTGACCAGTGACCAGTGACCAATGACCATTGACCAGTGACTTGTGACCAGTGACCCGCGACATGTGACTGTGACCAGTTACCACTGACCAGTGACCAGTGACCACAGACCAGTAACAAGTGACCAGTGACCAGTGACCAGTGACCAGTGACCAGTGACCAGTGACCAGTGACCAGTGACCAGTGACCATTGATCTGTGACCAGTGACCAGTGACCAGTGACCACTGACCAGTGACCAGTGACCGGGGACCAGTGACTAGCGACCAGTGACCAGTCACCCGTGACATATGACCCGTGACCAGTGACCAGTGACCAGTGACCAGTGACCATTGACAAGTGTCCAGTGGCCAGTGACCAGTGACCAGTGACCAGTGAACAGTGACCATTGACCAGTGAGCAGTGACCAGTGACCACTGAGCACTGACCAGCGACAGTGACCATTGAACAGCGACAGTGACCATTGACCAGTGACCAGTGACCAGTGACCAGTGACCACTGACCAGTGACCAGTGACCGGGGACCAGTGACTAGCGACCAGTGACCAGTGACCCGTGACATGTGACCCGTGACCAGTGACCAGTGACCAGGGCCCAGTGACCAGTCACCAGTCACCATTGACCTGTGACCAGTGACCAGTGACCACTGACCACTGACCACTGACCAGTGACAAGTGACCAGTGACTTGTGACGAGTGACCAGCGACCTGTGACTTGTGACCAGTGACCAGTGACCAGTGGCCAGTGACCAGTGTCCAGTGAGCAGTGACCAGTGGCCAGTGACTAGTGACCCGTGACATGTGACACGTGACCAGTGACCAGTGACCAGTGACCAATGACCAGTAACCAGTGACCAGTGGCCAGTGACCTTTGACCAGTGACCAGTGACCAGTGACCAGTGAACAGTGACCATTGACCAGTGAGCAGTGACCAGTGACCACTCAGCAGTGACCAGGGACAGTGACCATTGAACAGCGACAGTGACCATTGACCAGT
Organism: Andrena bucephala; assembly: GCA_947577245.1. Lineage (NCBI taxonomy): Eukaryota > Metazoa > Arthropoda > Insecta > Hymenoptera > Andrenidae > Andrena > Andrena bucephala. Next base: position 52,289,615 of record OX387716.1, on the reverse strand, counting down.
GACCAGTGACCAGTGACCAGTGACCATTGACCAGTGACCAGTGACCAGTGACCATTGACCAGTGACTTGTGACCAGTGACCCGCGACATGTGACTGTGACCAGTGACCACTGACCAGTGACCACAGACCAGTGACCAGTGACCAGTGACCAGTGACCAGTGACCACTGACCAGTGACAAGTGACCAGTGACTTGTGACCTGTGACCAGTGACCTGTGACTTGTGACCAGTGACCAGTGACCAGTGTCCAGTGACCAGTGACCAGTGACCAGTGACCAGTGACCAGTGACCAGTGACAAGTGACCGGGGACCAGTGACTAGCGACCAGTGAACAGTTCCTGTGACATGTGACCCGTGACCAGTGACCAGTGACCAGTGACCAGTGACCAGTGACCAGTGACCAGTGACCAGTGACCATTGATCTGTGACCAGTGACCAGTGACCACTGACCACTGACCAGTGACAAGTGACCAGTGACTTGTGGCGAGTGACCAGCGACCTGTGACTTGTGACCAGTAACCAGTGACCAGTGGCCAGTGACCTGTGACCAGTGACCAGTGACCAGTGACCAGTGACCAGTGACCAGTGACCATTGAGCAGTGATTTGTGACCAGTAACCCGCGACATGTGACTGTGACCAGTGACCACTGACCAGTGACCAGTGACCACAGACCAGTGACCAGTGACCAGTGACCAGTGACCAGTGACCAGTGACCATTGATCTGTGACCAGTGACTAGCGACCAGTGACCAGTGACCCGTGACATGTGACCCGTGACCAGTGACCAGTGACCAGGGCCCAGTCACCAGTCACCAGTCACCATTGACCTGTGACCAGTGACCAGTGACCACTGACCACTGACCAGTGACAAGTGACCAGTGACTTGTGGCGAGTGACCAGCGACCTGTGACTTGTGACCGGGGACCATTGACCAGTGACTTGTGACCAGTGACCCGCGACATGTGACTGTGACCAGTGACCACTGACCAGTGACCACAGACCAGTGACCAGTGACCAGTGACCAGTGACCAGTGACCAGTGACCAGTGACCACTGACCAGTGACAAGTGACCAGTGACTTGTGACCAGTGACCAGTGACCTGTGACTTGTAACTAGTGACAAGTGACCAGTGTCCAGTGACCAGTGACCAGTGACCAGTCACCAGTGACCAGTGACCAGTGACCAGTGACTTGTGACCAGTGACCCGCGACATGTGACTGTGACCAGTTACCACTGACCAGTGACCAGTGACCACAGACCAGTAACAAGTGACCAGTGACCAGTGACCAGTGACCAGTGACCAGTGACCAGTGACCAGTGACCAGTGACCATTGATCTGTGACCAGTGACCAGTGACCAGTGTCCAGTGAGCACTGACCAGTGGCCAGTGACTAGTGACCCGTGACATGTGACACGTGACCAGTGACCAGTGACCAGTGACCAGTGACCAGTGACCAGTAACCAGTGACCAGTGGCCAGTGACCTGTGACCATTGACCAGTGACCAGTGACCAGTGACCATTGACCAGTGACCAGTGACCAGTGACCATTGACCAGTGACTTGTGACCAGTGACCCGCGACATGTGACTGTGACCAGTTACCACTGACCAGTGACCAGTGACCACAGACCAGTAACAAGTGACCAGTGACCAGTGACCAGTGACCAGTGACCAGTGACCAGTGACCATTGATCTATGACCAGTGACCAGTGACCAGTGACCAGTGACCACTGACCAGTGACCAGTGACCGGGGACCAGTGACCATTGACCAGTGACCAGTGGCCAGTGAACAGTGACCATTGACCAGTGAGCAGTGACCAGTGACCACTCAGCAGTGACCAGCGACAGTGACCATTGAACAGCGACAGTGACCATTGACCAGTGACCTGTGACCAGTGACCAGTGACCATTGACATGTGACCAGTGACCAGTGACCATTGACCAGTGACTTGTGACCAGTGACCCGCGACATGTGACTGTGACCAGTGACCACTGACCAGTGACCACAGACCAGTGACCAGTGACCAGTGACCAGTGACCAGTGACCAGTGACCACTGACCAGTGACAAGTGACCAGTGACTTGTGACCAGTGACCAGTGACCTGTGACTTGTAACTAGTGACCAGTGACCAGTGTCCAGTGACCAGTGACCAGTGACCAGTGACCAGTGACCAGTGACCAGTGACCGGTGACCGGTGACCAGTGACTAGCGACCAGTGAACAGTGACCCGTGACATGTGACCCGTGACCAGTGACCAGTGACCAGTGACCAGTGACCAGTGACTAGTGACCAGGGCCCAGTGACCAGTCACCAGTCACCATTGACCTGTGACCTTTGACCAGTGACCAGTGACCAGTGACCAGTGACCAGTGAACAGTGACCATTGACCAGTGACCACTCAGCAGTGACCAGCGACAGTGACCATTGAACAGCGACAGTGACCATTGACCAGTGACCAGTGACCAGTGACCATTGACCAGTGACCAGTGACCAGTGACCATTGACCAGTGACTTGTGACCAGTGACACCCGACATGTGACTGTGACCAGTGACCACTGACCAGTGACCACAGACCAGTGACCAGTGACCAGTGACCAGTGACCAGTGACCACTGACCAGTGACAAATGACCAGTGACTTGTGACCAGTGACCAGTGACCTGTGACTTGTGACCAGTGACCAGTGACCAGTGTCCAGTGACCAGTGACCAGTGACCAGTGACCAGTGACCAGTGACCAGTGACAAGTGACCGGGGACCAGTGACTAGCGACCAGTGAACAGTTCCTGTGACATGTGACCCGTGACCAGTGACCAGTGACCAGTGACCAGTGACCATTGATCTGTGACCAGTGACTAGCGACCAGTGACCAGTGACCCGTGACATGTGACCCGTGACCAGTGACCAGTGACCAGGGCCCAGTCACCAGTCACCAGTCACCATTGACCTGTGACCAGTGACCAGTGACCACTGACCACTGACCAGTGACAAGTGACCTGTGACTTGTGGCGAGTGACCAGCGACCTGTGACTTGTGACCAGTGACCAGTGACCAGTGGCCAGTGCCCAGTGTCCAGTGAGCACTGACCAGTGGCCAGTGACTAGTGACCCGTGACATGTGACACGTGACCAGTGACCAGTGACCAGTGACCAGTGACCAGTAACCAGTGACCAGTGGCCAGTGACCTGTGACCATTGACCAGTGACCAGTGACCAGTGACCATTGACCAGTGACCAGTGACCAGTGACCATTGACCAGTGACTTGTGACCAGTGACCCGCGACATGTGACTGTGACGAGTTACCACTGACCAGTGACCAGTGACCACAGACCAGTAACAAGTGACCAGTGACCAGTGACCAGTGACCAGTGACCAGTGACCAGGGACCAGTGACCAGTGACCATTGATCTGTGACCAGTGACCAGTGACCAGTGACCAGTGACCAGTGACCAGTGACCAGTGACCACTGACCAGTGACAAGTGACCAGTGACTTGTGACCAGTGACCAGTGACCTGTGACTTGTAACTAGTGACCAGTGACCAGTGTTCAGTGACCAGTGACCAGTGACCAGTGACCAGTGACCAGTGACCAGTGACCGGTGACCGGTGACCAGTGACCAGTGACCAGTGACCAGTGACCAGTGACCAGTGACTAGTGACCAGGGCCCAGTGACCAGTCACCAGTCACCATTGACCTGTGACCTTTGACCAGTGACCAGTGAACAGTGACCATTGACCAGTGACCACTCAGCAGTGACCAGCGACAGTGACCATTGAACAGCGACAGTGACCATTGACCAGTGACCAGTGACCAGTGACCAGTGACCATTGACCAGTGACCAGTGACCAGTGACCATTGACCAGTGACTTGTGACCAGTGACCCCCGACATGTGACTGTGACCAGTGACAACTGACCAGTGACCACAGACCAGTGACCAGTGACCAGTGACCAGTGACCAGTGACCACTGACCAGTGACAAGTGACCAGTGACTTGTGACCAGTGACCAGTGACCTGTGACTTGTGACCAGTGACCAGTGACCAGTGTCCAGTGACCAGTGACCAGTGACCAGTGACCAGTGACCAGTGACCAGTGACAAGTGACCGGGGACCAGTGACCAGTGACCACTGACCAGAGACCAGTGACCGGGGACCAGTGACTAGCGACCTGTGACCAGTCACCCGTGACATGTGACCCGTGACCAGTGACCAGTGACCAGTGACCAGTGACCAGTGACCATTGACCAGTGACCAGTGGCCAGTGACCAGTGACCAGTGTACAGTGACCATTGACCAGTGAGCAGTGACCAGTGACCACTCAGCAGTGACCAGCGACAGTGACCATTGAACAGCGACAGTGACCATTGACCAGTGACCAGTGACCAGTGACCAGTGACCATTGACATGTGACCAGTGACCAGTGACCATTGACCAGTGACTTGTGACCAGTGACCCGCGACATGTGACTGTGACCAGTGACCACTGACCAGTGACCACAGACCAGTGACCAGTGACCAGTGACCAGTGACCAGTGACCACTGACCAGTGACAAGTGACCAGTGACTTGTGACCAGTGACCAGTGACCTGTGACTTGTAACTAGTGACCAGTGACCAGTGTCCAGTGACCAGTGACCAGTGACCAGTGACCAGTGACCAGTGACCATTGACCAGTGACCAGTGACCAGTGACCAGTGACCATTGACATGTGACCAGTGACCAGTGACCATTGACCAGTGACTTGTGACCAGTGACCCGCGACATGTGACTGTGACCAGTGACCACTGACCAGTGACCACAGACCAGTGACCAGTGACCAGTGACCAGTGACCAGTGACCACTGACCAGTGACAAGTGACCAGTGACTTGTGACCAGTGACCAGTGACCTGTGACTTGTAACTAGTGACCAGTGACCAGTGTCCAGTGACCAGTGACCAGTGACCAGTGACCAGTGACCAGTGACCAGTGACCAGTGACCAGTGACCAGTGACCGGTGACCGGTGACCAGTGACTAGCGACCAGTGAACAGTGACCCGTGACATGTGACCCGTGACCAGTGACCAGTGACCAGTGACCAGTGACCAGTGACTAGTGACCAGGGCCCAGTGACCAGTCACCAATCACCATTGACCTGTGACCAGTGACCAGTGACCACTGACCACTGACCAGTGACAAGTGACCAGTGACGTGTGACGAGAGACCAGCGACCTGTGACTTGTGACAAGTGACCAGTGACCAGTGGCCAGTGACCAGTGTCAAGTGAGCAGTGACCAGTGGCCAGTGACTAGTGACCCGTGACATGTGACACGTGACCAGTGACCAGTGACCAGTGACCAGTGACCAGCGACAGTAACCATTGAACAGCGACAGTGACCATTGACTAGTGACCAGTGACCAGTGACCATTGACCAGTGACCAGTGACCAGTGACTTGTGACCAGTGACCCGCGACATGTGACTGTGACCAGTTACCACTGACCAGTGACCAGTGACCACAGACCAGTAACAAGTGACCAGTGACCAGTGACCATTGACCAGTGACCAGTGACCAGTGACCATTGATCTGTGACCAGTGACCAGTGACCACTGACCAGTGACCAGTGACCGGGGACCAGTGACTAGCGACCAGTGACCAGTCACCCGTGACATATGACCCGTGACCAGTGACCAGTGACCAGTGACCAGTGACCAGTGACAAGTGTCCAGTGGCCAGTGACCAGTGACCAGTGACCAGTGACCAGTGACAAGTGACCGGGCACCAGTGACTAGCGACCAGTGAACAGTTCCTGTGACATGTGACCCGTGACCAGTGACCGGTGACCAGTGACCAGTGACCAGTGACCAGTGACCAGTGACCAGTGACCATTGATCTGTGACCAGTGACCAGTGACCACTGACCACTGACCAGTGACAAGTGACCAGTGACTTGTGGCGAGTGACCAGCGACCTGTGACTTGTGACCAGTGACCAGTGACCAGTGGCCAGTGACCAGTGTCCAGTGAGCACTGACCAGTGGCCAGTGACTAGTGACCCGTGACATGTGACACGTGACCAGTGACCAGTGACCAGTGACCTGTGACCAGTAACCAGTGACCAGTGGCCAGTGACCTGTGACCAGTGACCAGTGACCAGTGACCAGTGACCAGTGACCAGTGACCAGTGACCATTGACCAGTGATTTGTGACCAGTAACCCGCGACATGTGACTGCGACCAGTGACCACTGACCAGTGACCAGTGACCACAGACCAGTGACCAGTGACCAGTGACCAGTGACCAGTGACCAGTGACCATTGATCTGTGACCAGTGACTAGCGACCAGTGACCAGTGACCCGTGACATGTGACCCGTGACCAGTGACCAGTGACCAGGGCCCAGTCACCAGTCACCAGTCACCATTGACCTGTGACCAGTGACCAGTGACCACTGACCACTGACCAGTGACAAGTGACCAGTGACTTGTGACGAGTGACCAGCGACCTGTGACTTGTGACCAGTGACCAGTGACCAGTGGCCAGTGACCAGTGTCCAGTGAGCAGTGACCAGTGGCCAGTGACTAGTGACCCGTGACATGTGACACGTGACCAGTGACCAGTGACCAGTGACCAGTGACCAGTAACCAGTGACCAGTGGCCAGTGACCTTTGACCAGTGACCAGTGACCAGTGACCAGTGAACAGTGACCATTGACCAGTGAGCAGTGACCAGTGACCACTCAGCAGTGACCAGCGACAGTGACCATTGAACAGCGACAGAGACCATTGACCAGTGACCAGTGACCAGTGACCAGTGACCAGTGTCCAGTGACCAGTGACCAGTGACCAGTGACCAGTGACCAGTGACCAGTGACAAGTGACCGGGGACCAGTGACCAGTGACCACTGACCAGAGACCAGTGACCGGGGACCAGTGACTAGCGACCTGTGACCAGTCACCCGTGACATGTGACCCGTGACCAGTGACCAGTGACCAGTGACCAGTGACCAGTGACCATTGACCAGTGACCAGTGGCCAGTGACCAGTGACCAGTGTACAGTGACCATTGACCAGTGAGCAGTGACCAGTGACCACTCAGCAGTGACCAGCGACAGTGACCATTGAACAGCGACAGTGACCATTGACCAGTGACCAGTGACCAGTGACCAGTGACCATTGACATGTGACCAGTGACCAGTGACCATTGACCAGTGACTTGTGACCAGTGACCCGCGACATGTGACTGTGACCAGTGACCACTGACCAGTGACCACAGACCAGTGACCAGTGACCAGTGACCAGTGACCAGTGACCACTGACCAGTGACAAGTGACCAGTGACATGTGACCAGTGACCAGTGACCTGTGACTTGTAACTAGTGACCAGTGACCAGTGTCCAGTGACCAGTGACCAGTGACCAGTGACCAGTGACCAGTGACCATTGACCAGTGACCAGTGACCAGTGACCAGTGACCATTGACATGTGACCAGTGACCAGTGACCATTGACCAGTGACTTGTGACCAGTGACCCGCGACATGTGACTGTGACCAGTGACCACTGACCAGTGACCACAGACCAGTGACCAGTGACCAGTGACCCGTGACCAGTGACCAGTGACCACTGACCAGTGACAAGTGACCAGTGACTTGTGACCAGTGACCAGTGACCTGTGACTTGTAACTAGTGACCAGTGACCAGTGTCCAGTGACCAGTGACCAGTGACCAGTGACCAGTGACCAGTGACCAGTGACCAGTGACCAGTGACCGGTGACCGGTGACCAGTGACTAGCGACCAGTGAACAGTGACCCGTGACATGTGACCCGTGACCAGTGACCAGTGACCAGTGACCAGTGACCAGTGACTAGTGACCAGGGCCCAGTGACCAGTCACCAATCACCATTGACCTGTGACCAGTGACCAGTGACCACTGACCACTGACCAGTGACAAGTGACCAGTGACGTGTGACGAGAGACCAGCGACCTGTGACTTGTGACAAGTGACCAGTGACCAGTGGCCAGTGACCAGTGTCAAGTGAGCAGTGACCAGTGGCCAGTGACTAGTGACCCGTGACATGTGACACGTGACCAGTGACCAGTGACCAGTGACCAGTGACCAGCGACAGTAACCATTGAACAGCGACAGTGACCATTGACTAGTGACCAGTGACCAGTGACCATTGACCAGTGACCAGTGACCAGTGACTATTGACCAGTGACTTGTGACCAGTGACCCGCGACATGTGACTGTGACCAGTTACCACTGACCAGTGACCAGTGACCACAGACCAGTAACAAGTGACCAGTGACCAGTGACCAGTGACCAGTGACCAGTGACCAGTGACCAGTGACCATTGATCTGTGACCAGTGACCAGTGACCACTGACCAGTGACCAGTGACCGGGGACCAGTGACTAGCGACCAGTGACCAGACACCCGTGACATATGACCCGTGACCAGTGACCAGTGACCAGTGACCAGTGACCATTGACAAGTGTCCAGTGGCCAGTGACCAGTGACCAGTGACCAGTGACCAGTGACAAGTGACCTGGGACCAGTGACTAGCGACCAGTGAACAGTTCCTGTGACATGTGACCCGTGACCAGTGACCAGTGACCAGTGACCAGTGACCAGTGACCAGTGACCAGTGACCAGTGACCATTGATCTGTGACCAGTGACCAGTGACCACTGACCACTGACCAGTGACAAGTGACCAGTGACTTGTGGCGAGTGACCAGCGACCTGTGACTTGTGACCAGTGACCAGTGACCAGTGGCCAGTGACCAGTGTCCAGTGAGCACTGACCAGTGGCCAGTGACTAGTGACCCGTGACATGTGACACGTGACCAGTGACCAGTGACCAGTGACCTGTGACCAGTAACCAGTGACCAGTGGCCAGTGACCTGTGACCAGTGACCAGTGACCAGTGACCAGTGACCAGTGACCAGTGACCAGTGACCATTGACCAGTGATTTGTGACCAGTAACCCGCGACATGTGACTGTGACCAGTGACCACTGACCAGTGACCAGTGACCACAGACCAGTGACCAGTGACCAGTGACCAGTGACCAGTGACCAGTGACCATTGATCTGTGACCAGTGACTAGCGACCAGTGACCAGTGACCCGTGACATGTGACCCGTGACCAGTGACCAGTGACCAGGGCCCAGTCACCAGTCACCAGTCACCATTGACCTGTGACCAGTGACCAGTGACCACTGACCACTGACCAGTGACAAGTGACCAGTGACTTGTGACGAGTGACCAGCGACCTGTGACTTGTGACCAGTGACCAGTGACCAGTGGCCAGTGACCAGTGTCCAGTGAGCAGTGACCAGTGGCCAGTGACTAGTGACCCGTGACATGTGACACGTGACCAGTGACCAGTGACCAGTGACCAGTGACCAGTAACCAGTGACCAGTGGCCAGTGACCTTTGACCAGTGACCAGTGATCAATGACCAGTGAACAGTGACCATTGACCAGTGAGCAGGGACCAGTGACCACTCAGCAGTGACCAGCGACAGTGACCATTGAACAGCGACAGTGACCATTGACCAGTGACCAGTGACCAGTGACCATTGACAAGTGACCAGTGACCAGTGACCATTGACCAGTGACTTGTGACCAGTGACCCGCGACATGTGACTGTGACCAGTGACCACTGACCAGTGACCACAGACCAGTGACCAGTGACCAGTGACCACTGACCAGTGACAAGTGACCAGTGACTTGTGACCAGTGACCAGTGACCTGTGACTTGTAACCAGTGACCAGTGACGAGTGTCCAGTGACCAGTGACCAGTGACCAGTGACCAGTGACCAGTGACCAGTGACCGGTGACCGGTGACCAGTGACTAGCGACCAGTGAACAGTGACCCGTGACATGTGACCCGTGACCAGTGACCAGTGACCAGTGACCAGTGACCAGTGACCAGTGACTAGTGACCAGGGCCCAGTGACCAGTCACCAGTCACCATTGACCTGTGACCAGTGACCAGTGACCACTGACCACTGACCAGTGACAAGTGACCAGTGACGTGTGACGAGTGACCAGCGACCTGTGACTTGTGACAAGTGACCAGTGACCAGTGGCCAGTGACCAGTGTCAAGTGAGCAGTGACCAGTGGCCAGTGACTAGTGACCCGTGACATGTGACACGTGACCAGTGACCAGTGACCAGTGACCAGTGACCAGCTACAGTAACCATTGATCAGCGACAGTGACCATTGACTAGTGACCAGTGACCAGTGACCATTGACCAGTGACCAGTGACCAATGACCATTGACCAGTGACTTGTGACCAGTGACCCGCGACATGTGACTGTGACCAGTTACCACTGACCAGTGACCAGTGACCACAGACCAGTAACAAGTGACCAGTGACCAGTGACCAGTGACCAGTGACCAGTGAACAGTGACCATTGACCAGTGAGCAGTGACCAGTGACCACTGAGCACTGACCAGCGACAGTGACCATTGAACAGCGACAGTGACCATTGACCAGTGACCAGTGACCAGTGACCAGTGACCAGTGACCAGTGACCACTGACCAGTGACCAGTGACCGGGGACCAGTGACTAGCGACCAGTGACCAGTGACCCGTGACATGTGACCCGTGACCAGTGACCAGTGACCAGGGCCCAGTGACCAGTCACCAGTCACCATTGACCTGTGACCAGTGACCAGTGACCACTGAGCACTGACCACTGACCAGTGACAAGTGACCAGTGACTTGTGACGAGTGACCAGCGACCTGTGACTTGTGACCAGTGACCAGTGACCAGTGGCCAGTGACCAGTGTCCAGTGAGCAGTGACCAGTGGCCAGTGACTAGTGACCCGTGACATGTGACACGTGACCAGTGACCAGTGACCAGTGACCAATGACCAGTAACCAGTGACCAGTGGCCAGTGACCTTTGACCAGTGACCAGTGACCAGTGACCAGTGAACAGTGACCATTGACCAGTGAGCAGTGACCAGTGACCACTCAGCAGTGACCAGGGACAGTGACCATTGAACAGCGACAGTGACCATTGACCAGTGACCAGTGACCAGTGACCAGTGACCATTGACATGTGACCAGTGACCAGTGACCATTGACCAGTGACTTGTGACCAGTGACCCGCGACATGTGACTGTGACCAGTGACCACTGACCAGTGACCACAGACCAGTGACCAGTGACCAGTGACCAGTGACCAGTGACCACTGACCAGTGACAAGTGACCAGTGACTTGTGACCAGTGACCAGTGACCTGTGACTTGTAACTAGTGACCAGTGACCAGTGTCCAGTGACCAGTGACCAGTGACCAGTGACCAGTGACCAGTGACCATTGACCAGTGACCAGTGACCAGTGACCAGTGACCATTGACATGTGACCAGTGACCAGTGACCATTGACCAGTGACTTGTGACCAGTGACCCGCGACATGTGACTGTGACCAGTGACCACTGACCAGTGACCACAGACCAGTGACCAGTGACCAGTGACCAGTGACCAGTGACCACTGACCAGTGACAAGTGACCAGTGACTTGTGACCAGTGACCAGTGACCTGTGACTTGTAACTAGTGACCAGTGACCAGTGTCCAGTGACCAGTGACCAGTGACCAGTGACCAGTGACCAGTGACCAGTGACCAGTGACCAGTGACCAGTGACCGGTGACCGGTGACCAGTGACTAGCGACCAGTGAACAGTGACCCGTGACATGTGACCCGTGACCAGTGACCAGTGACCAGTGACCAGTGACCAGTGACTAGTGACCAGGGCCCAGTGACCAGTCACCAATCACCATTGACCTGTGACCAGTGACCAGTGACCACTGACCACTGACCAGTGACAAGTGACCAGTGACGTGTGACGAGAGACCAGCGACCTGTGACTTGTGACAAGTGACCAGTGACCAGTGGCCAGTGACCAGTGTCAAGTGAGCAGTGACCAGTGGCCAGTGACTAGTGACCCGTGACATGTGACACGTGACCAGTGACCAGTGACCAGTGACCAGTGACCAGCGACAGTAACCATTGAACAGCGACAGTGACCATTGACTAGTGACCAGTGACCAGTGACCATTGACCAGTGACCAGTGACCAGTGACTATTGACCAGTGACTTGTGACCAGTGACCCGCGACATGTGACTGTGACCAGTTACCACTGACCAGTGACCAGTGACCACAGACCAGTAACAAGTGACCAGTGACCAGTGACCAGTGACGAGTGACCAGTGACCAGTGACCAGTGACCATTGATCTGTGACCAGTGACCAGTGACCACTGACCAGTGACCAGTGACCGGGGACCAGTGACTAGCGACCAGTGACCAGACACCCGTGACATATGACCCGTGACCAGTGACCAGTGACCAGTGACCAGTGACCATTGACAAGTGTCCAGTGGCCAGTGACCAGTGACCAGTGACCAGTGACCAGTGACAAGTGACCGGGGACCAGTGACTAGCGACCAGTGAACAGTTCCTGTGACATGTGACCCGTGACCAGTGACCAGTGACCAGTGACCAGTGACCAGTGACCAGTGACCAGTGACCAGTGACCATTGATCTGTGACCAGTGACCAGTGACCACTGACCACTGACCAGTGACAAGTGACCAGTGACTTGTGGCGAGTGACCAGCGACCTGTGACTTGTGACCAGTGACCAGTGACCAGTGGCCAGTGACCAGTGTCCAGTGAGCACTGACCAGTGGCCAGTGACTAGTGACCCGTGACATGTGACACGTGACCAGTGACCAGTGACCAGTGACCTGTGACCAGTAACCAGTGACCAGTGGCCAGTGACCTGTGACCAGTGACCAGTGACCAGTGACCAGTGACCAATGACCAGTGACCAGTGACCATTGACCAGTGATTTGTGACCAGTAACCCGCGACATGTGACTGTGACCAGTGACCACTGACCAGTGACCAGTGACCACAGACCAGTGACCAGTGACCAGTGACCAGTGACCAGTGACCAGTGACCATTGATCTGTGACCAGTGACTAGCGACCAGTGACCAGTGACCCGTGACATGTGACCCGTGACCAGTGACCAGTGACCAGGGCCCAGTCACCAGTCACCAGTCACCATTGACCTGTGACCAGTGACCAGTGACCACTGACCACTGACCAGTGACAAGTGACCAGTGACTTGTGACGAGTGACCAGCGACCTGTGACTTGTGACCAGTGACCAGTGACCAGTGGCCAGTGACCAGTGTCCAGTGAGCAGTGACCAGTGGCCAGTGACTAGTGACCCGTGACATGTGACACGTGACCAGTGACCAGTGACCAGTGACCAGTGACCAGTAACCAGTGACCAGTGGCCAGTGACCTTTGACCAGTGACCAGTGACCAGTGACCAGTGAACAGTGACCATTGACCATTGAGCAGGGACCAGTGACCACTCAGCAGTGACCAGCGACAGTGACCATTGAACAGCGACAGTGACCATTGACCAGTGACCAGTGACCAGTGACCATTGACAAGTGACCAGTGACCAGTGACCATTGACCAGTGACTTGTGACCAGTGACCCGCGACATGTGACTGTGACCAGTGACCACTGACCAGTGACCACAGACCAGTGACCAGTGACCAGTGACCACTGACCAGTGACAAGTGACCAGTGACTTGTGACCAGTGACCAGTGACCTGTGACTTGTAACCAGTGACCAGTGACGAGTGTCCCGTGACCAGTGACCAGTGACCAGTGACCAGTGACCAGTGACCAGTGACCGGTGACCGGTGACCAGTGACTAGCGACCAGTGAACAGTGACCCGTGACATGTGACCCGTGACCAGTGACCAGTGACCAGTGACCAGTGACCAGTGACCAGTGACTAGTGACCAGGGCCCAGTGACCAGTCACCAGTCACCATTGACCTGTGACCAGTGACCAGTGACCACTGACCACTGACCAGTGACAAGTGACCAGTGACGTGTGACGAGTGACCAGCGACCTGTGACTTGTGACAAGTGACCAGTGACCAGTGGCCAGTGACCAGTGTCAAGTGAGCAGTGACCAGTGGCCAGTGACTAGTGACCCGTGACATGTGACACGTGACCAGTGACCAGTGACCAGTGACCAGTGACCAGCGACAGTAACCATTGATCAGCGACAGTGACCATTGACTAGTGACCAGTGACCAGTGACCATTGACCAGTGACCAGTGACCAATGACCATTGACCAGTGACTTGTGACCAGTGACCCGCGACATGTGACTGTGACCAGTTACCACTGACCAGTGACCAGTGACCACAGACCAGTAACAAGTGACCAGTGACCAGTGACCAGTGACCAGTGACCAGTGAACAGTGACCATTGACCAGTGAGCAGTGACCAGTGATCACTGAGCACTGACCAGCGACAGTGACCATTGAACAGCGACTGTGACCATTGACCAGTGACCAGTGACCAGTGACCACTGACCAGTGACCAGTGACCGGGGACCAGTGACTAGCGACCAGTGACCAGTGACCCGTGACATGTGACCCGTGACCAGTGACCAGTGACCAGGGCCCAGTGACCAGTCACCAGTCACCATTGACCTGTGACCAGTGACCAGTGACGACTGACCACTGACCACTGACCAGTGACAAGTGACCAGTGACTTGTGACGAGTGACCAGCGACCTGTGACTTGTGACCAGTGACCAGTGACCAGTGGCCAGTGACCAGTGTCCAGTGAGCAGTGACCAGTGGCCAGTGACTAGTGACCCGTGACATGTGACACGTGACCAGTGACCAGTGACCAGTGACCAATGACCAGTAACCAGTGACCAGTGGCCAGTGACCTTTGACCAGTGACCAGTGACCAGTGACCAGTGAACAGTGACCATTGACCAGTGAGCAGTGACCAGTGACCACTCAGCAGTGACCAGGGACAGTGACCATTGAACAGCGACAGTGACCATTGACCAGTGACCAGTGACCAGTGACCAGTGACCATTGACCAGTGACCAGTGACCAGTGACCATTGACCAGTGACTTGTGACCAGTGACCCGCGACATGTGACTGTGACCAGTGACCACTGACCAGTGACCACAGACCAGTGACCAGTGACCAGTGACCAGTGACCAGTGACCACTGACCAGTGACAAGTGACCAGTGACTTGTGACCTGTGACCAGTGACCTGTGACTTGTGACCAGTGACCAGTGACCAGTGTCCAGTGACCAGTGACCAGTGACCAGTGACCAGTGACCAGTGACCAGTGACAAGTGACCGGGGACCAGTGAATAGCGACCAGTGAACAGTTCCTGTGACATGTGACCCGTGACCAGTGACCAGTGACCAGTGACCAGTGACCAGTGACCAGTGACCAGTGACCAGTGACCATTGATCTGTGACCAGTGACCAGTGACCACTGACCACTGACCAGTGACAAGTGACCAGTGACTTGTGGCGAGTGACCAGCGACCTGTGACTTGTGACCAGTAACCAGTGACCAGTGGCCAGTGACCTGTGACCAGTGACCAGTGACCAGTGACCAGTGACCAGTGACCAGTGACCATTGAGCAGTGATTTGTGACCAGTAACCCGCGACATGTGACTGTGACCAGTGACCACTGACCAGTGACCAGTGACCACAGACCAGTGACCAGTGACCAGTGACCAGTGACCAGTGACCAGTGACCATTGATCTGTGACCAGTGACTAGCGACCAGTGACCAGTGACCCGTGACATGTGACCCGTGACCAGTGACCAGTGACCAGGGCCCAGTCACCAGTCACCAGTCACCATTGACCTGTGACCAGTGACAAGTGACCACTGACCACTGACCAGTGACAAGTGACCAGTGACTTGTGGCGAGTGACCAGCGACCTGTGACTTGTGACCGGGGACCATTGACCAGTGACTTGTGACCAGTGACCCGCGACATGTGACTGTGACCAGTGACCACTGACCAGTGACCACAGACCAGTGACCAGTGACCAGTGACCAGTGACCAGTGACCAGTGACCAGTGACCACTGACCAGTGACAAGTGACCAGTGACTTGTGACCAGTGACCAGTGACCTGTGACTTGTAACTAGTGACAAGTGACCAGTGTCCAGCGACCAGTGACCAGTGACCAGTCACCAGTGACCAGTGACCAGTGACCAGTGACTTGTGACCAGTGACCCGCGACATGTGACTGTGACCAGTTACCACTGACCAGTGACCAGTGACCACAGACCAGTAACAAGTGACCAGTGACCAGTGACCAGTGACCAGTGACCAGTGACCAGTGACCAGTGACCAGTGACCATTGATCTGTGACCAGTGACCAGCGACCAGTGTCCAGTGAGCACTGACCAGTGGCCAGTGACTAGTGACCCGTGACATGTGACACGTGACCAGTGACCAGTGACCAGTGACCAGTGACCAGTGACCAGTAACCAGTGACCAGTGGCCAGTGACCTGTGACCATTGACCAGTGACCAGTGACCAGTGACCATTGACCAGTGACCAGTGACCAGTGACCATTGACCAGTGACTTGTGACCAGTGACCCGCGACATGTGACTGTGACCAGTTACCACTGACCAGTGACCAGTGACCACAGACCAGTAACAAGTGACCAGTGACCAGTGACCAGTGACCAGTGACCAGTGACCAGTGACCAGTGACCATTGATCTATGACCAGTGACCAGTGACCAGTGACCAGTGACCACTGACCAGTGACCAGTGACCGGGGACCAGTGACCATTGACCAGTGACCAGTGGCCAGTGAACAGTGACCATTGACCAGTGAGCAGTGACCAGTGACCACTCAGCAGTGACCAGCGACAGTGACCATTGAACAGCGACAGTGAGCATTGACCAGTGACCAGTGACCAGTGACCAGTGACCATTGACATGTGACCAGTGACCAGTGACCATTGACCAGTGACTTGTGACCAGTGACCCGCGACATGTGACTGTGACCAGTGACCACTGACCAGTGACCACAGACCAGTGACCAGTGACCAGTGACCAGTGACCAGTGACCAGTGACCACTGACCAGTGACAAGTGACCAGTGACTTGTGACCAGTGACCAGTGACCTGTGACTTGTAACTAGTGACCAGTGACCAGTGTCCAGTGACCAGTGACCAGTGACCAGTGACCAGTGACCAGTGACCAGTGACCGGTGACCGGTGACCAGTGACTAGCGACCAGTGAACAGTGACCCGTGACATGTGACCCGTGACCAGTGACCAGTGACCAGTGACCAGTGACCAGTGACTAGTGACCAGGGCCCAGTGACCAGTCACCAGTCACCATTGACCTGTGACCTTTGACCAGTGACCAGTGACCAGTGACCAGTGACCAGTGAACAGTGACCATTGACCAGTGACCACTCAGCAGTGACCAGCGACAGTGACCATTGAACAGCGACAGTGACCATTGACCAGTGACCAGTGACCAGTGACCATTGACCAGTGACCAGTGACCAGTGACCATTGCCCAGTGACTTGTGACCAGTGACACCCGACATGTGACTGTGACCAGTGACCACTGACCAGCGACCACAGACCAGTGACCAGTGACCAGTGACCAGTGACCAGTGACCACTGACCAGTGACAAGTGACCAGTGACTTGTGACCAGTGACCAGTGACCTGTGACTTGTGACCAGTGACCAGTGACCAGTGTCCAGTGACCAGTGACCAGTGACCAGTGACCAGTGACCAGTGACCAGTGACAAGTGACCGGGGACCAGTGACTAGCGACCAGTGAACAGTTCCTGTGACATGTGACCCGTGACCAGTGACCAGTGACCAGTGACCAGTGACCATTGATCTGTGACCAGTGACTAGCGACCAGTGACCAGTGACCCGTGACATGTGACCCGTGACCAGTGACCAGTGACCAGGGCCAAGTCACCAGTCACCAGTCACCATTGACCTGTGACCAGTGACCAGTGACCACTGACCACTGACCAGTGACATGTGACCTGTGACTTGTGGCGAGTGGCCAGCGACCTGTGACTTGTGACCAGTGACCAGTGACCAGTGGCCAGTGCCCAGTGTCCAGTGAGCACTGACCAGTGGCCAGTGACTAGTGACCCGTGACATGTGACACGTGACCAGTGACCAGTGACCAGTGACCAGTGACCAGTAACCAGTGACCAGTGGCCAGTGACCTGTGACCATTGACCAGTGACCAGTGACCAGTGACCATTGACCAGTGACCAGTGACCAGTGACCATTGACCAGTGACTTGTGACCAGTGACCCGCGACATGTGACTGTGACCAGTTACCACTGACCAGTGACCAGTGACCACAGACCAGTAACAAGTGACCAGTGACCAGTGACCAGTGACCAGGGACCAGTGACCAGTGACCATTGATCTGTGACCAGTGACCAGTGACCAGTGACCAGTGACCACTGACCAGTGACCAGTGGCCAGTGACCAGTGACCAGTGAACAGTGACCATTGACCAGTGAGCAGTGACCAGTGACCACTCAGCAGTGACCAGCGACAGTGACCATTGAACAGCGACAGTGACCATTGACCAGTGACCAGTGACCAGTGACCAGTGACCATTGACATGTGACCAGTGACCAGTGACCATTGACCAGTGACTTGTGACCAGTGACCCGCGACATGTGACTGTGACCAGTGACCACTGACCAGTGACCACAGACCAGTGACCAGTGACCAGTGACCAGTGACCAGTGACCAGTGACCACTGACCAGTGACAAGTGACAAGTGACTTGTGACCAGTGACCAGTGACCTGTGACTTGTAACTAGTGACCAGTGACCAGTGTTCAGTGACCAGTGACCAGTGACCAGTGACCAGTGACCAGTGACCAGTGACCGGTGACCGGTGACCAGTGACCAGTGACCAGTGACCAGTGACCAGTGACCAGTGACTAGTGACCAGGGCCCAGTGACCAGTCACCAGTCACCATTGACCTGTGACCTTTGACCAGTGACCAGTGACCAGTGACCAGTGAACAGTGACCATTGACCAGTGACCACTCAGCAGTGACCAGCGACAGTGACCATTGAACAGCGACAGTGACCATTGACCAGTGACCAGTGACCAGTGACCAGTGACCATTGACCAGTGACCAGTGACCAGTGACCATTGACCAGTGACTTGTGACCAGTGACCCCCGACATGTGACTGTGACCAGTGACAACTGACCAGTGACCACAGACCAGTGACCAGTGACCAGTGACCAGTGACCAGTGACCACTGACCAGTGACAAGTGACCAGTGACTTGTGACCAGTGACCAGTGACCTGTGACTTGTGACCAGTGACCAGTGACCAGTGTCCAGTGACCAGTGACCAGTGACCAGTGACCAGTGACCAGTGACCAGTGACCAGTGACAAGTGACCGGGGACCAGTGACCAGTGACCACTGACCAGAGACCAGTGACCGGGGACCAGTGACTAGCGACCTGTGACCAGTCACCCGTGACATGTGACCCGTGACCAGTGACCAGTGACCAGTGACCATTGACCAGTGACCAGTGGCCAGTGACCAGTGACCAGTGTACAGTGACCATTGACCAGTGAGCAGTGACCAGTGACCACTCAGCAGTGACCAGCGACAGTGACCATTGAACTGCGACAGTGACCATTGACCAGTGACCAGTGACCAGTGACCAGTGACCATTGACATGTGACCAGTGACCCGCGACATGTGACTGTGACCAGTGACCACTGACCAGTGACCACAGACCAGTGACCAGTGACCAGTGACCAGTGACCAGTGACCACTGACCAGTGACAAGTGACCAGTGACTTGTGACCAGTGACCAGTGACCTGTGACTTGTAACTAGTGACCAGTGACCAGTGTCCAGTGACCAGTGACCAGTGACCAGTGACCAGTGACCAGTGACCAGTGACCAGTGACCAGTGACCAATGACCGGTGACCGGTGACCAGTGACTAGCGACCAGTGAACAGTGACCCGTGACATGTGACCCGTGACCAGTGACCAGTGACCAGTGACCAGTGACCAGTGACTAGTGACCAGGGCCCAGTGACCAGTCACCAATCACCATTGACCTGTGACCAGTGACCAGTGACCACTGACCACTGACCAGTGACAAGTGACCAGTGACGTGTGACGAGAGACCAGCGACCTGTGACTTGTGACAAGTGACCAGTGACCAGTGGCCAGTGACCAGTGTCAAGTGAGCAGTGACCAGTGGCCAGTGACTAGTGACCCGTGACATGTGACACGTGACCAGTGACCAGTGACCAGTGACCAGTGACCAGCGACAGTAACCATTGAACAGCGACAGTGACCATTGACTAGTGACCAGTGACCAGTGACCATTGACCAGTGACCAGTGACCAGTGACTATTGACCAGTGACTTGTGACCAGTGACCCGCGACATGTGACTGTGACCAGTGACCAGTGACCAGTGACCAGTGACCAGTGACCATTGATCTGTGACCAGTGACCAGTGACCACTGACCAGTGACCAGTGACCGGGGACCAGTGACTAGCGACCAGTGACCAGACACCCGTGACATATGACCCGTGACCAGTGACCAGTGACCAGTGACCAGTGACCAGTGACCATTGACAAGTGTCCAGTGGCCAGTGACCAGTGACCAGTGACCAGTGACCAGTGACAAGTGACCGGGGACCAGTGACTAGCGACCAGTGAACAGTTCCTGTGACATGTGACCCGTGACCAGTGACCAGTGACCAGTGACCAGTGACCAGTGACCAGTGACCAGTGACCAGTGACCATTGATCTGTGACCAGTGACCAGTGACCACTGACCACTGACCAGTGACAAGTGACCAGTGACTTGTGGCGAGTGACCAGCGACCTGTGACTTGTGACCAGTGACCAGTGACCAGTGGCCAGTGACCAGTGTCCAGTGAGCACTGACCAGTGGCCAGTGACTAGTGACCCGTGACATGTGACACGTGACCAGTGACCAGTGACCAGTGACCTGTGACCAGTAACCAGTGACCAGTGGCCAGTGACCTGTGACCAGTGACCAGTGACCAGTGACCAGTGACCAGTGACCAGTGACCAGTGACCATTGACCAGTGATTTGTGACCAGTAACCCGCGACATGTGACTGTGACCAGTGACCACTGACCAGTGACCAGTGACCACAGACCAGTGACCAGTGACCAGTGACCAGTGACCAGTGACCAGTGACCATTGATCTGTGACCAGTGACTAGCGACCAGTGACCAGTGACCCGTGACATGTGACCCGTGACCAGTGACCAGTGACCAGGGCCCAGTCACCAGTCACCAGTCACCATTGACCTGTGACCAGTGACCAGTGACCACTGACCACTGACCAGTGACAAGTGACCAGTGACTTGTGACGAGTGACCAGCGACCTGTGACTTGTGACCAGTGACCAGTGACCAGTGGCCAGTGACCAGTGTCCAGTGAGCAGTGACCAGTGGCCAGTGACTAGTGACCCGTGACATGTGACACGTGACCAGTGACCAGTGACCAGTGACCAGTGACCAGTAACCAGTGACCAGTGGCCAGTGACCTTTGACCAGTGACCAGTGACCAGTGACCAGTGAACAGTGACCATTGACCAGTGAGCAGGGACCAGTGACCCCTCAGCAGTGACCAGCGACAGTGACCATTGAACAGCGACAGTGACCATTGACCAGTGACCAGTGACCAGTGACCATTGACAAGTGACCAGTGACCAGTGACCATTGACCAGTGACTTGTGACCAGTGACCCGCGACATGTGACTGTGACCAGTGACCACTGACCAGTGACCACAGACCAGTGACCAGTGACCAGTGACCACTGACCAGTGACAAGTGACCAGTGACTTGTGACCAGTGACCAGTGACCTGTGACTTGTAACCAGTGACCAGTGACGAGTGTCCAGTGACCAGTGACCAGTGACCAGTGACCAGTGACCAGTGACCAGTGACCGGTGACCGGTGACCAGTGACTAGCGACCAGTGAACAGTGACCCGTGACATGTGACCCGTGACCAGTGACCAGTGACCAGTGACCAGTGACCAGTGACCAGTGACTAGTGACCAGGGCCCAGTGACCAGTCACCAGTCACCAATGACCTGTGACCAGTGACCAGTGACCACTGACCACTGACCAGTGACAAGTGACCAGTGACGTGTGACGAGTGACCAGCGACCTGTGACTTGTGACAAGTGACCAGTGACCAGTGGCCAGTGACCAGTGTCAAGTGAGCAGTGACCAGTGGCCAGTGACTAGTGACCCGTGACATGTGACACGTGACCAGTGACCAGTGACCAGTGACCAGTGACCAGCGACAGTAACCATTGAACAGCGACAGTGACCATTGACTAGTGACCAGTGACCAGTGACCATTGACCAGTGACCAGTGACCAATGACCATTGACCAGTGACTTGTGACCAGTGACCCGCGACATGTGACTGTGACCAGTTACCACTGACCAGTGACCAGTGACCACAGACCAGTAACAAGTGACCAGTGACCAGTGACCAGTGACCAGTGACCAGTGACCAGTGACCAGTGACCAGTGACCAGTGAACAGTGACCAGTGACAATTGATCTGTGACCAGTGACCAGTGACCAGTGACCAGTGACAACTGACCAGTGACCAGTGACCGGGGACCAGTGACTAGCGACCAGTGACCAGTCACCCGTGACATATGACCCGTGACCAGTGACCAGTGACCAGTGACCAGTGACCATTGACAAGTGTCCAGTGGCAAGTGACCAGTGACCAGTGACCAGTGAACAGTGACCATTGACCAGTGAGCAGTGACCAGTGACCACTGAGCAATGACCAGCGACAGTGACCATTGAACAGCGACAGTGACCATTGACCAGTGACCAGTGACCAGTGACCAGTGACCACTGACAAGTGACCAGTGACCGGGGACCAGTGACTAGCGACCAGTGACCAGTGACCCGTGACATGTGACCCGTGTCCAGTGACCAGTGACCAGGGCCCAGTGACCAGTCACCAGTCACCATTGACCTGTGACCAGTGACCAGTGACCACTGACCACTGACCAGTGACAAGTGACCAGTGACTTGTGACGAGTGACCAGCGACCTGTGACTTGTGACCAGTGACCAGTGACCAGTGGCCAGTGACCAGTGTCCAGTGAGCAGTGACTAGTGGCCAGTGACTTAGTGACCCGTGACATGTGACACGTGACCAGTGACCAGTGACCAGTGACCAGTGACCAGTAACCAGTGACCAGTGGCCAGTGACCTTTGACCAGTGACCAGTGACCAGTGACCAGTGAACAGTGACCATTGACCAGTGAGCAGTGACCAGTGACCAGTGACCAGTGACAAGTGACCGGGGACCAGTGACCAGTGACCACTGACCAGAGACCAGTGACCGGGGAACAGTGAACAGTGACCATTGACCAGTGAGCAGTGACCAGTGACCACTCAGCAGTGACCAGCGACAGTGACCATTGAACAGCGACAGTGACCATTGACCAGTGACCAGTGACCAGTGACCAGTGACCAGTGTCCAGTGACCAGTGACCAGTGACCAGTGACCAGTGACCAGTGACCAGTGACAAGTGACCGGGGACCAGTGACCAGTGACCACTGACCAGAGACCAGTGACCGGGGACCAGTGACTAGCGACCTGTGACCAGTCACCCGTGACATGTGACCCGTGACCAGTGACCAGTGACCAGTGACCAGTGACCAGTGACCATTGACCGGTGACCAGTGGCCAGTGACCAGTGACCAGTGTACAGTGACCATTGACCAGTGAGCAGTGACCAGTGACCACTCAGCAGTGACCAGCGACAGTGACCATTGAACAGCGACAGTGACCATTGACCAGTGACCAGTGACCAGTGACCAGTGACCATTGACATGTGACCAGTGACCAGTGACCATTGACCAGTGACTTGTGACCAGTGACCCGCGACATGTGACTGTGACCAGTGACCACTGACCAGTGACCACAGACCAGTGACCAGTGACCAGTGACCAGTGACCAGTGACCAGTGACCAGTGACCAGTGACCATTGACCAGTGACCAGTGACCAGTGACCATTGACATGTGACCAGTGACCAGTGACCATTGACCAGTGACTTGTGACCAGTGACCCGCGACATGTGACTGTGACCAGTGACCACTGACCAGTGACCACAGACCAGTGACCAGTGACCAGTGACCAGTGACCAGTGACCACTGACCAGTGACAAGTAACCAGTGACTTGTGACCAGTGACCAGTGACCTGTGACTTGTAACTAGTGACCAGTGACCAGTGTCCAGTGACCAGTGACCAGTGACCAGTGACCAGTGACCAGTGACCAGTGACCAGTGACCAGTGACCAGTGACCGGTGACCGGTGACCAGTGACTAGCGACCAGTGAACAGTGACCCGTGACATGTGACCCGTGACCAGTGACCAGTGACCAGTGACCAGTGACCAGTGACTAGTCACCAGGGCCCAGTGACCAGTCACCAATCACCATTGACCTGTGACCAGTGACCAGTGACCACTGACCACTGACCAGTGACAAGTGACCAGTGACGTGTGACGAGAGACCAGCGACCTGTGACTTGTGACAAGTGACCAGTGACCAGTGGCCAGTGACCAGTGTCAAGTGAGCAGTGACCAGTGGCCAGTGACTAGTGACCCGTGACATGTGACACGTGACCAGTGACCAGTGACCAGTGACCAGTGACCAGCGACAGTAACCATTGAACAGCGACAGTGACCATTGACTAGTGACCAGTGACCAGTGACCATTGACCAGTGACCAGTGACCAGTGACTATTGACCAGTGACTTGTGACCAGTGACCCGCGACATGTGACTGTGACCAGTTACCACTGACCAGTGACCAGTGACCACAGACCAGTAACAAGTGACCAGTGACCAGTGACCAGTGACCAGTGACCAGTGACCAGTGACCAGTGACCAGTGACCATTGACTAGTGACCAGTGACCAGTGACCATTGACCAGTGACCAGTGACCAGTGACTATTGACCAGTGACTTGTGACCAGTGACCCGCGACATGTGACTGTGACCAGTGACCAGTGACCAGTGACCAGTGACCAGTGACCATTGATCTGTGACCAGTGACCAGTGACCACTGACCAGTGACCAGTGACCGGGGACCAGTGACTAGCGACCAGTGACCAGACACCCGTGACATATGACCCGTGACCAGTGACCAGTGACCAGTGACCAGTGACCATTGACAAGTGTCCAGTGGCCAGTGACCAGTGACCAGTGACCAGTGACCAGTGACAAGTGACCGGGGACCAGTGACTAGCGACCAGTGAACAGTTCCTGTGACATGTGACCCGTGACCAGTGACCAGTGACCAGTGACCAGTGACCAGTGACCAGTGACCAGTGACCAGTGACCATTGATCTGTGACCAGTGACCAGTGACCACTGACCACTGACCAGTGACAAGTGACCAGTGACTTGTGGCGAGTGACCAGCGACCTGTGACTTGTGACCAGTGACCAGTGACCAGTGGCCAGTGACCAGTGTCCAGTGAGCACTGACCAGTGGCCAGTGACTAGTGACCCGTGACATGTGACACGTGACCAGTGACCAGTGACCAGTGACCTGTGACCAGTAACCAGTGACCAGTGGCCAGTGACCTGTGACCAGTGACCAGTGACCAGTGACCAGTGACCAGTGACCAGTGACCAGTGACCATTGACCAGTGATTTGTGACCAGTAACCCGCGACATGTGACTGTGACCAGTGACCACTGACCAGTGACCAGTGACCACAGACCAGTGACCAGTGACCAGTGACCATTGACCAGTGACCAGTGACCATTGATCTGTGACCAGTGACTAGCGACCAGTGACCAGTGACCCGTGACATGTGACCCGTGACCAGTGACCAGTGACCAGGGCCCAGTCACCAGTCACCAGTCACCATTGACCTGTGACCAGTGACCAGTGACCACTGACCACTGACCAGTGACAAGTGACCAGTGACTTGTGACGAGTGACCAGCGACCTGTGACTTGTGACCAGTGACCAGTGACCAGTGGCCAGTGACCAGTGTCCAGTGAGCAGTGACCAGTGGCCAGTGACTAGTGACCCGTGACATGTGACACGTGACCAGTGACCAGTGACCAGTGACCAGTGACCAGTAACCAGTGACCAGTGGCCAGTGACCTTTGACCAGTGACCAGTGACCAGTGACCAGTGAACAGTGACCATTGACCAGTGAGCAGGGACCAGTGACCCCTCAGCAGTGACCAGCGACAGTGACCATTGAACAGCGACAGTGACCATTGACCAGTGACCAGTGACCAGTGACCATTGACAAGTGACCAGTGACCAGTGACCATTGACCAGTGACTTGTGACCAGTGACCCGCGACATGTGACTGTGACCAGTGACCACTGACCAGTGACCACAGACCAGTGACCAGTGACCAGTGACCACTGACCAGTGACAAGTGACCAGTGACTTGTGACCAGTGACCAGTGACCTGTGACTTGTAACCAGTGACCAGTGACGAGTGTCCAGTGACCAGTGACCAGTGACCAGTGACCAGTGACCAGTGACCAGTGACCGGTGACCGGTGACCAGTGACTAGCGACCAGTGAACAGTGACCCGTGACATGTGACCCGTGACCAGTGACCAGTGACCAGTGACCAGTGACCAGTGACCAGTGACTAGTGACCAGGGCCCAGTGACCAGTCACCAGTCACCAATGACCTGTGACCAGTGACCAGTGACCACTGACCACTGACCAGTGACAAGTGACCAGTGACGTGTGACGAGTGACCAGCGACCTGTGACTTGTGACAAGTGACCAGTGACCAGTGGCCAGTGACCAGTGTCAAGTGAGCAGTGACCAGTGGCCAGTGACTAGTGACCCGTGACATGTGACACGTGACCAGTGACCAGTGACCAGTGACCAGTGACCAGCGACAGTAACCATTGAACAGCGACAGTGACCATTGACTAGTGACCAGTGACCAGTGACCATTGACCAGTGACCAGTGACCAATGACCATTGACCAGTGACTTGTGACCAGTGACCCGCGACATGTGACTGTGACCAGTTACCACTGACCAGTGACCAGTGACCACAGACCAGTAACAAGTGACCAGTGACCAGTGACCAGTGACCAGTGACCAGTGACCAGTGACCAGTGACCAGTGAACAGTGACCAGTGACAATTGATCTGTGACCAGTGACCAGTGACCAGTGACCAGTGACAACTGACCAGTGACCAGTGACCGGGGACCAGTGACTAGCGACCAGTGACCAGTCACCCGTGACATATGACCCGTGACCAGTGACCAGTGACCAGTGACCAGTGACCATTGACAAGTGTCCAGTGGCAAGTGACCAGTGACCAGTGACCAGTGAACAGTGACCATTGACCAGTGAGCAGTGACCAGTGACCACTGAGCAATGACCAGCGACAGTGACCATTGAACAGCGACAGTGACCATTGACCAGTGACCAGTGACCAGTGACCAGTGACCACTGACAAGTGACCAGTGACCGGGGACCAGTGACTAGCGACCAGTGACCAGTGACCCGTGACATGTGACCCGTGTCCAGTGACCAGTGACCAGGGCCCAGTGACCAGTCACCAGTCACCATTGACCTGTGACCAGTGACCAGTGACCACTGACCACTGACCAGTGACAAGTGACCAGTGACTTGTGACGAGTGACCAGCGACCTGTGACTTGTGACCAGTGACCAGTGACCAGTGGCCAGTGACCAGTGTCCAGTGAGCAGTGACTAGTGGCCAGTGACTTAGTGACCCGTGACATGTGACACGTGACCAGTGACCAGTGACCAGTGACCAGTGACCAGTAACCAGTGACCAGTGGCCAGTGACCTTTGACCAGTGACCAGTGACCAGTGACCAGTGAACAGTGACCATTGACCAGTGAGCAGTGACCAGTGACCAGTGACCAGTGACAAGTGACCGGGGACCAGTGACCAGTGACCACTGACCAGAGACCAGTGACCGGGGACCAGTGAACAGTGACCATTGACCAGTGAGCAGTGACCAGTGACCACTCAGCAGTGACCAGCGACAGTGACCATTGAACAGCGACAGTGACCATTGACCAGTGACCAGTGACCAGTGACCAGTGACCAGTGTCCAGTGACCAGTGACCAGTGACCAGTGACCAGTGACCAGTGACCAGTGACAAGTGACCGGGGACCAGTGACCAGTGACCACTGACCAGAGACCAGTGACCGGGGACCAGTGACTAGCGACCTGTGACCAGTCACCCGTGACATGTGACCCGTGACCAGTGACCAGTGACCAGTGACCAGTGACCAGTGACCATTGACCGGTGACCAGTGGCCAGTGACCAGTGACCAGTGTACAGTGACCATTGACCAGTGAGCAGTGACCAGTGACCACTCAGCAGTGACCAGCGACAGTGACCATTGAACAGCGACAGTGACCATTGACCAGTGACCAGTGACCAGTGACCAGTGACCATTGACATGTGACCAGTGACCAGTGACCATTGACCAGTGACTTGTGACCAGTGACCCGCGACATGTGACTGTGACCAGTGACCACTGACCAGTGACCACAGACCAGTGACCAGTGACCAGTGACCAGTGACCAGTGACCAGTGACCAGTGACCAGTGACCATTGACCAGTGACCAGTGACCAGTGACCAGTGACCATTGACATGTGACCAGTGACCAGTGACCATTGACCAGTGACTTGTGACCAGTGACCCGCGACATGTGACTGTGACCAGTGACCACTGACCAGTGACCACAGACCAGTGACCAGTGACCAGTGACCAGTGACCAGTGACCACTGACCAGTGACAAGTAACCAGTGACTTGTGACCAGTGACCAGTGACCTGTGACTTGTAACTAGTGACCAGTGACCAGTGTCCAGTGACCAGTGACCAGTGACCAGTGACCAGTGACCAGTGACCAGTGACCAGTGACCAGTGACCAGTGACCGGTGACCGGTGACCAGTGACTAGCGACCAGTGAACAGTGACCCGTGACATGTGACCCGTGACCAGTGACCAGTGACCAGTGACCAGTGACCAGTGACTAGTCACCAGGGCCCAGTGACCAGTCACCAATCACCATTGACCTGTGACCAGTGACCAGTGACCACTGACCACTGACCAGTGACAAGTGACCAGTGACGTGTGACGAGAGACCAGCGACCTGTGACTTGTGACAAGTGACCAGTGACCAGTGGCCAGTGACCAGTGTCAAGTGAGCAGTGACCAGTGGCCAGTGACTAGTGACCCGTGACATGTGACACGTGACCAGTGACCAGTGACCAGTGACCAGTGACCAGCGACAGTAACCATTGAACAGCGACAGTGACCATTGACTAGTGACCAGTGACCAGTGACCATTGACCAGTGACCAGTGACCAGTGACTATTGACCAGTGATTTGTGACCAGTAACCCGCGACATGTGACTGTGACCAGTGACCACTGACCAGTGACCAGTGACCACAGACCAGTGACCAGTGACCAGTGACCAGTGACCAGTGACCAGTGACCATTGATCTGTGACCAGTGACCAGTGACCAGTGTCCAGTGAGCACTGACCAGTGGCCAGTGACTAGTGACCCGTGACATGTGACACGTGACCAGTGACCAGTGACCAGTGACCAGTGACCAGTGACCAGTAACCAGTGACCAGTGGCCAGTGACCTGTGACCAGTGACCAGTGACCAGTGACCAGTGACCAGTGACCAGTGACCAGTGACCATTGACCAGTGATTTGTGACCAGTAACCCGCGACATGTGACTGTGACCAGTTACCACTGACCAGTGACCAGTGACCACAGACCAGTAACAAGTGACCAGTGACCAGTGACCAGTGACCAGTGACCAGTGACCAGTGACCAGTGACCAGTGACCATTGATCTGTGACCAGTGACCAGTGACCACTGACCAGTGACCAGTGACCGGGGACCAGTGACTAGCGACCAGTGACCAGACACCCGTGACATATGACCCGTGACCAGTGACCAGTGACCAGTGACCAGTGACCATTGACAAGTGTCCAGTGGCCAGTGACCAGTGACCAGTGACCAGTGACCAGTGACAAGTGACCGGGGACCAGTGACTAGCGACCAGTGAACAGTTCCTGTGACATGTGACCCGTGACCAGTGACCAGTGACCAGTGACCAGTGACCAGTGACCAGTGACCAGTGACCATTGATCTGTGACCAGTGACCAGTGACCACTGACCACTGACCAGTGACAAGTGACCAGTGACTTGTGGCGAGTGACCAGCGACCTGTGACTTGTGACCAGTGACCAGTGACCTGTGGCCAGTGACCAGTGTCCAGTGAGCACTGACCAGTGGCCAGTGACTAGTGACCCGTGACATGTGACACGTGACCAGTGACCAGTGACCAGTGACCTGTGACCAGTAACCAGTGACCAGTGGCCAGTGACCTGTGACCAGTGACCAGTGACCAGTGACCAGTGACCAGTGACCAGTGACCAGTGACCATTGACCAGTGATTTGTGACCAGTAACCCGCGACATGTGACTGTGACCAGTGACCACTGACCAGTGACCAGTGACCACAGACCAGTGACCAGTGACCAGTGACCAGTGACCAGTGACCAGTGACCATTGATCTGTGACCAGTGACCAGTGACCAGTGTCCAGTGAGCACTGACCAGTGGCCAGTGACTAGTGACCCGTGACATGTGACACGTGACCAGTGACCAGTGACCAGTGACCAGTGACCAGTGACCAGTAACCAGTGACCAGTGGCCAGTGACCTGTGACCATTGACCAGTGACCAGTGACCAGTGACCATTGACCAGTGACCAGTGACCAGTGACCAGTGACCATTGACCAGTGACTTGTGACCAGTGACCCGCGACATGTGACTGTGACCAGTTACCACTGACCAGTGACCAGTGACCACAGACCAGTAACAAGTGACCAGTGACCAGTGACCAGTGACCAGTGACCAGTGACCAGTGACCAGTGACCAGTGACCAGTGACCATTGATCTATGACCAGTGACCAGTGACCAGTGACCAGTGACCACTGACCAGTGACCAGTGACCGGGGACCAGTGACCATTGACCAGTGACCAGTGGCCAGTGAACAGTGACCATTGACCAGTGAGCAGTGACCAGTGACCACTCAGCAGTGACCAGCGACAGTGACCATTGAACAGCGACAGTGACCATTGACCAGTGACCAGTGACCAGTGACCAGTGACCATTGACATGTGACCAGTGACCAGTGACCATTGACCAGTGACTTGTGACCAGTGACCCGCGACATGTGACTGTGACCAGTGACCACTGACCAGTGACCACAGACCAGTGACCAGTGACCAGTGACCAGTGACCAGTGACCAGTGACCACTGACCAGTGACAAGTGACCAGTGACTTGTGACCAGTGACCTGTGACCTGTGACTTGTAACTAGTGACCAGTGACCATTGACCAGTGACCAGTGACCAATGACCATTGACCAGTGACTTGTGACCAGTGACCCGCGACATGTGACTGTGACCAGTTACCACTGACCAGTGACCAGTGACCACAGACCAGTAACAAGTGACCAGTGACCAGTGACCAGTGACCAGTGACCAGTGACCAGTGACCAGTGACCAGTGAACAGTGACCAGTGACAATTGATCTGTGACCAGTGACCAGTGACCAGTGACCAGTGACCGGGGACCAGTGACTAGCGACCAGTGACCAGTCACCCGTGACATATGACCCGTGACCAGTGACCAGTGACCAGTGACCAGTGACCATTGACAAGTGTCCAGTGGCAAGTGACCAGTGACCAGTGACCAGTGAACAGTGACCATTGACCAGTGAGCAGTGACCAGTGACCACTGAGCAATGACCAGCGACAGTGACCATTGAACAGCGACAGTGACCATTGACCAGTGACCAGTGACCAGTGACCAGTGACCACTGACAAGTGACCAGTGACCGGGGACCAGTGACTAGCGACCAGTGACCAGTGACCCGTGACATGTGACCCGTGTCCAGTGACCAGTGACCAGGGCCCAGTGACCAGTCACCAGTCACCATTGACCTGTGACCAGTGACCAGTGACCACTGACCACTGACCAGTGACAAGTGACCAGTGACTTGTGACGAGTGACCAGCGACCTGTGACTTGTGACCAGTGACCAGTGACCAGTGGCCAGTGACCAGTGTCCAGTGAGCAGTGACTAGTGGCCAGTGACTTAGTGACCCGTGACATGTGACACGTGACCAGTGACCAGTGACCAGTGACCAGTGACCAGTAACCAGTGACCAGTGGCCAGTGACCTTTGACCAGTGACCAGTGACCAGTGACCAGTGAACAGTGACCATTGACCAGTGAGCAGTGACCAGTGACCAGTGACCAGTGACAAGTGACCGGGGACCAGTGACCAGTGACCACTGACCAGAGACCAGTGACCGGGGACCAGTGAACAGTGACCATTGACCAGTGAGCAGTGACCAGTGACCACTCAGCAGTGACCAGCGACAGTGACCATTGAACAGCGACAGTGACCATTGACCAGTGACCAGTGACCAGTGACCAGTGACCAGTGTCCAGTGACCAGTGTCCAGTGACCAGTGACCAGTGACCAGTGACCAGTGACAAGTGACCGGGGACCAGTGACCAGTGACCACTGACCAGAGACCAGTGACCGGGGACCAGTGACTAGCGACCTGTGACCAGTCACCCGTGACATGTGACCCGTGACCAGTGACCAGTGACCAGTGACCAGTGACCAGTGACCATTGACCGGTGACCAGTGGCCAGTGACCAGTGACCAGTGTACAGTGACCATTGACCAGTGAGCAGTGACCAGTGACCACTCAGCAGTGACCAGCGACAGTGACCATTGAACAGCGACAGTGACCATTGACCAGTGACCAGTGACCAGTGACCAGTGACCATTGACATGTGACCAGTGACCAGTGACCATTGACCAGTGACTTGTGACCAGTGACCCGCGACATGTGACTGTGACCAGTGACCACTGACCAGTGACCACAGACCAGTGACCAGTGACCAGTGACCAGTGACCAGTGACCAGTGACCATTGACCAGTGACCAGTGACCAGTGACCAGTGACCATTGACATGTGACCAGTGACCAGTGACCATTGACCAGTGACTTGTGACCAGTGACCCGCGACATGTGACTGTGACCAGTGACCACTGACCAGTGACCACAGACCAGTGACCAGTGACCAGTGACCAGTGACCAGTGACCACTGACCAGTGACAAGTAACCAGTGACTTGTGACCAGTGACCAGTGACCTGTGACTTGTAACTAGTGACCAGTGACCAGTGTCCAGTGACCAGTGACCAGTGACCAGTGACCAGTGACCAGTGACCAGTGACCAGTGACCAGTGACCAGTGACCGGTGACCGGTGACCAGTGACTAGCGACCAGTGAACAGTGACCCGTGACATGTGACCCGTGACCAGTGACCAGTGACCAGTGACCAGTGACCAGTGACTAGTGACCAGGGCCCAGTGACCAGTCACCAATCACCATTGTCCTGTGACCAGTGACCAGTGACCACTGACCACTGACCAGTGACAAGTGACCAGTGACGTGTGACGAGAGACCAGCGACCTGTGACTTGTGACAAGTGACCAGTGACCAGTGGCCAGTGACCAGTGTCAAGTGAGCAGTGACCAGTGGCCAGTGACTAGTGACCCGTGACATGTGACACGTGACCAGTGACCAGTGACCAGTGACCAGTGACCAGCGACAGTAACCATTGAACAGCGACAGTGACCATTGACTAGTGACCAGTGACCAGTGACCATTGACCAGTGACCAGTGACCAGTGACTATTGACCAGTGACTTGTGACCAGTGACCCGCGACATGTGACTGTGACCAGTTACCACTGACCAGTGACCAGTGACCACAGACCAGTAACAAGTGACCAGTGACCAGTGACCAGTGACCAGTGACCAGTGACCAGTGACCAGTGACCAGTGACCATTGATCTGTGACCAGTGACCAGTGACCACTGACCAGTGACCAGTGACCGGGGACCAGTGACTAGCGACCAGTGACCAGACACCCGTGACATATGACCCGTGACCAGTGACCAGTGACCAGTGACCAGTGACCATTGACAAGTGTCCAGTGGCCAGTGACCAGTGACCAGTGACCAGTGACCAGTGACAAGTGACCGGGGACCAGTGACTAGCGACCAGTGAACAGTTCCTGTGACATGTGACCCGTGACCAGTGACCAGTGACCAGTGACCAGTGACCAGTGACCAGTGACCAGTGACCATTGATCTGTGACCAGTGACCAGTGACCACTGACCACTGACCAGTGACAAGTGACCAGTGACTTGTGGCGAGTGACCAGCGACCTGTGACTTGTGACCAGTGACCAGTGACCAGTGGCCAGTGACCAGTGTCCAGTGAGCACTGACCAGTGGCCAGTGACTAGTGACCCGTGACATGTGACACGTGACCAGTGACCAGTGACCAGTGACCTGTGACCAGTAACCAGTGACCAGTGGCCAGTGACCTGTGACCAGTGACCAGTGACCAGTGACCAGTGACCAGTGACCAGTGACCAGTGACCATTGACCAGTGATTTGTGACCAGTAACCCGCGACATGTGACTGTGACCAGTGACCACTGACCAGTGACCAGTGACCACAGACCAGTGACCAGTGACCAGTGACCAGTGACCAGTGACCAGTGACCATTGATCTGTGACCAGTGACCAGTGACCAGTGTCCAGTGAGCACTGACCAGTGGCCAGTGACTAGTGACCCGTGACATGTGACACGTGACCAGTGACCAGTGACCAGTGACCAGTGACCAGTGACCAGTAACCAGTGACCAGTGGCCAGTGACCTGTGACCCTTGACCAGTGACCAGTGACCAGTGACCATTGACCAGTGACCAGTGACCAGTGACCAGTGACCATTGACCAGTGACTTGTGACCAGTGACCCGCGACATGTGACTGTGACCAGTTACCACTGACCAGTGACCAGTGACCACAGACCAGTAACAAGTGACCAGTGACCAGTGACCAGTGACCAGTGACCAGTGACCAGTGACCAGTGACCAGTGACCAGTGACCATTGATCTATGACCAGTGACCAGTGACCAGTGACCAGTGACCACTGACCAGTGACCAGTGACCGGGGACCAGTGACCATTGACCAGTGACCAGTGGCCTGTGAACAGTGACCATTGACCAGTGAGCAGTGACCAGTGACCACTCAGCAGTGACCAGCGACAGTGACCATTGAACAGCGACAGTGACCATTGACCAGTGACCAGTGACCAGTGACCAGTGACCATTGACATGTGACCAGTGACCAGTGACCATTGACCAGTGACTTGTGACCAGTGACCCGCGACATGTGACTGTGACCAGTGACCACTGACCAGTGACCACAGACCAGTGACCAGTGACCAGTGACCAGTGACCACTGACCAGTGACAAGTGACCAGTGACTTGTGACCAGTGACCTGTGACCTGTGACTTGTAACTAGTGACCAGTGACCAGTGTCCAGTGACCAGTGACCAGTGACCAGTGACCAGTGACCAGTGACCGGTGACCGGTGACCAGTGACTAGCGACCAGTGAACAGTGACCCGTGACATGTGACCCGTGACCAGTGACCAGTGACCAGTGACCAGTGACCAGTGACTAGTGACCAGGGCCCAGTGACCAGTCACCAGTCACCATTGACCTGTGACCTTTGACCAGTGACCAGTGACCAGTGACCAGTGACCAGTGAACAGTGACCATTGACCAGTGACCACTCAGCAGTGACCAGCGACAGTGACCATTGAACAGCGACAGTGACCATTGACCAGTGACCAGTGACCAGTGACCATTGACCAGTGACCAGTGACCAGTGACCATTGACCAGTGACTTGTGACCAGTGACACCCGACATGTGACTGTGACCAGTGACCACTGACCAGTGACCACAGACCAGTGACCAGTGACCAGTGACCAGTGACCAGTGACCACTGACCAGTGACAAGTGACCAGTGACTTGTGACCAGTGACCAGTGACCTGTGACTTGTGACCAGTGACCAGTGACCAGTGTCCAGTGACCAGTGACCAGTGACTTGTGGCGAGTGACCAGCGACCTGTGACTTGTGACCAGTGACCAGTGACCAGTGGCCAGTGACCAGTGTCCAGTGAGCACTGACCAGTGGCCAGTGACTAGTGACCCGTGACATGTGACACGTGACCAGTGACCAGTGACCAGAGACCAGTGACCAGTAACCAGTGACCAGTGGCCAGTGACCTGTGACCAGTGACCAGTGACCAGTGACCAGTGACCAGTGACCATTGACCAGTGACTTGTGACCAGTAACCCGCGACATGTGACTGTGACCAGTGACCAGTGACCAGTGACCAGTGACCAGTTACCAGTGACCAGTGACCAGTGACCATTGATCTGTGACCAGTGACTAGCGAGCAGTGACCCGTGACATGTGACCCGTGACCAGTGACCAGTGACCAGGGCCCAGTCACCAGTCACCAGTCACCATTGACCTGTGACCAGTGACCAGTGACCACTGACCACTGACCAGTAACCAGTGACCAGTGGCCAGTGACCTGTGACCAGTGACCAGTGACCAGTGACCAGTGACCAGTGAACAGTGACCATTGACCAGTGAGCAGTGACCAGTGACAACTCAGCAGTGACCAGCGACAGTGACCATTGAACAGCGACAGTGACCATTGACAAGTGACCAGTGACCAGTGACCAGTGACCATTGACAAGTGACCAGTGACCAGTGACCATTGACCAGTGACTTGTGACCAGTGACGCGCGACATGTGACTGTGACCAGTGACCACTTACCAGTGACCACAGACCAGTGACCAGTGACCAGTGACCAGTGACCAGTGACCATTGATCTGTGACCAGTGACTAGCGACCAGTGACCCGTGACATGTGACCCGTGACCAGTGACCAGTGACCAGGGCCCAGTCACCAGTCACCAGTCACCATTGACCTGTGACCAGTGACCAGTGACCACTGACCACTGACCAGTGACAAGTGACCAGTGACTTGTGGCGAGTGACCAGCGACCTGTGACTTGTAACCAGTGACCAGTGACCAGTGGCCAGTGACCAGTGTCCAGTGAGCACTGACAAGTGGCCAGTGACTAGTGACCCGTGACATGTGACACGTGACCAGTGACCAGTGACCAGTGGCCAGTGACCTGTGACCAGTGACCAGTG
Source organism: Andrena bucephala (assembly GCA_947577245.1). Taxonomy (NCBI): domain Eukaryota; kingdom Metazoa; phylum Arthropoda; class Insecta; order Hymenoptera; family Andrenidae; genus Andrena; species Andrena bucephala. The sequence continues at coordinate 52,252,497 of OX387716.1, read as the reverse complement.
ACCAGTGACCAGTGAACAGTGACCATTGACCAGTGAGCAGTGACCAGTGACCACTCAGCAGTGACCAGCGACAGTGACCATTGAACAGCGACAGTGACCATTGACCAGTGACCAGTGACCAGTGACCAGTGACCATTGACAAGTGACCAGTGACCAGTGACCATTGACCAGTGACTTGTGACCAGTGACCCGCGACATGTGACTGTGACCAGTGACCACTTACCAGTGACCACAGACCAGTGACCAGTGACCAGTGACCAGTGACCAGTGACCACTGACCAGTGACAAGTGACCAGTGACTTGTGACCAGTGACCAGTGACCTGTGACTTGTAACCAGTGACCAGTGACCAGTGTCCAGTGACCAGTGACCAGTGACCAGTGACCAGTGACCAGTGACCAGTGACCAGTGACCAGTGACCACTGACCAGTGACCAGTGACCAGCGACCCGCGACATGTGACTGTGACCAGTTACCACTGACCAGTGACCAGTGACCTCAGACCAGTGACAAGTGACCAGTGACCAGGGCCCAGTGACCAGTGAACAGTGACCATTGACCAGTGAGCAGTGACAACTGACCACTGAGCAGTGACCAGCGACAGTGACCATTGAACAGCGACAGTGACCATTGACCAGTGACCAGTGACCAGTGACCAGTGACCATTGACCAGTGACCAGTGACCATTGACCAGTGACTTGTGACCAGTAACCCGCGACATGTGACTGTGACCAGTGACCACTGACCAGTGACCAGTGACCACAGACCAGTGACCAGTGACCAGTGACCAGTGACCAGTGACCATTGATCAGTGACCAGTGACCAGTGTCCAGTGACCATTGACCAGTGACCAGTGACCAGTGACCAGTGACCATTGACCAGTGACTTGTGACCAGTAACCCGCGACATGTGACTGTGACCAGTGACCACTGACCAGTGACCAGTGACCACAGACCAGTGACCAGTGACCAGTGACCAGTGACCAGTGACCAGTGACCAGTGACCAGTGACCAGTGACCAGCGACAGTGACCAGTGACCAGCGACAGTGACCATTTACCAGCGACAGTGACCATTGACCAGTGACCAGTGACCAGTGACCTGTGACAAGTGACCAGTGACCAGTTACTTGTGACCAGTGACCAGTGACCAGTGACCAGTGACCAGTGACGAGTGACCAGTGACCAGTGACCAGTGACCAGTGACCACTGACCAGTGACAAGTGACCAGTGACTTGTGACCAGTGACCAGTGACCAGTGACATGTGACCCGTGACCAGTGACCAGTGACCAGTGACCAGTGACCAGTGACCAGTGACCAGTGACCAGTGACCCGTGACATGTGACCAGTGACCAGCGACCAGTGACCACTGACCAGTGACCAGTGACCGGGGACCAGTGACTAGCGACCAGTGACCAGTGACCCGTGACATGTGACCCGTGACCAGTGACCAGTGACCAGGGCCCAGTGACCAGTCACCAGTCACCATTGACCTGTGACCAGTGACCAGTGACCACTGACCACTGACCAGTGACAAGTGACCAGTGACTTGTGTCGAGTGACCAGCGACATGTGACTTGTGACCAGTGACCAGTGACCAGTGGCCAGTGACGAGTGTCCAGTGAGCACTGACCAGTGGCCAGTGACTAGTGACCCGTGACATGTGACCAGTGACCAGTGACCAGTGACCAGTGACCAGTGACCACTGACCAGTGACCAGTGACCGGGGACCAGTGACTAGCGACCAGTGACCAGTGACCCGTGACATGTGACCCGTGACCAGTGACCAGTGACCAGTGACCAGTGACCAGTGACCAGTGACCAGTGACCACTGACCAGTGACCAGTGACCGGAGACCAGTGACCAGTGACCCGTGACATGTGCCCCGTGACCAGTGACCAGTGACCAGTGACCAGTGACCAGTGACCAGTGACCAGTGACCAGTGACCAGTGACCAGTGACCAGGGCCCAGTGACCAGTCACCAGTCACCATTGACCTGTGTCCAGTGACCAGTGACCACTGACCACTGACCAGTGACCAGTGACCAGTGACTTGTGACGAGTGACCAGCGACCTGTGACTTGTGACCAGTGACCAGTGACCAGTGGCCAGTGACCAGTGTCTAGTGACCATTGACCAGTGACTTGTGACCAGCGACCCGCGACATGTGACTGTGACCAGTGACCACTTACCAGTGACCACAGACCAGTGACCAGTGACCAGTGACCAGTGACCAGTGACCAGTGACCACTGACCAGTGACCAGTGACCGGGGACCAGTGACTAGCGACCAGTGACCAGTCACCCGTGACATGTGACCCGTGACCAGTGACCAGTGACCAGTGACCAGTGACCAGTGACCATTAACCAGTGACCAGTGACCAGTGACCAGTGAACAGTGACCATTGACCAGTGAGCAGTGACCAGTGACAACTGAGCAGTGACCAGCGACAGTGACCATTGAACAGCGACAGTGACCATTGACCAGTGACCAGTGACCAGTGACTTGTGACCAGTGACCCGCGACATGTGACTGTGACCAGTTACCACTGACCAGTGACCAGTGACCACAGACCAGTAACAAGTGACCAGTGACCAGTGACCAGTGACCAGTGACCAGTGACCAGTGACCGGGGACCAGTGACTAGCGACCTGTGACCAGTGACCCGTAACATGTGACCCGTGACCAGTGACCAGTGACCAGGGCCCAGTGACCAGTCACCAGTCACCATTGACCACTAGCGACCTGTGACCAGTGACCAGTGACCACTGATCACTGACCAGTGACAAGTGACCAGTGACTTGTGACGAGTGACCAGTGACCACTGAGCAGTGACCAGCGACAGTGACCAGTGACCAGTGACCAGTGACCATTGATCTGTGACCAGTGACTAGCGACCAGTGACCAGTGACCCGTGACATGTGACCCGTGACCAGTGACCAGTGACCAGGGCCCAGTCACCAGTCACCAGTCACCATTGACCTGTGACCAGTGACCACTGACCACTGACCAGTGACAAGTGACCAGTGACTTGTGGCGAGTGACCAGCGACCTGTGACTTGTGACCAGTGACCAGTGACCAGTGGCCAGTGACCAGTGTCCAGTGAGCACTGACCAGTGGCCAGTGACTAGTGACCCGTGACATGTGACACGTGACCAGTGACCAGTGACCAGTAACCCGCGACATGTACCTGTGACCAGTGACCACTGACCAGTGACCAGTGACCAGAGACCAGTGACCAGTGACCAGTGACCAGTGACCAGTGACCAGTGACCAGTGACCATTGATCTGTGACCAGTGACCAGTGACCAGTGACCAGTGACCACTGACCAGTGACCGGGGACCAGTGACTAGCGACCAGTGACCAGTGACCCGTGACATGTGACATGTGACAAGTGACCAGTGACCAGTGACAAGTGACCACTCAGCAGTGACCAGCGGCAGTGACCATTGAACAGCGACAGTGACCATTGACCTGTGACCAGTGACCAGTGACCAGTGACCATTGATCTGTGACCAGTGACCAGTGACCAGTGACCACTGACCAGTGACCAGTGACCGGGGACCAGTGACTAGCGACCAGTGACCAGTGACCCGTGACATGTGACCCGTGACCAGTGACCAGTGACCAGTGACCAGTGACCAGTGACCAGTGACCAGTGACCATTGACCAGTGACTTGTGACCAGTAACCCGCGACATGTGACTGTGACCAGTGACCAGTGACCAGTGACCAGTGACCAGTTACCAGTGACCAGTGACCAGTGACCATTGATCTGTGACCAGTGACTAGCGAGCAGTGACCCGTGACATGTGACCCGTGACCAGTGACCAGTGACCAGGGCCCAGTCACCAGTCACCAGTCACCATTGACCTGTGACCAGTGACCAGTGACCACTGACCACTGACCAGTAACCAGTGACCAGTGGCCAGTGACCTGTGACCAGTGACCAGTGACCAGTGACCAGTGACCAGTGAACAGTGACCATTGACCAGTGAGCAGTGACCAGTGACAACTCAGCAGTGACCAGCGACAGTGACCATTGAACAGCGACAGTGACCATTGACAAGTGACCAGTGACCAGTGACCAGTGACCATTGACAAGTGACCAGTGACCAGTGACCATTGACCAGTGACTTGTGACCAGTGACCCGCGACATGTGACTGTGACCAGTGACCACTTACCAGTGACCACAGACCAGTGACCAGTGACCAGTGACCTGTGACCAGTGACCATTGATCTGTGACCAGTGACTAGCGACCAGTGACCCGTGACATGTGACCCGTGACCAGTGACCAGTGACCAGGGCCCAGTCACCAGTCACCAGTCACCATTGACCTGTGACCAGTGACCAGTGACCACTGACCACTGACCAGTGACAAGTGACCAGTGACTTGTGGCGAGTGACCAGCGACCTGTGACTTGTAACCAGTGACCAGTGACCAGTGGCCAGTGACCAGTGTCCAGTGAGCACTGACAAGTGGCCAGTGACTAGTGACCCGTGACATGTGACACGTGACCAGTGACCAGTGACCAGTGACCAGTGACCAGTAACCAGTGACCAGTGGCCAGTGACCTGTGACCAGTGACCAGTGACCAGTGACCAGTAAACAGTGACCATTGACCAGTGAGCAGTGACCAGTGACCACTCAGCAGTGACCAGCGACAGTGACCATTGAACAGCGACAGTGACCAGTGACCAGTGACCAGTGACCATTGACAAGTGACCAGTGACCAGTGACCATTGACCAGTGACTTGTGACCAGTGACCCGCGACATGTGACTGTGACCAGTGACCACTTACCAGTGACCACAGACCAGTGACCAGTGACCAGTGACCAGTGACCTGTGACCACTGACCAGTGACAAGTGACCAGTGACTTGTGACCAGTGACCAGTGACCTGTGACTTGTAACCAGTGACCAGTGACCAGTGTCCAGTGACCAGTGACCAGTGACCAGTGACCAGTGACCAGTGACCAGTGACCAGTGACCAGTGACCACTGACCAGTGACCAGTGACCAGCGACCCGCGACATGTGACTGTGACCAGTTACCACTGACCAGTGACCAGTGACCTCAGACCAGTGACAAGTGACCAGTGACCAGGGCCCAGTGACCAGTGAACAGTGACCATTGACCAGTGAGCAGTGACCACTGACCACTGAGCAGTGACCAGCGACAGTGACCATTGAACAGCGACAGTGACCATTGACCAGTGACCAGTGACCAGTGACCAGTGACCATTGACCAGTGACCAGTGACCATTGACCAGTGACTTGTGACCAGTAACCCGCGACATGTGACTGTGACCAGTGACCACTGACCAGTGACCAGTGACCACAGACCAGTGACCAGTGACCAGTGACCAGTGACCAGTGACCATTGATCAGTGACCAGTGACCAGTGACCAGTGACCATTGACCAGTGACCAGTGACCAGTGACCAGTGACCATTGACCAGTGACTTGTGACCAGTAACCCGCGACATGTGACTGTGACCAGTGACCACTGACCAGTGACCAGTGACCACAGACCAGTGACCAGTGACCAGTGACCAGTGACCAGTGACCAGTGACCAGTGACCAGTGACCAGTGACCAGCGACAGTGACCAGTGACCAGCGACAGTGACCATTTACCAGCGACAGTGACCATTGACCAGTGACCAGTGACCAGTGACCTGTGACAAGTGACCAGTGACCAGTTACTTGTGACCAGTGACCAGTGACCAGTGACCAGTGACCAGTGACGAGTGACCAGTGACCAGTGACCAGTGACCAGTGACCACTGACCAGTGACAAGTGACCAGTGACTTGTGACCAGTGACCAGTGACCAGTGACATGTGACCCGTGACCAGTGACCAGTGACCAGTGACCAGTGACCAGTGACCAGTGACCAGTGACCCGTGACATGTGACCAGTGACCAGCGACCAGTGACCAGTGACCCGTGACATGTGACACGTGACCAGTGACCAGTGACCAGTGACCAGTGACCAGTGACCAGTGACCACTGACCAGTGACCAGTGACCGGGGACCAGTGACTAGCGACCAGTGACCAGTGACCCGTGACATGTGACCCGTGACCAGTGACCAGTGACCAGTGACCAGTGACCAGTGACCAGTGACCAGTGACCAGTGACCAGTGACCACTGACCAGTGACCAGTGACCGGGGACCAGTGACCAGTGACCCGTGACATGTGCCCCGTGACCAGTGACCAGTGACCAGTGACCAGTGACCAGTGACCAGTGACCAGTGACCAGTGACCAGTGACCAGTGACCAGTGACCAGGGCCCAGTGACCAGTCACCAGTCACCATTGACCTGTGTCCAGTGACCAGTGACCACTGACCACTGACCAGTGACCAGTGACCAGTGACTTGTGACGAGTGACCAGCGACCTGTGACTTGTGACCAGTGACCAGTGACCAGTGGCCAGTGACCAGTGTCTAGTGACCATTGACCAGTGACTTGTGACCAGTGACCCGCGACATGTGACTGTGACCAGTGACCACTTACCAGTGACCACAGACCAGTGACCAGTGACCAGTGACCAGTGACCAGTGACCATTGATCTGTGACCAGTGACTAGCGACCAGTGACCCGTGACCAGTGACCAGTGACCAGGGCCCAGTCACCAGTCACCAGTCACCATTGACCTGTGACCAGTGACCAGTGACCACTGACCACTGACCAGTGACAAGTGACCAGTGACTTGTGGCGAGTGACCAGCGACCTGTGACTTGTAACCAGTGACCAGTGACCAGTGGCCAGTGACCAGTGTCCAGTGAGCACTGACAAGTGGCCAGTGACTAGTGACCCGTGACATGTGACACGTGACCAGTGACCAGTGACCAGTGACCAGTGGCCAGTGACCTGTGACCAGTGACCAGTGACCAGTGACCAGTGAACAGTGACCATTGACCAGTGAGCAGTGACCAGTGACCACTCAGCAGTGACCAGCGACAGTGACCATTGAACAGCGACAGTGACCATTGACCAGTGACCAGTGACCAGTGACCAGTGACCATTGACAAGTGACCAGTGACCAGTGACCATTGACCAGTGACTTGTGACCAGTGACCCGCGACATGTGACTGTGACCAGTGACCACTTACCAGTGACCACAGACCAGTGACCAGTGACCAGTGACCAGTGACCAGTGACCACTGACCAGTGACAAGTGACCAGTGACTTGTGACCAGTGACCAGTGACCTGTGACTTGTAACCAGTGACCAGTGACCAGTGTCCAGTGACCAGTGACAAGTGACCAGTGACCAGTGACCAGTGACCAGTGACCAGTGACCACTGACCAGTGACCAGTGACCAGCGACCCGCGACATGTGACTGTGACCAGTTACCACTGACCAGTGACCAGTGACCTCAGACCAGTGACAAGTGACCAGTGACCAGTGACCAGTGACCAGTGACCAGTGACCATTGACCAGTGACTTGTGACCAGTAACCCGCGACATGTGACTGTGACCAGTGACCACTGACCAGTGACCAGTGACCACAGACCAGTGACCAGTGACCAGTGACCAGTGACCAGTGACCAGTGACCAGTGACCAGTGACCAGTGACCAGCGACAGTGACCAGTGACCAGCGACAGTGACCATTTACCAGCGAAAGTGACCATTGACCAGTGACCAGTGACCAGTGACCTGTGACAAGTGACCAGTGACCAGTTACTTGTGACCAGTGACCAGTGACCAGTGACCAGTGACCAGTGACGAGTGACCAGTGACCAGTGACCAGTGACCACTGACCAGTGACCAGTGACCGGGGACCTGTGACTAGCGACCAGTGACCAGTGACCCGTGACATGTGACCCGTGACCAGTGACCAGTGACCAGGGCCCAGTGACCAGTCACCAGTCACCATTGACCTGTGACCAGTGACCAGTGACCACTGACCACTGACCAGTGACAAGTGACCAGTGACTTGTGTCGAGTGACCAGCGACCTGTGACTTGTGACCAGTGACCAGTGACCAGTGGCCAGTGACGAGTGTCCAGTGAGCACTGACCAGTGGCCAGTGACTAGTGACCAGTGGCCAGTGACTAGTGACCCGTGACATGTGACACGTGACCAGTGACCAGTGACCAGTGACCAGTGACCAGCGACAGTGACCATTGAACAGCGACAGTGACCATTGACCAGTGACCAGTGACCAGTGACCAAGTGACCAGTGACCATTGACCAGTGACCAGTGACCAGTGACCATTGACCAGTGACTTGTGACCAGTGACCCTCGACATGTGACTGTGACCAGTTACCACTGACCAGTGACCAGTGACCAGTAACCAGTGACCAGTGGCCAGTGACCTGTGACCAGTGACCAGTGACCAGTGACCAGTGAACAGTGACCATTGACCAGTGAGCAGTGACCAGTGACCACTCAGCAGTGACCAGCGACAGTGACCATTGAACAGCGACAGTGACCATTGACCAGTGACCAGTGACCAGTGACCAGTGACCATTGACAAGTGACCAGTGACCAGTGACCATTGACCAGTGACTTGTGACCAGTGACCCGCGACATGTGACTGTGACCAGTGACCACTGACCAGTGACCACAGACCAGTGACCAGTGACCAGTGACCAGTGACCAGTGACCAGTGACCAGTGACCAGTGACCACTGACGAGTGACAAGTGACCAGTGACTTGTGACCAGTGACCAGTGACCTGTGACTTTGACCAGTGACCAGTGACCAGTGTCCAGTGACCAGTGACCAGTGACCAGTGACCAGTGACCAGTGACCAGTGACCAGTGACCAGTGATCAGTGACCAGTGACCGGTGACCGGTGACCGGTGACCAGTGACTAGCGACCAGTGAACAGTGACCCGTGACATGTGACCCGTGACCAGTGACCAGTGACCAGTGACCAGTGACCAGTGACCAGTGACCAGGGCCCAGTGACCAGTCACCAGTCACCATTGACCTGTGACCAGTGACCAGTGACCACTGACAACTGACCAGTGACAAGTGACCATTGACTTGTGACGAGTGACCAGCGACCTGTGACTTGTGACAAGTGACCAGTGACCAGTGGCCAGTGACCAGTGTCCAGTGAGCAGTAACCAGTGGCCAGTGACTAGTGACCCGTGACATGTGACACGTGACCAGTGACCAGTGACCAGTGACCAGTGACCAGCGACAGTAACCATTGAACAGCGACAGTGACCATTGACCAGTGACCAGTGAGCAGTGACCATTGACCAGTGACCATTGACCAGTGACACGTGACCAGTGACCAGTGACCAGTGACCATTGATCTGTGACCAGTGACCAGTGACCAGTGACCAGTGACCAGTGACCAGTGACCAGTGACCAGTGACCACTGACCAGTGACCAGTGACCGGGGACCAGTGACTAGCGACCAGTGACCAGTGAACCGTGACATGTGACCCGTGACCAGTGACCAGTGACCAGTGACCAGTGAGCATTGACCAGTGACCAGTGGCCAGTGACCAGTGACCAGTGACCAGTGAACAGTGACCATTGACCAGTGAGCAGTGACCAGTGACCACTGAGCAGTGACCAGCGACAGTGACCAGTGACCAGTGACCAGTGACCATTGATCTGTGACCAGTGACTAGCGACCAGTGACCAGTGACCCGTGACATGTGACCCGTGACCAGTGACCAGTGACCAGGGCCAAGTCACCAGTCACCAGTCACCATTGACCTGTGACCAGTGACCAGTGACCACTGACCACTGACCAGTGACAAGTGACCAGTGACTTGTGGCGAGTGACCAGCGACCTGTGACTTGTGACCAGTGACCAGTGACCAGTGGCCAGTGACCAGTGTCCAGTGAGCACTGACCAGTGGCCAGTGACTAGTGACCCGTGACATGTGACACGTGACCAGTGACCAGTGACCAGAGACCAGTGACCAGTAACCAGTGACCAGTGGCCAGTGACCTGTGACCAGTGACCAGTGACCAGTGACCAGTGACCAGTGACCATTGACCAGTGACTTGTGACCAGTAACCCGCGACATGTGACTGTGACCAGTGACCAGTGACCAGTGACCAGTGACCAGTTACCAGTGACCAGTGACCAGTGACCATTGATCTGTGACCAGTGACTAGCGAGCAGTGACCCGTGACATGTGACCCGTGACCAGTGACCAGTGACCAGGGCCCAGTCACCAGTCACCAGTCACCATTGACCTGTGACCAGTGACCAGTGACCACTGACCACTGACCAGTAACCAGTGACCAGTGGCCAGTGACCTGTGACCAGTGACCAGTGACCAGTGACCAGTGACCAGTGAACAGTGACCATTGACCAGTGAGCAGTGACCAGTGACAACTCAGCAGTGACCAGCGACAGTGACCATTGAACAGCGACAGTGACCATTGACAAGTGACCAGTGACCAGTGACCAGTGACCATTGACAAGTGACCAGTGACCAGTGACCATTGACCAGTGACTTGTGACCAGTGACCCGCGACATGTGACTGTGACCAGTGACCACTTACCAGTGACCACAGACCAGTGACCAGTGACCAGTGACCAGTGACCAGTGACCATTGATCTGTGACCAGTGACTAGCGACCAGTGACCCGTGACATGTGACCCGTGACCAGTGACCAGTGACCAGGGCCCAGTCACCAGTCACCAGTCACCATTGACCTGTGACCAGTGACCAGTGACCACTGACCACTGACCAGTGACAAGTGACCAGTGACTTGTGGCGAGTGACCAGCGACCTGTGACTTGTAACCAGTGACCAGTGACCAGTGGCCAGTGACCAGTGTCCAGTGAGCACTGACAAGTGGCCAGTGACTAGTGACCCGTGACATGTGACACGTGACCAGTGACCAGTGACCAGTGACCAGTGACCAGTAACCAGTGACCAGTGGCCAGTGACCTGTGACCAGTGACCAGTGACCAGTGACCAGTGAACAGTGACCATTGACCATTGAGCAGTGACCAGTGACCACTCAGCAGTGACCAGCGACAGTGACCATTGAACAGCGACAGTGACCAGTGACCAGTGACCAGTGACCAGTGAAATTTGACAAGTGACCAGTGACCAGTGACCATTGACCAGTGACTTGTGACCAGTGACCCGCGACATGTGACTGTGACCAGTGACCACTTACCAGTGACCACAGACCAGTGACCAGTGACCAGTGACCAGTGACCAGTGACCACTGACCAGTGACAAGTGACCAGTGACTTGTGACCAGTGACCAGTGACCTGTGACTTGTAACCAGTGACCAGTGACCAGTGTCCAGTGACCAGTGACCAGTGACCAGTGACCAGTGACCAGTGACCAGTGACCAGTGACCAGTGACCACTGACCAGTGACCAGTGACCAGCGACCCGCGACATGTGACTGTGACCAGTTACCACTGACCAGTGACCAGTGACCTCAGACCAGTGACAAGTGACCAGTGACCAGGGCCCAGTGACCAGTGAACAGTGACCATTGACCAGTGAGCAGTGACCACTGACCACTGAGCAGTGACCAGCGACAGTGACCATTGAACAGCGACAGTGACCATTGACCAGTGACCAGTGACCAGTGACCAGTGACCATTGACCAGTGACCAGTGACCATTGACCAGTGACTTGTGACCAGTAACCCGCGACATGTGACTGTGACCAGTGACCACTGACCAGTGACCAGTGACCACAGACCAGTGACCAGTGACCAGTGACCAGTGACCAGTGACCATTGATCTGTGACCAGTGACCAGTGACCAGTGACCATTGACCAGTGACCAGTGACCAGTGACCAGTGACCAGTGACCAGTGAGTTGTGACCAGTAACCCGCGACATGTGACTGTGACCAGTGACCACTGACCAGTGACCAGTGACCACAGACCAGTGACCAGTGACCAGTGACCAGTGACCAGTGACCAGTGACCAGTGACCAGTGACCAGTGACCAGCGACAGTGACCAGTGACCAGCGACAGTGACCATTTACCAGCGACAGTGACCATTGACCAGTGACCAGTGACCAGTGACCTGTGACAAGTGACCAGTGACCAGTTACTTGTGACCAGTGACCAGTGACCAGTGACCAGTGACCAGTGACGAGTGACCAGTGATCAGTGACCAGTGACCAGTGACCACTGACCAGTGACAAGTGACCAGTGACTTGTGACCAGTGACCAGTGACCAGTGACATGTGACCCGTGACCAGTGACCAGTGACCAGTGACCAGTGACCAGTGACCAGTGACCAGTGACCAGTGACCCGTGACATGTGACCAGTGACCAGCGACCAGTGACCAGTGACCCGTGACATGTGACACGTGACCAGTGACCAGTGACCAGTGACCAGTGACCATTGACCAGTGACTTGTGACCAGTAACCCGCGACATGTGACTGTGACCAGTGACCACTGACCAGTGACCAGTGACCACAGACCAGTGACCACAGACCAGTGACCAGTGACCAGTGACCAGTGACCAGTGACCAGTGACCAGTGACCACTCAGCAGTGACCAGCGACAGTGACCATTGAACAGCGACAGTGACCATTGACCAGTGACCAGTGACCAGTGACCAGAGACCATTGATCTGTGACCAGTGACCAGTGACCAGTGACCAGTGACCAGTGACCAGTGACCACTGACCAGTGACCAGTGACCGGGGACCAGTGACTAGCGACCAGTGACCAGTGACCCGTGACATGTGACCCGTGACCAGTGACCAGTGACCAGGGCCCAGTGACCAGTCACCAGTCACCATTGACCTGTGACCAGTGACCAGTGACCACTGACCACTGACCAGTGACAAGTGACCAGTGACTTGTGTCGAGTGACCAGCGACCTGTGACTTTTGACCAGTGACCTGTGACCAGTGGCCAGTGACGAGTGTCCAGTGAGCACTGACCAGTGGCCAGTGACTAGTGACCCGTGACATGTGACACGTGACCAGTGACCAGTGACCAGTGACCAGTGACCAGTGACCACTGACCAGTGACCAGTGACCGGGGACCAGTGACTAGCGACCAGTGACCAGTGACCCGTGACATGTGACCCGTGACCAGTGACCAGTGACCAGTGACCAGTGACCAGTGACCAGTGACCAGTGACCATTGATCTGTGACCTGTGACCAGTGACCAGTGACCAGTGACCAGTGACCAGTGACCAGTGGCCAGTGACCACTGACCAGTGACCAGTGACCGGGGACCAGTGACCAGTGACCCGTGACATGTGCCCCGTGACCAGTGACCAGTGACCAGTGACCAGTGACCAGTGACCAGTGACCAGTGACCAGTGACCAGTGACCAGTGACCAGGGCCCAGTGACCAGTCACCAGTCACCATTGACCTGTGTCCAGTGACCAGTGACCACTGACCACTGACCAGTGACCAGTGACCAGTGACTTGTGACGAGTGACCAGCGACCTGTGACTTGTGACCAGTGACCAGTGACCAGTGGCCAGTGACCAGTGTCTAGTGAGCAGTGACCAGTGGCCAGTGACTAGTGACCCGTGACATGTGACACGTGACCAGTGACCAGCGACAGTGACCATTGAACAGCGACAGTGACCATTGACCAGTGACCAGTGACCAGTGACCAAGTGACCAGTGGCCATTGACCAGTGACCAGTGACCAGTGACCATTGACCAGTGACTTGTGACCAGTGACCCTCGACATGTGACTGTGACCAGTTACCACTGACCAGTGACCAGTGACCACAGACCAGTGACAAGTGACCAGTGACCAGGGCCCAGTGACCAGTGAACAGTGACCATTGACCAGTGAGCAGTGACCACTGACCTCTGAGCAGTGACCAGCGACAGTGACCATTGAACAGCGACAGTGACCATTGACCAGTGACCAGTGACCAGTGACCAGTGACCATTGACCAGTGACCAGTGACCATTGACCAGTGACTTGTGACCAGTAACCCGCGACATGTGACTGTGACCAGTGACCACTGACCAGTGACCAGTGACCACAGACCAGTGACCAGTGACCAGTGACCAGTGACCAGTGACCAGTGACCAGTGACCAGTGACCATTGATCTGTGACCAGTGACCAGTGACCAGTGACCAGTGACCATTGACCAGTGACCAGTGACCATTGACCAGTGACTTGTGACCAGTAACCCGCGACATGTGACTGTGACCAGTGACCAGTGACTTGTGACCAGTAACCCGCGACATGTGACTGTGACCAGTGACCACTGACCAGTGACCAGTGACCACAGACCAGTGACCAGTGACCAGTGACCAGTGACCAGTGACCATTGATCTGTGACCAGTGACCAGTGACCAGTGACCATTGACCAGTGACCAGTGACCAGTGACCAGTGACCATTGACCAGTGACTTGTGACCAGTAACCCGCGACATGTGACTGTGACCAGTGACCACTGACCAGTGACCAGTGACCACAGACCAGTGACCAGTGACCAGTGACCAGTGACCAGTGACCAGTGACCAGCGACCAGTGACCAGTGACCACTGACCAGTGACCAGTGACCGGGGACCAGTGACTAGCGACCAGTGACCAGTGACCCGTGACATGTGACCCGTAACCAGTGACCAGTGACCAGTGACCACTGACCAGTGACCAGTGACCAGTGACCAGTGACCATTGATCTGTGACCTGTGACCAGTGACCAGTGACCAGTGACCAGTGACCAGTGACCAGTGACCAGTGACCACTGACCAGTGACCAGTGACCGGGGACCAGTGACCAGTGACCCGTGACATGTGCCCCGTGACCAGTGACCAGTGACCAGTGACCAGTGACCAGTGACCAGTGACCAGTGACCAGTGACCAGTGACCAGTGACCAGGGCCCAGTGACCAGTCACCAGTCACCATTGACCTGTGTCCAGTGACCAGTGACCACTGACCACTGACCAGTGACCAGTGACCAGTGACTTGTGACGAGTGACCAGCGACCTGTGACTTGTGACCAGTGACCAGTGACCAGTGGCCAGTGACCAGTGTCTAGTGAGCAGTGACCAGTGGCCAGTGACTAGTGACCCGTGACATGTGACACGTGACCAGTGACCAGTGACCAGTGACCAGTGACCAGCGACAGTGACCATTGAACAGCGACAGTGACCATTGACCAGTGACCAGTGACCAGTGACCAAGTGACCAGTGACCATTGACCAGTGACCAGTGACCAGTGACCATTGACCAGTGACTTGTGACCAGTGACCCTCGACATGTGACTGTGACCAGTTACCACTGACCAGTGACCAGTGACCACAGACCAGTGACAAGTGACCAGTGACCAGGGCCAATTGACCAGTGAACAGTGACCATTGACCAGTGAGCAGTGACCATTGACCAGTGAGCAGTGACCACTGACCACTGAGCAGTGACCAGCGACAGTGACCATTGAACAGCGACAGTGACCATTGACCAGTGACCAGTGACAAGTGACCAGTGACCATTGACCAGTGACCAGTGACCATTGACCAGTGACTTGTGACCAGTAACCCGCGACATGTGACTGTGACCAGTGACCACTGACCAGTGACCAGTGACCACAGACCAGTGACCAGTGACCAGTGACCAGTGACCAGTGACCAGTGACCAGTGACCAGTGACCATTGATCTGTGACCAGTGACCAGTGACCAGTGACCATTGACCAGTGACCAGTGACCAGTGACCAGTGACCATTGACCAGTGACTTGTGACCAGTAACCCGCGACATGTGACTGTGACCAGTGACCACTGACCAGTGACCAGTGACCACAGACCAGTGACCAGTGACCAGTGACCACTGACCACTGACCAGTGACCAGTGACCAGTGACTTGTGACGAGTGACCAGCGACCTGTGACTTGTGACCAGTGACCAGTGACCAGTGGCCAGTGACCAGTGTCTAGTGACCATTGACCAGTGACTTGTGACCAGTGACCCGCGACATGTGACTGTGACCAGTGACCACTTACCAGTGACCACAGACCAGTGACCAGTGACCAGTGACCAGTGACCAGTGACCATTGATCTGTGACCAGTGACTAGCGACCAGTGACCCGTGACATGTGACCCGTGACCAGTGACCAGTGACCAGGGCCCAGTCACCAGTCACCAGTCACCATTGACCTGTGACCAGTGACCACTGACCACTGACCACTGACCAGTGACAAGTGACCAGTGACTTGTGGCGAGTGACCAGCGACCTGTGACTTGTAACCAGTGACCAGTGACCAGTGGCCAGTGACCAGTGTCCAGTGAGCACTGACAAGTGACCAGTGACCAGTGACTTGTGACGAGTGACCAGCGACCTGTGACTTGTGACCAGTGACCAGTGACCAGTGGCCAGTGACCAGTGACCAGTGACCAGTGACCAGTGACCAGTGACCAGTGACCAGCGACCAGTGACCAGGGCCCAGTGACCAGTCACCAGTCACCATTGACCTGTGTCCACTGACCAGTGACCACTGACCACTGACCAGTGACCAGTGACCAGTGACCAGTGACTTGTGACGAGTGACCAGCGACCTGTGACTTGTGACCAGTGACCAGTGACCAGTGGCCAGTGACCAGTGTCTAGTGACCATTGACCAGTGACTTGTGACCAGTGACCCGCGACATGTGACTGTGACCAGTGACCACTTACCAGTGACCACAGACCAGTGACCAGTGACCAGTGACCAGTGACCAGTGACCATTGATCTGTGACCAGTGACTAGCGACCAGTGACCCGTGACATGTGACCCGTGACCAGTGACCAGTGACCAGGGCCCAGTCACCAGTCACCAGTCACCATTGACCTGTGACCAGTGACCAGTGACCACTGACCACTGACCAGTGACAAGTGACCAGTGACTTGTGGCGAGTGACCAGCGACCTGTGACTTGTAACCAGTGACCAGTGACCAGTGGCCAGTGACCAGTGTCCAGTGAGCACTGACAAGTGGCCAGTGACTAGTGACCCGTGACATGTGACACGTGACCAGTGACCAGTGACCAGTGACCAGTGACCAGTAACCAGTGACCAGTGGCCAGTGACCTGTGACCAGTGACCAGTGACCAGTGACCAGTGAACAGTGACCATTGACCAGTGAGCAGTGACCAGTGACCACTCAGCAGTGACCAGCGACAGTGACCATTGAACAGCGACAATGACCATTGACCAGTGACCAGTGACCAGTGACCAGTGACCATTGACAAGTGACCAGTGACCAGTGACCATTGACCAGTGACTTGTGACCAGTGACCCGCGACATGTGACTGTGACCAGTGACCACTTACCAGTGACCACAGACCAGTGACCAGTGACCAGTGACCAGTGACCAGTGACAAGTGACCAGTGACTTGTAACCAGTGACCAGTGACCTGTGACTTGTAACCAGTGACCAGTGACCAGTGTCCAGTGACCATTGACCAGTGACCAGTGACCAGTGACCAGTGACCACTGACCAGTGACCAGTGACCAGCGACCCGCGACATGTGACTGTGACCAGTTACCACTGACCAGTGACCAGTGACCTCAGACCAGTGACAAGTGACCAGTGACCAGGGCCCAGTGACCAGTGAACAGTGACCATTGACCAGTGAGCAGTGACCACTGACCACTGAGCAGTGACCAGCGACAGTGACCATTGAACAGCGACAGTGACCATTGACCAGTGACCAGTGACCAGTGACCAGTGACCATTGACCAGTGACCAGTGACCATTGACCAGTGACTTGTGACCAGTAACCCGCGACATGTGACTGTGACCAGTGACCACTGACCAGTGACCAGTGACCACAGACCAGTGACCAGTGACCAGTGACCAGTGACCAGTGACCATTGATCTGTGACCAGTGACCAGTGACCAGTGACCATTGACCAGTGACCAGTGACCAGTGACCAGTGACCATTGACCAGTGACTTGTGACCAGTAACCCGCGACATGTGACTGTGACCAGTGACCACTGACCAGTGACCAGTGACCACAGACCAGTGACCAGTGACCAGTGACCAGTGACCAGTGACCAGTGACCAGTGACCAGTGACCAGTGACCAGCGACAGTGACCAGTGAGCAGCGACAGTGACCATTTACCAGCGACAGTGACCATTGACCAGTGACCAGTGACCAGTGACCTGTGACAAGTGACCAGTGACCAGTTACTTGTGACCAGTGACCAGTGACCAGTGACCAGTGACCAGTGACGAGTGACCAGTGACCAGTGACCAGTGACCAGTGACCACTGACCAGTGACAAGTGACCAGTGACTTGTGACCAGTGACCAGTGACCAGTGACATGTGACCCGTGACCAGTGACCAGTGACCAGTGACCAGTGACCAGTGACCAGTGACCAGTGACCCGTGACATGTGACCAGTGACCAGCGACCAGTGACCAGTGACCCGTGACATGTGACACGTGACCAGTGACCAGTGACCAGTGACCAGTGACCATTGACCAGTGACTTGTGAACAGTAACCCGCGACATGTGACTGTGACCAGTGACCACTGACCAGTGACCAGTGACCACAGACCAGTGACCACAGACCAGTGACCAGTGACCAGTGACCAGTGACCAGTGACCACTCAGCAGTGACCAGCGACAGTGACCATTGAACAGCGACAGTGACCATTGACCAGTGACCAGTGACCAGTGACCAGAGACCATTGATATGTGACCAGTGACCAGTGACCAGTGACCAGTGACCAGTGACCAGTGACCACTGACCAGTGACCAGTGACCGGGGACCAGTGACTAGCGACCAGTGACCAGTGACCCGTGACATGTGACCCGTGACCAGTGACCAGTGACCAGGGCCCAGTGACATGTCACCAGTCACCATTGACCTGTGACCAGTGACCAGTGACCACTGACCACTGACCAGTGACAAGTGACCAGAGACTTGTGTCGAGTGACCAGCGACCTGTGACTTGTGACCAGTGACCAGTGACCAGTGGCCAGTGACGAGTGTCCAGTGAGCACTGACCAGTGGCCAGTGACTAGTGACCCGTGACATGTGACACGTGACCAGTGACCAGTGACCAGTGACCAGTGACCAGTGACCACTGACCAGTGACCAGTGACCGGGGACCAGTGACCAGTGACCCGTGACATGTGCCCCGTGACCAGTGACCAGTGACCAGTGACCAGTGACCAGTGACCAGTGACCAGTGACCAGTGACCAGTGACCAGGGCCCAGTGACCAGTCACCAGTCACCATTGACCTGTGTCCAGTGACCAGTGACCACTGACCACTGACCAGTGACCAGTGACCAGTGACTTGTGACGAGTGACCAGCGACCTGTGACTTGTGACCAGTGACCAGTGACCAGTGGCCAGTGACCAGTGTCCAGTGAGCACTGACCAGTGGCCAGTGACTAGTGACCCGTGACATGTGACACGTGACCAGTGACCAGTGACCAGAGACCAGTGACCAGTAACCAGTGACCAGTGGCCAGTGACCTGTGACCAGTGACCAGTGACCAGTGACCAGTGACCAGTGACCATTGACCAGTGACTTGTGACCAGTAACCCGCGACATGTGACTGTGACCAGTGACCAGTGACCAGTGACCAGTGACCAGTTACCAGTGACCAGTGACCAGTGACCATTGATCTGTGACCAGTGACTAGCGAGCAGTGACCCGTGACATGTGACCCGTGACCAGTGACCAGTGACCAGGGCCCAGTCACCAGTCACCAGTCACCATTGACCTGTGACCAGTGACCAGTGACCACTGACCACTGACCAGTAACCAGTGACCAGTGGCCAGTGACCTGTGACCAGTGACCAGTGACCAGTGACCAGTGACCAGTGAACAGTGACCATTGACCAGTGAGCAGTGACCAGTGACAACTCAGCAGTGACCAGCGACAGTGACCATTGAACAGCGACAGTGACCATTGACAAGTGACCAGTGACCAGTGACCAGTGACCATTGACAAGTGACCAGTGACCAGTGACCATTGACCAGTGACTTGTGACCAGTGACCCGCGACATGTGACTGTGACCAGTGACCACTTACCAGTGACCGCAGACCAGTGACCAGTGACCAGTGACCAGTGACCAGTGACCATTGATCTGTGACCAGTGACTAGCGACCAGTGACCCGTGACATGTGACCCGTGACCAGTGACCAGTGACCAGGGCCCAGTCACCAGTCACCAGTCACCATTGACCTGTGACCAGTGACCAGTGACCACTGACCACTGACCAGTGACAAGTGACCAGTGACTTGTGGCGAGTGACCAGCGACCTGTGACTTGTAACCAATGACCAGTGACCAGTGGCCAGTGACCAGTGTCCAGTGAGCACTGACAAGTGGCCAGTGACTAGTGACCCGTGACATGTGACACGTGACCAGTGACCAGTGACCAGTGACCAGTGACCAGTAACCAGTGACCAGTGGCCAGTGACCTGTGACCAGTGACCAGTGACCAGTGACCAGTGAACAGTGACCACTGACCTGTGACAAGTGACCAGTGACTTGTGACCAGTGACCAGTGACCTGTGACTTGTAACCAGTGACCAGTGACCAGTGTCCAGTGACCAGTGACCAGTGACCAGTGACCAGTGACCAGTGACCAGTGACCAGTGACCAGTGACCAGTGACCAGTGACCAGTCACCATTGACCTGTGTCCAGTGACCAGTGACCACTGACCACTGACCAGTGACCAGTGACCAGTGACTTGTGACGAGTGACCAGCGACCTGTGACTTGTGACCAGTGACCTGTGACCAGTGGCCAGTGACCAGTGTCTAGTGACCATTGACCAGTGACTTGTGACCAGTGACCCGCGACATGTGACTGTGACCAGTGACCACTTACCAGTGACCACAGACCAGTGACCAGTGACCAGTGACCAGTGACCAGTGACCATTGATCTGTGACCAGTGACTAGCGACCAGTGACCCGTGACATGTGACCCGTGACCAGTGACCAGTGACCAGTGACCAGTGACCAGTGACCAGTGACCAGTGACCCGTGACATGTGACCAGTGACCAGCGACCAGTGACCAGTGACCCGTGACATGTGACACGTGACCAGTGACCAGTGACCAGTGACCAGTGACCATTGACCAGTGACTTGTGACCAGTAACCCGCGACATGTGACTGTGACCAGTGACCACTGACCAGTGACCAGTGACCACAGACCAGTGACCACAGACCATTGACCAGTGACCAGTGACCAGTGACCAGTGACCAGTGACCAGTGACCACTCAGCAGTGACCAGCGACAGTGACCATTGAACAGCGACAGTGACCATTGACCAGTGACCAGTGACCAGTGACCAGAGACCATTGATCTGTGACCAGTGACCAGTGACCAGTGACCAGTGACCAGTGACCAGTGACCACTGACCAGTGACCAGTGACCGGGGACCAGTGACTAGCGACCAGTGACCAGTGACCCGTGACATGTGACCCGTGACCAGTGACCAGTGACCAGGGCCCAGTCACCAGTCACCAGTCACCATTGACCTGTGACCAGTGACCAGTGACCACTGACCACTGACCAGTGACAAGTGACCAGTGACTTGTGTCGAGTGACCAGCGACCTGTGACTTGTGACCAGTGACCAGTGACCAGTGGCCAGTGACGAGTGTCCAGTGAGCACTGACCAGTGGCCAGTGACTAGTGACCCGTGACATGTGACACGTGACCAGTGACCAGTGACCAGTGACCAGTGACCAGTGACCACTGACCAGTGACCAGTGACCGGGGACCAGTGACTAGCGACCAGTGACCAGTGACCCGTGACATGTGACCCGTGACCAGTGACCAGTGACCAGTGACCACTGACCAGTGACCAGTGACCAGTGACCAGTGACCATTGATCTGTGACCTGTGACCAGTGACCAGTGACCAGTGACCAGTGACCAGTGACCAGTGACCAGTGACCACTGACCAGTGACCAGTGACCGGGGACCAGTGACCAGTGACCCGTGACATGTGCCCCGTGACCAGTGACCAGTGACCAGTGACCAGTGACCAGTGACCAGTGACCAGTGACCAGTGACCAGTGACCAGTGACCAGGGCCCAGTGACCAGTCACCAGTCACCATTGACCTGTGTCCAGTGACCAGTGACCACTGACCACTGACCAGTGACCAGTGACCAGTGACTTGTGACGAGTGACCAGCGACCTGTGACTTGTGACCAGTGACCAGTGACCAGTGGCCAGTGACCAGTGTCTAGTGAGCAGTGACCAGTGACCAGTGACCAGTGACCATTGACCAGTGACTTGTGACCAGTGACCCTCGACATGTGACTGTGACCAGTTACCACTGACCAGTGACCAGTGACCACAGACCAGTGACAAGTGACCAGTGACCAGGGCCCAGTGACCAGTGAACAGTGACCATTGACCAGTGAGCAGTGACCATTGACCAGTGAGCAGTGACCACTGACCACTGAGCAGTGACCAGCGACAGTGACCATTGAACAGCGACAGTGACCATTGACCAGTGACCAGTGACCAGTGACCAGTGACCATTGACCAGTGACCAGTGACCATTGACCAGTGACTTGTGACCAGTGACCCGTGACATGTGACCAGTGACCAGCGACCAGTGACCAGTGACCCGTGACATGTGACACGTGACCAGTGACCAGTGACCAGTGACCAGTGACCATTGACCAGTGACTTGTGAACAGTAACCCGCGACATGTGACTGTGACCAGTGACCACTGACCAGTGACCAGTGACCACAGACCAGTGACCACAGACCAGTGACCAGTGACCAGTGACCAGTGACCAGTGACCACTCAGCAGTGACCAGCGACAGTGACCATTGAACAGCGACAGTGACCATTGACCAGTGACCAGTGACCAGTGACCAGAGACCATTGATCTGTGACCAGTGACCAGTGACCAGTGACCAGTGACCAGTGACCAGTGACCACTGACCAGTGACCAGTGACCGGGGACCAGTGACTAGCGACCAGTGACCAGTGACCCGTGACATGTGACCCGTGACCAGTGACCAGTGACCAGGGCCCAGTGACCTGTCACCAGTCACCATTGACCTGTGACCAGTGACCAGTGACCACTGACCACTGACCAGTGACAAGTGACCAGAGACTTGTGTCGAGTGACCAGCGACCTGTGACTTGTGACCAGTGACCAGTGACCAGTGGCCAGTGACGAGTGTCCAGTGAGCACTGACCAGTGGCCAGTGACTAGTGACCCGTGACATGTGACACGTGACCAGTGACCAGTGACCAGTGACCAGTGACCAGTGACCACTGACCAGTGACCAGTGACCGGGGACCAGTGACCAGTGACCCGTGACATGTGCCCCGTGACCAGTGACCAGTGACCAGTGACCAGTGACCAGTGACCAGTGACCAGTGACCAGTGACCAGTGACCAGGGCCCAGTGACCAGTCACCAGTCACCATTGACCTGTGTCCAGTGACCAGTGACCACTGACCACTGACCAGTGACCAGTGACCAGTGACTTGTGACGAGTGACCAGCGACCTGTGACTTGTGACCAGTGACCAGTGACCAGTGGCCAGTGACCAGTGTCCAGTGAGCACTGACCAGTGGCCAGTGACTAGTGACCCGTGACATGTGACACGTGACCAGTGACCAGTGACCAGAGACCAGTGACCAGTAACCAGTGACCAGTGGCCAGTGACCTGTGACCAGTGACCAGTGACCAGTGACCAGTGACCAGTGACCATTGACCAGTGACTTGTGACCAGTAACCCGCGACATGTGACTGTGACCAGTGACCAGTGACCAGTGACCAGTGACCAGTTACCAGTGACCAGTGACCAGTGACCATTGATCTGTGACCAGTGACTAGCGAGCAGTGACCCGTGACATGTGACCCGTGACCAGTGACCAGTGACCAGGGCCCAGTCACCAGTCACCAGTCACCATTGACCTGTGACCAGTGACCAGTGACCACTGACCACTGACCAGTAACCAGTGACCAGTGGCCAGTGACCTGTGACCAGTGACCAGTGACCAGTGACCAGTGACCAGTGAACAGTGACCATTGACCAGTGAGCAGTGACCAGTGACAACTCAGCAGTGACCAGCGACAGTGACCATTGAACAGCGACAGTGACCATTGACAAGTGACCAGTGACCAGTGACCAGTGACCATTGACAAGTGACCAGTGACCAGTGACCATTGACCAGTGACTTGTGACCAGTGACCCGCGACATGTGACTGTGACCAGTGACCACTTACCAGTGACCGCAGACCAGTGACCAGTGACCAGTGACCAGTGACCAGTGACCATTGATCTGTGACCAGTGACTAGCGACCAGTGACCCGTGACATGTGACCCGTGACCAGTGACCAGTGACCAGGGCCCAGTCACCAGTCACCAGTCACCATTGACCTGTGACCAGTGACCAGTGACCACTGACCACTGACCAGTGACAAGTGACCAGTGACTTGTGGCGAGTGACCAGCGACCTGTGACTTGTAACCAATGACCAGTGACCAGTGGCCAGTGACCAGTGTCCAGTGAGCACTGACAAGTGGCCAGTGACTAGTGACCCGTGACATGTGACACGTGACCAGTGACCAGTGACCAGTGACCAGTGACCAGTAACCAGTGACCAGTGGCCAGTGACCTGTGACCAGTGACCAGTGACCAGTGACCAGTGAACAGTGACCATTGACCAGTGAGCAGTGACCAGTGACCACTCAGCAGTGACCAGCGACAGTGACCATTGAACAGCGACAGTGACCATTGACCAGTGACCAGTGACCAGTGACCAGTGAAATTTGACAAGTGACCAGTGACCAGTGACCATTGACCAGTGACTTGTGACCAGTGACCCGCGACATGTGACTGTGACCAGTGACCACTTACCAGTGACCACAGACCA
Organism: Andrena bucephala; assembly: GCA_947577245.1. Taxonomy (NCBI): domain Eukaryota; kingdom Metazoa; phylum Arthropoda; class Insecta; order Hymenoptera; family Andrenidae; genus Andrena; species Andrena bucephala. Next base: position 52,227,726 of record OX387716.1, on the reverse strand, counting down.
GTGACCAGCGACCAGTGACCAGTGACCAGTGACCACTGACCTGTGACAAGTGACCAGTGACTTGTGACCAGTGACCAGTGACCTGTGACTTGTAACCAGTGACCAGTGACCAGTGTCCAGTGACCAGTGACCAGTGACCAGTGACCAGTGACCAGTGACCAGTGACCAGTGACCAGTGACCAGTGACCAGTGACCAGTGACCAGTGACCAGTCACCATTGACCTGTGTCCAGTGACCAGTGACCACTGACCACTGACCAGTGACCAGTGACCAGTGACTTGTGACGAGTGACCAGCGACCTGTGACTTGTGACCAGTGACCTGTGACCAGTGGCCAGTGACCAGTGTCTAGTGACCATTGACCAGTGACTTGTGACCAGTGACCCGCGACATGTGACTGTGACCAGTGACCACTTACCAGTGACCACAGACCAGTGACCAGTGACCAGTGACCAGTGACCAGTGACCATTGATCTGTGACCAGTGACTAGCGACCAGTGACCCGTGACATGTGACCCGTGACCAGTGACCAGTGACCAGTGACCAGTGACCAGTGACCAGTGACCAGTGACCCGTGACATGTGACCAGTGACCAGCGACCAGTGACCAGTGACCCGTGACATGTGACACGTGACCAGTGACCAGTGACCAGTGACCAGTGACCATTGACCAGTGACTTGTGACCAGTAACCCGCGACATGTGACTGTGACCAGTGACCACTGACCAGTGACCAGTGACCACAGACCAGTGACCACAGACCATTGACCAGTGACCAGTGACCAGTGACCAGTGACCAGTGACCAGTGACCAGTGACCACTCAGCAGTGACCAGCGACAGTGACCATTGAACAGCGACAGTGACCATTGACCAGTGACCAGTGACCAGTGACCAGAGACCATTGATCTGTGACCAGTGACCAGTGACCAGTGACCAGTGACCAGTGACCAGTGACCACTGACCAGTGACCAGTGACCGGGGACCAGTGACTAGCGACCAGTGACCAGTGACCCGTGACATGTGACCCGTGACCAGTGACCAGTGACCAGGGCCCAGTGACCAGTCACCAGTCACCATTGACCTGTGACCAGTGACCAGTGACCACTGACCACTGACCAGTGACAAGTGACCAGTGACTTGTGTCGAGTGACCAGCGACCTGTGACTTGTGACCAGTGACCAGTGACCAGTGGCCAGTGACGAGTGTCCAGTGAGCACTGACCAGTGGCCAGTGACTAGTGACCCGTGACATGTGACACGTGACCAGTGACCAGTGACCAGTGACCAGTGACCAGTGACCACTGACCAGTGACCAGTGACCGGGGACCAGTGACTAGCGACCAGTGACCAGTGACCCGTGACATGTGACCCGTGACCAGTGACCAGTGACCAGTGACCACTGACCAGTGACCAGTGACCAGTGACCAGTGACCATTGATCTGTGACCTGTGACCAGTGACCAGTGACCAGTGACCAGTGACCAGTGACCAGTGACCAGTGACCACTGACCAGTGACCAGTGACCGGGGACCAGTGACCAGTGACCCGTGACATGTGCCCCGTGACCAGTGACCAGTGACCAGTGACCAGTGACCAGTGACCAGTGACCAGTGACCAGTGACCAGTGACCAGTGACCAGGGCCCAGTGACCAGTCACCAGTCACCATTGACCTGTGTCCAGTGACCAGTGACCACTGACCACTGACCAGTGACCAGTGACCAGTGACTTGTGACGAGTGACCAGCGACCTGTGACTTGTGACCAGTGACCAGTGACCAGTGGCCAGTGACCAGTGTCTAGTGAGCAGTGACCAGTGACCAGTGACCAGTGACCATTGACCAGTGACTTGTGACCAGTGACCCTCGACATGTGACTGTGACCAGTTACCACTGACCAGTGACCAGTGACCACAGACCAGTGACAAGTGACCAGTGACCAGGGCCCAGTGACCAGTGAACAGTGACCATTGACCAGTGAGCAGTGACCATTGACCAGTGAGCAGTGACCACTGACCACTGAGCAGTGACCAGCGACAGTGACCATTGAACAGCGACAGTGACCATTGACCAGTGACCAGTGACCAGTGACCAGTGACCATTGACCAGTGACCAGTGACCATTGACCAGTGACTTGTGACCAGTAACCCGCGACATGTGACTGTGACCAGTGACCACTGACCAGTGACCAGTGACCACAGACCAGTGACCAGTGACCAGTGACCAGTGACCAGTGACCAGTGACCATTGATCTGTGACCAGTGACCAGTGACCAGTGACCATTGACCAGTGACCAGTGACCAGTGACCAGTGACCATTGACCAGTGACTTGTGACCAGTAACCCGCGACATGTGACTGTGACCAGTGACCACTGACCAGTGACCAGTGACCACAGACCAGTGACCAGTGACCAGTGACCACTGACCACTGACCAGTGACCAGTGACCAGTGACTTGTGACGAGTGACCAGCGACCTGTGACTTGTGACCAGTGACCAGTGACCAGTGACCAGTGGCCAGTGACCAGTGTCTAGTGACCATTGACCAGTGACTTGTGACCAGTGACCCGCGACATGTGACTGTGACCAGTGACCACTTACCAGTGACCACAGACCAGTGACCAGTGACCAGTGACCAGTGACCAGTGACCATTGATCTGTGACCAGTGACTAGCGACCAGTGACCCGTGACATGTGACCCGTGACCAGTGACCAGTGACCAGGGCCCAGTCACCAGTCACCAGTCACCATTGACCTGTGACCAGTGACCACTGACCACTGACCACTGACCAGTGACAAGTGACCAGTGACTTGTGGCGAGTGACCAGCGACCTGTGTCTTGTAACCAGTGACCAGTGACCAGTGGCCAGTGACCAGTGTCCAGTGACCAGTGACCAGTGACCAGTGGCCAGTGACCAGTGTCCAGTGAGCACTGACAAGTGGCCAGTGACTAGTGACCCGTGACATGTGACACGTGACCAGTGACCAGTGACCAGTGACCAGTGACCAGTAACCAGTGACCAGTGGCCAGTGACCTGTGACCAGTGACCAGTGACCAGTGACCAGTGAACAGTGACCATTGACCAGTGAGCAGTGACCAGTGACCACTCAGCAGTGACCAGCGACAGTGACCATTGAACAGCGACAGTGACCATTGACCAGTGACCAGTGACCAGTGACCAGTGACCATTGACAAGTGACCAGTGACCAGTGACCATTGACCAGTGACTTGTGACCAGTGACCCGCGACATGTGACTGTGACCAGTGACCACTTACCAGTGACCACAGACCAGTGACCAGTGACCAGTGACCAGTGACCAGTGACCACTGACCAGTGACAAGTGACCAGTGACTTGTGACCAGTGACCAGTGACCTGTGACTTGTAACCAGTGACCAGTGACCAGTGTCCAGTGACCAGTGACCAGTGACCAGTGACCAGTGACCAGTGACCACTGACCAGTGACCAGTGACCAGCGACCCGCGACATGTGACTGTGACCAGTTACCACTGACCAGTGACCAGTGACCTCAGACCAGTGACCAGTGACCAGTGACCAGTGACCAGTGACCATTGACCAGTGACTTGTGACCAGTAACCCGCGACATGTGACTGTGACCAGTGACCACTGACCAGTGACCAGTGACCACAGACCAGTGACCAGTGACCAGTGACCAGTGACCAGTGACCATTGACCAGTGACCAGTGACCATTGACCAGTGACTTGTGACCAGTAACCCGCGACATGTGACTGTGACCAGTGACCACTGACCAGTGACCAGTGACCACAGACCAGTGACCAGTGACCAGTGACCAGTGACCAGTGACCATTGACCAGTGACTTGTGACCAGTAACCCGCGACATGTGACTGTGACCAGTGACCACTGACCAGTGACCAGTGACCACAGACCAGTGACCAGTGACCAGTGACCAGTGACCAGTGACCAGTGACCAGTGACCAGTGACCAGTGACCAGCGACAGTGACCAGTGAGCAGCGACAGTGACCATTTACCAGCGACAGTGACCATTGACCAGTGACCAGTGACCAGTGACCTGTGACAAGTGACCAGTGACCAGTTACTTGTGACCAGTGACCAGTGACCAGTGACCAGTGACCAGTGACTAGTGACCAGTGACCAGTGACCAGTGACCAGTGACCACTGACCAGTGACAAGTGACCAGTGACTTGTGACCAGTGACCAGTGACCAGTGACATGTGACCCGTGACCAGTGACCAGTGACCAGTGACCAGTGACCAGTGACCAGTGACCAGTGACCCGTGACATGTGACCAGTGACCAGCGACCAGTGACCAGTGACCCGTGACATGTGACACGTGACCAGTGACCAGTGACCAGTGACCAGTGACCATTGACCAGTGACTTGTGACCAGTAACCCGCGACATGTGACTGTGACCAGTGACCACTGACCAGTGACCAGTGACCACAGACCAGTGACCACAGACCAGTGACCAGTGACCAGTGACCAGTGACCAGTGACCACTCAGCAGTGACCAGCGACAGTGACCATTGAACATCGACAGTGACCATTGACCAGTGACCAGTGACCAGTGACCAGAGACCATTGATCTGTGACCAGTGACCAGTGACCAGTGACCAGTGACCAGTGACCAGTGACCACTGACCAGTGACCAGTGACCGGGGACCAGTGACTAGCGACCAGTGACCAGTGACCCGTGACATGTGACCCGTGACCAGTGACCAGTGACCAGGGCCCAGTGACCTGTCACCAGTCACCATTGACCTGTGACCAGTGACCAGTGACCACTGACCACTGACCAGTGACAAGTGACCAGAGACTTGTGTCGAGTGACCAGCGACCTGTGACTTGTGACCAGTGACCAGTGACCAGTGGCCAGTGACGAGTGTCCAGTGAGCACTGACCAGTGGCCAGTGACTAGTGACCCGTGACATGTGACACGTGACCAGTGACCAGTGACCAGTGACCAGTGACCAGTGACCACTGACCAGTGACCAGTGACCAGTGTCCAGTGACCAGGGCCCAGTGACCAGTCACCAGTCACCATTGACCTGTGTCCAGTGACCAGTGACCACTGACCACTGACCAGTGACCAGTGACTTGTGACGAGTGACCAGCGACCTGTGACTTGTGACCAGTGACCAGTGACCAGTGGCCAGTGACCAGTGTCTAGTGAGCAGTGACCAGTGGCCAGTGACTAGTGACCCGTGACATGTGACACGTGACCAGTGACCAGTGACCAGTGACCAGTGACCAGCGACAGTGACCATTGAACAGCGACAGTGACCATTGACCAGTGACCAGTGACCAGTGACCATTGACCAGTGACCAGTGACCAGTGACCATTGACCAGTGACTTGTGACCAGTGACCCTCGACATGTGACTGTGACCAGTTACCACTGACCAGTGACCAGTGACCACAGACCAGTGACAAGTGACCAGTGACCAGGGCCCAGTGACCAGTGAACAGTGACCATTGACCAGTGAGCAGTGACCATTGACCAGTGAGCAGTGACCACTGACCACTGAGCAGTGACCAGCGACAGTGACCATTGAACAGCGACAGTGACCATTGACCAGTGACCAGTGACCAGTGACCAGTGACCATTGACCAGTGACCAGTGACCATTGACCAGTGACTTGTGACCAGTAACCCGCGACATGTGACTGTGACCAGTGACCACTGACCAGTGACCAGTGACCACAGACAAGTGACCAGTGACCAGTGACCAGTGACCATTGATCTGTGACCAGTGACCAGTGACCAGTGACCATTGACCAGTGACCAGTGACCAGTGACCAGTGACCATTGACCAGTGACTTGTGACCAGTAACCCGCGACATGTGACTGTGACCAGTGACCACTGACCAGTGACCAGTGACCACAGACCAGTGACCAGTGACCAGTGACCACTGACCACTGACCAGTGACCAGTGACCAGTGACTTGTGACGAGTGACCAGCGACCTGTGACTTGTGACCAGTGACCAGTGACCAGTGGCCAGTGACCAGTGTCTAGTGACCATTGACCAGTGACTTGTGACCAGTGACCCGCGACATGTGACTGTGACCAGTGACCACTTACCAGTGACCACAGACCAGTGACCAGTGACCAGTGACCAGTGACCAGTGACCAGTGACCATTGATCTGTGACCAGTGACTAGCGACCAGTGACCCGTGACATGTGACCCGTGACCAGTGACCAGTGACCAGGGCCCAGTCACCAGTCACCAGTCACCATTGACCTGTGACCAGTGACCACTGACCACTCACCACTGACCAGTGACAAGTGACCAGTGACTTGTGGCGAGTGACCAGCGACCTGTGACTTGTAACCAGTGACCAGTGACCAGTGGCCAGTGACCAGTGTCCAGTGAGCACTGACAAGTGACCAGTGACCAGTGACTTGTGACGAGTGACCAGCGACCTGTGACTTGTGACCAGTGACCAGTGACCAGTGGCCAGTGACCAGTGACCAGTGACCAGTGACCAGTGACCAGTGACCAGTGACCAGTGACCAGTGACCAAGGCCCAGTGACCAGTCACCAGTCACCATTGACCTGTGTCCAGTGACCAGTGACCACTGACCACTGACCAGTGACCAGTGACCAGTGACTTGTGACGAGTGACCAGCGACCTGTGACTTGTGACCAGTGACCAGTGACCAGTGGCCAGTGACCAGTGTCTAGTGACCATTGACCAGTGACTTGTGACCAGTGACCCGCGACATGTGACTGTGACCAGTGACCACTTACCAGTGACCACAGACCAGTGACCAGTGACCAGTGACCAGTGACCAGTGACCATTGATCTGTGACCAGTGACTAGCGACCAGTGACCCGTGACATGTGACCCGTGACCAGTGACCAGTGACCAGTGACCAGTGACCAGTGACCAGTGACCAGTGACCCGTGACATGTGACCAGTGACCAGCGACCAGTGACCAGTGACCCGTGACATGTGACACGTGACCAGTGACCAGTGACCAGTGACCAGTGACCATTGACCAGTGACTTGTGACCAGTAACCCGCGACATGTGACTGTGACCAGTGACCACTGACCAGTGACCAGTGACCACAGACCAGTGACCACTGACCATTGACCAGTGACTTGTGACCAGTGACCCTCGACATGTGACTGTGACCAGTTACCACTGACCAGTGACCAGTGACCACAGACCAGTGACAAGTGACCAGTGACCAGGGCCCAGTGACCAGTGAACAGTGACCATTGACCAGTGAGCAGTGACCATTGACCAGTGAGCAGTGACCACTGACCACTGAGCAGTGACCAGCGACAGTGACCATTGAACAGCGACAGTGACCATTGACCAGTGACCAGTGACCAGTGACCAGTGACCATTGACCAGTGACCAGTGACCATTGACCAGTGACTTGTGACCAGTAACCCGCGACATGTGACTGTGACCAGTGACCACTGACCAGTGACCAGTGACCACAGACCAGTGACCAGTGACCAGTGACCAGTGACCAGTGACCAGTGACCAGTGACCAGTGACCATTGATCTGTGACCAGTGACCAGTGACCAGTGACCATTGACCAGTGACCAGTGACCAGTGACCAGTGACCATTGACCAGTGACTTGTGACCAGTAACCCGCGACATGTGACTGTGACCAGTGACCACTGACCAGTGACCAGTGACCACAGACCAGTGACCAGTGACCAGTGACCACTGACCACTGACCAGTGACCAGTGACCAGTGACTTGTGACGAGTGACCAGCGACCTGTGACTTGTGACCAGTGACCAGTGACCAGTGACCAGTGGCCAGTGACCAGTGTCTAGTGACCATTGACCAGTGACTTGTGACCAGTGACCCGCGACATGTGACTGTGACCAGTGACCACTTACCAGTGACCACAGACCAGTGACCAGTGACCAGTGACCAGTGACCAGTGACCATTGATCTGTGACCAGTGACTAGCGACTAGTGACCCGTGACATGTGACCCGTGACCAGTGACCAGTGACCAGGGCCCAGTCACCAGTCACCAGTCACCATTGACCTGTGACCAGTGACCACTGACCACTGACCACTGACCAGTGACAAGTGACCAGTGACTTGTGGCGAGTGACCAGCGACCTGTGACTTGTAACCAGTGACCAGTGACCAGTGGCCAGTGACCAGTGTCCAGTGAGCACTGACAAGTGACCAGTGACCAGTGACTTGTGACGAGTGACCAGCGACCTGTGACTTGTGACCAGTGACCAGTGACCAGTGGCCAGTGACCAGTGACCAGTGACCAGTGACCAGTGACCAGTGACCAGTGACCAGTGACCAGTGACCAGTGACCAGTGACTTGTGACGAGTGACCAGCGACCTGTGACTTGTGACCAGTGACCAGTGACCAGTGGCCAGTGACCAGTGTCTAGTGACCATTGACCAGTGACTTGTGACCAGTGACCCGCGACATGTGACTGTGACCAGTGACCACTTACCAGTGACCACAGACCAGTGACCAGTGACCAGTGACCAGTGACCAGTGACCATTGATCTGTGACCAGTGACTAGCGACCAGTGACCCGTGACATGTGACCCGTGACCAGTGACCAGTGACCAGGGCCCAGTCACCAGTCACCAGTCACCATTGACCTGTGACCAGTGACCAGTGACCACTGACCACTGACCAGTGACAAGTGACCAGTGACTTGTGGCGAGTGACCAGCGACCTGTGACTTGTAACCAGTGACCAGTGACCAGTGGCCAGTGACCAGTGTCCAGTGAGCACTGACAAGTGGCCAGTGACTAGTGACCCGTGACATGTGACACGTGACCAGTGACCAGTGACCAGTGACCAGTGACCAGTAACCAGTGACCAGTGGCCAGTGACCTGTGACCAGTGACCAGTGACCAGTGACCAGTGAACAGTGACCATTGACCAGTGAGCAGTGACCAGTGACCACTCAGCAGTGACCAGCGACAGTGACCATTGAACAGCGACAATGACCATTGACCAGTGACCAGTGACCAGTGACCAGTGACCATTGACAAGTGACCAGTGACCAGTGACCATTGACCAGTGACTTGTGACCAGTGACCCGCGACATGTGACTGTGACCAGTGACCACTTACCAGTGACCACAGACCAGTGACCAGTGACCAGTGACCAGTGACCAGTGACAAGTGACCAGTGACTTGTGACCAGTGACCAGTGACCTGTGACTTGTAACCAGTGACCAGTGACCAGTGTCCAGTGACCATTGACCAGTGACCAGTGACCAGTGACCAGTGACCACTGACCAGTGACCAGTGACCAGCGACCCGCGACATGTGACTGTGACCAGTTACCACTGACCAGTGACCAGTGACCTCAGACCAGTGACAAGTGACCAGTGACCAGGGCCCAGTGACCAGTGAACAGTGACCATTGACCAGTGAGCAGTGACCACTGACCACTGAGCAGTGACCAGCGACAGTGACCATTGAACAGCGACAGTGACCATTGACCAGTGACCAGTGACCAGTGACCAGTGACCATTGACCAGTGACCAGTGACCATTGACCAGTGACTTGTGACCAGTAACCCGCGACATGTGACTGTGACCAGTGACCACTGACCAGTGACCAGTGACCACAGACCAGTGACCAGTGACCAGTGACCAGTGACCAGTGACCATTGATCTGTGACCAGTGACCAGTGACCAGTGACCATTGACCAGTGACCAGTGACCAGTGACCAGTGACCATTGACCAGTGACTTGTGACCAGTAACCCGCGACATGTGACTGTGACCAGTGACCACTGACCAGTGACCAGTGACCACAGACCAGTGACCAGTGACCAGTGACCAGTGACCAGTGACCAGTGACCAGTGACCAGTGACCAGTGACCAGCGACAGTGACCAGTGAGCAGCGACAGTGACCATTTACCAGCGACAGTGACCATTGACCAGTGACCAGTGACCAGTGACCTGTGACAAGTGACCAGTGACCAGTTACTTGTGACCAGTGACCAGTGACCAGTGACCAGTGACCAGTGACGAGTGACCAGTGACCAGTGACCAGTGACCAGTGACCACTGACCAGTGACAAGTGACCAGTGACTTGTGACCAGTGACCAGTGACCAGTGACATGTGACCCGTGACCAGTGACCAGTGACCAGTGACCAGTGACCAGTGACCAGTGACCAGTGACCCGTGACATGTGACCAGTGACCAGCGACCAGTGACCAGTGACCCGTGACATGTGACACGTGACCAGTGACCAGTGACCAGTGACCAGTGACCATTGACCAGTGACTTGTGAACAGTAACCCGCGACATGTGACTGTGACCAGTGACCACTGACCAGTGACCAGTGACCACAGACCAGTGACCACAGACCAGTGACCAGTGACCAGTGACCAGTGACCAGTGACCAGTGACCAGTGACCAGTGACCAGTGACCACTCAGCAGTGACCAGCGACAGTGACCATTGAACAGCGACAGTGACCATTGACCAGTGACCAGTGACCAGTGACCAGAGACCATTGATCTGTGACCAGTGACCAGTGACCAGTGACCAGTGACCAGTGACCAGTGACCACTGACCAGTGACCAGTGACCGGGGACCAGTGACTAGCGACCAGTGACCAGTGACCCGTGACATGTGACCCGTGACCAGTGACCAGTGACCAGGGCCCAGTGACCTGTCACCAGTCACCATTGACCTGTGACCAGTGACCAGTGACCACTGACCACTGACCAGTGACAAGTGACCAGAGACTTGTGTCGAGTGACCAGCGACCTGTGACTTGTGACCAGTGACCAGTGACCAGTGGCCAGTGACGAGTGTCCAGTGAGCACTGACCAGTGGCCAGTGACTAGTGACCCGTGACATGTGACACGTGACCAGTGACCAGTGACCAGTGACCAGTGACCAGTGACCACTGACCAGTGACCAGTGACCGGGGACCAGTGACCAGTGACCCGTGACATGTGCCCCGTGACCAGTGACCAGTGACCAGTGACCAGTGACCAGTGACCAGTGACCAGTGACCAGTGACCAGTGACCAGGGCCCAGTGACCAGTCACCAGTCACCATTGACCTGTGTCCAGTGACCAGTGACCACTGACCACTGACCAGTGACCAGTGACCAGTGACTTGTGACGAGTGACCAGCGACCTGTGACTTGTGACCAGTGACCAGTGACCAGTGGCCAGTGACCAGTGTCCAGTGAGCACTGACCAGTGGCCAGTGACTAGTGACCCGTGACATGTGACACGTGACCAGTGACCAGTGACCAGAGACCAGTGACCAGTAACCAGTGACCAGTGGCCAGTGACCTGTGACCAGTGACCAGTGACCAGTGACCAGTGACCAGTGACCATTGACCAGTGACTTGTGACCAGTAACCCGCGACATGTGACTGTGACCAGTGACCAGTGACCAGTGACCAGTGACCAGTTACCAGTGACCAGTGACCAGTGACCATTGATCTGTGACCAGTGACTAGCGAGCAGTGACCCGTGACATGTGACCCGTGACCAGTGACCAGTGACCAGGGCCCAGTCACCAGTCACCAGTCACCATTGACCTGTGACCAGTGACCAGTGACCACTGACCACTGACCAGTAACCAGTGACCAGTGGCCAGTGACCTGTGACCAGTGACCAGTGACCAGTGACCAGTGACCAGTGAACAGTGACCATTGACCAGTGAGCAGTGACCAGTGACAACTCAGCAGTGACCAGCGACAGTGACCATTGAACAGCGACAGTGACCATTGACAAGTGACCAGTGACCAGTGACCAGTGACCATTGACAAGTGACCAGTGACCAGTGACCATTGACCAGTGACTTGTGACCAGTGACCCGCGACATGTGACTGTGACCAGTGACCACTTACCAGTGACCGCAGACCAGTGACCAGTGACCAGTGACCAGTGACCAGTGACCATTGATCTGTGACCAGTGACTAGCGACCAGTGACCCGTGACATGTGACCCGTGACCAGTGACCAGTGACCAGGGCCCAGTCACCAGTCACCAGTCACCATTGACCTGTGACCAGTGACCAGTGACCACTGACCACTGACCAGTGACAAGTGACCAGTGACTTGTGGCGAGTGACCAGCGACCTGTGACTTGTAACCAATGACCAGTGACCAGTGGCCAGTGACCAGTGTCCAGTGAGCACTGACAAGTGGCCAGTGACTAGTGACCCGTGACATGTGACACGTGACCAGTGACCAGTGACCAGTGACCAGTGACCAGTAACCAGTGACCAGTGGCCAGTGACCTGTGACCAGTGACCAGTGACCAGTGACCAGTGAACAGTGACCATTGACCAGTGAGCAGTGACCAGTGACCACTCAGCAGTGACCAGCGACAGTGACCATTGAACAGCGACAGTGACCATTGACCAGTGACCAGTGACCAGTGACCAGTGAAATTTGACAAGTGACCAGTGACCAGTGACCATTGACCAGTGACTTGTGACCAGTGACCCGCGACATGTGACTGTGACCAGTGACCACTTACCAGTGACCACAGACCAGTGACCAGTGACCAGTGACCAGTGACCAGTGACCACTGACCTGTGACAAGTGACCAGTGACTTGTGACCAGTGACCAGTGACCTGTGACTTGTAACCAGTGACCAGTGACCAGTGTCCAGTGACCAGTGACCAGTGACCAGTGACCAGTGACCAGTGACCAGTGACCAGTGACCAGTGACCAGTGACCAGTGACCAGTCACCATTGACCTGTGTCCAGTGACCAGTGACCACTGACCACTGACCAGTGACCAGTGACCAGTGACTTGTGACGAGTGACCAGCGACCTGTGACTTGTGACCAGTGACCTGTGACCAGTGGCCAGTGACCAGTGTCTAGTGACCATTGACCAGTGACTTGTGACCAGTGACCCGCGACATGTGACTGTGACCAGTGACCACTTACCAGTGACCACAGACCAGTGACCAGTGACCAGTGACCAGTGACCAGTGACCATTGATCTGTGACCAGTGACTAGCGACCAGTGACCCGTGACATGTGACCCGTGACCAGTGACCAGTGACCAGTGACCAGTGACCAGTGACCAGTGACCAGTGACCCGTGACATGTGACCAGTGACCAGCGACCAGTGACCAGTGACCCGTGACATGTGACACGTGACCAGTGACCAGTGACCAGTGACCAGTGACCATTGACCAGTGACTTGTGACCAGTAACCCGCGACATGTGACTGTGACCAGTGACCACTGACCAGTGACCAGTGACCACAGACCAGTGACCACAGACCATTGACCAGTGACCAGTGACCAGTGACCAGTGACCAGTGACCAGTGACCACTCAGCAGTGACCAGCGATAGTGACCATTGAACAGCGACAGTGACCATTGACCAGTGACCAGTGACCAGTGACCAGAGACCATTGATCTGTGACCAGTGACCAGTGACCAGTGACCAGTGACCAGTGACCAGTGACCACTGACCAGTGACCAGTGACCGGGGACCAGTGACTAGCGACCAGTGACCAGTGACCCGTGACATGTGACCCGTGACCAGTGACCAGTGACCAGGGCCCAGTGACCAGTCACCAGTCACCATTGACCTGTGACCAGTGACCAGTGACCACTGACCACTGACCAGTGACAAGTGACCAGTGACTTGTGTCGAGTGACCAGCGACCTGTGACTTGTGACCAGTGACCAGTGACCAGTGGCCAGTGACGAGTGTCCAGTGAGCACTGACCAGTGGCCAGTGACTAGTGACCCGTGACATGTGACACGTGACCAGTGACCAGTGACCAGTGACCAGTGACCAGTGACCACTGACCAGTGACCAGTGACCGGGGACCAGTGACTAGCGACCAGTGACCAGTGACCCGTGACATGTGACCCGTGACCAGTGACCAGTGACCAGTGACCACTGACCAGTGACCAGTGACCAGTGACCAGTGACCATTGATCTGTGACCTGTGACCAGTGACCAGTGACCAGTGACCAGTGACCAGTGACCAGTGACCACTGACCAGTGACCAGTGACCGGGGACCAGTGACCAGTGACCCGTGACATGTGCCCCGTGACCAGTGACCAGTGACCAGTTACCAGTGACCAGTGACCAGTGACCAGTGACCAGTGACCAGTGACCAGTGACCAGGGCCCAGTGACCAGTCACCAGTCACCATTGACCTGTGTCCAGTGACCAGTGACCACTGACCACTGACCAGTGACCAGTGACCAGTGACTTGTGACGAGTGACCAGCGACCTGTGACTTGTGACCAGTCACCAGTGACCAGTGGCCAGTGACCAGTGTCTAGTGAGCAGTGACCAGTGACCAGTGACCAGTGACCATTGACCAGTGACTTGTGACCAGTGACCCTCGACATGTGACTGTGACCAGTTACCACTGACCAGTGACCAGTGACCACAGACCAGTGACAAGTGACCAGTGACCAGGGCCCAGTGACCAGTGAACAGTGACCATTGACCAGTGAGCAGTGACCATTGACCAGTGAGCAGTGACCACTGACCACTGAGCAGTGACCAGCGACAGTGACCATTGAACAGCGACAGTGACCATTGACCAGTGACCAGTGACCAGTGACCAGTGACCATTGACCAGTGACCAGTGACCATTGACCAGTGACTTGTGACCAGTAACCCGCGACATGTGACTGTGACCAGTGACCACTGACCAGTGACCAGTGACCACAGACCAGTGACCAGTGACCAGTGACCAGTGACCAGTGACCAGTGACCATTGATCTGTGACCAGTGACCAGTGACCAGTGACCATTGACCAGTGACCAGTGACCAGTGACCAGTGACCATTGACCAGTGACTTGTGACCAGTAACCCGCGACATGTGACTGTGACCAGTGACCACTGACCAGTGACCAGTGACCACAGACCAGTGACCAGTGACCAGTGACCACTGACCACTGACCAGTGACCAGTGACCTGTGACTTGTGACCAGTGACCAGTGACCAGTGACCAGTGGCCAGTGACCAGTGTCTAGTGACCATTGACCAGTGACTTGTGACCAGTGACCCGCGACATGTGACTGTGACCAGTGACCACTTACCAGTGACCACAGACCAGTGACCAGTGACCAGTGACCAGTGACCAGTGACCATTGATCTGTGACCAGTGACTAGCGACCAGTGACCCGTGACATGTGACCCGTGACCAGTGACCAGTGACCAGGGCCCAGTCACCAGTCACCAGTCACCATTGACCTGTGACCAGTGACCACTGACCACTGACCACTGACCAGTGACAAGTGACCAGTGACTTGTGGCGAGTGACCAGCGACCTGTGTCTTGTAACCAGTGACCAGTGACCAGTGGCCAGTGACCAGTGTCCAGTGAGCACTGACAAGTGACCAGTGACCAGTGACTTGTGACGAGTGACCAGCGACCTGTGACTTGTGACCAGTGACCAGTGACCAGTGGCCAGTGACCAGTGACCAGTGTCTAGTGAGCAGTGACCAGTGGCCAGTGACTAGTGACCCGTGACATGTGACACGTGACCAGTGACCAGTGACCAGTGACCAGTGACCAGCGACAGTGACCATTGAACAGCGACAGTGACCATTGACCAGTGACCAGTGACCAGTGACCAAGTGACCAGTGACCATTGACCAGTGACCAGTGACCAGTGACCATTGACCAGTGACTTGCGACCAGTGACCCTCGACATGTGACTGTGACCAGTTACCACTGACCAGTGACCAGTGACCACAGACCAGTGACAAGTGACCAGTGACCAGGGCCCAGTGACCAGTGAACAGTGACCATTGACCAGTGAGCAGTGACCATTGACCAGTGAGCAGTGACCACTGACCACTGAGCAGTGACCAGCGACAGTGACCATTGAACAGCGACAGTGACCATTGACCAGTGACCAGTGACCAGTGACCAGTGACCATTGACCAGTGACCAGTGACCATTGACCAGTGACTTGTGACCAGTAACCCGCGACATGTGACTGTGACCAGTGACCACTGACCAGTGACCAGTGACCACAGACCAGTGACCAGTGACCAGTGACCAGTGACCAGTGACCAGTGACCAGTGACCAGTGACCATTGATCTGTGACCAGTGACCAGTGACCAGTGACCATTGACCAGTGACCAGTGACCAGTGACCAGTGACCATTGACCAGTGACTTGTGACCAGTAACCCGCGACATGTGACTGTGACCAGTGACCACTGACCAGTGACCAGTGACCACAGACCAGTGACCAGTGACCAGTGACCACTGACCACTGACCAGTGACCAGTGACCAGTGACTTGTGACGAGTGACCAGCGACCTGTGACTTGTGACCAGTGACCAGTGACCAGTGACCAGTGGCCAGTGACCAGTGTCTAGTGACCATTGACCAGTGACTTGTGACCAGTGACCCGCGACATGTGACTGTGACCAGTGACCACTTACCAGTGACCACAGACCAGTGACCAGTGACCAGTGACCAGTGACCAGTGACCATTGATCTGTGACCAGTGACTAGCGACCAGTGACCCGTGACATGTGACCCGTGACCAGTGACCAGTGACCAGGGCCCAGTCACCAGTCACCAGTCACGATTGACCTGTGACCAGTGACCACTGACCACTGACCACTGACCAGTGACAAGTGACCAGTGACTTGTGGCGAGTGACCAGCGACCTGTGACTTGTAACCAGTGACCAGTGACCAGTGGCCAGTGACCAGTGTCCAGTGAGCACTGACAAGTGACCAGTGACCAGTGACTTGTGACGAGTGACCAGCGACCTGTGACTTGTGACCAGTGACCAGTGACCAGTGGCCAGTGACCAGTGACCAGTGACCAGTGACCAGTGACCAGTGACCAGTGACCAGTGACCAGTGACCAGTGACCAGGGCCCAGTGACCAGTCACCAGTCACCATTGACCTGTGTCCAGTGACCAGTGACCACTGACCACTGACCAGTGACCAGTGACCAGTGACTTGTGACGAGTGACCAGCGACCTGTGACTTGTGACCAGTGACCAGTGACCAGTGGCCAGTGACCAGTGTCTAGTGACCATTGACCAGTGACTTGTGACCAGTGACCCGCGACATGTGACTGTGACCAGTGACCACTTACCAGTGACCACAGACCAGTGACCAGTGACCAGTGTCCAGTGACCAGTGACCATTGATCTGTGACCAGTGACTAGCGACCAGTGACCCGTGACATGTGACCCGTGACCAGTGACCAGTGACCAGGGCCCAGTCACCAGTCACCAGTCACCCTTGACCTGTGACCAGTGACCAGTGACCACTGACCACTGACCAGTGACAAGTGACCAGTGACTTGTGGCGAGTGACCAGCGACCTGTGACTTGTAACCAGTGACCAGTGACCAGTGGCCAGTGACCAGTGTCCAGTGAGCACTGACAAGTGGTCAGTGACTAGTGACCCGTGACATGTGACACGTGACCAGTGACCAGTGACCAGTGACCAGTGACCAGTAACCAGTGACCAGTGGCCAGTGACCTGTGACCAGTGACCAGTGACCAGTGACCAGTGAACAGTGACCATTGACCAGTGAGCAGTGACCAGTGACCACTCAGCAGTGACCAGCGACAGTGACCATTGAACAGCGACAGTGACCATTGACCAGTGACCAGTGACCAGTGACCAGTGACCATTGACAAGTGACCAGTGACCAGTGACCATTGACCAGTGACTTGTGACCAGTGACCCGCGACATGTGACTGTGACCAGTGACCACTTACCAGTGACCACAGACCAGTGACCAGTGACCAGTGACCAGTGACCAGTGACCACTGACCAGTGACAAGTGACCAGTGACTTGTGACCAGTGACCAGTGACCTGTGACTTGTAACCAGTGACCAGTGACCAGTGTCCAGTGACCAGTGACCAGTGACCAGTGACCACTGACCACTGACCAGTGACCAGTGACCAGTGACTTGTGACGAGTGACCAGCGACCTGTGACTTGTGACCAGTGACCAGTGACCAGTGACCAGTGGCCAGTGACCAGTGTCTAGTGACCATTGACCAGTGACTTGTGACCAGTGACCCGCGACATGTGACTGTGACCAGTGACCACTTACCAGTGACCACATACCAGTGACCAGTGACCAGTGACCAGTGACCAGTGACCATTGATCTGTGACCAGTGACTAGCGACCAGTGACCCGTGACATGTGACCCGTGACCAGTGACCAGTGACCAGGGCCCAGTCACCAGTCACCAGTCACCATTGACCTGTGACCAGTGACCACTGACCACTGACCACTGACCAGTGACAAGTGACCAGTGACTTGTGGCGAGTGACCAGCGACCTGTGACTTGTAACCAGTGACCAGTGACCAGTGGCCAGTGACCAGTGTCCAGTGAGCACTGACAAGTGACCAGTGACCAGTGACTTGTGACGAGTGACCAGCGACCTGTGACTTGTGACCAGTGACCAGTGACCAGTGGCCAGTGACCAGTGACCAGTGTCTAGTGAGCAGTGACCAGTGGCCAGTGACTAGTGACCCGTGACATGTGACACGTGACCAGTGACCAGTGACCAGTGACCAGTGACCAGCGACAGTGACCATTGAACAGCGACAGTGACCATTGACCAGTGACCAGTGACCAGTGACCAAGTGACCAGTGACCATTGACCAGTGACCAGTGACCAGTGACCATTGACCAGTGACTTGTGACCAGTGACCCTCGACATGTGACTGTGACCAGTTACCACTGACCAGTGACCAGTGACCACAGACCAGTGACAAGTGACCAGTGACCAGGGCCCAGTGACCAGTGAACAGTGACCATTGACCAGTGAGCAGTGACCATTGACCAGTGAGCAGTGACCACTGACCACTGAGCAGTGACCAGCGACAGTGACCATTGAACAGCGACAGTGACCATTGACCAGTGACCAGTGACCAGTGACCAGTGACCATTGACCAGTGACCAGTGACCATTGACCAGTGACTTGTGACCAGTAACCCGCGACATGTGACTGTGACCAGTGACCACTGACCAGTGACCAGTGACCACAGACCAGTGACCAGTGACCAGTGACCAGTGACCAGTGACCAGTGACCAGTGACCAGTGACCATTGATCTGTGACCAGTGACCAGTGACCAGTGACCATTGACCAGTGACCAGTGACCAGTGACCAGTGACCATTGACCAGTGACTTGTGACCAGTAACCCGCGACATGTGACTGTGACCAGTGACCACTGACCAGTGACCAGTGACCACAGACCAGTGACCAGTGACCAGTGACCACTGACCACTGACCAGTGACCAGTGACCAGTGACTTGTGACGAGTGACCAGCGACCTGTGACTTGTGACCAGTGACCAGTGACCAGTGACCAGTGGCCAGTGACCAGTGTCTAGTGACCATTGACCAGTGACTTGTGACCAGTGATCCGCGACATGTGACTGTGACCAGTGACCACTTACCAGTGACCACAGACCAGTGACCAGTGACCAGTGACCAGTGACCAGTGACCAGTGACCATTGATCTGTGACCAGTGACTAGCGACCAGTGACCCGTGACATGTGACCCGTGACCAGTGACCAGTGACCAGGGCCCAGTCACCAGTCACCAGTCACCATTGACCTGTGACCAGTGACCACTGACCACTGACCACTGACCAGTGACAAGTGACCAGTGACTTGTGGCGAGTGACCAGCGACCTGTGACTTGTAACCAGTGACCAGTGACCAGTGGCCAGTGACCAGTGTCCAGTGAGCACTGACAAGTGACCAGTGACCAGTGACTTGTGACGAGTGACCAGCGACCTGTGACTTGTGACCAGTGACCAGTGACCAGTGGCCAGTGACCAGTGACCAGTGACCAGTGACCAGTGACCAGTGACCAGTGACCAGTGACCAGTGACCAGGGCCCAGTGACCAGTCACCAGTCACCATTGACCTGTGTCCAGTGACCAGTGACCACTGACCACTGACCAGTGACCAGTGACCAGTGACTTGTGACGAGTGACCAGCGACCTGTGACTTGTGACCAGTGACCAGTGACCAGTGGCCAGTGACCAGTGTCTAGTGACCATTGACCAGTGACTTGTGACCAGTGACCCGCGACATGTGACTGTGACCAGTGACCACTTACCAGTGACCACAGACCAGTGACCAGTGACCAGTGTCCAGTGACCAGTGACCATTGATCTGTGACCAGTGACTAGCGACCAGTGACCCGTGACATGTGACCCGTGACCAGTGACCAGTGACCAGGGCCCAGTCACCAGTCACCAGTCACCATTGACCTGTGACCAGTGACCAGTGACCACTGACCACTGACCAGTGACAAGTGACCAGTGACTTGTGGCGAGTGACCAGCGACCTGTGACTTGTAACCAGTGACCAGTGACCAGTGGCCAGTGACCAGTGTCCAGTGAGCACTGACAAGTGGCCAGTGACTAGTGACCCGTGACATGTGACACGTGACCAGTGACCAGTGACCAGTGACCAGTGACCAGTAACCAGTGACCAGTGGCCAGTGACCTGTGACCAGTGACCAGTGACCAGTGACCAGTGAACAGTGACCATTGACCAGTGAGCAGTGACCAGTGACCACTCAGCAGTGACCAGCGACAGTGACCATTGAACAGCGACAGTGACCATTGACCAGTGACCAGTGACCAGTGACCAGTGACCATTGACAAGTGACCAGTGACCAGTGACCATTGACCAGTGACTTGTGACCAGTGACCCGCGACATGTGACTGTGACCAGTGACCACTTACCAGTGACCACAGACCAGTGACCAGTGACCAGTGACCAGTGACCAGTGACCACTGACCAGTGACAAGTGACCAGTGACTTGTGACCAGTGACCAGTGACCTGTGACTTGTAACCAGTGACCAGTGACCAGTGTCCAGTGACCAGTGACCAGTGACCAGTGACCAGTGACCAGTGACCACTGACCAGTGACCAGTGACCAGCGACCCGCGACATGTGACTGTGACCAGTTACCACTGACCAGTGACCAGTGACCTCAGACCAGTGACAAGTGACCAGTGACCAGGGCCCAGTGACCAGTGAACAGTGACCATTGACCAGTGAGCAGTGACCACTGACCACTGAGCAGTGACCAGCGACAGTGACCATTGAACAGCGACAGTGACCATTGACCAGTGACCAGTGACCAGTGACCAGTGACCATTGACCAGTGACCAGTGACCATTGACCAGTGACTTGTGACCAGTAACCCGCGACATGTGACTGTGACCAGTGACCACTGACCAGTGACCAGTGACCACAGACCAGTGACCAGTCACCAGTGACCAGTGACCAGTGACCATTGATCTGTGACCAGTGACCATTGACCAGTGACTTGTGACCAGTAACCCGCGACATGTGACTGTGACCAGTGACCACTGACCAGTGACCAGTGACCACAGACCAGTGACCAGTGACCAGTGACCAGTGACCAGTGACCAGTGACCAGTGACCAGTGACCAGTGACCAGTGACCAGCGACAGTGACCAGTGAGCAGCGACAGTGACCATTTACCAGCGACAGTGACCATTGACCAGTGACCAGTGACCAGTGACCTGTGACAAGTGACCAGTGACCAGTTACTTGTGACCAGTGACCAGTGACCAGTGACCAGTGACCAGTGACGAGTGACCAGTGACCAGTGACCAGTGACCAGTGACCACTGACCAGTGACAAGTGACCAGTGACTTGTGACCAGTGACCAGTGACCAGTGACATGTGACCCGTGACCAGTGACCAGTGACCAGTGACCAGTGACCAGTGACCAGTGACCAGTGACCAGTGACCCGTGACATGTGACCAGTGACCAGCGACCAGTGACCAGTGACCCGTGACATGTGACACGTGACCAGTGACCAGTGACCAGTGACCAGTGACCATTGACCAGTGACTTGTGACCAGTAACCCGCGACATGTGACTGTGACCAGTGACCACTGACCAGTGACCAGTGACCACAGACCAGTGACCACAGACCAGTGACCAGTGACCAGTGACCAGTGACCAGTGACCAGTGACCAGTGACCACTCAGCAGTGACCAGCGACAGTGACCATTGAACAGCGACAGTGACCATTGACCAGTGACCAGTGACCAGTGACCAGAGACCATTGATCTGTGACCAGTGACCAGTGACCAGTGACCAGTGACCAGTGACCAGTGACCACTGACCAGTGACCAGTGACCGGGGACCAGTGACTAGCGACCAGTGACCAGTGACCCGTGACATGTGACCCGTGACCAGTGACCAGTGACCAGGGCCCAGTGACCTGTCACCAGTCACCATTGACCTGTGACCAGTGACCAGTGACCACTGACCACTGACCAGTGACAAGTGACCAGAGACTTGTGTCGAGTGACCAGCGACCTGTGACTTGTGACCAGTGACCAGTGACCAGTGGCCAGTGACGAGTGTCCAGTGAGCACTGACCAGTGGCCAGTGACTAGTGACCCGTGACATGTGACGCGTGACCAGTGACCAGTGACCAGTGACCAGTGACCAGTGACCACTGACCAGTGACCAGTGACCGGGGACCAGTGACTAGCGACCAGTGACCAGTGACCCGTGACATGTGACCCGTGACCAGTGACCAGTGACCAGTGACCAGTGACCAGTGACCAGTGACCAGTGACCAGTGACCAGTGACCATTGATCTGTGACCTGTGACCAGTGACCAGTGACCAGTGACCAGTGACCAGTGACCAGTGACCAGTGACCACTGACCAGTGACCAGTGACCGGGGACCAGTGACCAGTGACCCGTGACATGTGCCCCGTGACCAGTGACCAGTGACAAGTGACCAGTGACTTGTGACCAGTGACCAGTGACCAGTGACATGTGACCCGTGACCAGTGACCAGTGACCAGTGACCAGTGACCAGTGACCAGTGACCAGTGACCCGTGACATGTGACCAGTGACCAGCGACCAGTGACCAGTGACCCGTGACATGTGACACGTGACCAGTGACCAGGGCCCAGTGACCAGTCACCAGTCACCATTGACCTGTGTCCAGTGACCAGTGACCACTGACCACTGACCAGTGACCAGTGACCAGTGACTTGTGACGAGTGACCAGCGACCTGTGACTTGTGACCAGTGACCAGTGACCAGTGGCCAGTGACCAGTGTCCAGTGAGCACTGACCAGTGGCCAGTGACTAGTGACCCGTGACATGTGACACGTGACCAGTGACCAGTGACCAGAGACCAGTGACCAGTAACCAGTGACCAGTGGCCAGTGACCTGTGACCAGTGACCAGTGACCAGTGACCAGTGACCAGTGACCATTGACCAGTGACTTGTGACCAGTAACCCGCGACATGTGACTGTGACCAGTGACCAGTGACCAGTGACCAGTGACCAGTTACCAGTGACCAGTGACCAGTGACCATTGATCTGTGACCAGTGACTAGCGAGCAGTGACCCGTGACATGTGACCCGTGACCAGTGACCAGTGACCAGGGCCCAGTCACCAGTCACCAGTCACCATTGACCTGTGACCAGTGACCAGTGACCACTGACCACTGACCAGTAACCAGTGACCAGTGGCCAGTGACCTGTGACCAGTGACCAGTGACCAGTGACCAGTGACCAGTGAACAGTGACCATTGACCAGTGAGCAGTGACCAGTGACAACTCAGCAGTGACCAGCGACAGTGGCCATTGAACAGCGACAGTGACCATTGACAAGTGACCAGTGACCAGTGACCAGTGACCATTGACAAGTGACCAGTGACCAGTGACCATTGACCAGTGACTTGTGACCAGTGACCCGCGACATGTGACTGTGACCAGTGACCACTTACCAGTGACCACAGACCAGTGACCAGTGACCAGTGACCAGTGACCAGTGACCATTGATCTGTGACCAGTGACTAGCGACCAGTGACCCGTGACATGTGACCCGTGACCAGTGACCAGTGACCAGGGCCCAGTCACCAGTCACCAGTCACCATTGACCTGTGACCAGTGACCAGTGACCACTGACCACTGACCAGTGACAAGTGACCAGTGACTTGTGGCGAGTGACCAGCGACCTGTGACTTGTAACCAGTGACCAGTGACCAGTGGCCAGTGACCAGTGTCCAGTGAGCACTGACAAGTGGCCAGTGACTAGTGACCCGTGACATGTGACACGTGACCAGTGACCAGTGACCAGTGACCAGTGACCAGTAACCAGTGACCAGTGGCCAGTGACCTGTGACCAGTGACCAGTGACCAGTGACCAGTGAACAGTGACCATTGACCAGTGAGCAGTGACCAGTGACCACTCAGCAGTGACCAGCGACAGTGACCATTGAACAGCGACAGTGACCATTGACCAGTGACCAGTGACCAGTGACCAGTGAAATTTGACAAGTGACCAGTGACCAGTGACCATTGACCAGTGACTTGTGACCAGTGACCCGCGACATGTGACTGTGACCAGTGACCACTTACCAGTGACCACAGACCAGTGACCAGTGACCAGTGACCAGTGACCAGTGACCACTGACCAGTGACAAGTGACCAGTGACTTGTGACCAGTGACCAGTGACCTGTGACTTGTAACCAGTGACCAGTGACCAGTGTCCAGTGACCAGTGACTAGTGACCAGTGACCAGTGACCAGTGACCAGTGACCAGTGACCCGTGACCAGTGACCAGTGACCAGTGACCAGTGACCAGTCACCATTGACCTGTGTCCAGTGACCAGTGACCACTGACCACTGACCAGTGACCAGTGACCAGTGACTTGTGACGAGTGACCAGCGACCTGTGACTTGTGACCAGTGACCAGTGACCAGTGGCCAGTGACCAGTGTCTAGTGACCATTGACCAGTGACTTGTGACCAGTGACCCGCGACATGTGACTGTGACCAGTGACCACTTACCAGTGACCACAGACCAGTGACCAGTGACCAGTGACCAGTGACCAGTGACCAGTGACCATTGATCTGTGACCAGTGACTAGCGACCAGTGACCCGTGACATGTGACCCGTGACCAGTGACCAGTGACCAGGGCCCAGTCACCAGTCACCAGTCACCATTGACCTGTGACCAGTGACCAGTGACCACTGACCACTGACCAGTGACAAGTGACCAGTGACTTGTGGCGAGTGACCAGCGACATGTGACTTGTAACCAGTGACCAGTGACCAGTGGCCAGTGACCAGTGTCCAGTGAGCACTGACAAGTGGCCAGTGACTAGTGACCCGTGACACGTGACACGTGACCAGTGACCAGTGACCAGTGACCAGTGACCAGTAACCAGTGACCAGTGGCCAGTGACCTGTGACCAGTGACCAGTGACCAGTGACCAGTGAACAGTGACCATTGACAAGTGAGCAGTGACCAGTGACCACTCAGCAGTGACCAGCGACAGTGACCATTGAACAGCGACAGTGACCATTGACCAGTGACCAGTGACCAGTGACCAGTGACCATTGACAAGTGACCAGTGACCAGTGACCATTGACCAGTGACTTGTGACCAGTGACCCGCGACATGTGACTGTGACCAGTGACCACTTACCAGTGACCACAGACCAGTGACCAGTGACCAGTGACCAGTGACCAGTGACCACTGACCAGTGACAAGTGACCAGTGACTTGTGACCAGTGACCAGTGACCTGTGACTTGTAACCAGTGACCAGTGACCAGTGTCCAGTGACCAGTGACCAGTGACCAGTGACCAGTGACCAGTGACCAGTGACCAGTGACCACTGACCAGTGACCAGTGACCAGCGACCCGCGACATGTGACTGTGACCAGTTACCACTGACCAGTGACCTGTGACCTCAGACCAGTGACAAGTGACCAGTGACCAGGGCCCAGTGACCAGTGAACAGTGACCATTGACCAGTGAGCAGTGACCACTGACCACTGAGCAGTGACCAGCGACAGTGACCATTGAACAGCGACAGTGACCATTGACCAGTGACCAGTGACCAGTGACCAGTGACCATTGACCAGTGACCAGTGACCATTGACCAGTGACTTGTGACCAGTAACCCGCGACATGTGACTGTGACCAGTGACCACTGACCAGTGACCAGTGACCACAGACCAGTGACCAGTGACCAGTGACCAGTGACCAGTGACCATTGATCTGTGACCAGTGACCAGTGACCAGTGACCATTGACCAGTGACCAGTGACCAGTGACCAGTGACCATTGACCAGTGACTTGTGACCAGTAACCCGCGACATGTGACTGTGACCAGTGACCACTGACCAGTGACCAGTGACCACAGACCAGTGACCAGTGACCAGTGACCAGTGACCAGTGACCAGTGACCAGTGACCAGTGACCAGTGACCAGCGACAGTGACCAGTGACCAGCGACAGTGACCATTTACCAGCGACAGTGACCATTGACCAGTGACCAGTGACCAGTGACCTGTGACAAGTGACCAGTGACCAGTTACTTGTGACCAGTGACCAGTGACCAGTGACCAGTGACCAGTGACGAGTGACCAGTGACCAGTGACCAATGACCAGTGACCACTGACCAGTGACAAGTGACCAGTGACTTGTGACCAGTGACCAGTGACCAGTGACATGTGACCCGTGACCAGTGACCAGTGACCAGTGACCAGTGACCAGTGACCAGTGACCAGTGACCCGTGACATGTGACCAGTGACCAGCGACCAGTGACCAGTGACCCGTGACATGTGACACGTGACCAGTGACCAGTGACCAGTGACCAGTGACCATTGACCAGTGACTTGTGACCAGTAACCCGCGACATGTGTCTGTGACCAGTGACCACTGACCAGTGACCAGTGACCACAGACCAGTGACCACAGACCAGTGACCAGTGACCAGTGACCAGTGACCAGTGACCAGTGACCAGTGACCACTCAGCAGTGACCAGCGACAGTGACCATTGAACAGCGACAGTGACCATTGACCAGTGACCAGTGACCAGTGACCAGAGACCATTGATCTGTGACCAGTGACCAGTGACCAGTGACCAGTGACCAGTGACCATTGACCAGTGACCAGTGACCAGTGACCAGTGACCATTGACCAGTGACTTGTGACCAGTAACCCGCGACATGTGACTGTGACCAGTGACCACTGACCAGTGACCAGTGACCACAGACCAGTGACCAGTGACCAGTGACCAGTGACCAGTGACCAGCGACAGTGACCAGTGACCAGCGACAGTGACCATTTACCAGCGACAGTGACCATTGACCAGTGACCAGTGACCAGTGACCTGTGACAAGTGACCAGTGACCAGTTACTTGTGACCAGTGACCAGTGACCAGTGACCAGTGACCAGTGACGAGTGACCAGTGACCAGTGACCAGTGACCAGTGACCACTGACCAGTGACAAGTGACCAGTGACTTGTGACCAGTGACCAGTGACCAGTGACATGTGACCCGTGACCAGTGACCAGTGACCAGTGACCAGTGACCAGTGACCAGTGACCAGTGACCCGTGACATGTGACCAGTGACCAGCGACCAGTGACCAGTGACCCGTGACATGTGACACGTGACCAGTGACCAGTGACCAGTGACCAGTGACCATTGACCAGTGACTTGTGACCAGTAACCCGCGACATGTGACTGTGACCAGTGACCACTGACCAGTGACCAGTGACCACAGACCAGTGACCACAGACCATTGACCAGTGACCAGTGACCAGTGACCAGTGACCAGTGACCAGTGACCACTCAGCAGTGACCAGCGACAGTGACCATTGAACAGCGACAGTGACCATTGACCAGTGACCAGTGACCAGTGACCAGAGACCATTGATCTGTGACCAGTGACCAGTGACCAGTGACCAGTGACCAGTGACCAGTGACCACTGACCAGTGACCAGTGACCGGGGACCAGTGACTAGCGACTAGTGACCAGTGACCCGTGACATGTGACCCGTGACCAGTGACCAGTGACCAGGGCCCAGTGACCAGTCACCAGTCACCATTGACCTGTGACCAGTGACCAGTGACCACTGACCACTGACCAGTGACAAGTGACCAGTGACTTGTGTCGAGTGACCAGCGACCTGTGACTTGTGACCAGTGACCAGTGACCAGTGGCCAGTGACGAGTGTCCAGTGAGCACTGACCAGTGGCCAGTGACTAGTGACCCGTGACATGTGACACGTGACCAGTGACCAGTGACCATTGACCAGTGACCTGTGACCACTGACCAGTGACCAGTGACCGGGGACCAGTGACTAGCGACCAGTGACCAGTGACCCGTGACATGTGACCCGTGACCAGTGACCAGTGACCAGTGACCAGTGACCAGTGACCAGTGACCAGTGACCATTGATCTGTGACCTGTGACCAGTGACCAGTGACCAGTGACCAGTGACCAGTGACCAGTGACCAGTGACCACTGACCAGTGACCAGTGACCGGGGACCAGGGCCCAGTCACCAGTCACCAGTCACCATTGACCTGTGACCAGTGACCAGTGACCACTGACCACTGACCAGTGACAAGTGACCAGTGACTTGTGGCGAGTGACCAGCGACCTGTGACTTGTAACCAGTGACCAGTGACCAGTGGCCAGTGACCAGTGTCCAGTGAGCACTGACAAGTGGCCAGTGACTAGTGACCCGTGACATGTGACACGTGACCAGTGACCAGTGACCAGTGACCAGTGACCAGTGACCAGTAACCAGTGACCAGTGGCCAGTGACCTGTGACCAGTGACCAGTGACCAGTGACCAGTGAACAGTGACCATTGACCAGTGAGCAGTGACCAGTGACCACTCAGCAGTGACCAGCGACAGTGACCATTGAACAGCGACAGTGACCATTGACCAGTGACCAGTGACCAGTGACCAGTGACCATTGACAAGTGACCAGTGACCAGTGACCATTGACCAGTGACTTGTGACCAGTGACCCGCGACATGTGACTGTGACCAGTGACCACTTACCAGTGACCACAGACCAGTGACCAGTGACCAGTGACCAGGGACCAGTGACCACTGACCAGTGACAAGTGACCAGTGACTTGTGACCAGTGACCAGTGACCTGTGACTTGTAACCAGTGACCAGTGACCAGTGTCCAGTGACCAGTGACCAGTGACCAGTGACCAGTGACCAGTGACCACTGACCAGTGACCAGTGACCAGCGACCCGCGACATGTGACTGTGACCAGTTACCACTGACCAGTGACCTGTGACCTCAGACCAGTGACAAGTGACCAGTGACCAGGGCCCAGTGACCAGTGAACAGTGACCATTGACCAGTGAGCAGTGACCACTGACCACTGAGCAGTGACCAGCGACAGTGACCATTGAACAGCGACAGTGACCATTGACCAGTGACCAGTGACCAGTGACCAGTGACCATTGACCAGTGACCAGTGACCATTGACCAGTGACTTGTGACCAGTAACCCGCGACATGTGACTGTGACCAGTGACCACTGACCAGTGACCAGTGACCACAGACCAGTGACCAGTGACCAGTGACCAGTGACCAGTGACCATTGATCTGTGACCAGTGACCAGTGACCAGTGACCATTGACCAGTGACCAGTGACCAGTGACCAGTGACCATTGACCAGTGACTTGTGACCAGTAACCCGCGACATGTGACTGTGACCAGTGACCACTGACCAGTGACCAGTGACCACAGACCAGTGACCAGTGACCAGTGACCAGTGACCAGTGACCAGTGACCAGTGACCAGTGACCAGTGACCAGCGACAGTGACCAGTGACCAGCGACAGTGACCATTTACCAGCGACAGTGACCATTGACCAGTGACCAGTGACCAGTGACCTGTGACAAGTGACCAGTGACCAGTTACTTGTGACCAGTGACCAGTGACCAGTGACCAGTGACCAGTGACGAGTGACCAGTGACCAGTGACCAGTGACCAGTGACCACTGACCAGTGACAAGTGACCAGTGACTTGTGACCAGTGACCAGTGACCAGTGACATGTGACCCGTGACCAGTGACCAGTGACCAGTGACCAGTGACCAGTGACCAGTGACCAGTGACCCGTGACATGTGACCAGTGACCAGCGACCAGTGACCAGTGACCCGTGACATGTGACACGTGACCAGTGACCAGTGACCAGTGACCAGTGACCATTGACCAGTGACTTGTGACCAGTAACCCGCGACATGTGTCTGTGACCAGTGACCACTGACCAGTGACCAGTGACCACAGACCAGTGACCACAGACCAGTGACCAGTGACCAGTGACCAGTGACCAGTGACCAGTGACCAGTGACCACTCAGCAGTGACCAGCGACAGTGACCATTGAACAGCGACAGTGACCATTGACCAGTGACCAGTGACCAGTGACCAGAGACCATTGATCTGTGACCAGTGACCAGTGACCAGTGACCAGTGACCAGTGACCATTGACCAGTGACCAGTGACCAGTGACCAGTGACCATTGACCAGTGACTTGTGACCAGTAACCCGCGACATGTGACTGTGACCAGTGACCACTGACCAGTGACCAGTGACCACAGACCAGTGACCAGTGACCAGTGACCAGTGACCAGTGACCAGCGACAGTGACCAGTGACCAGCGACAGTGACCATTTACCAGCGACAGTGACCATTGACCAGTGACCAGTGACCAGTGACCTGTGACAAGTGACCAGTGACCAGTTACTTGTGACCAGTGACCAGTGACCAGTGACCAGTGACCAGTGACATGTGACCAGTGACCAGCGACCAGTGACCAGTGACCCGTGACATGTGACACGTGACCAGTGACCAGTGACCAGTGACCAGTGACCATTGACCAGTGACTTGTGACCAGTAACCCGCGACATGTGACTGTGACCAGTGACCACTGACCAGTGACCAGTGACCACAGACCAGTGACCACAGACCATTGACCAGTGACCAGTGACCAGTGACCAGTGACCAGTGACCAGTGACCACTCAGCAGTGACCAGCGACAGTGACCATTGAACAGCGACAGTGACCATTGACCAGTGACCAGTGACCAGTGACCAGAGACCATTGATCTGTGACCAGTGACCAGTGACCAGTGACCAGTGACCAGTGACCAGTGACCACTGACCAGTGACCAGTGACCGGGGACCAGTGACTAGCGACCAGTGACCAGTGACCCGTGACATGTGACCCGTGACCAGTGACCAGTGACCAGGGCCCAGTGACCAGTCACCAGTCACCATTGACCTGTGACCAGTGACCAGTGACCACTGACCACTGACCAGTGACAAGTGACCAGTGACTTGTGTCGAGTGACCAGCGACCTGTGACTTGTGACCAGTGACCAGTGACCAGTGGCCAGTGACGAGTGTCCAGTGAGCACTGACCAGTGGCCAGTGACTAGTGACCCGTGACATGTGACACGTGACCAGTGACCAGTGACCATTGACCAGTGACCAGTGACCACTGACCAGTGACCAGTGACCGGGGACCAGTGACTAGCGACCAGTGACCAGTGACCCGTGACATGTGACCCGTGACCAGTGACCAGTGACCAGTGACCAGTGACCAGTGACCAGTGACCAGTGACCATTGATCTGTGACCTGTGACCAGTGACCAGTGACCAGTGACCAGTGACCAGTGACCAGTGACCAGTGACCACTGACCAGTGACCAGTGACCGGGGACCAGTGACCAGTGACCCGTGACATGTGCCCCGTGACCAGTGACCAGTGACCAGTGACCAGTGACCAGTGACCAGTGACCAGTGACCAGTGACCAGTGACCAGTGACCAGGGCCCAGTGACCAGTCACCAGTCACCATTGACCTGTGTCCAGTGACCAGTGACCACTGACCACTGACCAGTGACCAGTGACCAGTGACTTGTGACGAGTGACCAGCGACCTGTGACTTGTGACCAGTGACCAGTGACCAGTGGCCAGTGACCAGTGTCTAGTGAGCAGTGACCAGTGGCCAGTGACTAGTGACCCGTGACATGTGACACGTGACCAGTGACCAGTGACCAGTGACCAGTGACCAGCGACAGTGACCATTGAACAGCGACAGTGACCATTGACCAGTGACCAGTGACCAGTGACCAAGTGACCAGTGACCATTGACCAGTGACCAGTGACCAGTGACCATTGACCAGTGACTTGTGACCAGTGACCCTCGACATGTGACTGTGACCAGTTACCACTGACCAGTGACCAGTGACCACAGACCAGTGACAAGTGACCAGTGACCAGGGCCCAGTGACCAGTGAACAGTGACCATTGACCAGTGAGCAGTGACCATTGACCAGTGAGCAGTGACCACTGACCACTGAGCAGTGACCAGCGACAGTGACCATTGAACAGCGACAGTGACCAGTGACTTGTGACCAGTGACCCTCGACATGTGACTGTGACCAGTTACCACTGACCAGTGACCAGTGACCACAGACCAGTGACAAGTGACCAGTGACCAGGGCCCAGTGACCAGTGACCAGTGACCAGTGACCAGTGACCAGTGACCACTCAGCAGTGACCAGCGACAGTGACCATTGAACAGCGACAGTGACCATTGACCAGTGACCAGTGACCAGTGACCAGAGACCATTGATCTGTGACCAGTGACCAGTGACCAGTGACCAGTGACCAGTGACCATTGACCAGTGACCAGTGACCAGTGACCAGTGACCATTGACCAGTGACTTGTGACCAGTAACCCGCGACATGTGACTGTGACCAGTGACCACTGACCAGTGACCAGTGACCACAGACCAGTGACCAGTGACCAGTGACCAGTGACCAGTGACCAGCGACAGTGACCAGTGACCAGCGACAGTGACCATTTACCAGCGACAGTGACCATTGACCAGTGACCAGTGACCAGTGACCTGTGACAAGTGACCAGTGACCAGTTACTTGTGACCAGTGACCAGTGACCAGTGACCAGTGACCAGTGACATGTGACCAGTGACCAGCGACCAGTGACCAGTGACCCGTGACATGTGACACGTGACCAGTGACCAGTGACCAGTGACCAGTGACCATTGACCAGTGACTTGTGACCAGTAACCCGCGACATGTGACTGTGACCAGTGACCACTGACCAGTGACCAGTGACCACAGACCAGTGACCACAGACCATTGACCAGTGACCAGTGACCAGTGACCAGTGACCAGTGACCAGTGACCACTCAGCAGTGACCAGCGACAGTGACCATTGAACAGCGACAGTGACCATTGACCAGTGACCAGTGACCAGTGACCAGAGACCATTGATCTGTGACCAGTGACCAGTGACCAGTGACCAGTGACCAGTGACCAGTGACCACTGACCAGTGACCAGTGACCGGGGACCAGTGACTAGCGACCAGTGACCAGTGACCCGTGACATGTGACCCGTGACCAGTGACCAGTGACCAGGGCCCAGTGACCAGTCACCAGTCACCATTGACCTGTGACCAGTGACCAGTGACCACTGACCACTGACCAGTGACAAGTGACCAGTGACTTGTGTCGAGTGACCAGCGACCTGTGACTTGTGACCAGTGACCAGTGACCAGTGGCCAGTGACGAGTGTCCAGTGAGCACTGACCAGTGGCCAGTGACTAGTGACCCGTGACATGTGACACGTGACCAGTGACCAGTGACCATTGACCAGTGACCAGTGACCACTGACCAGTGACCAGTGACCGGGGACCAGTGACTAGCGACCAGTGACCAGTGACCCGTGACATGTGACCCGTGACCAGTGACCAGTGACCAGTGACCAGTGACCAGTGACCAGTGACCAGTGACCATTGATCTGTGACCTGTGACCAGTGACCAGTGACCAGTGACCAGTGACCAGTGACCAGTGACCAGTGACCACTGACCAGTGACCAGTGACCGGGGACCAGTGACCAGTGACCCGTGACATGTGCCCCGTGACCAGTGACCAGTGACCAGTGACCAGTGACCAGTGACCAGTGACCAGTGACCAGTGACCAGTGACCAGTGACCAGGGCCCAGTGACCAGTCACCAGTCACCATTGACCTGTGTCCAGTGACCAGTGACCACTGACCACTGACCAGTG
Organism: Andrena bucephala; assembly: GCA_947577245.1. NCBI lineage: Eukaryota > Metazoa > Arthropoda > Insecta > Hymenoptera > Andrenidae > Andrena > Andrena bucephala. The sequence continues at coordinate 52,193,816 of OX387716.1, read as the reverse complement.
ACCAGTGACCAGTGACTTGTGACGAGTGACCAGCGACCTGTGACTTGTGACCAGTGACCAGTGACCAGTGGCCAGTGACCAGTGTCTAGTGAGCAGTGACCAGTGGCCAGTGACTAGTGACCCGTGACATGTGACACGTGACCAGTGACCAGTGACCAGTGACCAGTGACCAGCGACAGTGACCATTGAACAGCGACAGTGACCATTGACCAGTGACCAGTGACCAGTGACCAAGTGACCAGTGACCATTGACCAGTGACCAGTGACCAGTGACCATTGACCAGTGACTTGTGACCAGTGACCCTCGACATGTGACTGTGACCAGTTACCACTGACCAGTGACCAGTGACCACAGACCAGTGACAAGTGACCAGTGACCAGGGCCCAGTGACCAGTGAACAGTGACCATTGACCAGTGAGCAGTGACCATTGACCAGTGAGCAGTGACCACTGACCACTGAGCAGTGACCAGCGACAGTGACCATTGAACAGCGACAGTGACCATTGACCAGTGACCAGTGACCAGTGACCAGTGACCATTGACCAGTGACCAGTGACCATTGACCAGTGACTTGTGACCAGTAACCCGCGACATGTGACTGTGACCAGTGACCACTGACCAGTGACCAGTGACCACAGACCAGTGACCAGTGACCAGTGACCAGTGACCAGTGACCAGTGACCAGTGACCAGTGACCATTGATCTGTGACCAGTGACCAGTGACCAGTGACCATTGACCAGTGACCAGTGACCAGTGACCAGTGACCATTGACCAGTGACTTGTGACCAGTAACCCGCGACATGTGACTGTGACCAGTGACCACTGACCAGTGACCAGTGACCACAGACCAGTGACCAGTGACCAGTGACCACTGACCACTGACCAGTGACCAGAGACCAGTGACTTGTGACGAGTGACCAGCGACCGGTGACTTGTGACCAGTGACCAGTGACCAGTGGCCAGTGACCAGTGTCTAGTGACCATTGACCAGTGACTTGTGACCAGTGACCCGCGACATGTGACTGTGACCAGTGACCACTTACCAGTGACCACAGACCTGTGACCAGTGACCAGTGACCAGTGACCAGTGACCAGTGACCATTGATCTGTGACCAGTGACTAGCGACCAGTGACCCGTGACATGTGACCCGTGACCAGTGACCAGTGACCAGGGCCCAGTCACCAGTCACCAGTCACCATTGACCTGTGACCAGTGACCAGTGACCACTGACCACTGACCAGTGACAAGTGACCAGTGACTTGTGGCGAGTGACCAGCGACCTGTGACTTGTAACCAGTGACCAGTGACCAGTGGCCAGTGACCAGTGTCCAGTGAGCACTGACAAGTGGCCAGTGACTAGTGACCCGTGACATGTGACACGTGACCAGTGACCAGTGACCAGTGACCAGTGACCAGTAACCAGTGACCAGTGGCCAGTGACCTGTGACCAGTGACCAGTGACCAGTGACCAGTGAACAGTGACCATTGACCAGTGAGCAGTGACCAGTGACCACTCAGCAGTGACCAGCGACAGTGACCATTGAACAGCGACAGTGACCATTGACCAGTGACCAGTGACCAGTGACCAGTGACCATTGACAAGTGACCAGTGACCAGTGACCATTGACCAGTGACTTGTGACCAGTGACCCGCGACATGTGACTGTGACCAGTGACCACTTACCAGTGACCACAGACCAGTGACCAGTGACCAGTGACCAGTGACCAGTGACCACTGACCAGTGACAAGTGACCAGTGACTTGTGACCAGTGACCAGTGACCTGTGACTTGTAACCAGTGACCAGTGACCAGTGTCCAGTGACCAGTGACCAGTGACCAGTGACCATTGACCAGTGAGCAGTGACCACTGACCACTGAGCAGTGACCAGCGACAGTGACCATTGAACAGCGACAGTGACCATTGACCAGTGACCAGTGACCAGTGACCAGTGACCATAGACCAGTGACCAGTGACCATTGACCAGTGACTTGTGACCAGTAACCCGCGACATGTGACTGTGACCAGTGACCACTGACCAGTGACCAGTGACCACAGACCAGTGACCAGTCACCAGTGACCAGTGACCAGTGACCATTGATCTGTGACCAGTGACCATTGACCAGTGACTTGTGACCAGTAACCCGCGACATGTGACTGTGACCAGTGACCACTGACCAGTGACCAGTGACCACAGACCAGTGACCAGTGACCAGTGACCAGTGACCAGTGACCAGTGACCAGTGACCAGTGACCAGTGACCAGCGACAGTGACCAGTGAGCAGCGACAGTGACCATTTACCAGCGACAGTGACCATTGACCAGTGACCAGTGACCAGTGACCTGTGACAAGTGACCAGTGACCAGTTACTTGTGACCAGTGACCAGTGACCAGTGACCAGTGACCAGTGACCAGTGACGAGTGACCAGTGACCAGTGACCAGTGACCAGTGACCACTGACCAGTGACAAGTGACCAGTGACTTGTGACCAGTGACCAGTGACCAGTGACATGTGACCCGTGACCAGTGACCAGTGACCAGTGACCAGTGACCAGTGACCAGTGACCAGTGACCCGTGACATGTGACCAGTGACCAGCGACCAGTGACCAGTGACCCGTGACATGTGACACGTGACCAGTGACCAGTGACCAGTGACCAGTGACCATTGACCAGTGACTTGTGACCAGTAACCCGCGACATGTGACTGTGACCAGTGACCACTGACCAGTGACCAGTGACCACAGACCAGTGACCACAGACCAGTGACCAGTGACCAGTGACCAGTGACCAGTGACCAGTGACCAGTGACCACTCAGCAGTGACCAGCGACAGTGACCATTGAACAGCGACAGTGACCATTGACCAGTGACCAGTGACCAGTGACCAGAGACCATTGATCTGTGACCAGTGACCAGTGACCAGTGACCAGTGACCAGTGACCATTGACCAGTGACCAGTGACCAGTGACCAGTGACCATTGACCAGTGACTTGTGACCAGTAACCCGCGACATGTGACTGTGACCAGTGACCACTGACCAGTGACCAGTGACCACAGACCAGTGACCAGTGACCCGTGACCAGTGACCAGTGACCAGTGACCAGCGACAGTGACCAGTGACCAGCGACAGTGACCATTTACCAGCGACAGTGACCATTGACCAGTGACCAGTGACCAGTGACCTGTGACAAGTGACCAGTGACCAGTTACTTGTGACCAGTGACCAGTGACCAGTGACCAGTGACCAGTGACGAGTGACCAGTGACCAGTGACCAGTGACCAGTGACCACTGACCAGTGACAAGTGACCAGTGACTTGTGACCAGTGACCAGTGACCAGTGACATGTGACCCGTGACCAGTGACCAGTGACCAGTGACCAGTGACCAGTGACCAGTGACCAGTGACCCGTGACATGTGACCAGTGACCAGCGACCAGTGACCAGTGACCCGTGACATGTGACACGTGACCAGTGACCAGTGACCAGTGACCAGTGACCATTGACCAGTGACTTGTGACCAGTAACCCGCGACATGTGACTGTGACCAGTGACCACTGACCAGTGACCAGTGACCACAGACCAGTGACCACAGACCATTGACCAGTGACCAGTGACCAGTGACCAGTGACCAGTGACCAGTGACCACTCAGCAGTGACCAGCGACAGTGACCATTGAACAGCGACAGTGACCATTGACCAGTGACCAGTGACCAGTGACCAGAGACCATTGATCTGTGACCAGTGACCAGTGACCAGTGACCAGTGACCAGTGTCCAGTGACCACTGACCAGTGACCAGTGACCGGGGACCAGTGACTAGCGACCAGTGACCAGTGACCCGTGACATGTGACCCGTGACCAGTGACCAGTGACCAGGGCCCAGTGACCAGTCACCAGTCACCATTGACCTGTGACCATTGACCAGTGACCACTGACCACTGACCAGTGACAAGTGACCAGTGACTTGTGTCGAGTGACCAGCGACCTGTGACTTGTGACCAGTGACCAGTGACCAGTGGCCAGTGACGAGTGTCCAGTGAGCACTGACCAGTGGCCAGTGACTAGTGACCCGTGACATGTGACACGTGACCAGTGACCAGTGACCATTGACCAGTGACCAGTGACCACTGACCAGTGACCAGTGACCGGGGACCAGTGACTAGCGACCAGTGACCAGTGACCCGTGACATGTGACCCGTGACCAGTGACCAGTGACCAGTGACCAGTGACCAGTGACCAGTGACCAGTGACCAGTGACCATTGATCTGTGACCTGTGACCAGTGACCAGTGACCAGTGACCAGTGACCAGTGACCAGTGACCAGTGACCAGTGACCACTGACCAGTGACCAGTGACCGGGGACCAGTGACCAGTGACCCGTGACATGTGCCCCGTGACCAGTGACCAGTGACCAGTGACCAGTGACCAGTGACCAGTGACCAGTGACCAGTGACCAGTGACCAGTGACCAGGGCCCAGTGACCAGTCACCAGTCACCATTGACCTGTGTCCAGTGACCAGTGACCACTGACCACTGACCAGTGACCAGTGACCAGTGACTTGTGACGAGTGACCAGCGACCTGTGACTTGTGACCAGTGACCAGTGACCAGTGGCCAGTGACCAGTGTCTAGTGAGCAGTGACCAGTGGCCAGTGACTAGTGACCCGTGACATGTGACACGTGACCAGTGACCAGTGACCAGTGACCAGTGACCAGCGACAGTGACCATTGAACAGCGACAGTGACCATTGACCAGTGACCAGTGACCAGTGACCAAGTGACCAGTGACCATTGACCAGTGACCAGTGACCAGTGACCATTGACCAGTGACTTGTGACCAGTGACCCTCGACATGTGACTGTGACCAGTTACCACTGACCAGTGACCAGTGACCACAGACCAGTGACTAGTGACCAGTGACCAGGGCCCAGTGACCAGTGAACAGTGACCATTGACCAGTGAGCAGTGACCATTGACCAGTGAGCAGTGACCACTGACCACTGAGCAGTGACCAGCGACAGTGACCATTGAACAGCGACAGTGACCATTGACCAGTGACCAGTGACCAGTGACCAGTGACCATTGACCAGTGACCAGTGACCATTGACCAGTGACTTGTGACCAGTAACCCGCGACATGTGACTGTGACCAGTGACCACTGACCAGTGACCAGTGACCACAGACCAGTGACCAGTGACCAGTGACCAGTGACCAGTGACCAGTGACCAGTGACCAGTGACCATTGATCTGTGACCAGTGACCAGTGACCAGTGACCATTGACCTGTGACCAGTGACCAGTGACCAGTGACCATTGACCAGTGACTTGTGACCAGTAACCCGCGACATGTGACTGTGACCAGTGACCACTGACCAGTGACCAGTGACCACAGACCAGTGACCAGTGACCAGTGACCACTGACCACTGACCAGTGACCAGAGACCAGTGACTTGTGACGAGTGACCAGCCACCGGTGACTTGTGACCAGTGACCAGTGACCAGTGGCCAGTGACCAGTGTCTAGTGACCATTGACCAGTGACTTGTGACCAGTGACCCGCGACATGTGACTGTGACCAGTGACCACTTACCAGTGACCACAGACCAGTGACCAGTGACCAGTGACCAGTGACCAGTGACCAGTGACCATTGATCTGTGACCAGTGACTAGCGACCAGTGACCCGTGACATGTGACCCGTGACCAGTGACCAGTGACCAGGGCCCAGTCACCAGTCACCAGTCACCATTGACCTGTGACCAGTGACCAGTGACCACTGACCACTGACCAGTGACAAGTGACCAGTGACTTGTGGCGAGTGACCAGCGACCTGTGACTTGTAACCAGTGACCAGTGACCAGTGGCCAGTGACCAGTGTCCAGTGAGCACTGACAAGTGGCCAGTGACTAGTGACCCGTGACATGTGACACGTGACCAGTGACCAGTGACCAGTGACCAGTGACCAGTAACCAGTGACCAGTGGCCAGTGACCTGTGACCAGTGACCAGTGACCAGTGACCAGTGAACAGTGACCATTGACCAGTGAGCAGTGACCAGTGACCACTCAGCAGTGACCAGCGACAGTGACCATTGAACAGCGACAGTGACCATTGACCAGTGACCAGTGACCAGTGACCAGTGACCATTGACAAGTGACCAGTGACCAGTGACCATTGACCAGTGACTTGTGACCAGTGACCCGCGACATGTGACTGTGACCAGTGACCACTTACCAGTGACCACAGACCAGTGACCAGTGACCAGTGACCAGTGACCAGTGACCACTGACCAGTGACAAGTGACCAGTGACTTGTGACCAGTGACCAGTGACCTGTGACTTGTAACCAGTGACCAGTGACCAGTGTCCAGTGACCAGTGACCAGTGACCAGTGACCAGTGACCAGTGACCACTGACCAGTGACCAGTGACCAGCGACCCGCGACATGTGACTGTGACCAGTTACCACTGACCAGTGACCAGTGACCTCAGACCAGTGACAAGTGACCAGTGACCAGGGCCCAGTGACCAGTGAACAGTGACCATTGACCAGTGAGCAGTGACCACTGACCACTGAGCAGTGACCAGCGACAGTGACCATTGAACAGCGACAGTGACCATTGACCAGTGACCAGTGACCAGTGACCAGTGACCATAGACCAGTGACCAGTGACCATTGACCAGTGACTTGTGACCAGTAACCCGCGACATGTGACTGTGACCAGTGACCACTGACCAGTGACCAGTGACCACAGACCAGTGACCAGTCACCAGTGACCAGTGACCAGTGACCATTGATCTGTGACCAGTGACCATTGACCAGTGACTTGTGACCAGTAACCCGCGACATGTGACTGTGACCAGTGACCACTGACCAGTGACCAGTGACCACAGACCAGTGACCAGTGACCAGTGACCAGTGACCAGTGACCAGTGACCAGTGACCAGTGACCAGTGACCAGTGACCAGCGACAGTGACCAGTGAGCAGCGACAGTGACCATTTACCAGCGACAGTGACCATTGACCAGTGACCAGTGACCAGTGACCTGTGACAAGTGACCAGTGACCAGTTACTTGTGACCAGTGACCAGTGACCAGTGACCAGTGACCAGTGACGAGTGACCAGTGACCAGTGACCAGTGACCAGTGACCACTGACCAGTGACAAGTGACCAGTGACTTGTGACCAGTGACCAGTGACCAGTGACATGTGACCCGTGACCAGTGACCAGTGACCAGTGACCAGTGACCAGTGACCAGTGACCAGTGACCCGTGACATGTGACCAGTGACCAGCGACCAGTGACCAGTGACCCGTGACATGTGACACGTGACCAGTGACCAGTGACCAGTGACCAGTGACCATTGACCAGTGACTTGTGACCAGTAACCCGCGACATGTGACTGTGACCAGTGACCACTGACCAGTGACCAGTGACCACAGACCAGTGACCACAGACCAGTGACCAGTGACCAGTGACCAGTGACCAGTGACCAGTGACCAGTGACCACTCAGCAGTGACCAGCGACAGTGACCATTGAACAGCGACAGTGACCATTGACCAGTGACCAGTGACCAGTGACCAGAGACCATTGATCTGTGACCAGTGACCAGTGACCAGTGACCAGTGACCAGTGACCAGTGACCACTGACCAGTGACCAGTGACCGGGGACCAGTGACTAGCGACCAGTGACCAGTGACACGTGACATGTGACCCGTGACCAGTGACCAGTGACCAGGGCCCAGTGACCTGTCACCAGTCACCATTGACCTGTGACCAGTGACCAGTGACCACTGACCACTGACCAGTGACAAGTGACCAGAGACTTGTGTCGAGTGAACAGCGACCTGTGACTTGTGACCAGTGACCAGTGACCAGTGGCCAGTGACGAGTGTCCAGTGAGCACTGACCAGTGGCCAGTGACTAGTGACCCGTGACATGTGACACGTGACCAGTGACCAGTGACCAGTGACCAGTGACCAGTGACCACTGACCAGTGACCAGTGACCGGGGACCAGTGACTAGCGACCAGTGACCAGTGACCCGTGACATGTGACCCGTGACCAGTGACCAGTGACCAGTGACCAGTGACCAGTGACCAGTGACCATTGATCTGTGACCTGTGACCAGTGACCAGTGACCAGTGACCAGTGACCAGTGACCAGTGACCAGTGACCACTGACCAGTGACCAGTGACCGGGGACCAGTGACCAGTGACCCGTGACATGTGCCCCGTGACCAGTGACCAGTGACCAGTGACCAGTGACCAGTGACCAGTGACCAGTGACCAGTGACCAGTGACCAGGGCCCAGTGACCAGTCACCAGTCACCATTGACCTGTGTCCAGTGACCAGTGACCACTGACCACTGACCAGTGACCAGTGACCAGTGACTTGTGACGAGTGACCAGCGACCTGTGACTTGTGACCAGTGACCAGTGACCAGTGGCCAGTGACCAGTGTCCAGTGAGCACTGACCAGTGGCCAGTGACTAGTGACCCGTGACATGTGACACGTGACCAGTGACCAGTGACCAGAGACCAGTGACCAGTAACCAGTGACCAGTGGCCAGTGACCTGTGACCAGTGACCAGTGACCAGTGACCAGTGACCAGTGACCATTGACCAGTGACTTGTGACCAGTAACCCGCGACATGTGACTGTGACCAGTGACCAGTGACCAGTGACCAGTGACCAGTTACCAGTGACCAGTGACCAGTGACCATTGATCTGTGACCAGTGACTAGCGAGCAGTGACCCGTGACATGTGACCCGTGACCAGTGACCAGTGACCAGGGCCCAGTCACCAGTCACCAGTCACCATTGACCTGTGACCAGTGACCAGTGACCACTGACCACTGACCAGTAACCAGTGACCAGTGGCCAGTGACCTGTGACCAGTGACCAGTGACCAGTGACCAGTGACCAGTGAACAGTGACCATTGACCAGTGAGCAGTGACCAGTGACAACTCAGCAGTGACCAGCGACAGTGACCATTGAACAGCGACAGTGACCATTGACAAGTGACCAGTGACCAGTGACCAGTGACCATTGACAAGTGACCAGTGACCAGTGACCATTGACCAGTGACTTGTGACCAGTGACCCGCGACATGTGACTGTGACCAGTGACCACTTACCAGTGACCACAGACCAGTGACCAGTGACCAGTGACCAGTGACCAGTGACCATTGATCTGTGACCAGTGACTAGCGACCAGTGACCCGTGACATGTGACCCGTGACCAGTGACCAGTGACCAGGGCCCAGTCACCAGTCACCAGTCACCATTGACCTGTGACCAGTGACCAGTGACCACTGACCACTGACCAGTGACAAGTGACCAGTGACTTGTGGCGAGTGACCAGCGACCTGTGACTTGTAACCAGTGACCAGTGACCAGTGGCCAGTGACCAGTGTCCAGTGAGCACTGACAAGTGGCCAGTGACTAGTGACCCGTGACATGTGACACGTGACCAGTGACCAGTGACCAGTGACCAGTGACCAGTAACCAGTGACCAGTGGCCAGTGACCTGTGACCAGTGACCAGTGACCAGTGACCAGTGAACAGTGACCATTGACCAGTGAGCAGTGACCAGTGACCACTCAGCAGTGACCAGCGACAGTGACCATTGAACAGCGACAGTGACCATTGACCAGTGACCAGTGACCAGTGACCAGTGACCATTGACAAGTGACCAGTGACCAGTGACCATTGACCAGTGACTTGTGACCAGTGACCCGCGACATGTGACTGTGACCAGTGACCACTTACCAGTGACCACAGACCAGTGACCAGTGACCAGTGACCAGTGACCAGTGACCACTGACCAGTGACAAGTGACCAGTGACTTGTGACCAGTGACCAGTGACCTGTGACTTGTAACCAGTGACCAGTGACCAGTGTCCAGTGACCAGTGACCAGTGACCAGTGACCACTGACCACTGACCAGTGACCAGTGACCAGTGACTTGTGACGAGTGACCAGCGACCTGTGACTTGTGACCAGTGACCAGTGACCAGTGACCAGTGGCCAGTGACCAGTGTCTAGTGACCATTGACCAGTGACTTGTGACCAGTGACCCGCGACATGTGACTGTGACCAGTGACCACTTACCAGTGACCACATACCAGTGACCAGTGACCAGTGACCAGTGACCAGTGACCATTGATCTGTGACCAGTGACTAGCGACCAGTGACCCGTGACATGTGACCCGTGACCAGTGACCAGTGACCAGGGCCCAGTCACCAGTCACCAGTCACCATTGACCTGTGACCAGTGACCACTGACCACTGACCACTGACCAGTGACAAGTGACCAGTGACTTGTGGCGAGTGACCAGCGACCTGTGACTTGTAACCAGTGACCAGTGACCAGTGGCCAGTGACCAGTGTCCAGTGAGCACTGACAAGTGACCAGTGACCAGTGACTTGTGACGAGTGACCAGCGACCTGTGACTTGTGACCAGTGACCAGTGACCAGTGGCCAGTGACCAGTGACCAGTGTCTAGTGAGCAGTGACCAGTGGCCAGTGACTAGTGACCCGTGACATGTGACACGTGACCAGTGACCAGTGACCAGTGACCAGTGACCAGCGACAGTGACCATTGAACAGCGACAGTGACCATTGACCAGTGACCAGTGACCAGTGACCAAGTGACCAGTGACCATTGACCAGTGACCAGTGACCAGTGACCATTGACCAGTGACTTGTGACCAGTGACCCTCGACATGTGACTGTGACCAGTTACCACTGACCAGTGACCAGTGACCACAGACCAGTGACAAGTGACCAGTGACCAGGGCCCAGTGACCAGTGAACAGTGACCATTGACCAGTGAGCAGTGACCATTGACCAGTGAGCAGTGACCACTGACCACTGAGCAGTGACCAGCGACAGTGACCATTGAACAGCGACAGTGACCATTGACCAGTGACCAGTGACCAGTGACCAGTGACCATTGACCAGTGACCAGTGACCATTGACCAGTGACTTGTGACCAGTAACCCGCGACATGTGACTGTGACCAGTGACCACTGACCAGTGACCAGTGACCACAGACCAGTGACCAGTGACCAGTGACCAGTGACCAGTGACCAGTGACCAGTGACCAGTGACCATTGATCTGTGACCAGTGACCAGTGACCAGTGACCATTGACCAGTGACCAGTGACCAGTGACCAGTGACCATTGACCAGTGACTTGTGACCAGTAACCCGCGACATGTGACTGTGACCAGTGACCACTGACCAGTGACCAGTGACCACAGACCAGTGACCAGTGACCAGTGACCACTGACCACTGACCAGTGACCAGTGACCAGTGACTTGTGACGAGTGACCAGCGACCTGTGACTTGTGACCAGTGACCAGTGACCAGTGACCAGTGGCCAGTGACCAGTGTCTAGTGACCATTGACCAGTGACTTGTGACCAGTGATCCGCGACATGTGACTGTGACCAGTGACCACTTACCAGTGACCACAGACCAGTGACCAGTGACCAGTGACCAGTGACCAGTGACCAGTGACCATTGATCTGTGACCAGTGACTAGCGACCAGTGACCCGTGACATGTGACCCGTGACCAGTGACCAGTGACCAGGGCCCAGTCACCAGTCACCAGTCACCATTGACCTGTGACCAGTGACCACTGACCACTGACCACTGACCAGTGACAAGTGACCAGTGACTTGTGGCGAGTGACCAGCGACCTGTGACTTGTAACCAGTGACCAGTGACCAGTGGCCAGTGACCAGTGTCCAGTGAGCACTGACAAGTGACCAGTGACCAGTGACTTGTGACGAGTGACCAGCGACCTGTGACTTGTGACCAGTGACCAGTGACCAGTGGCCAGTGACCAGTGACCAGTGACCAGTGACCAGTGACCAGTGACCAGTGACCAGTGACCAGTGACCAGGGCCCAGTGACCAGTCACCAGTCACCATTGACCTGTGTCCAGTGACCAGTGACCACTGACCACTGACCAGTGACCAGTGACCAGTGACTTGTGACGAGTGACCAGCGACCTGTGACTTGTGACCAGTGACCAGTGACCAGTGGCCAGTGACCAGTGTCTAGTGACCATTGACCAGTGACTTGTGACCAGTGACCCGCGACATGTGACTGTGACCAGTGACCACTTACCAGTGACCACAGACCAGTGACCAGTGACCAGTGTCCAGTGACCAGTGACCATTGATCTGTGACCAGTGACTAGCGACCAGTGACCCGTGACATGTGACCCGTGACCAGTGACCAGTGACCAGGGCCCAGTCACCAGTCACCAGTCACCATTGACCTGTGACCAGTGACCAGTGACCACTGACCACTGACCAGTGACAAGTGACCAGTGACTTGTGGCGAGTGACCAGCGACCTGTGACTTGTAACCAGTGACCAGTGACCAGTGGCCAGTGACCAGTGTCCAGTGAGCACTGACAAGTGGCCAGTGACTAGTGACCCGTGACATGTGACACGTGACCAGTGACCAGTGACCAGTGACCAGTGACCAGTAACCAGTGACCAGTGGCCAGTGACCTGTGACCAGTGACCAGTGACCAGTGACCAGTGAACAGTGACCATTGACCAGTGAGCAGTGACCAGTGACCACTCAGCAGTGACCAGCGACAGTGACCATTGAACAGCGACAGTGACCATTGACCAGTGACCAGTGACCAGTGACCAGTGACCATTGACAAGTGACCAGTGACCAGTGACCATTGACCAGTGACTTGTGACCAGTGACCCGCGACATGTGACTGTGACCAGTGACCACTTACCAGTGACCACAGACCAGTGACCAGTGACCAGTGACCAGTGACCAGTGACCACTGACCAGTGACAAGTGACCAGTGACTTGTGACCAGTGACCAGTGACCTGTGACTTGTAACCAGTGACCAGTGACCAGTGTCCAGTGACCAGTGACCAGTGACCAGTGACCAGTGACCAGTGACCACTGACCAGTGACCAGTGACCAGCGACCCGCGACATGTGACTGTGACCAGTTACCACTGACCAGTGACCAGTGACCTCAGACCAGTGACAAGTGACCAGTGACCAGGGCCCAGTGACCAGTGAACAGTGACCATTGACCAGTGAGCAGTGACCACTGACCACTGAGCAGTGACCAGCGACAGTGACCATTGAACAGCGACAGTGACCATTGACCAGTGACCAGTGACCAGTGACCAGTGACCATTGACCAGTGACCAGTGACCATTGACCAGTGACTTGTGACCAGTAACCCGCGACATGTGACTGTGACCAGTGACCACTGACCAGTGACCAGTGACCACAGACCAGTGACCAGTCACCAGTGACCAGTGACCAGTGACCATTGATCTGTGACCAGTGACCATTGACCAGTGACTTGTGACCAGTAACCCGCGACATGTGACTGTGACCAGTGACCACTGACCAGTGACCAGTGACCACAGACCAGTGACCAGTGACCAGTGACCAGTGACCAGTGACCAGTGACCAGTGACCAGTGACCAGTGACCAGTGACCAGCGACAGTGACCAGTGAGCAGCGACAGTGACCATTTACCAGCGACAGTGACCATTGACCAGTGACCAGTGACCAGTGACCTGTGACAAGTGACCAGTGACCAGTTACTTGTGACCAGTGACCAGTGACCAGTGACCAGTGACCAGTGACGAGTGACCAGTGACCAGTGACCAGTGACCAGTGACCACTGACCAGTGACAAGTGACCAGTGACTTGTGACCAGTGACCAGTGACCAGTGACATGTGACCCGTGACCAGTGACCAGTGACCAGTGACCAGTGACCAGTGACCAGTGACCAGTGACCAGTGACCCGTGACATGTGACCAGTGACCAGCGACCAGTGACCAGTGACCCGTGACATGTGACACGTGACCAGTGACCAGTGACCAGTGACCAGTGACCATTGACCAGTGACTTGTGACCAGTAACCCGCGACATGTGACTGTGACCAGTGACCACTGACCAGTGACCAGTGACCACAGACCAGTGACCACAGACCAGTGACCAGTGACCAGTGACCAGTGACCAGTGACCAGTGACCAGTGACCACTCAGCAGTGACCAGCGACAGTGACCATTGAACAGCGACAGTGACCATTGACCAGTGACCAGTGACCAGTGACCAGAGACCATTGATCTGTGACCAGTGACCAGTGACCAGTGACCAGTGACCAGTGACCAGTGACCACTGACCAGTGACCAGTGACCGGGGACCAGTGACTAGCGACCAGTGACCAGTGACCCGTGACATGTGACCCGTGACCAGTGACCAGTGACCAGGGCCCAGTGACCTGTCACCAGTCACCATTGACCTGTGACCAGTGACCAGTGACCACTGACCACTGACCAGTGACAAGTGACCAGAGACTTGTGTCGAGTGACCAGCGACCTGTGACTTGTGACCAGTGACCAGTGACCAGTGGCCAGTGACGAGTGTCCAGTGAGCACTGACCAGTGGCCAGTGACTAGTGACCCGTGACATGTGACGCGTGACCAGTGACCAGTGACCAGTGACCAGTGACCAGTGACCACTGACCAGTGACCAGTGACCGGGGACCAGTGACTAGCGACCAGTGACCAGTGACCCGTGACATGTGACCCGTGACCAGTGACCAGTGACCAGTGACCAGTGACCAGTGACCAGTGACCAGTGACCAGTGACCAGTGACCATTGATCTGTGACCTGTGACCAGTGACCAGTGACCAGTGACCAGTGACCAGTGACCAGTGACCAGTGACCACTGACCAGTGACCAGTGACCGGGGACCAGTGACCAGTGACCCGTGACATGTGCCCCGTGACCAGTGACCAGTGACAAGTGACCAGTGACTTGTGACCAGTGACCAGTGACCAGTGACATGTGACCCGTGACCAGTGACCAGTGACCAGTGACCAGTGACCAGTGACCAGTGACCAGTGACCCGTGACATGTGACCAGTGACCAGCGACCAGTGACCAGTGACCCGTGACATGTGACACGTGACCAGTGACCAGGGCCCAGTGACCAGTCACCAGTCACCATTGACCTGTGTCCAGTGACCAGTGACCACTGACCACTGACCAGTGACCAGTGACCAGTGACTTGTGACGAGTGACCAGCGACCTGTGACTTGTGACCAGTGACCAGTGACCAGTGGCCAGTGACCAGTGTCCAGTGAGCACTGACCAGTGGCCAGTGACTAGTGACCCGTGACATGTGACACGTGACCAGTGACCAGTGACCAGAGACCAGTGACCAGTAACCAGTGACCAGTGGCCAGTGACCTGTGACCAGTGACCAGTGACCAGTGACCAGTGACCAGTGACCATTGACCAGTGACTTGTGACCAGTAACCCGCGACATGTGACTGTGACCAGTGACCAGTGACCAGTGACCAGTGACCAGTTACCAGTGACCAGTGACCAGTGACCATTGATCTGTGACCAGTGACTAGCGAGCAGTGACCCGTGACATGTGACCCGTGACCAGTGACCAGTGACCAGGGCCCAGTCACCAGTCACCAGTCACCATTGACCTGTGACCAGTGACCAGTGACCACTGACCACTGACCAGTAACCAGTGACCAGTGGCCAGTGACCTGTGACCAGTGACCAGTGACCAGTGACCAGTGACCAGTGAACAGTGACCATTGACCAGTGAGCAGTGACCAGTGACAACTCAGCAGTGACCAGCGACAGTGGCCATTGAACAGCGACAGTGACCATTGACAAGTGACCAGTGACCAGTGACCAGTGACCATTGACAAGTGACCAGTGACCAGTGACCATTGACCAGTGACTTGTGACCAGTGACCCGCGACATGTGACTGTGACCAGTGACCACTTACCAGTGACCACAGACCAGTGACCAGTGACCAGTGACCAGTGACCAGTGACCATTGATCTGTGACCAGTGACTAGCGACCAGTGACCCGTGACATGTGACCCGTGACCAGTGACCAGTGACCAGGGCCCAGTCACCAGTCACCAGTCACCATTGACCTGTGACCAGTGACCAGTGACCACTGACCACTGACCAGTGACAAGTGACCAGTGACTTGTGGCGAGTGACCAGCGACCTGTGACTTGTAACCAGTGACCAGTGACCAGTGGCCAGTGACCAGTGTCCAGTGAGCACTGACAAGTGGCCAGTGACTAGTGACCCGTGACATGTGACACGTGACCAGTGACCAGTGACCAGTGACCAGTGACCAGTAACCAGTGACCAGTGGCCAGTGACCTGTGACCAGTGACCAGTGACCAGTGACCAGTGAACAGTGACCATTGACCAGTGAGCAGTGACCAGTGACCACTCAGCAGTGACCAGCGACAGTGACCATTGAACAGCGACAGTGACCATTGACCAGTGACCAGTGACCAGTGACCAGTGAAATTTGACAAGTGACCAGTGACCAGTGACCATTGACCAGTGACTTGTGACCAGTGACCCGCGACATGTGACTGTGACCAGTGACCACTTACCAGTGACCACAGACCAGTGACCAGTGACCAGTGACCAGTGACCAGTGACCACTGACCAGTGACAAGTGACCAGTGACTTGTGACCAGTGACCAGTGACCTGTGACTTGTAACCAGTGACCAGTGACCAGTGTCCAGTGACCAGTGACTAGTGACCAGTGACCAGTGACCAGTGACCAGTGACCAGTGACCAGTGACCAGTGACCAGTGACCAGTGACCAGTGACCAGTCACCATTGACCTGTGTCCAGTGACCAGTGACCACTGACCACTGACCAGTGACCAGTGACCAGTGACTTGTGACGAGTGACCAGCGACCTGTGACTTGTGACCAGTGACCAGTGACCAGTGGCCAGTGACCAGTGTCTAGTGACCATTGACCAGTGACTTGTGACCAGTGACCCGCGACATGTGACTGTGACCAGTGACCACTTACCAGTGACCACAGACCAGTGACCAGTGACCAGTGACCAGTGACCAGTGACCAGTGACCATTGATCTGTGACCAGTGACTAGCGACCAGTGACCCGTGACATGTGACCCGTGACCAGTGACCAGTGACCAGGGCCCAGTCACCAGTCACCAGTCACCATTGACCTGTGACCAGTGACCAGTGACCACTGACCACTGACCAGTGACAAGTGACCAGTGACTTGTGGCGAGTGACCAGCGACATGTGACTTGTAACCAGTGACCAGTGACCAGTGGCCAGTGACCAGTGTCCAGTGAGCACTGACAAGTGGCCAGTGACTAGTGACCCGTGACACGTGACACGTGACCAGTGACCAGTGACCAGTGACCAGTGACCAGTAACCAGTGACCAGTGGCCAGTGACCTGTGACCAGTGACCAGTGACCAGTGACCAGTGAACAGTGACCATTGACAAGTGAGCAGTGACCAGTGACCACTCAGCAGTGACCAGCGACAGTGACCATTGAACAGCGACAGTGACCATTGACCAGTGACCAGTGACCAGTGACCAGTGACCATTGACAAGTGACCAGTGACCAGTGACCATTGACCAGTGACTTGTGACCAGTGACCCGCGACATGTGACTGTGACCAGTGACCACTTACCAGTGACCACAGACCAGTGACCAGTGACCAGTGACCAGTGACCAGTGACCACTGACCAGTGACAAGTGACCAGTGACTTGTGACCAGTGACCAGTGACCTGTGACTTGTAACCAGTGACCAGTGACCAGTGTCCAGTGACCAGTGACCAGTGACCAGTGACCAGTGACCAGTGACCAGTGACCAGTGACCACTGACCAGTGACCAGTGACCAGCGACCCGCGACATGTGACTGTGACCAGTTACCACTGACCAGTGACCTGTGACCTCAGACCAGTGACAAGTGACCAGTGACCAGGGCCCAGTGACCAGTGAACAGTGACCATTGACCAGTGAGCAGTGACCACTGACCACTGAGCAGTGACCAGCGACAGTGACCATTGAACAGCGACAGTGACCATTGACCAGTGACCAGTGACCAGTGACCAGTGACCATTGACCAGTGACCAGTGACCATTGACCAGTGACTTGTGACCAGTAACCCGCGACATGTGACTGTGACCAGTGACCACTGACCAGTGACCAGTGACCACAGACCAGTGACCAGTGACCAGTGACCAGTGACCAGTGACCATTGATCTGTGACCAGTGACCAGTGACCAGTGACCATTGACCAGTGACCAGTGACCAGTGACCAGTGACCATTGACCAGTGACTTGTGACCAGTAACCCGCGACATGTGACTGTGACCAGTGACCACTGACCAGTGACCAGTGACCACAGACCAGTGACCAGTGACCAGTGACCAGTGACCAGTGACCAGTGACCAGTGACCAGTGACCAGTGACCAGCGACAGTGACCAGTGACCAGCGACAGTGACCATTTACCAGCGACAGTGACCATTGACCAGTGACCAGTGACCAGTGACCTGTGACAAGTGACCAGTGACCAGTTACTTGTGACCAGTGACCAGTGACCAGTGACCAGTGACCAGTGACGAGTGACCAGTGACCAGTGACCAGTGACCAGTGACCACTGACCAGTGACAAGTGACCAGTGACTTGTGACCAGTGACCAGTGACCAGTGACATGTGACCCGTGACCAGTGACCAGTGACCAGTGACCAGTGACCAGTGACCAGTGACCAGTGACCCGTGACATGTGACCAGTGACCAGCGACCAGTGACCAGTGACCCGTGACATGTGACACGTGACCAGTGACCAGTGACCAGTGACCAGTGACCATTGACCAGTGACTTGTGACCAGTAACCCGCGACATGTGTCTGTGACCAGTGACCACTGACCAGTGACCAGTGACCACAGACCAGTGACCACAGACCAGTGACCAGTGACCAGTGACCAGTGACCAGTGACCAGTGACCAGTGACCACTCAGCAGTGACCAGCGACAGTGACCATTGAACAGCGACAGTGACCATTGACCAGTGACCAGTGACCAGTGACCAGAGACCATTGATCTGTGACCAGTGACCAGTGACCAGTGACCAGTGACCAGTGACCATTGACCAGTGACCAGTGACCAGTGACCAGTGACCATTGACCAGTGACTTGTGACCAGTAACCCGCGACATGTGACTGTGACCAGTGACCACTGACCAGTGACCAGTGACCACAGACCAGTGACCAGTGACCAGTGACCAGTGACCAGTGACCAGCGACAGTGACCAGTGACCAGCGACAGTGACCATTTACCAGCGACAGTGACCATTGACCAGTGACCAGTGACCAGTGACCTGTGACAAGTGACCAGTGACCAGTTACTTGTGACCAGTGACCAGTGACCAGTGACCAGTGACCAGTGACGAGTGACCAGTGACCAGTGACCAGTGACCAGTGACCACTGACCAGTGACAAGTGACCAGTGACTTGTGACCAGTGACCAGTGACCAGTGACATGTGACCCGTGACCAGTGACCAGTGACCAGTGACCAGTGACCAGTGACCAGTGACCAGTGACCCGTGACATGTGACCAGTGACCAGCGACCAGTGACCAGTGACCCGTGACATGTGACACGTGACCAGTGACCAGTGACCAGTGACCAGTGACCATTGACCAGTGACTTGTGACCAGTAACCCGCGACATGTGACTGTGACCAGTGACCACTGACCAGTGACCAGTGACCACAGACCAGTGACCACAGACCATTGACCAGTGACCAGTGACCAGTGACCAGTGACCAGTGACCAGTGACCACTCAGCAGTGACCAGCGACAGTGACCATTGAACAGCGACAGTGACCATTGACCAGTGACCAGTGACCAGTGACCAGAGACCATTGATCTGTGACCAGTGACCAGTGACCAGTGACCAGTGACCAGTGACCAGTGACCACTGACCAGTGACCAGTGACCGGGGACCAGTGACTAGCGACCAGTGACCAGTGACCCGTGACATGTGACCCGTGACCAGTGACCAGTGACCAGGGCCCAGTGACCAGTCACCAGTCACCATTGACCTGTGACCAGTGACCAGTGACCACTGACCACTGACCAGTGACAAGTGACCAGTGACTTGTGTCGAGTGACCAGCGACCTGTGACTTGTGACCAGTGACCAGTGACCAGTGGCCAGTGACGAGTGTCCAGTGAGCACTGACCAGTGGCCAGTGACTAGTGACCCGTGACATGTGACACGTGACCAGTGACCAGTGACCATTGACCAGTGACCAGTGACCACTGACCAGTGACCAGTGACCGGGGACCAGTGACTAGCGACCAGTGACCAGTGACCCGTGACATGTGACCCGTGACCAGTGACCAGTGACCAGTGACCAGTGACCAGTGACCAGTGACCAGTGACCATTGATCTGTGACCTGTGACCAGTGACCAGTGACCAGTGACCAGTGACCAGTGACCAGTGACCAGTGACCACTGACCAGTGACCAGTGACCGGGGACCAGGGCCCAGTCACCAGTCACCAGTCACCATTGACCTGTGACCAGTGACCAGTGACCACTGACCACTGACCAGTGACAAGTGACCAGTGACTTGTGGCGAGTGACCAGCGACCTGTGACTTGTAACCAGTGACCAGTGACCAGTGGCCAGTGACCAGTGTCCAGTGAGCACTGACAAGTGGCCAGTGACTAGTGACCCGTGACATGTGACACGTGACCAGTGACCAGTGACCAGTGACCAGTGACCAGTAACCAGTGACCAGTGGCCAGTGACCTGTGACCAGTGACCAGTGACCAGTGACCAGTGAACAGTGACCATTGACCAGTGAGCAGTGACCAGTGACCACTCAGCAGTGACCAGCGACAGTGACCATTGAACAGCGACAGTGACCATTGACCAGTGACCAGTGACCAGTGACCAGTGACCATTGACAAGTGACCAGTGACCAGTGACCATTGACCAGTGACTTGTGACCAGTGACCCGCGACATGTGACTGTGACCAGTGACCACTTACCAGTGACCACAGACCAGTGACCAGTGACCAGTGACCAGGGACCAGTGACCACTGACCAGTGACAAGTGACCAGTGACTTGTGACCAGTGACCAGTGACCTGTGACTTGTAACCAGTGACCAGTGACCAGTGTCCAGTGACCAGTGACCAGTGACCAGTGACCAGTGACCAGTGACCACTGACCAGTGACCAGTGACCAGCGACCCGCGACATGTGACTGTGACCAGTTACCACTGACCAGTGACCTGTGACCTCAGACCAGTGACAAGTGACCAGTGACCAGGGCCCAGTGACCAGTGAACAGTGACCATTGACCAGTGAGCAGTGACCACTGACCACTGAGCAGTGACCAGCGACAGTGACCATTGAACAGCGACAGTGACCATTGACCAGTGACCAGTGACCAGTGACCAGTGACCATTGACCAGTGACCAGTGACCATTGACCAGTGACTTGTGACCAGTAACCCGCGACATGTGACTGTGACCAGTGACCACTGACCAGTGACCAGTGACCACAGACCAGTGACCAGTGACCAGTGACCAGTGACCAGTGACCATTGATCTGTGACCAGTGACCAGTGACCAGTGACCATTGACCAGTGACCAGTGACCAGTGACCAGTGACCATTGACCAGTGACTTGTGACCAGTAACCCGCGACATGTGACTGTGACCAGTGACCACTGACCAGTGACCAGTGACCACAGACCAGTGACCAGTGACCAGTGACCAGTGACCAGTGACCAGTGACCAGTGACCAGTGACCAGTGACCAGCGACAGTGACCAGTGACCAGCGACAGTGACCATTTACCAGCGACAGTGACCATTGACCAGTGACCAGTGACCAGTGACCTGTGACAAGTGACCAGTGACCAGTTACTTGTGACCAGTGACCAGTGACCAGTGACCAGTGACCAGTGACGAGTGACCAGTGACCAGTGACCAGTGACCAGTGACCACTGACCAGTGACAAGTGACCAGTGACTTGTGACCAGTGACCAGTGACCAGTGACATGTGACCCGTGACCAGTGACCAGTGACCAGTGACCAGTGACCAGTGACCAGTGACCAGTGACCCGTGACATGTGACCAGTGACCAGCGACCAGTGACCAGTGACCCGTGACATGTGACACGTGACCAGTGACCAGTGACCAGTGACCAGTGACCATTGACCAGTGACTTGTGACCAGTAACCCGCGACATGTGTCTGTGACCAGTGACCACTGACCAGTGACCAGTGACCACAGACCAGTGACCAGTGACCAGTGACCAGTGACCAGTGACCAGTGACCAGTGACCACTCAGCAGTGACCAGCGACAGTGACCATTGAACAGCGACAGTGACCATTGACCAGTGACCAGTGACCAGTGACCAGAGACCATTGATCTGTGACCAGTGACCAGTGACCAGTGACCAGTGACCAGTGACCATTGACCAGTGACCAGTGACCAGTGACCAGTGACCATTGACCAGTGACTTGTGACCAGTAACCCGCGACATGTGACTGTGACCAGTGACCACTGACCAGTGACCAGTGACCACAGACCAGTGACCAGTGACCAGTGACCAGTGACCAGTGACCAGCGACAGTGACCAGTGACCAGCGACAGTGACCATTTACCAGCGACAGTGACCATTGACCAGTGACCAGTGACCAGTGACCTGTGACAAGTGACCAGTGACCAGTTACTTGTGACCAGTGACCAG
The DNA here is from genome assembly GCA_947577245.1 of Andrena bucephala. Lineage (NCBI taxonomy): Eukaryota > Metazoa > Arthropoda > Insecta > Hymenoptera > Andrenidae > Andrena > Andrena bucephala. Next base: position 52,171,193 of record OX387716.1, on the reverse strand, counting down.
TGACCAGTGACCAGTGACCAGTGACATGTGACCAGTGACCAGCGACCAGTGACCAGTGACCCGTGACATGTGACACGTGACCAGTGACCAGTGACCAGTGACCAGTGACCATTGACCAGTGACTTGTGACCAGTAACCCGCGACATGTGACTGTGACCAGTGACCACTGACCAGTGACCAGTGACCACAGACCAGTGACCACAGACCATTGACCAGTGACCAGTGACCAGTGACCAGTGACCAGTGACCAGTGACCACTCAGCAGTGACCAGCGACAGTGACCATTGAACAGCGACAGTGACCATTGACCAGTGACCAGTGACCAGTGACCAGAGACCATTGATCTGTGACCAGTGACCAGTGACCAGTGACCAGTGACCAGTGACCAGTGACCACTGACCAGTGACCAGTGACCGGGGACCAGTGACTAGCGACCAGTGACCAGTGACCCGTGACATGTGACCCGTGACCAGTGACCAGTGACCAGGGCCCAGTGACCAGTCACCAGTCACCATTGACCTGTGACCAGTGACCAGTGACCACTGACCACTGACCAGTGACAAGTGACCAGTGACTTGTGTCGAGTGACCAGCGACCTGTGACTTGTGACCAGTGACCAGTGACCAGTGGCCAGTGACGAGTGTCCAGTGAGCACTGACCAGTGGCCAGTGACTAGTGACCCGTGACATGTGACACGTGACCAGTGACCAGTGACCATTGACCAGTGACCAGTGACCACTGACCAGTGACCAGTGACCGGGGACCAGTGACTAGCGACCAGTGACCAGTGACCCGTGACATGTGACCCGTGACCAGTGACCAGTGACCAGTGACCAGTGACCAGTGACCAGTGACCAGTGACCATTGATCTGTGACCTGTGACCAGTGACCAGTGACCAGTGACCAGTGACCAGTGACCAGTGACCAGTGACCACTGACCAGTGACCAGTGACCGGGGACCAGTGACCAGTGACCCGTGACATGTGCCCCGTGACCAGTGACCAGTGACCAGTGACCAGTGACCAGTGACCAGTGACCAGTGACCAGTGACCAGTGACCAGTGACCAGGGCCCAGTGACCAGTCACCAGTCACCATTGACCTGTGTCCAGTGACCAGTGACCACTGACCACTGACCAGTGACCAGTGACCAGTGACTTGTGACGAGTGACCAGCGACCTGTGACTTGTGACCAGTGACCAGTGACCAGTGGCCAGTGACCAGTGTCTAGTGAGCAGTGACCAGTGGCCAGTGACTAGTGACCCGTGACATGTGACACGTGACCAGTGACCAGTGACCAGTGACCAGTGACCAGCGACAGTGACCATTGAACAGCGACAGTGACCATTGACCAGTGACCAGTGACCAGTGACCAAGTGACCAGTGACCATTGACCAGTGACCAGTGACCAGTGACCATTGACCAGTGACTTGTGACCAGTGACCCTCGACATGTGACTGTGACCAGTTACCACTGACCAGTGACCAGTGACCACAGACCAGTGACAAGTGACCAGTGACCAGGGCCCAGTGACCAGTGAACAGTGACCATTGACCAGTGAGCAGTGACCATTGACCAGTGAGCAGTGACCACTGACCACTGAGCAGTGACCAGCGACAGTGACCATTGAACAGCGACAGTGACCAGTGACTTGTGACCAGTGACCCTCGACATGTGACTGTGACCAGTTACCACTGACCAGTGACCAGTGACCACAGACCAGTGACAAGTGACCAGTGACCAGGGCCCAGTGACCAGTGACCAGTGACCAGTGACCAGTGACCAGTGACCACTCAGCAGTGACCAGCGACAGTGACCATTGAACAGCGACAGTGACCATTGACCAGTGACCAGTGACCAGTGACCAGAGACCATTGATCTGTGACCAGTGACCAGTGACCAGTGACCAGTGACCAGTGACCATTGACCAGTGACCAGTGACCAGTGACCAGTGACCATTGACCAGTGACTTGTGACCAGTAACCCGCGACATGTGACTGTGACCAGTGACCACTGACCAGTGACCAGTGACCACAGACCAGTGACCAGTGACCAGTGACCAGTGACCAGTGACCAGCGACAGTGACCAGTGACCAGCGACAGTGACCATTTACCAGCGACAGTGACCATTGACCAGTGACCAGTGACCAGTGACCTGTGACAAGTGACCAGTGACCAGTTACTTGTGACCAGTGACCAGTGACCAGTGACCAGTGACCAGTGACATGTGACCAGTGACCAGCGACCAGTGACCAGTGACCCGTGACATGTGACACGTGACCAGTGACCAGTGACCAGTGACCAGTGACCATTGACCAGTGACTTGTGACCAGTAACCCGCGACATGTGACTGTGACCAGTGACCACTGACCAGTGACCAGTGACCACAGACCAGTGACCACAGACCATTGACCAGTGACCAGTGACCAGTGACCAGTGACCAGTGACCAGTGACCACTCAGCAGTGACCAGCGACAGTGACCATTGAACAGCGACAGTGACCATTGACCAGTGACCAGTGACCAGTGACCAGAGACCATTGATCTGTGACCAGTGACCAGTGACCAGTGACCAGTGACCAGTGACCAGTGACCACTGACCAGTGACCAGTGACCGGGGACCAGTGACTAGCGACCAGTGACCAGTGACCCGTGACATGTGACCCGTGACCAGTGACCAGTGACCAGGGCCCAGTGACCAGTCACCAGTCACCATTGACCTGTGACCAGTGACCAGTGACCACTGACCACTGACCAGTGACAAGTGACCAGTGACTTGTGTCGAGTGACCAGCGACCTGTGACTTGTGACCAGTGACCAGTGACCAGTGGCCAGTGACGAGTGTCCAGTGAGCACTGACCAGTGGCCAGTGACTAGTGACCCGTGACATGTGACACGTGACCAGTGACCAGTGACCATTGACCAGTGACCAGTGACCACTGACCAGTGACCAGTGACCGGGGACCAGTGACTAGCGACCAGTGACCAGTGACCCGTGACATGTGACCCGTGACCAGTGACCAGTGACCAGTGACCAGTGACCAGTGACCAGTGACCAGTGACCATTGATCTGTGACCTGTGACCAGTGACCAGTGACCAGTGACCAGTGACCAGTGACCAGTGACCAGTGACCACTGACCAGTGACCAGTGACCGGGGACCAGTGACCAGTGACCCGTGACATGTGCCCCGTGACCAGTGACCAGTGACCAGTGACCAGTGACCAGTGACCAGTGACCAGTGACCAGTGACCAGTGACCAGTGACCAGGGCCCAGTGACCAGTCACCAGTCACCATTGACCTGTGTCCAGTGACCAGTGACCACTGACCACTGACCAGTGACCAGTGACCAGTGACTTGTGACGAGTGACCAGCGACCTGTGACTTGTGACCAGTGACCAGTGACCAGTGGCCAGTGACCAGTGTCTAGTGAGCAGTGACCAGTGGCCAGTGACTAGTGACCCGTGACATGTGACACGTGACCAGTGACCAGTGACCAGTGACCAGTGACCAGCGACAGTGACCATTGAACAGCGACAGTGACCATTGACCAGTGACCAGTGACCAGTGACCAAGTGACCAGTGACCATTGACCAGTGACCAGTGACCAGTGACCATTGACCAGTGACTTGTGACCAGTGACCCTCGACATGTGACTGTGACCAGTTACCACTGACCAGTGACCAGTGACCACAGACCAGTGACAAGTGACCAGTGACCAGGGCCCAGTGACCAGTGAACAGTGACCATTGACCAGTGAGCAGTGACCATTGACCAGTGAGCAGTGACCACTGACCACTGAGCAGTGACCAGCGACAGTGACCATTGAACAGCGACAGTGACCATTGACCAGTGACCAGTGACCAGTGACCAGTGACCATTGACCAGTGACCAGTGACCATTGACCAGTGACTTGTGACCAGTAACCCGCGACATGTGACTGTGACCAGTGACCACTGACCAGTGACCAGTGACCACAGACCAGTGACCAGTGACCAGTGACCAGTGACCAGTGACCAGTGACCAGTGACCAGTGACCATTGATCTGTGACCAGTGACCAGTGACCAGTGACCATTGACCAGTGACCAGTGACCAGTGACCAGTGACCATTGACCAGTGACTTGTGACCAGTAACCCGCGACATGTGACTGTGACCAGTGACCACTGACCAGTGACCAGTGACCACAGACCAGTGACCAGTGACCAGTGACCACTGACCACTGACCAGTGACCAGAGACCAGTGACTTGTGACGAGTGACCAGCGACCGGTGACTTGTGACCAGTGACCAGTGACCAGTGGCCAGTGACCAGTGTCTAGTGACCATTGACCAGTGACTTGTGACCAGTGACCCGCGACATGTGACTGTGACCAGTGACCACTTACCAGTGACCACAGACCTGTGACCAGTGACCAGTGACCAGTGACCAGTGACCAGTGACCATTGATCTGTGACCAGTGACTAGCGACCAGTGACCCGTGACATGTGACCCGTGACCAGTGACCAGTGACCAGGGCCCAGTCACCAGTCACCAGTCACCATTGACCTGTGACCAGTGACCAGTGACCACTGACCACTGACCAGTGACAAGTGACCAGTGACTTGTGGCGAGTGACCAGCGACCTGTGACTTGTAACCAGTGACCAGTGACCAGTGGCCAGTGACCAGTGTCCAGTGAGCACTGACAAGTGGCCAGTGACTAGTGACCCGTGACATGTGACACGTGACCAGTGACCAGTGACCAGTGACCAGTGACCAGTAACCAGTGACCAGTGGCCAGTGACCTGTGACCAGTGACCAGTGACCAGTGACCAGTGAACAGTGACCATTGACCAGTGAGCAGTGACCAGTGACCACTCAGCAGTGACCAGCGACAGTGACCATTGAACAGCGACAGTGACCATTGACCAGTGACCAGTGACCAGTGACCAGTGACCATTGACAAGTGACCAGTGACCAGTGACCATTGACCAGTGACTTGTGACCAGTGACCCGCGACATGTGACTGTGACCAGTGACCACTTACCAGTGACCACAGACCAGTGACCAGTGACCAGTGACCAGTGACCAGTGACCACTGACCAGTGACAAGTGACCAGTGACTTGTGACCAGTGACCAGTGACCTGTGACTTGTAACCAGTGACCAGTGACCAGTGTCCAGTGACCAGTGACCAGTGACCAGTGACCATTGACCAGTGAGCAGTGACCACTGACCACTGAGCAGTGACCAGCGACAGTGACCATTGAACAGCGACAGTGACCATTGACCAGTGACCAGTGACCAGTGACCAGTGACCATAGACCAGTGACCAGTGACCATTGACCAGTGACTTGTGACCAGTAACCCGCGACATGTGACTGTGACCAGTGACCACTGACCAGTGACCAGTGACCACAGACCAGTGACCAGTCACCAGTGACCAGTGACCAGTGACCATTGATCTGTGACCAGTGACCATTGACCAGTGACTTGTGACCAGTAACCCGCGACATGTGACTGTGACCAGTGACCACTGACCAGTGACCAGTGACCACAGACCAGTGACCAGTGACCAGTGACCAGTGACCAGTGACCAGTGACCAGTGACCAGTGACCAGTGACCAGCGACAGTGACCAGTGAGCAGCGACAGTGACCATTTACCAGCGACAGTGACCATTGACCAGTGACCAGTGACCAGTGACCTGTGACAAGTGACCAGTGACCAGTTACTTGTGACCAGTGACCAGTGACCAGTGACCAGTGACCAGTGACCAGTGACGAGTGACCAGTGACCAGTGACCAGTGACCAGTGACCACTGACCAGTGACAAGTGACCAGTGACTTGTGACCAGTGACCAGTGACCAGTGACATGTGACCCGTGACCAGTGACCAGTGACCAGTGACCAGTGACCAGTGACCAGTGACCAGTGACCCGTGACATGTGACCAGTGACCAGCGACCAGTGACCAGTGACCCGTGACATGTGACACGTGACCAGTGACCAGTGACCAGTGACCAGTGACCATTGACCAGTGACTTGTGACCAGTAACCCGCGACATGTGACTGTGACCAGTGACCACTGACCAGTGACCAGTGACCACAGACCAGTGACCACAGACCAGTGACCAGTGACCAGTGACCAGTGACCAGTGACCAGTGACCAGTGACCACTCAGCAGTGACCAGCGACAGTGACCATTGAACAGCGACAGTGACCATTGACCAGTGACCAGTGACCAGTGACCAGAGACCATTGATCTGTGACCAGTGACCAGTGACCAGTGACCAGTGACCAGTGACCATTGACCAGTGACCAGTGACCAGTGACCAGTGACCATTGACCAGTGACTTGTGACCAGTAACCCGCGACATGTGACTGTGACCAGTGACCACTGACCAGTGACCAGTGACCACAGACCAGTGACCAGTGACCAGTGACCAGTGACCAGTGACCAGTGACCAGCGACAGTGACCAGTGACCAGCGACAGTGACCATTTACCAGCGACAGTGACCATTGACCAGTGACCAGTGACCAGTGACCTGTGACAAGTGACCAGTGACCAGTTACTTGTGACCAGTGACCAGTGACCAGTGACCAGTGACCAGTGACGAGTGACCAGTGACCAGTGACCAGTGACCAGTGACCACTGACCAGTGACAAGTGACCAGTGACTTGTGACCAGTGACCAGTGACCAGTGACATGTGACCCGTGACCAGTGACCAGTGACCAGTGACCAGTGACCAGTGACCAGTGACCAGTGACCCGTGACATGTGACCAGTGACCAGCGACCAGTGACCAGTGACCCGTGACATGTGACACGTGACCAGTGACCAGTGACCAGTGACCAGTGACCATTGACCAGTGACTTGTGACCAGTAACCCGCGACATGTGACTGTGACCAGTGACCACTGACCAGTGACCAGTGACCACAGACCAGTGACCACAGACCATTGACCAGTGACCAGTGACCAGTGACCAGTGACCAGTGACCAGTGACCACTCAGCAGTGACCAGCGACAGTGACCATTGAACAGCGACAGTGACCATTGACCAGTGACCAGTGACCAGTGACCAGAGACCATTGATCTGTGACCAGTGACCAGTGACCAGTGACCAGTGACCAGTGTCCAGTGACCACTGACCAGTGACCAGTGACCGGGGACCAGTGACTAGCGACCAGTGACCAGTGACCCGTGACATGTGACCCGTGACCAGTGACCAGTGACCAGGGCCCAGTGACCAGTCACCAGTCACCATTGACCTGTGACCATTGACCAGTGACCACTGACCACTGACCAGTGACAAGTGACCAGTGACTTGTGTCGAGTGACCAGCGACCTGTGACTTGTGACCAGTGACCAGTGACCAGTGGCCAGTGACGAGTGTCCAGTGAGCACTGACCAGTGGCCAGTGACTAGTGACCCGTGACATGTGACACGTGACCAGTGACCAGTGACCATTGACCAGTGACCAGTGACCACTGACCAGTGACCAGTGACCGGGGACCAGTGACTAGCGACCAGTGACCAGTGACCCGTGACATGTGACCCGTGACCAGTGACCAGTGACCAGTGACCAGTGACCAGTGACCAGTGACCAGTGACCAGTGACCATTGATCTGTGACCTGTGACCAGTGACCAGTGACCAGTGACCAGTGACCAGTGACCAGTGACCAGTGACCAGTGACCACTGACCAGTGACCAGTGACCGGGGACCAGTGACCAGTGACCCGTGACATGTGCCCCGTGACCAGTGACCAGTGACCAGTGACCAGTGACCAGTGACCAGTGACCAGTGACCAGTGACCAGTGACCAGTGACCAGGGCCCAGTGACCAGTCACCAGTCACCATTGACCTGTGTCCAGTGACCAGTGACCACTGACCACTGACCAGTGACCAGTGACCAGTGACTTGTGACGAGTGACCAGCGACCTGTGACTTGTGACCAGTGACCAGTGACCAGTGGCCAGTGACCAGTGTCTAGTGAGCAGTGACCAGTGGCCAGTGACTAGTGACCCGTGACATGTGACACGTGACCAGTGACCAGTGACCAGTGACCAGTGACCAGCGACAGTGACCATTGAACAGCGACAGTGACCATTGACCAGTGACCAGTGACCAGTGACCAAGTGACCAGTGACCATTGACCAGTGACCAGTGACCAGTGACCATTGACCAGTGACTTGTGACCAGTGACCCTCGACATGTGACTGTGACCAGTTACCACTGACCAGTGACCAGTGACCACAGACCAGTGACTAGTGACCAGTGACCAGGGCCCAGTGACCAGTGAACAGTGACCATTGACCAGTGAGCAGTGACCATTGACCAGTGAGCAGTGACCACTGACCACTGAGCAGTGACCAGCGACAGTGACCATTGAACAGCGACAGTGACCATTGACCAGTGACCAGTGACCAGTGACCAGTGACCATTGACCAGTGACCAGTGACCATTGACCAGTGACTTGTGACCAGTAACCCGCGACATGTGACTGTGACCAGTGACCACTGACCAGTGACCAGTGACCACAGACCAGTGACCAGTGACCAGTGACCAGTGACCAGTGACCAGTGACCAGTGACCAGTGACCATTGATCTGTGACCAGTGACCAGTGACCAGTGACCATTGACCTGTGACCAGTGACCAGTGACCAGTGACCATTGACCAGTGACTTGTGACCAGTAACCCGCGACATGTGACTGTGACCAGTGACCACTGACCAGTGACCAGTGACCACAGACCAGTGACCAGTGACCAGTGACCACTGACCACTGACCAGTGACCAGAGACCAGTGACTTGTGACGAGTGACCAGCCACCGGTGACTTGTGACCAGTGACCAGTGACCAGTGGCCAGTGACCAGTGTCTAGTGACCATTGACCAGTGACTTGTGACCAGTGACCCGCGACATGTGACTGTGACCAGTGACCACTTACCAGTGACCACAGACCAGTGACCAGTGACCAGTGACCAGTGACCAGTGACCAGTGACCATTGATCTGTGACCAGTGACTAGCGACCAGTGACCCGTGACATGTGACCCGTGACCAGTGACCAGTGACCAGGGCCCAGTCACCAGTCACCAGTCACCATTGACCTGTGACCAGTGACCAGTGACCACTGACCACTGACCAGTGACAAGTGACCAGTGACTTGTGGCGAGTGACCAGCGACCTGTGACTTGTAACCAGTGACCAGTGACCAGTGGCCAGTGACCAGTGTCCAGTGAGCACTGACAAGTGGCCAGTGACTAGTGACCCGTGACATGTGACACGTGACCAGTGACCAGTGACCAGTGACCAGTGACCAGTAACCAGTGACCAGTGGCCAGTGACCTGTGACCAGTGACCAGTGACCAGTGACCAGTGAACAGTGACCATTGACCAGTGAGCAGTGACCAGTGACCACTCAGCAGTGACCAGCGACAGTGACCATTGAACAGCGACAGTGACCATTGACCAGTGACCAGTGACCAGTGACCAGTGACCATTGACAAGTGACCAGTGACCAGTGACCATTGACCAGTGACTTGTGACCAGTGACCCGCGACATGTGACTGTGACCAGTGACCACTTACCAGTGACCACAGACCAGTGACCAGTGACCAGTGACCAGTGACCAGTGACCACTGACCAGTGACAAGTGACCAGTGACTTGTGACCAGTGACCAGTGACCTGTGACTTGTAACCAGTGACCAGTGACCAGTGTCCAGTGACCAGTGACCAGTGACCAGTGACCAGTGACCAGTGACCACTGACCAGTGACCAGTGACCAGCGACCCGCGACATGTGACTGTGACCAGTTACCACTGACCAGTGACCAGTGACCTCAGACCAGTGACAAGTGACCAGTGACCAGGGCCCAGTGACCAGTGAACAGTGACCATTGACCAGTGAGCAGTGACCACTGACCACTGAGCAGTGACCAGCGACAGTGACCATTGAACAGCGACAGTGACCATTGACCAGTGACCAGTGACCAGTGACCAGTGACCATAGACCAGTGACCAGTGACCATTGACCAGTGACTTGTGACCAGTAACCCGCGACATGTGACTGTGACCAGTGACCACTGACCAGTGACCAGTGACCACAGACCAGTGACCAGTCACCAGTGACCAGTGACCAGTGACCATTGATCTGTGACCAGTGACCATTGACCAGTGACTTGTGACCAGTAACCCGCGACATGTGACTGTGACCAGTGACCACTGACCAGTGACCAGTGACCACAGACCAGTGACCAGTGACCAGTGACCAGTGACCAGTGACCAGTGACCAGTGACCAGTGACCAGTGACCAGTGACCAGCGACAGTGACCAGTGAGCAGCGACAGTGACCATTTACCAGCGACAGTGACCATTGACCAGTGACCAGTGACCAGTGACCTGTGACAAGTGACCAGTGACCAGTTACTTGTGACCAGTGACCAGTGACCAGTGACCAGTGACCAGTGACGAGTGACCAGTGACCAGTGACCAGTGACCAGTGACCACTGACCAGTGACAAGTGACCAGTGACTTGTGACCAGTGACCAGTGACCAGTGACATGTGACCCGTGACCAGTGACCAGTGACCAGTGACCAGTGACCAGTGACCAGTGACCAGTGACCCGTGACATGTGACCAGTGACCAGCGACCAGTGACCAGTGACCCGTGACATGTGACACGTGACCAGTGACCAGTGACCAGTGACCAGTGACCATTGACCAGTGACTTGTGACCAGTAACCCGCGACATGTGACTGTGACCAGTGACCACTGACCAGTGACCAGTGACCACAGACCAGTGACCACAGACCAGTGACCAGTGACCAGTGACCAGTGACCAGTGACCAGTGACCAGTGACCACTCAGCAGTGACCAGCGACAGTGACCATTGAACAGCGACAGTGACCATTGACCAGTGACCAGTGACCAGTGACCAGAGACCATTGATCTGTGACCAGTGACCAGTGACCAGTGACCAGTGACCAGTGACCAGTGACCACTGACCAGTGACCAGTGACCGGGGACCAGTGACTAGCGACCAGTGACCAGTGACACGTGACATGTGACCCGTGACCAGTGACCAGTGACCAGGGCCCAGTGACCTGTCACCAGTCACCATTGACCTGTGACCAGTGACCAGTGACCACTGACCACTGACCAGTGACAAGTGACCAGAGACTTGTGTCGAGTGAACAGCGACCTGTGACTTGTGACCAGTGACCAGTGACCAGTGGCCAGTGACGAGTGTCCAGTGAGCACTGACCAGTGGCCAGTGACTAGTGACCCGTGACATGTGACACGTGACCAGTGACCAGTGACCAGTGACCAGTGACCAGTGACCACTGACCAGTGACCAGTGACCGGGGACCAGTGACTAGCGACCAGTGACCAGTGACCCGTGACATGTGACCCGTGACCAGTGACCAGTGACCAGTGACCAGTGACCAGTGACCAGTGACCATTGATCTGTGACCTGTGACCAGTGACCAGTGACCAGTGACCAGTGACCAGTGACCAGTGACCAGTGACCACTGACCAGTGACCAGTGACCGGGGACCAGTGACCAGTGACCCGTGACATGTGCCCCGTGACCAGTGACCAGTGACCAGTGACCAGTGACCAGTGACCAGTGACCAGTGACCAGTGACCAGTGACCAGGGCCCAGTGACCAGTCACCAGTCACCATTGACCTGTGTCCAGTGACCAGTGACCACTGACCACTGACCAGTGACCAGTGACCAGTGACTTGTGACGAGTGACCAGCGACCTGTGACTTGTGACCAGTGACCAGTGACCAGTGGCCAGTGACCAGTGTCCAGTGAGCACTGACCAGTGGCCAGTGACTAGTGACCCGTGACATGTGACACGTGACCAGTGACCAGTGACCAGAGACCAGTGACCAGTAACCAGTGACCAGTGGCCAGTGACCTGTGACCAGTGACCAGTGACCAGTGACCAGTGACCAGTGACCATTGACCAGTGACTTGTGACCAGTAACCCGCGACATGTGACTGTGACCAGTGACCAGTGACCAGTGACCAGTGACCAGTTACCAGTGACCAGTGACCAGTGACCATTGATCTGTGACCAGTGACTAGCGAGCAGTGACCCGTGACATGTGACCCGTGACCAGTGACCAGTGACCAGGGCCCAGTCACCAGTCTCCAGTCACCATTGACCTGTGACCAGTGACCAGTGACCACTGACCACTGACCAGTAACCAGTGACCAGTGGCCAGTGACCTGTGACCAGTGACCAGTGACCAGTGACCAGTGACCAGTGAACAGTGACCATTGACCAGTGAGCAGTGACCAGTGACAACTCAGCAGTGACCAGCGACAGTGACCATTGAACAGCGACAGTGACCATTGACAAGTGACCAGTGACCAGTGACCAGTGACCATTGACAAGTGACCAGTGACCAGTGACCATTGACCAGTGACTTGTGACCAGTGACCCGCGACATGTGACTGTGACCAGTGACCACTTACCAGTGACCACAGACCAGTGACCAGTGACCAGTGACCAGTGACCAGTGACCATTGATCTGTGACCAGTGACTAGCGACCAGTGACCCGTGACATGTGACCCGTGACCAGTGACCAGTGACCAGGGCCCAGTCACCAGTCACCAGTCACCATTGACCTGTGACCAGTGACCAGTGACCACTGACCACTGACCAGTGACAAGTGACCAGTGACTTGTGGCGAGTGACCAGCGACCTGTGACTTGTAACCAGTGACCAGTGACCAGTGGCCAGTGACCAGTGTCCAGTGAGCACTGACAAGTGGCCAGTGACTAGTGACCCGTGACATGTGACACGTGACCAGTGACCAGTGACCAGTGACCAGTGACCAGTAACCAGTGACCAGTGGCCAGTGACCTGTGACCAGTGACCAGTGACCAGTGACCAGTGAACAGTGACCATTGACCAGTGAGCAGTGACCAGTGACCACTCAGCAGTGACCAGCGACAGTGACCATTGAACAGCGACAGTGACCATTGACCAGTGACCAGTGACCAGTGACCAGTGAAATTTGACAAGTGACCAGTGACCAGTGACCATTGACCAGTGACTTGTGACCAGTGACCCGCGACATGTGACTGTGACCAGTGACCACTTACCAGTGACCACAGACCAGTGACCAGTGACCAGTGACCAGTGACCAGTGACCACTGACCAGTGACAAGTGACCAGTGACTTGTGACCAGTGACCAGTGACCTGTGACTTGTAACCAGTGACCAGTGACCAGTGTCCAGTGACCAGTGACTAGTGACCAGTGACCAGTGACCAGTGACCAGTGACCAGTGACCAGTGACCAGTGACCAGTGACCAGTGACCAGTGACCAGTCACCATTGACCTGTGTCCAGTGACCAGTGACCACTGACCACTGACCAGTGACCAGTGACCAGTGACTTGTGACGAGTGACCAGCGACCTGTGACTTGTGACCAGTGACCAGTGACCAGTGGCCAGTGACCAGTGTCTAGTGACCATTGACCAGTGACTTGTGACCAGTGACCCGCGACATGTGACTGTGACCAGTGACCACTTACCAGTGACCACAGACCAGTGACCAGTGACCAGTGACCAGTGACCAGTGACCAGTGACCATTGATCTGTGACCAGTGACTAGCGACCAGTGACCAGTGACCAGTGACCAGTGACCAGTGACCAGTGACCAGTGACCAGTCACCATTGACCTGTGTCCAGTGACCAGTGACCACTGACCACTGACCAGTGACCAGTGACCAGTGACTTGTGGCGAGTGACCAGCGACCTGTGACTTGTAACCAGTGACCAGTGACCAGTGGCCAGTGACCAGTGTCCAGTGAGCACTGACAAGTGGCCAGTGACTAGTGACCCGTGACATGTGACACGTGACCAGTGACCAGTGACCAGTGACCAGTAACCAGTGACCAGTGGCCAGTGACCTGTGACCAGTGACCAGTGACCAGTGACCAGTGAACAGTGACCATTGACCAGTGAGCAGTGACCAGTGACCACTCAGCAGTGACCAGCGACAGTGACCATTGAACAGCGACAGTGACCATTGACCAGTGACCAGTGACCAGTGACCAGTGACCATTGACAAGTGACCAGTGACCAGTGACCATTGACCAGTGACTTGTGACCAGTGACCCGCGACATGTGACTGTGACCAGTGACCACTTACCAGTGACCACAGACCAGTGACCAGTGACCAGTGACCAGTGACCAGTGACCACTGACCAGTGACAAGTGACCAGTGACTTGTGACCAGTGACCAGTGACCTGTGACTTGTAACCAGTGACCAGTGACCAGTGTCCAGTGACCAGTGACCAGTGACCAGTGACCAGTGACCAGTGACCACTGACCAGTGACCAGTGACCAGCGACCCGCGACATGTGACTGTGACCAGTTACCACTGACCAGTGACCTGTGACCTCAGACCAGTGACAAGTGACCAGTGACCAGGGCCCAGTGACCAGTGAACAGTGACCATTGACCAGTGAGCAGTGACCACTGACCACTGAGCAGTGACCAGCGACAGTGACCATTGAACAGCGACAGTGACCATTGACCAGTGACCAGTGACCAGTGACCAGTGACCATTGACCAGTGACCAGTGACCATTGACCAGTGACTTGTGACCAGTAACCCGCGACATGTGACTGTGACCAGTGACCACTGACCAGTGACCAGTGACCACAGACCAGTGACCAGTGACCAGTGACCAGTGACCAGTGACCATTGATCTGTGACCAGTGACCAGTGACCAGTGACCATTGACCAGTGACCAGTGACCAGTGACCAGTGACCATTGACCAGTGACTTGTGACCAGTAACCCGCGACATGTGACTGTGACCAGTGACCACTGACCAGTGACCAGTGACCACAGACCAGTGACCAGTGACCAGTGACCAGTGACCAGTGACCAGTGACCAGTGACCAGTGACCAGTGACCAGCGACAGTGACCAGTGACCAGCGACAGTGACCATTTACCAGCGACAGTGACCATTGACCAGTGACCAGTGACCAGTGACCTGTGACAAGTGACCAGTGACCAGTTACTTGTGACCAGTGACCAGTGACCAGTGACCAGTGACCAGTGACGAGTGACCAGTGACCAGTGACCAGTGACCAGTGACCACTGACCAGTGACAAGTGACCAGTGACTTGTGACCAGTGACCAGTGACCAGTGACATGTGACCCGTGACCAGTGACCAGTGACCAGTGACCAGTGACCAGTGACCAGTGACCAGTGACCCGTGACATGTGACCAGTGACCAGCGACCAGTGACCAGTGACCAGTGACCATTGACCAGTGACTTGTGACCAGTAACCCGCGACATGTGACTGTGACCAGTGACCACTGACCAGTGACCAGTGACCACAGACCAGTGACCACAGACCTGTGACCAGTGACCAGTGACCAGTGACCAGTGACCAGTGACCAGTGACCACTCAGCAGTGACCAGCGACAGTGACCATTGAACAGCGACAGTGACCATTGACCAGTGACCAGTGACCAGTGACCAGAGACCATTGATCTGTGACCAGTGACCAGTGACCAGTGACCAGTGACCAGTGACCATTGACCAGTGACCAGTGACCAGTGACCAGTGACCATTGACCAGTGACTTGTGACCAGTAACCCGCGACATGTGACTGTGACCAGTGACCACTGACCAGTGACCAGTGACCACAGACCAGTGACCAGTGACCAGTGACCAGTGACCAGTGACCAGCGACAGTGACCAGTGACCAGCGACAGTGACCATTTACCAGCGACAGTGACCATTGACCAGTGACCAGTGACCAGTGACCAGTGACCATTGACCAGTGACCAGTGACCATTGACCAGTGACTTGTGACCAGTAACCCGCGACATGTGACTGTGACCAGTGACCACTGACCAGTGACCAGTGACCACAGACCAGTGACCAGTGACCAGTGACCAGTGACCAGTGACCATTGATCTGTGACCAGTGACCAGTGACCAGTGACCATTGACCAGTGACCAGTGACCAGTGACCAGTGACCATTGACCAGTGACTTGTGACCAGTAACCCGCGACATGTGACTGTGACCAGTGACCACTGACCAGTGACCAGTGACCACAGACCAGTGACCAGTGACCAGTGACCAGTGACCAGTGACCAGTGACCAGTGACCAGTGACCAGTGACCAGCGACAGTGACCAGTGACCAGCGACAGTGACCATTTACCAGCGACAGTGACCATTGACCAGTGACCAGTGACCAGTGACCTGTGACAAGTGACCAGTGACCAGTTACTTGTGACCAGTGACCAGTGACCAGTGACCAGTGACCAGTGACGAGTGACCAGTGACCAGTGACCAGTGACCAGTGACCACTGACCAGTGACAAGTGACCAGTGACTTGTGACCAGTGACCAGTGACCAGTGACATGTGACCCGTGACCAGTGACCAGTGACCAGTGACCAGTGACCAGTGACCAGTGACCAGTGACCCGTGACATGTGACCAGTGACCAGCGACCAGTGACCAGTGACCAGTGACCATTGACCAGTGACTTGTGACCAGTAACCCGCGACATGTGACTGTGACCAGTGACCACTGACCAGTGACCAGTGACCACAGACCAGTGACCACAGACCAGTGACCAGTGACCAGTGACCAGTGACCAGTGACCAGTGACCAGTGACCACTCAGCAGTGACCAGCGACAGTGACCATTGAACAGCGACAGTGACCATTGACCAGTGACCAGTGACCAGTGACCAGAGACCATTGATCTGTGACCAGTGACCAGTGACCAGTGACCAGTGACCATTGACCAGTGACCAGTGACCAGTGACCAGTGACCATTGACCAGTGACTTGTGACCAGTAACCCGCGACATGTGACTGTGACCAGTGACCACTGACCAGTGACCAGTGACCACAGACCAGTGACCAGTGACCAGTGACCAGTGACCAGTGACCAGCGACAGTGACCAGTGACCAGCGACAGTGACCATTTACCAGCGACAGTGACCATTGACCAGTGACCAGTGACCAGTGACCTGTGACAAGTGACCAGTGACCAGTTACTTGTGACCAGTGACCAGTGACCAGTGACCAGTGACCAGTGACCAGTGACCAGTGACCAGTGACCAGTGACCACTGACCAGTGACAAGTGACCAGTGACTTGTGACCAGTGACCAGTGACCAGTGACATGTGACCCGTGACCAGTGACCAGTGACCAGTGACCAGTGACCAGTGACCAGTGACCAGTGACCCGTGACATGTGACCAGTGACCAGCGACCAGTGACCAGTGACCCGTGACATGTGACACGTGACCAGTGACCAGTGACCAGTGACCAGTGACCATTGACCAGTGACTTGTGACCAGTAACCCGCGACATGTGACTGTGACCAGTGACCACTGACCAGTGACCAGTGACCACAGACCAGTGACCACAGACCATTGACCAGTGACCAGTGACCAGTGACCAGTGACCACTCAGCAGTGACCAGCGACAGTGACCATTGAACAGCGACAGTGACCATTGACCAGTGACCAGTGACCAGTGACCAGAGACCATTGATCTGTGACCAGTGACCAGTGACCAGTGACCAGTGACCAGTGACCAGTGACCACTGACCAGTGACCAGTGACCGGGGACCAGTGACTAGCGACCAGTGACCAGTGACCCGTGACATGTGACCCGTGACCAGTGACCAGTGACCAGGGCCCAGTGACCAGTCACCAGTCACCATTGACCTGTGACCAGTGACCAGTGACCACTGACCACTGACCAGTGACAAGTGACCAGTGACTTGTGTCGAGTGACCAGCGACCTGTGACTTGTGACCAGTGACCAGTGACCAGTGGCCAGTGACGAGTGTCCAGTGAGCACTGACCAGTGGCCAGTGACTAGTGACCCGTGACATGTGACACGTGACCAGTGACCAGTGACCAGTGACCAGTGACCAGTGACCACTGACCAGTGACCAGTGACCGGGGACCAGTGACTAGCGACCAGTGACCAGTGACCCGTGACATGTGACCCGTGACCAGTGACCAGTGACCAGTGACCAGTGACCAGTGACCAGTGACCAGTGACCAGTGACCATTGATCTGTGACCTGTGACCAGTGACCAGTGACCAGTGACCAGTGACCAGTGACCAGTGACCAGTGACCACTGACCAGTGACCAGTGACCGGGGACCAGTGACCAGTGACCCGTGACATGTGCCCCGTGACCAGTGACCAGTGACCAGTGACCAGTGACCAGTGACCAGTGACCAGTGACCAGTGACCAGTGACCAGTGACCAGGGCCCAGTGACCAGTCACCAGTCACCATTGACCTGTGTCCAGTGACCAGTGACCACTGACCACTGACCAGTGACCAGTGACCAGTGACTTGTGACGAGTGACCAGCGACCTGTGACTTGTGACCAGTGACCAGTGACCAGTGGCCAGTGACCAGTGTCTAGTGAGCAGTGACCAGTGGCCAGTGACTAGTGACCCGTGACATGTGACACGTGACCAGTGACCAGTGACCAGTGACCAGTGACCAGCGACAGTGACCATTGAACAGCGACAGTGACCATTGACCAGTGACCAAGTGACCAGTGACCATTGACCAGTGACCAGTGACCAGTGACCATTGACCAGTGACTTGTGACCAGTGACCCTCGACATGTGACTGTGACCAGTTACCACTGACCAGTGACCAGTGACCACAGACCAGTGACCAGTGACCAGTGACCACTGACCACTGACCAGTGACCAGAGACCAGTGACTTGTGACGAGTGACCAGCGACCGGTGACTTGTGACCAGTGACCAGTGACCAGTGGCCAGTGACCAGTGTCTAGTGACCATTGACCAGTGACTTGTGACCAGTGACCAGGGCCCAGTGACCAGTGAACAGTGACCATTGATCTGTGACCAGTGACCAGTGACCAGTGACCATTGACCAGTGACCAGTGACCAGTGACCAGTGACCATTGACCAGTGACTTGTGACCAGTAACCCGCGACATGTGACTGTGACCAGTGACCACTGACCAGTGACCAGTGACCACAGACCAGTGACCAGTGACCAGTGACCACTGACCACTGACCAGTGACCAGAGACCAGTGACTTGTGACGAGTGACCAGCGACCGGTGACTTGTGACCAGTGACCAGTGACCAGTGGCCAGTGACCAGTGTCTAGTGACCATTGACCAGTGACTTGTGACCAGTGACCCGCGACATGTGACTGTGACCAGTGACCACTTACCAGTGACCACAGACCAGTGACCAGTGACCAGTGACCAGTGACCAGTGACCAGTGACCATTGATCTGTGACCAGTGACTAGCGACCAGTGACCCGTGACATGTGACCCGTGACCAGTGACCAGTGACCAGGGCCCAGTCACCAGTCACCAGTCACCATTGACCTGTGACCAGTGACCAGTGACCACTGACCACTGACCAGTGACAAGTGACCAGTGACTTGTGGCGAGTGACCAGCGACCTGTGACTTGTAACCAGTGACCAGTGACCAGTGGCCAGTGACCAGTGTCCAGTGAGCACTGACAAGTGGCCAGTGACTAGTGACCCGTGACATGTGACACGTGACCAGTGACCAGTGACCAGTGACCAGTGACCACTGACCAGTGACCAGTGACCGGGGACCAGTGACCAGTGACCCGTGACATGTGCCCCGTGACCAGTGACCAGTGACCAGTGACCAGTGACCAGTGACCAGTGACCAGTGACCAGCGACAGTGACCAGTGAGCAGCGACAGTGACCATTTACCAGCGACAGTGACCATTGACCAGTGACCAGTGACCAGTGACCTGTGACAAGTGACCAGTGACCAGTTACTTGTGACCAGTGACCAGTGACCAGTGACCAGTGACCAGTGACGAGTGACCAGTGACCAGTGACCAGTGACCAGTGACCACTGACCAGTGACAAGTGACCAGTGACTTGTGACCAGTGACCAGTGACCAGTGACATGTGACCCGTGACCAGTGACCAGTGACCAGTGACCAGTGACCAGTGACCAGTGACCAGTGACCCGTGACATGTGACCAGTGACCAGCGACCAGTGACCAGTGACCCGTGACATGTGACACGTGACCAGTGACCAGTGACCAGTGACCAGTGACCATTGACCAGTGACTTGTGACCAGTAACCCGCGACATGTGACTGTGACCAGTGACCACTGACCAGTGACCAGTGACCACAGACCAGTGACCACAGACCAGTGACCAGTGACCAGTGACCAGTGACCAGTGACCAGTGACCAGTGACCACTCAGCAGTGACCAGCGACAGTGACCATTGAACAGCGACAGTGACCATTGACCAGTGACCAGTGACCAGTGACCAGAGACCATTGATCTGTGACCAGTGACCAGTGACCAGTGACCAGTGACCAGTGACCAGTGACCACTGACCAGTGACCAGTGACCGGGGACCAGTGACTAGCGACCAGTGACCAGTGACCCGTGACATGTGACCCGTGACCAGTGACCAGTGACCAGGGCCCAGTGACCTGTCACCAGTCACCATTGACCTGTGACCAGTGACCAGTGACCACTGACCACTGACCAGTGACAAGTGACCAGAGACTTGTGTCGAGTGACCAGCGACCTGTGACTTGTGACCAGTGACCAGTGACCAGTGGCCAGTGACGAGTGTCCAGTGAGCACTGACCAGTGGCCAGTGACTAGTGACCCGTGACATGTGACACGTGACCAGTGACCAGTGACCAGTGACCAGTGACCAGTGACCACTGACCAGTGACCAGTGACCGGGGACCAGTGACTAGCGACCAGTGACCAGTGACCCGTGACATGTGACCCGTGACCAGTGACCAGTGACCAGTGACCAGTGACCAGTGACCAGTGACCAGTGACCAGTGACCAGTGACCATTGATCTGTGACCTGTGACCAGTGACCAGTGACCAGTGACCAGTGACCAGTGACCAGTGACCAGTGACCACTGACCAGTGACCAGTGACCGGGGACCAGTGACCAGTGACCCGTGACATGTGCCCCGTGACCAGTGACCAGTGACCAGTGACCAGTGACCAGTGACCAGTGACCAGTGACCAATGACCAGTGACCAGGGCCCAGTGACCAGTCACCAGTCACCATTGACCTGTGTCCAGTGACCAGTGACCACTGACCACTGACCAGTGACCAGTGACCAGTGACTTGTGACGAGTGACCAGCGACCTGTGACTTGTGACCAGTGACCAGTGACCAGTGGCCAGTGACCAGTGTCCAGTGAGCACTGACCAGTGGCCAGTGACTAGTGACCCGTGACATGTGACACGTGACCAGTGACCAGTGACCAGAGACCAGTGACCAGTAACCAGTGACCAGTGGCCAGTGACCTGTGACCAGTGACCAGTGACCAGTGACCAGTGACCAGTGACCATTGACCAGTGTCTTGTGACCAGTAACCCGCGACATGTGACTGTGACCAGTGACCAGTGACCAGTGACCAGTGACCAGTGACCATTGATCTGTGACCAGTGACTAGCGAGCAGTGACCCGTGACATGTGACCCGTGACCAGTGACCAGTGACCAGGGCCCAGTCACCAGTCACCAGTCACCATTGACCTGTGACCAGTGACCAGTGACCACTGACCACTGACCAGTAACCAGTGACCAGTGGCCAGTGACCTGTGACCAGTGACCAGTGACCAGTGACCAGTGACCAGTGAACAGTGACCATTGACCAGTGAGCAGTGACCAGTGACAACTCAGCAGTGACCAGCGACAGTGACCATTGAACAGCGACAGTGACCATTGACAAGTGACCAGTGACCAGTGACCAGTGACCATTGACAAGTGACCAGTGACCAGTGACCATTGACCAGTGACTTGTGACCAGTGACCCGCGACATGTGACTGTGACCAGTGACCACTTACCAGTGACCACAGACCAGTGACCAGTGACCAGTGACCAGTGACCAGTGACTATTGATCTGTGACCAGTGACTAGCGACCAGTGACCCGTGACATGTGACCCGTGACCAGTGACCAGTGACCAGGGCCCAGTCACCAGTCACCAGTCACCATTGACCTGTGACCAGTGACCAGTGACCACTGACCACTGACCAGTGACAAGTGACCAGAGACTTGTGTCGAGTGACCAGCGACCTGTGACTTGTGACCAGTGACCAGTGACCAGTGGCCAGTGACGAGTGTCCAGTGAGCACTGACCAGTGGCCAGTGACTAGTGACCCGTGACATGTGACACGTGACCAGTGACCAGTGACCAGTGACCAGTGACCAGTGACCACTGACCAGTGACCAGTGACCGGGGACCAGTGACTAGCGACCAGTGACCAGTGACCCGTGACATGTGACCCGTGACCAGTGACCAGTGACCAGTGACCAGTGACCAGTGACCAGTGACCAGTGACCAGTGACCATTGATCTGTGACCTGTGACCAGTGACCAGTGACCAGTGACCAGTGACCAGTGACCAGTGACCAGTGACCACTGACCAGTGACCAGTGACCGGGGACCAGTGACCAGTGACCCGTGACATGTGCCCCGTGACCAGTGACCAGTGACCAGTGACCAGTGACCAGTGACCAGTGACCAGTGACCAATGACCAGTGACCAGGGCCCAGTGACCAGTCACCAGTCACCATTGACCTGTGTCCAGTGACCAGTGACCACTGACCACTGACCAGTGACCAGTGACCAGTGACTTGTGACGAGTGACCAGCGACCTGTGACTTGTGACCAGTGACCAGTGACCAGTGGCCAGTGACCAGTGTCCAGTGAGCACTGACCAGTGGCCAGTGACTAGTGACCCGTGACATGTGACACGTGACCAGTGACCAGTGACCAGAGACCAGTGACCAGTAACCAGTGACCAGTGGCCAGTGACCTGTGACCAGTGACCAGTGACCAGTGACCAGTGACCAGTGACCATTGACCAGTGTCTTGTGACCAGTAACCCGCGACATGTGACTGTGACCAGTGACCAGTGACCAGTGACCAGTGACCAGTTACCAGTGACCAGTGACCAGTGACCATTGATCTGTGACCAGTGACTAGCGAGCAGTGACCCGTGACATGTGACCCGTGACCAGTGACCAGTGACCAGGGCCCAGTCACCAGTCACCAGTCACCATTGACCTGTGACCAGTGACCAGTGACCACTGACCACTGACCAGTAACCAGTGACCAGTGGCCAGTGACCTGTGACCAGTGACCAGTGACCAGTGACCAGTGACCAGTGAACAGTGACCATTGACCAGTGAGCAGTGACCAGTGACAACTCAGCAGTGACCAGCGACAGTGACCATTGAACAGCGACAGTGACCATTGACAAGTGACCAGTGACCAGTGACCAGTGACCATTGACAAGTGACCAGTGACCAGTGACCATTGACCAGTGACTTGTGACCAGTGACCCGCGACATGTGACTGTGACCAGTGACCACTTACCAGTGACCACAGACCAGTGACCAGTGACCAGTGACCAGTGACCAGTGACCATTGATCTGTGACCAGTGACTAGCGACCAGTGACCCGTGACATGTGACCCGTGACCAGTGACCAGTGACCAGGGCCCAGTCACCAGTCACCAGTCACCATTGACCTGTGACCAGTGACCAGTGACCACTGACCACTGACCAGTGACAAGTGACCAGTGACTTGTGGCGAGTGACCAGCGACCTGTGACTTGTAACCAGTGACCAGTGACCAGTGGCCAGTGACCAGTGTCCAGTGAGCACTGACAAGTGGCCAGTGACTAGTGACCCGTGACATGTGACACGTGACCAGTGACCAGTGACCAGTGACCAGTGACCAGTAACCAGTGACCAGTGGCCAGTGACCTGTGACCAGTGACCAGTGACCAGTGACCAGTGAACAGTGACCATTGACCAGTGAGCAGTGACCAGTGACCACTCAGCAGTGACCAGCGACAGTGACCATTGAACAGCGACAGTGACCATTGACCAGTGACCAGTGACCAGTGACCAGTGAAATTTGACAAGTGACCAGTGACCAGTGACCATTGACCAGTGACTTGTGACCAGTGACCCGCGACATGTGACTGTGACCAGTGACCACTTACCAGTGACCACAGACCAGTGACCAGTGACCAGTGACCAGTGACCAGTGACCACTGACCAGTGACAAGTGACCAGTGACTTGTGACCAGTGACCAGTGACCTGTGACTTGTAACCAGTGACCAGTGACCAGTGTCCAGTGACCAGTGACTAGTGACCAGTGACCAGTGACCAGTGACCAGTGACCAGTGACCAGTGACCAGTGACCAGTGACCAGTGACCAGTGACCAGTCACCATTGACCTGTGTCCAGTGACCAGTGACCACTGACCACTGACCAGTGACCAGTGACCAGTGACTTGTGACGAGTGACCAGCGACCTGTGACATGTGACCAGTGACCAGTGACCAGTGGCCAGTGACCAGTGTCTAGTGACCATTGACCAGTGACTTGTGACCAGTGACCCGCGACATGTGACTGTGACCAGTGACCACTTACCAGTGACCACAGACCAGTGACCAGTGACCAGTGACCAGGGACCAGTGACCAGTGACCATTGATCTGTGACCAGTGACTAGCGACCAGTGACCCGTGACATGTGACCCGTGACCAGTGACCAGTGACCAGGGCCCAGTCACCAGTCACCAGTCACCATTGACCTGTGACCAGTGACCAGTGACCACTGACCACTGACCAGTGACAAGTGACCAGTGACTTGTGGCGAGTGACCAGCGACCTGTGACTTGTAACCAGTGACCAGTGACCAGTGGCCAGTGACCAGTGTCCAGTGAGCACTGACAAGTGGCCAGTGACTAGTGACCCGTGACATGTGACACGTGACCAGTGACCAGTGACCAGTGACCAGTGACCAGTAACCAGTGACCAGTGGCCAGTGACCTGTGACCAGTGACCAGTGACCAGTGACCAGTGAACAGTGACCATTGACTAGTGAGCAGTGACCAGTGACCACTCAGCAGTGACCAGCGACAGTGACCATTGAACAGCGACAGTGACCATTGACCAGTGACCAGTGACCAGTGACCAGTGACCATTGACAAGTGACCAGTGACCAGTGACCATTGACCAGTGACTTGTGACCAGTGACCCGCGACATGTGACTGTGACCAGTGACCACTTACCAGTGACCACAGACCAGTGACCAGTGACCAGTGACCAGTGACCAGTGACCACTGACCAGTGACAAGTGACCAGTGACTTGTGACCAGTGACCAGTGACCTGTGACTTGTAACCAGTGACCAGTGACCAGTGTCCAGTGACCAGTGACCAGTGACCAGTGACCAGTGACCAGTGACCAGTGACCAGTGACCACTGACCAGTGACCAGTGACCAGCGACCCGCGACATGTGACTGTGACCAGTTACCACTGACCAGTGACCTGTGACCTCAGACCAGTGACAAGTGACCAGTGACCAGGGCCCAGTGACCAGTGAACAGTGACCATTGACCAGTGAGCAGTGACCACTGACCACTGAGCAGTGACCAGCGACAGTGACCATTGAACAGCGACAGTGACCATTGACCAGTGACCAGTGACCAGTGACCAGTGACCATTGACCAGTGACCAGTGACCATTGACCAGTGACTTGTGACCAGTAACCCGCGACATGTGACTGTGACCAGTGACCACTGACCAGTGACCAGTGACCACAGACCAGTGACCAGTGACCAGTGACCAGTGACCAGTGACCATTGATCTGTGACCAGTGACCAGTGACCAGTGACCATTGACCAGTGACCAGTGACCAGTGACCAGTGACCATTGACCAGTGACTTGTGACCAGTAACCCGCGACATGTGACTGTGACCAGTGACCACTGACCAGTGACCAGTGACCACAGACCAGTGACCAGTGACCAGTGACCAGTGACCAGTGACCAGTGACCAGTGACCAGTGACCAGTGACCAGCGACAGTGACCAGTGACCAGCGACAGTGACCATTTACCAGCGACAGTGACCATTGACCAGTGACCAGTGACCAGTGACCTGTGACAAGTGACCAGTGACCAGTTACTTGTGACCAGTGACCAGTGACCAGTGACCAGTGACCAGTGACGAGTGACCAGTGACCAGTGACCAGTGACCAGTGACCGGGGACCAGTGACTAGCGACCAGTGACCAGTGACCCGTGACATGTGACCCGTGACCAGTGACCAGTGACCAGTGACCAGTGACCAGTGACCACTGACCAGTGACCAGTGACCAGTGACCAGTGACCATTGATCTGTGACCTGTGACCAGTGACCAGTGACCAGTGACCAGTGACCAGTGACCAGTGACCAGTGACCACTGACCAGTGACCAGTGACCGGGGACCAGTGACCAGTGACCCGTGACATGTGCCCCGTGACCAGTGACCAGTGACCAGTGACCAGTGACCAGTGACCAGTGACCAGTGACCAGTGACCAGTGACCAGTGACCAGGGCCCATTGACCAGTCACCAGTCACCATTGACCTGTGTCCAGTGACCAGTGACCACTGACCACTGACCAGTGACCAGTGACCAGTGACTTGTGACGAGTGACCAGCGACCTGTGACTTGTGACCAGTGACCAGTGACCAGTGGCCAGTGACCAGTGTCTAGTGAGCAGTGACCAGTGGCCAGTGACTAGTGACCCGTGACATGTGACACGTGACCAGTGACCAGTGACCAGTGACCAGTGACCAGCGACAGTGACCATTGAACAGCGACAGTGACCATTGACCAGTGACCAGTGACCAGTGACCAAGTGACCAGTGACCATTGACCAGTGACCAGTGACCAGTGACCATTGACCAGTGACTTGTGACCAGTGACCCTCGACATGTGACTGTGACCAGTTACCACTGACCAGTGACCAGTGACCACAGACCAGTGACAAGTGACCAGTGACCAGGGCCCAGTGACCAGTGAACAGTGACCATTGACCAGTGAGCAGTGACCATTGACCAGTGAGCAGTGACCACTGACCACTGAGCAGTGACCAGCGACAGTGACCATTGAACAGCGACAGTGACCATTGACCAGTGACCAGTGACCAGTGACCAGTGACCATTGACCAGTGACCAGTGACCATTGACCAGTGACTTGTGACCAGTAACCCGCGACATGTGACTGTGACCAGTGACCACTGACCAGTGACCAGTGACCACAGACCAGTGACCAGTGACCAGTGACCAGTGACCAGTGACCAGTGACCAGTGACCAGTGACCATTGATCTGTGACCAGTGACCAGTGACCAGTGACCATTGACCAGTGACCAGTGACCAGTGACCAGTGACCATTGACCAGTGACTTGTGACCAGTAACCCGCGACATGTGACTGTGACCAGTGACCACTGACCAGTGACCAGTGACCACAGACCAGTGACCAGTGACCAGTGACCACTGACCACTGACCAGTGACCAGAGACCAGTGACTTGTGACGAGTGACCAGCGACCGGTGACTTGTGACCAGTGACCAGTGACCCGTGGCCAGTGACCAGTGTCTAGTGACCATTGACCAGTGACTTGTGACCAGTGACCCGCGACATGTGACTGTGACCAGTGACCACTTACCAGTGACCACAGACCAGTGACCAGTGACCAGTGACCAGTGACCAGTGACCAGTGACCATTGATCTGTGACCAGTGACTAGCGACCAGTGACCCGTGACATGTGACCCGTGAAAAGTGACCAGTGACCAGGGCCCAGTGACCAGTCACCAGTCACCATTGACCTGTGACCAGTGACCACTGACCACTGACCACTGACCAGTGACAAGTGACCAGTGACTTGTGGCGAGTGACCAGCGACCTGTGACTTGTAACGAGTGACCAGTGACCAGTGGCCAGTGACCAGTGTCCAGTGAGCACTGACAAGTGACCAGTGACCAGTGACTTGTGACGAGTGACCAGCGACCTGTGACTTGTGACCAGTGACCAGTGACCAGTGGCCAGTGACCAGTGACCAGTGACCAGTGACCAGTGACCAGTGACCAGTGACCAGTGACCAGTGACCAGTGACCAGGGCCCAGTGACCAGTCACCAGTCACCATTGACCTGTGTCCAGTGACCAGTGACCACTGACCACTGACCAGTGACCAGTGACCTGTGACTTGTGACGAGTGACCAGCGACCTGTGACTTGTAACCAGTGACCAGTGACCAGTGGCCAGTGACCAGTGTCCAGTGAGCACTGACAAGTGGCCAGTGACTAGTGACCCGTGACATGTGACACGTGACCAGTGACCAGTGACCAGTGACCAGTGACCAGTAACCAGTGACCAGTGGCCAGTGACCTGTGACCAGTGACCAGTGACCAGTGACCAGTGAACAGTGACCATTGACCAGTGAGCAGTGACCAGTGACCACTCAGCAGTGACCAGCGACAGTGACCATTGAACAGCGACAGTGACCATTGACCAGTGACCAGTGACTAGTGACCAGTGACCATTGACAAGTGACCAGTGACCAGTGACCATTGACCAGTGACTTGTGACCAGTGACCCGCGACATGTGACTGTGACCAGTGACCACTCACCAGTGACCACAGACCAGTGACCAGTGACCAGTGACCAGTGACCAGTGACCACTGACCAGTGACAAGTGACCAGTGACTTGTGACCAATGACCAGTGACCTGTGACTTGTAACCAGTGACCAGTGACCAGTGTCCAGTGACCAGTGACCAGTGACCAGTGACCAGTGACCAGTGACCACTGACCAGTGACCAGTGACCAGCGACCCGCGACATGTGACTGTGACCAGTTACCACTGACCAGTGACCAGTGACCTCAGACCAGTGACAAGTGACCAGTGACCAGGGCCCAGTGAACAGTGAACAGTGACCATTGACCAGTGAGCAGTGACCACTGACCACTGAGCAGTGACCAGCGACAGTGACCATTGAACAGCGACAGTGACCATTGACCAGTGACCAGTGACCAGTGACCATTGACCAGTGACCAGTGACCATTGACCAGTGACTTGTGACCAGTAAACCGCGACATGTGACTGTGACCAGTGACCACTGACCAGTGACCAGTGACCACAGACCAGTGACCAGTGACCAGTGACCAGTGACCAGTGACCATTGATCTGTGACCAGTGACCAGTGACCAGTGACCATTGACCAGTGACCAGTGACCAGTGACCAGTGACTATTGACCAGTGACTTGTGACCAGTAACCCGCGACATGTGACTGTGACCAGTGACCACTGACCAGTGACCAGTGACCACAGACCAGTGACCAGTGACCAGTGACCAGTGACCAGTGACCAGTGACCAGTGACCAGTGACCAGTGACCATTGATCTGTGACCAGTGACCAGTGACCAGTGACCATTGACCAGTGACCAGTGACCAGTGACCAGTGACCATTGACCAGTGACTTGTGACCAGTAACCCGCGACATGTGACTGTGACCAGTGACCACTGACCAGTGACCAGTGACCACAGACCAGTGACCAGTGACCAGTGACCACTGACCACTGACCAGTGACCAGTGACCAGTGACTTGTGACGAGTGACCAGCGACCGGTGACTTGTGACCAGTGACCAGTGACCAGTGGCCAGTGACCAGTGTCTAGTGACCATTGACCAGTGACTTGTGACCAGTGACCCGCGACATGTGACTGTGACCAGTGACCACTTACCAGTGACCACAGACCAGTGACCAGTGACCAGTGACCAGTGACCAGTGACCAGTGACCATTGATCTGTGACCAGTGACTAGCGACCAGTGACCCGTGACATGTGACCCGTGACCAGTGACCAGTGACCAGGGCCCAGTCACCAGTCACCAGTCACCATTGACCTGTGACCAGTGACCACTGACCACTGACCACTGACCAGTGACAAGTGACCAGTGACTTGTGGCGAGTGACCAGCGACCTGTGACTTGTAACGAGTGACCAGTGACCAGTGGCCAGTGACCAGTGTCCAGTGAGCACTGACAAGTGACCAGTGACCAGTGACTTGTGACGAGTGACCAGCGACCTGTGACTTGTGACCAGTGACCAGTGACCAGTGGCCAGTGACCAGTGACCAGTGACCAGTGACCAGTGACCAGTGACCAGTGACCAGTGACCAGTGACCAGGGCCCAGTGACCAGTCACCAGTCACCATTGACCTGTGTCCAGTGACCAGTGACCACTGACCACTGACCAGTGACCAGTGACCAGTGACTTGTGACGAGTGACCAGCGACCTGTGACTTGTAACCAGTGACCAGTGACCAGTGGCCAGTGACCAGTGTCCAGTGAGCACTGACAAGTGGCCAGTGACTAGTGACCCGTGACATGTGACACGTGACCAGTGACCAGTGACCAGTGACCAGTGACCAGCAACCAGTGACCAGTGGCCAGTGACATGTGACCAGTGACCAGTGACCAGTGACCAGTGAACAGTGACCATTGACCAGTGAGCAGTGACCAGTGACCACTCAGCAGTGACCAGCGACTGTGACCATTGAACAGCGACAGTGACCATTGACCAGTGACCAGTGTCCAGTGACCAGTGACCATTGACAAGTGACCAGTGACCAGTGACCATTGACCAGTGACTTGTGACCAGTGACCCGCGACATGTGACTGTGACCAGTGACCACTCACCAGTGACCACAGACCAGTGACCAGTGACCAGTGACCAGTGACCAGTGACCACTGACCAGTGACAAGTGACCAGTGACTTGTGACCAGTGACCAGTGACCTGTGACTTGTAACCAGTGACCAGTGACCAGTGTCCAGTGACCAGTGACCAGTGACCAGTGACCAGTGACCAGTGACCACTGACCAGTGACCAGTGACCAGCGACCCGCGACATGTGACTGTGACCAGTTACCACTGACCAGTGACCAGTGACCTCAGACCAGTGACAAGTGACCAGTGACCAGGGCCCAGTGACCTGTGAACAGTGACCATTGACCAATGAGCAGTGACCACTGACCACTGAGCAGTGACCAGCGACAGTGACCATTGAACAGCGACAGTGACCATTGACCAGTGACCAGTGACCAGTGACCATTGACCAGTGACCAGTGACCATTGACCAGTGACTTGTGACCAGTAACCCGCGACATGTGACTGTGACCAGTGACCACTGACCAGTGACCAGTGACCACAGACCAGTGACCAGTGACCAGTGACCAGTGACCAGTGACCATTGATCTGTGACCAGTGACCAGTGACCAGTGACCATTGACCAGTGACCAGTGACCAGTGACCAGTGACCAGTGACCATTGACCAGTGACTTGTGACCAGTAACCCGCGACATGTGACTGTGACCAGTGACCACTGACCAGTGACCAGTGACCACAGACCAGTGACCAGTGACCAGTGACCAGTGACCAGTGACCAGTGACCAGTGACCAGTGACCAGTGACCAGCGACAGTGACCAGTGAGCAGCGACAGTGACCATTTACCAGCGACAGTGACCATTGACCAGTGACCAGTGACCAGTGACCTGTGACAAGTGACCAGTGACCAGTTACTTGTGACCAGTGACCAGTGACCAGTGACCAGTGACCAGTGACGAGTGACCAGTGACCAGTGACCAGTGACCAGTGACCACTGACCAGTGACAAGTGACCAGTGACTTGTGACCAGTGACCAGTGACCAGTGACATGTGACCCGTGACCAGTGACCAGTGACCAGTGACCAGTGACCAGTGACCAGTGACCAGTGACCCGTGAAATGTGACCAGTGACCAGCGACCAATGACCAGTGACCCGTGACATGTGACACGTGACCAGTGACCAGTGACCAGTGACCAGTGACCATTGACCAGTGACTTGTGACCACTAACCCGCGACATGTGACTGTGACCAGTGACCACTGACCAGTGACCAGTGACCACAGACCAGTGACCACAGACCAGTGACCAGTGACCAGTGACCAGTGACCAGTGACCAGTGACCAGTGACAGTGACCATTGAACAGCGACAGTGACCATTGACCAGTGACCAGTGACCAGTGACCAGAGACCATTGATCTGTGACCAGTGACCAGTGACCAGTGACCAGTGACCAGTGACCAGTGACCACTGACCAGCGACCAGTGACCGGGGACCAGTGACTAGCGACCAGTGACCAGTGACCCGTGACATGTGACCCGTGACCAGTGACCAGTGACCAGGGCCCAGTGACCAGTCACCAGTCACCATTGACCTGTGACCAGTGACCAGTGACCACTGACCACTGACCAGTGACAAGTGACCAGAGACTTGTGTCGAGTGACCAGCGACCTGTGACTTGTGACCAGTGACCAGTGACCAGTGGCCAGTGACGAGTGTCCAGTGAGCACTGACCAGTGGCCAGTGACTAGTGACCCGTGACATGTGACACGTGACCAGTGACCAGTGACCAGTGACCAGTGACCAGTGACCACTGACCAGTGACCAGTGACCGGGGACCAGTGACTAGCGACCAGTGACCAGTGACCCGTGACATGTGACCCGTGACCAGTGACCAGTGACCAGTGACCAGTGACCAGTGACCAGTGACCAGTGACCAGTGACCAGTGACCATTGATCTGTGACCTGTGACCAGTGACCAGTGACCAGTGACCACTGACCAGTGACCAGTGACCTGTGACATGTGCCCCGTGACCAGTGACCAGTGACCAGTGACCAGTGACCAGTGACCAGTGACCAGTGACCAGTGACCAGTGACCAGTGACCAGGGCCCAGTGACCAGTCACCAGTCACCATTGACCTGTGTCCAGTGACCAGTGACCACTGACCACTGACCAGTGACCAGTGACCAGTGACTTGTGACGAGTGACCAGCGACCTGTGACTTGTGACCAGTGACCAGTGACCAGTGGCCAGTGACCAGTGTCTAGTGAGCAGTGACCAGTGGCCAGTGACTAGTGACCCGTGACATGTGACACGTGACCAGTGACCAGTGACCAGTGACCAGTGACCAGCGACAGTGACCATTGAACAGCGACAGTGACCATTGACCAGTGACCAGTGACCATTGACCAGTGACCAGTGACCAGTGACCATTGACCAGTGACTTGTGACCAGTGACCCTCGACATGTGACTGTGACCAGTTACCACTGACCAGTGACCAGTGACCACAGACCAGTGACAAGTGACCAGTGACCAGGGCCCAGTGACCAGTGAACAGTGACCATTGACCAGTGAGCAGTGACCATTGACCAGTGAGCAGTGACCACTGACCACTGAGCAGTGACCAGCGACAGTGACCATTGAACAGCGACAGTGACCATTGACCAGTGACCAGTGACCAGTGACCAGTGACCAGTGACCATTGACCAGTGACCAGTGACCATTGACCAGTGACTTGTGACCAGTAACCCGCGACATGTGACTGTGACCAGTGACCACTGACCAGTGACCAGTGACCACAGACCAGTGACCAGTGACCAGTGACCAGTGACCAGTGACCAGTGACCAGTGACCAGTGACCAGTGACCAGTGACCAGTAACCAGTGACCAGTGGCCAGTGACCTGTGACCAGTGACCAGTGACCAGTGACCAGTGAACAGTGACCATTGACCAGTGAGCAGTGACCAGTGACCACTCAGCAGTGACCAGCGACAGTGACCATTGAACAGCGACAGTGACCATTGACCAGTGACCAGTGACCAGTGACCAGTGACCATTGACAAGTGACCAGTGACCAGTGACCATTGACCAGTGACTTGTGACCAGTGACCCGCGACATGTGACTGTGACCAGTGACCACTTACCAGTGACCACAGACCAGTGACCAGTGACCAGTGACCAGTGACCAGTGACCACTGACCAGTGACAAGTGACCAGTGACTTGTGACCAGTGACCAGTGACCTGTGACTTGTAACCAGTGACCAGTGACCAGTGTCCAGTGACCAGTGACCAGTGACCAGTGACCAGTGACCAGTGACCAGTGACCAGTGACCACTGACCAGTGACCAGTGACCAGCGACCCGCGACATGTGACTGTGACCAGTTACCACTGACCAGTGACCTGTGACCTCAGACCAGTGACAAGTGACCAGTGACCAGGGCCCAGTGACCAGTGAACAGTGACCATTGACCAGTGAGCAGTGACCACTGACCACTGAGCAGTGACCAGCGACAGTGACCATTGAACAGCGACAGTGACCATTGACCAGTGACCAGTGACCAGTGACCAGTGACCATTGACCAGTGACCAGTGACCATTGACCAGTGACTTGTGACCAGTAACCCGCGACATGTGACTGTGACCAGTGACCACTGACCAGTGACCAGTGACCACAGACCAGTGACCAGTGACCAGTGACCAGTGACCAGTGACCATTGATCTGTGACCAGTGACCAGTGACCAGTGACCATTGACCATTGACCAGTGACTTGTGACCAGTAACCCGCGACATGTGACTGTGACCAGTGACCACTGACCAGTGACCAGTGACCACAGACCAGTGACCAGTGACCAGTGACCAGTGACCAGTGACCAGTGACCAGTGACCAGTGACCAGTGACCAGCGACAGTGACCAGTGACCAGCGACAGTGACCATTTACCAGCGACAGTGACCATTGACCAGTGACCAGTGACCAGTGACCTGTGACAAGTGACCAGTGACCAGTTACTTGTGACCAGTGACCAGTGACCAGTGACCAGTGACCAGTGACGAGTGACCAGTGACCAGTGACCAGTGACCAGTGACCACTGACCAGTGACAAGTGACCAGTGACTTGTGACCAGTGACCAGTGACCAGTGACATGTGACCCGTGACCAGTGACCAGTGACCAGTGACCAGTGACCAGTGACCAGTGACCAGTGACCCGTGACATGTGACCAGTGACCAGCGACAAGTGACCAGTGACCCGTGACATGTGACACGTGACCAGTGACCAGTGACCAGTGACCAGTGACCATTGACCAGTGACTTGTGACCAGTAACCCGCGACATGTGACTGTGACCAGTGACCACTGACCAGTGACCAGTGACCACAGACCAGTGACCACAGACCAGTGACCAGTGACCAGTAACCAGTGACCAGTGACCAGTGACCAGTGGCCACTCAGCAGTGACCAGCGACAGTGACCATTGAACAGCGACAGTGACCATTGACCAGTGACCAGTGACCAGTGACCAGTGACCAGAGACCATTGATCTGTGACCAGTGACCAGTGACCAGTGACCAGTGACCAGTGACCATTGACCAGTGACCAGTGACCAGTGACCAGTGACCATTGACCAGTGACTTGTGACCAGTAACCCGCGACATGTGACTGTGACCAGTGACCACTGACCAGTGACCAGTGACCACAGACCAGTGACCAGTGACCAGTGACCAGTGACCAGTGACCAGCGACAGTGACCAGTGACCAGCAACAGTGACCATTTACCAGCGACAGTGACCATTGACCAGTGACCAGTGACCAGTGACCTGTGACAAGTGACCAGTGACCAGTTACTTGTGACCAGTGACCAGTGACCAGTGACCAGTGACCAGTGACGAGTGACCAGTGACCAGTGACCAGTGACCAGTGACCACTGACCAGTGACAAGTGACCAGTGACTTGTGACCAGTGACGAGTGACCAGTGACATGTGACCCGTGACCAGTGACCAGCGACCAGTGACCAGTGACCAGTGACCAGTGACCAGTGACCCGTGACATGTGACCAGTGACCAGCGACCAGTGACCAGTGACCCGTGACATGTGACACGTGACCAGTGACCAGTGACCAGTGACCAGTGACCATTGACCAGTGACTTGTGACCAGTAACCCGCGACATGTGACTGTGACCAGTGACCACTGACCAGTGACCAGTGACCACAGACCAGTGACCACAGACCATTGACCAGTGACCAGTGACCAGTGACCAGTGACCAGTGACCAGTGACCACTCAGCAGTGACCAGCGACAGTGACCATTGAACAGCGACAGTGACCATTGACCAGTGACCAGTGACCAGTGACCAGAGACAATTGATCTGTGACCAGTGACCAGTGACCAGTGACCAGTGACCAGTGACCAGTGACCACTGACCAGTGACCAGTGACCGGGGACCAGTGACTAGCGACCAGTGACCAGTGACCCGTGACATGTGACCCGTGACCAGTGACCAGTGACCAGGGCCCAGTGACCAGTCACCAGTCACCATTGACCTGTGACCAGTGACCAGTGACCACTGACCACTGACCAGTGACAAGTGACCAGTGACTTGTGTCGAGTGACCAGCGACCTGTGACTTGTGACCAGTGACCAGTGACCAGTGGCCAGTGACGAGTGTCCAGTGAGCACTGACCAGTGGCCAGTGACTAGTGACCCGTGACATGTGACACGTGACCAGTGACCAGTGACCAGTGACCAGTGACCAGTGACCACTGACCAGTGACCAGTGACCGGGGACCAGTGACTAGCGACCAGTGACCAGTGACCCGTGACATGTGACCCGTGACCAGTGACCAGTGACCAGTGACCAGTGACCAGTGACCAGTGACCAGTGACCAGTGACCAGTGACCATTGATCTGTGACCTGTGACCAGTGACCAGTGACCAGTGACCAGTGACCAGTGACCAGTGACCAGTGACCACTGACCAGTGACCAGTGACCGGGGACCAGTGACCAGTGACCCGTGACATGTGCCCCGTGACCAGTGACCAGTGACCAGTGACCAGTGACCAGTGACCAGTGACCAGTGACCAGTGACCAGTGACCAGTGACCAGGGCCCAGTGACCAGTCACCAGTCACCATTGACCTGTGTCCAGTGACCAGTGACCACTGACCACTGACCAGTGACCAGTGACCAGTGACTTGTGACGAGTGACCAGCGACCTGTGACTTGTGACCAGTGACCAGTGACCAGTGGCCAGTGACCAGTGTCTAGTGAGCAGTGACCAGTGGCCAGTGACTAGTGACCCGTGACATGTGACACGTGACCAGTGACCAGTGACCAGTGACCAGTGACCAGCGACAGTGACCATTGAACAGCGACAGTGACCATTGACCAGTGACCAGTGACCAGTGACCAAGTGACCAGTGACCATTGACCAGTGACCAGTGACCAGTGACTTGTGGCGAGTGACCAGCGACCTGTGACTTGTAACCAGTGACCAGTGACCAGTGGCCAGTGACCAGTGTCCAGTGAGCACTGACAAGTGGCCAGTGACTAGTGACCCGTGACATGTGACACGTGACCAGTGACCAGTGACCAGTGACCAGTGACCAGTAACCAGTGACCAGTGGCCAGTGACCTGTGACCAGTGACCAGTGACCAGTGACCAGTGAACAGTGACCATTGACCAGTGAGCAGTGACCAGTGACCACTCAGCAGTGACCAGCGACAGTGACCATTGAACAGCGACAGTGACCATTGACCAGTGACCAGTGACCAGTGACCAGTGAAATTTGACAAGTGACCAGTGACCAGTGACCATTGACCAGTGACTTGTGACCAGTGACCCGCGACATGTGACTGTGACCAGTGACCACTTACCAGTGACCACAGACCAGTGACCAGTGACCAGTGACCAGTGACCAGTGACCACTGACCAGTGACAAGTGACCAGTGACTTGTGACCAGTGACCAGTGACCTGTGACTTGTAACCAGTGACCAGTGACCAGTGTCCAGTGACCAGTGACTAGTGACCAGTGACCAGTGACCAGTGACCAGTGACCAGTCACCATTGACCTGTGTCCAGTGACCAGTGACCACTGACCACTGACCAGTGACCAGTGACCAGTGACTTGTGACGAGTGACCAGCGACCTGTGACATGTGACCAGTGACCAGTGACCAGTGGCCAGTGACCAGTGTCTAGTGACCATTGACCAGTGACTTGTGACCAGTGACCCGCGACATGTGACTGTGACCAGTGACCACTTACCAGTGACCACAGACCAGTGACCAGTGACCAGTGACCAGGGACCAGTGACCAGTGACCATTGATCTGTGACCAGTGACTAGCGACCAGTGACCCGTGACATGTGACCCGTGACCAGTGACCAGTGACCAGGGCCCAGTCACCAGTCACCAGTCACCATTGACCTGTGACCAGTGACCAGTGACCACTGACCACTGACCAGTGACAAGTGACCAGTGACTTGTGGCGAGTGACCAGCGACCTGTGACTTGTAACCAGTGACCAGTGACCAGTGGCCAGTGACCAGTGTCCAGTGAGCACTGACAAGTGGCCAGTGACTAGTGACCCGTGACATGTGACCAGTAACCAGTGACCAGTGGCCAGTGACCTGTGACCAGTGACCAGTGACCAGTGACCAGTGACCAGTGACCAGTGACCAGTGACCAGTGACCAGTGACCAGTGACCATTGATCTGTGACCTGTGACCAGTGACCAGTGACCAGTGACCACTGACCAGTGACCAGTGACCTGTGACATGTGCCCCGTGACCAGTGACCAGTGACCAGTGACCAGTGACCAGTGACCAGTGACCAGTGACCAGTGACCAGTGACCAGTGACCAGGGCCCAGTGACCAGTCACCAGTCACCATTGACCTGTGTCCAGTGACCAGTGACCACTGACCACTGACCAGTGACCAGTGACCAGTGACTTGTGACGAGTGACCAGCGACCTGTGACTTGTGACCAGTGACCAGTGACCAGTGGCCAGTGACCAGTGTCTAGTGAGCAGTGACCAGTGGCCAGTGACTAGTGACCCGTGACATGTGACACGTGACCAGTGACCAGTGACCAGTGACCAGTGACCAGCGACAGTGACCATTGAACAGCGACAGTGACCATTGACCAGTGACCAGTGACCATTGACCAGTGACCAGTGACCAGTGACCATTGACCAGTGACTTGTGACCAGTGACCCTCGACATGTGACTGTGACCAGTTACCACTGACCAGTGACCAGTGACCACAGACCAGTGACAAGTGACCAGTGACCAGGGCCCAGTGACCAGTGAACAGTGACCATTGACCAGTGAGCAGTGACCATTGACCAGTGAGCAGTGACCACTGACCACTGAGCAGTGACCAGCGACAGTGACCATTGAACAGCGACAGTGACCATTGACCAGTGACCAGTGACCAGTGACCAGTGACCAGTGACCATTGACCAGTGACCAGTGACCATTGACCAGTGACTTGTGACCAGTAACCCGCGACATGTGACTGTGACCAGTGACCACTGACCAGTGACCAGTGACCACAGACCAGTGACCAGTGACCAGTGACCAGTGACCAGTGACCAGTGACCAGTGACCAGTGACCAGTGACCAGTGACCAGTAACCAGTGACCAGTGGCCAGTGACCTGTGACCAGTGACCAGTGACCAGTGACCAGTGAACAGTGACCATTGACCAGTGAGCAGTGACCAGTGACCACTCAGCAGTGACCAGCGACAGTGACCATTGAACAGCGACAGTGACCATTGACCAGTGACCAGTGACCAGTGACCAGTGACCATTGACAAGTGACCAGTGACCAGTGACCATTGACCAGTGACTTGTGACCAGTGACCCGCGACATGTGACTGTGACCAGTGACCACTTACCAGTGACCACAGACCAGTGACCAGTGACCAGTGACCAGTGACCAGTGACCACTGACCAGTGACAAGTGACCAGTGACTTGTGACCAGTGACCAGTGACCTGTGACTTGTAACCAGTGACCAGTGACCAGTGTCCAGTGACCAGTGACCAGTGACCAGTGACCAGTGACCAGTGACCAGTGACCAGTGACCACTGACCAGTGACCAGTGACCAGCGACCCGCGACATGTGACTGTGACCAGTTACCACTGACCAGTGACCTGTGACCTCAGACCAGTGACAAGTGACCAGTGACCAGGGCCCAGTGACCAGTGAACAGTGACCATTGACCAGTGAGCAGTGACCACTGACCACTGAGCAGTGACCAGCGACAGTGACCATTGAACAGCGACAGTGACCATTGACCAGTGACCAGTGACCAGTGACCAGTGACCATTGACCAGTGACCAGTGACCATTGACCAGTGACGTGTGACCAGTAACCCGCGACATGTGACTGTCACCAGTGACCACTGACCAGTGACCAGTGACCACAGACCAGTGACCAGTGACCAGTGACCAGTGACCAGTGACCATTGATCTGTGACCAGTGACCAGTGACCAGTGACCATTGACCATTGACCAGTGACTTGTGACCAGTAACCCGCGACATGTGACTGTGACCAGTGACCACTGACCAGTGACCAGTGACCACAGACCAGTGACCAGTGACCAGTGACCAGTGACCAGTGACCAGTGACCAGTGACCAGTGACCAGTGACCAGCGACAGTGACCAGTGACCAGCGACAGTGACCATTTACCAGCGACAGTGACCATTGACCAGTGACCAGTGACCAGTGACCTGTGACAAGTGACCAGTGACCAGTTACTTGTGACCAGTGACCAGTGACCAGTGACCAGTGACCAGTGACGAGTGACCAGTGACCAGTGACCAGTGACCAGTGACCACTGACCAGTGACAAGTGACCAGTGACTTGTGACCAGTGACCAGTGACCAGTGACATGTGACCCGTGACCAGTGACCAGTGACCAGTGACCAGTGACCAGTGACCAGTGACCAGTGACCCGTGACATGTGACCAGTGACCAGCGACAAGTGACCAGTGACCCGTGACATGTGACACGTGACCAGTGACCAGTGACCAGTGACCAGTGACCATTGACCAGTGACTTGTGACCAGTAACCCGCGACATGTGACTGTGACCAGTGACCACTGACCAGTGACCAGTGACCACAGACCAGTGACCACAGACCAGTGACCAGTGACCAGTGACCAGTGACCAGTGACCAGTGACCAGTGGCCACTCAGCAGTGACCAGCGACAGTGACCATTGAACAGCGACAGTGACCATTGACCAGTGACCAGTGACCAGTGACCAGTGACCAGAGACCATTGATCTGTGACCAGTGACCAGTGACCAGTGACCAGTGACCAGTGACCATTGACCAGTGACCAGTGACCAGTGACCAGTGACCATTGACCAGTGACTTGTGACCAGTAACCCGCGACATGTGACTGTGACCAGTGACCACTGACCAGTGACCAGTGACCACAGACCAGAGACCAGTGACCAGTGACCAGTGACCAGTGACCAGCGACAGTGACCAGTGACCAGCAACAGTGACCATTTACCAGCGACAGTGACCATTGACCAGTGACCAGTGACCAGTGACCTGTGACAAGTGACCAGTGACCAGTTACTTGTGACCAGTGACCAGTGACCAGTGACCAGTGACCAGTGACGAGTGACCAGTGACCAGTGACCAGTGACCAGTGACCACTGACCAGTGACAAGTGACCAGTGACTTGTGACCAGTGACGAGTGACCAGTGACATGTGACCCGTGACCAGTGACCAGCGACCAGTGACCAGTGACCAGTGACCAGTGACCAGTGACCCGTGACATGTGACCAGTGACCAGCGACCAGTGACCAGTGACCCGTGACATGTGACACGTGACCAGTGACCAGTGACCAGTGACCAGTGACCATTGACCAGTGACTTGTGACCAGTAACCCGCGACATGTGACTGTGACCAGTGACCACTGACCAGTGACCAGTGACCACAGACCAGTGACCACAGACCATTGACCAGTGACCAGTGACCAGTGACCAGTGACCAGTGACCAGTGACCACTCAGCAGTGACCAGCGACAGTGACCATTGAACAGCGACAGTGACCATTGACCAGTGACCAGTGACCAGTGACCAGAGACAATTGATCTGTGACCAGTGACCAGTGACCAGTGACCAGTGACCAGTGACCAGTGACCACTGACCAGTGACCAGTGACCGGGGACCAGTGACTAGCGACCAGTGACCAGTGACCCGTGACATGTGACCCGTGACCAGTGACCAGTGACCAGGGCCCAGTGACCAGTCACCAGTCACCATTGACCTGTGACCAGTGACCAGTGACCACTGACCACTGACCAGTGACAAGTGACCAGTGACTTGTGTCGAGTGACCAGCGACCTGTGACTTGTGACCAGTGACCAGTGACCAGTGGCCAGTGACGAGTGTCCAGTGAGCACTGACCAGTGGCCAGTGACTAGTGACCCGTGACATGTGACACGTGACCAGTGACCAGTGACCAGTGACCAGTGACCAGTGACCACTGACCAGTGACCAGTGACCGGGGACCAGTGACTAGCGACCAGTGACCAGTGACCCGTGACATGTGACCCGTGACCAGTGACCAGTGACCAGTGACCAGTGACCAGTGACCAGTGACCAGTGACCAGTGACCATTGATCTGTGACCTGTGACCAGTGACCAGTGACCAGTGACCAGTGACCAGTGACCAGTGACCAGTGACCACTGACCAGTGACCAGTGACCGGGGACCAGTGACCAGTGACCCGTGACATGTGCCCCGTGACCAGTGACCAGTGACCAGTGACCAGTGACCAGTGACCAGTGACCAGTGACCAGTGACCAGTGACCAGTGACCAGGGCCCAGTGACCAGTCACCAGTCACCATTGACCTGTGTCCAGTGACCAGTGACCACTGACCACTGACCAGTGACCAGTGACCAGTGACTTGTGACGAGTGACCAGCGACCTGTGACTTGTGACCAGTGACCAGTGACCAGTGGCCAGTGACCAGTGTCTAGTGAGCAGTGACCAGTGGCCAGTGACTAGTGACCCGTGACATGTGACACGTGACCAGTGACCAGTGACCAGTGACCAGTGACCAGCGACAGTGACCATTGAACAGCGACAGTGACCATTGACCAGTGACCAGTGACCAGTGACCAAGTGACCAGTGACCATTGACCAGTGACCAGTGACCAGTGACTTGTGGCGAGTGACCAGCGACCTGTGACTTGTAACCAGTGACCAGTGACCAGTGGCCAGTGACCAGTGTCCAGTGAGCACTGACAAGTGGCCAGTGACTAGTGACCCGTGACATGTGACACGTGACCAGTGACCAGTGACCAGTGACCAGTGACCAGTAACCAGTGACCAGTGGCCAGTGACCTGTGACCAGTGACCAGTGACCAGTGACCAGTGAACAGTGACCATTGACCAGTGAGCAGTGACCAGTGACCACTCAGCAGTGACCAGCGACAGTGACCATTGAACAGCGACAGTGACCATTGACCAGTGACCAGTGACCAGTGACCAGTGAAATTTGACAAGTGACCAGTGACCAGTGACCATTGACCAGTGACTTGTGACCAGTGACCCGCGACATGTGAC
Organism: Andrena bucephala; assembly: GCA_947577245.1. Lineage (NCBI taxonomy): Eukaryota > Metazoa > Arthropoda > Insecta > Hymenoptera > Andrenidae > Andrena > Andrena bucephala. The sequence continues at coordinate 52,128,042 of OX387716.1, read as the reverse complement.
TGTGACCAGTGACCACTTACCAGTGACCACAGACCAGTGACCAGTGACCAGTGACCAGTGACCAGTGACCACTGACCAGTGACAAGTGACCAGTGACTTGTGACCAGTGACCAGTGACCTGTGACTTGTAACCAGTGACCAGTGACCAGTGTCCAGTGACCAGTGACTAGTGACCAGTGACCAGTGACCAGTGACCAGTGACCAGTGACCAGTGACCAGTGACCAGTGACCAGTGACCAGTGACCAGTCACCATTGACCTGTGTCCAGTGACCAGTGACCACTGACCACTGACCAGTGACCAGTGACCAGTGACTTGTGACGAGTGACCAGCGACCTGTGACATGTGACCAGTGACCAGTGACCAGTGGCCAGTGACCAGTGTCTAGTGACCATTGACCAGTGACTTGTGACCAGTGACCCGCGACATGTGACTGTGACCAGTGACCACTTACCAGTGACCACAGACCAGTGACCAGTGACCAGTGACCAGGGACCAGTGACCAGTGACCATTGATCTGTGACCAGTGACTAGCGACCAGTGACCCGTGACATGTGACCCGTGACCAGTGACCAGTGACCAGGGCCCAGTCACCAGTCACCAGTCACCATTGACCTGTGACCAGTGACCAGTGACCACTGACCACTGACCAGTGACAAGTGACCAGTGACTTGTGGCGAGTGACCAGCGACCTGTGACTTGTAACCAGTGACCAGTGACCAGTGGCCAGTGACCAGTGTCCAGTGAGCACTGACAAGTGGCCAGTGACTAGTGACCCGTGACATGTGACACGTGACCAGTGACCAGTGACCAGTGACCAGTGACCAGTAACCAGTGACCAGTGGCCAGTGACCTGTGACCAGTGACCAGTGACCAGTGACCAGTGAACAGTGACCATTGACTAGTGAGCAGTGACCAGTGACCACTCAGCAGTGACCAGCGACAGTGACCATTGAACAGCGACAGTGACCATTGACCAGTGACCAGTGACCAGTGACCAGTGACCATTGACAAGTGACCAGTGACCAGTGACCATTGACCAGTGACTTGTGACCAGTGACCCGCGACATGTGACTGTGACCAGTGACCACTTACCAGTGACCACAGACCAGTGACCAGTGACCAGTGACCAGTGACCAGTGACCACTGACCAGTGACAAGTGACCAGTGACTTGTGACCAGTGACCAGTGACCTGTGACTTGTAACCAGTGACCAGTGACCAGTGTCCAGTGACCAGTGACCAGTGACCAGTGACCAGTGACCAGTGACCAGTGACCAGTGACCACTGACCAGTGACCAGTGACCAGCGACCCGCGACATGTGACTGTGACCAGTTACCACTGACCAGTGACCTGTGACCTCAGACCAGTGACAAGTGACCAGTGACCAGGGCCCAGTGACCAGTGAACAGTGACCATTGACCAGTGAGCAGTGACCACTGACCACTGAGCAGTGACCAGCGACAGTGACCATTGAACAGCGACAGTGACCATTGACCAGTGACCAGTGACCAGTGACCAGTGACCATTGACCAGTGACCAGTGACCATTGACCAGTGACTTGTGACCAGTAACCCGCGACATGTGACTGTGACCAGTGACCACTGACCAGTGACCAGTGACCACAGACCAGTGACCAGTGACCAGTGACCAGTGACCAGTGACCATTGATCTGTGACCAGTGACCAGTGACCAGTGACCATTGACCAGTGACCAGTGACCAGTGACCAGTGACCATTGACCAGTGACTTGTGACCAGTAACCCGCGACATGTGACTGTGACCAGTGACCACTGACCAGTGACCAGTGACCACAGACCAGTGACCAGTGACCAGTGACCAGTGACCAGTGACCAGTGACCAGTGACCAGTGACCAGTGACCAGCGACAGTGACCAGTGACCAGCGACAGTGACCATTTACCAGCGACAGTGACCATTGACCAGTGACCAGTGACCAGTGACCTGTGACAAGTGACCAGTGACCAGTTACTTGTGACCAGTGACCAGTGACCAGTGACCAGTGACCAGTGACGAGTGACCAGTGACCAGTGACCAGTGACCAGTGACCGGGGACCAGTGACTAGCGACCAGTGACCAGTGACCCGTGACATGTGACCCGTGACCAGTGACCAGTGACCAGTGACCAGTGACCAGTGACCACTGACCAGTGACCAGTGACCAGTGACCAGTGACCATTGATCTGTGACCTGTGACCAGTGACCAGTGACCAGTGACCAGTGACCAGTGACCAGTGACCAGTGACCACTGACCAGTGACCAGTGACCGGGGACCAGTGACCAGTGACCCGTGACATGTGCCCCGTGACCAGTGACCAGTGACCAGTGACCAGTGACCAGTGACCAGTGACCAGTGACCAGTGACCAGTGACCAGTGACCAGGGCCCATTGACCAGTCACCAGTCACCATTGACCTGTGTCCAGTGACCAGTGACCACTGACCACTGACCAGTGACCAGTGACCAGTGACTTGTGACGAGTGACCAGCGACCTGTGACTTGTGACCAGTGACCAGTGACCAGTGGCCAGTGACCAGTGTCTAGTGAGCAGTGACCAGTGGCCAGTGACTAGTGACCCGTGACATGTGACACGTGACCAGTGACCAGTGACCAGTGACCAGTGACCAGCGACAGTGACCATTGAACAGCGACAGTGACCATTGACCAGTGACCAGTGACCAGTGACCAAGTGACCAGTGACCATTGACCAGTGACCAGTGACCAGTGACCATTGACCAGTGACTTGTGACCAGTGACCCTCGACATGTGACTGTGACCAGTTACCACTGACCAGTGACCAGTGACCACAGACCAGTGACAAGTGACCAGTGACCAGGGCCCAGTGACCAGTGAACAGTGACCATTGACCAGTGAGCAGTGACCATTGACCAGTGAGCAGTGACCACTGACCACTGAGCAGTGACCAGCGACAGTGACCATTGAACAGCGACAGTGACCATTGACCAGTGACCAGTGACCAGTGACCAGTGACCATTGACCAGTGACCAGTGACCATTGACCAGTGACTTGTGACCAGTAACCCGCGACATGTGACTGTGACCAGTGACCACTGACCAGTGACCAGTGACCACAGACCAGTGACCAGTGACCAGTGACCAGTGACCAGTGACCAGTGACCAGTGACCAGTGACCATTGATCTGTGACCAGTGACCAGTGACCAGTGACCATTGACCAGTGACCAGTGACCAGTGACCAGTGACCATTGACCAGTGACTTGTGACCAGTAACCCGCGACATGTGACTGTGACCAGTGACCACTGACCAGTGACCAGTGACCACAGACCAGTGACCAGTGACCAGTGACCACTGACCACTGACCAGTGACCAGAGACCAGTGACTTGTGACGAGTGACCAGCGACCGGTGACTTGTGACCAGTGACCAGTGACCCGTGGCCAGTGACCAGTGTCTAGTGACCATTGACCAGTGACTTGTGACCAGTGACCCGCGACATGTGACTGTGACCAGTGACCACTTACCAGTGACCACAGACCAGTGACCAGTGACCAGTGACCAGTGACCAGTGACCAGTGACCATTGATCTGTGACCAGTGACTAGCGACCAGTGACCCGTGACATGTGACCCGTGAAAAGTGACCAGTGACCAGGGCCCAGTGACCAGTCACCAGTCACCATTGACCTGTGACCAGTGACCACTGACCACTGACCACTGACCAGTGACAAGTGACCAGTGACTTGTGGCGAGTGACCAGCGACCTGTGACTTGTAACGAGTGACCAGTGACCAGTGGCCAGTGACCAGTGTCCAGTGAGCACTGACAAGTGACCAGTGACCAGTGACTTGTGACGAGTGACCAGCGACCTGTGACTTGTGACCAGTGACCAGTGACCAGTGGCCAGTGACCAGTGACCAGTGACCAGTGACCAGTGACCAGTGACCAGTGACCAGTGACCAGTGACCAGTGACCAGGGCCCAGTGACCAGTCACCAGTCACCATTGACCTGTGTCCAGTGACCAGTGACCACTGACCACTGACCAGTGACCAGTGACCTGTGACTTGTGACGAGTGACCAGCGACCTGTGACTTGTAACCAGTGACCAGTGACCAGTGGCCAGTGACCAGTGTCCAGTGAGCACTGACAAGTGGCCAGTGACTAGTGACCCGTGACATGTGACACGTGACCAGTGACCAGTGACCAGTGACCAGTGACCAGTAACCAGTGACCAGTGGCCAGTGACCTGTGACCAGTGACCAGTGACCAGTGACCAGTGAACAGTGACCATTGACCAGTGAGCAGTGACCAGTGACCACTCAGCAGTGACCAGCGACAGTGACCATTGAACAGCGACAGTGACCATTGACCAGTGACCAGTGACTAGTGACCAGTGACCATTGACAAGTGACCAGTGACCAGTGACCATTGACCAGTGACTTGTGACCAGTGACCCGCGACATGTGACTGTGACCAGTGACCACTCACCAGTGACCACAGACCAGTGACCAGTGACCAGTGACCAGTGACCAGTGACCACTGACCAGTGACAAGTGACCAGTGACTTGTGACCAATGACCAGTGACCTGTGACTTGTAACCAGTGACCAGTGACCAGTGTCCAGTGACCAGTGACCAGTGACCAGTGACCAGTGACCAGTGACCACTGACCAGTGACCAGTGACCAGCGACCCGCGACATGTGACTGTGACCAGTTACCACTGACCAGTGACCAGTGACCTCAGACCAGTGACAAGTGACCAGTGACCAGGGCCCAGTGAACAGTGAACAGTGACCATTGACCAGTGAGCAGTGACCACTGACCACTGAGCAGTGACCAGCGACAGTGACCATTGAACAGCGACAGTGACCATTGACCAGTGACCAGTGACCAGTGACCATTGACCAGTGACCAGTGACCATTGACCAGTGACTTGTGACCAGTAACCCGCGACATGTGACTGTGACCAGTGACCACTGACCAGTGACCAGTGACCACAGACCAGTGACCAGTGACCAGTGACCAGTGACCAGTGACCATTGATCTGTGACCAGTGACCAGTGACCAGTGACCATTGACCAGTGACCAGTGACCAGTGACCAGTGACTATTGACCAGTGACTTGTGACCAGTAACCCGCGACATGTGACTGTGACCAGTGACCACTGACCAGTGACCAGTGACCACAGACCAGTGACCAGTGACCAGTGACCAGTGACCAGTGACCAGTGACCAGTGACCAGTGACCAGTGACCATTGATCTGTGACCAGTGACCAGTGACCAGTGACCATTGACCAGTGACCAGTGACCAGTGACCAGTGACCATTGACCAGTGACTTGTGACCAGTAACCCGCGACATGTGACTGTGACCAGTGACCACTGACCAGTGACCAGTGACCACAGACCAGTGACCAGTGACCAGTGACCACTGACCACTGACCAGTGACCAGTGACCAGTGACTTGTGACGAGTGACCAGCGACCGGTGACTTGTGACCAGTGACCAGTGACCAGTGGCCAGTGACCAGTGTCTAGTGACCATTGACCAGTGACTTGTGACCAGTGACCCGCGACATGTGACTGTGACCAGTGACCACTTACCAGTGACCACAGACCAGTGACCAGTGACCAGTGACCAGTGACCAGTGACCAGTGACCATTGATCTGTGACCAGTGACTAGCGACCAGTGACCCGTGACATGTGACCCGTGACCAGTGACCAGTGACCAGGGCCCAGTCACCAGTCACCAGTCACCATTGACCTGTGACCAGTGACCACTGACCACTGACCACTGACCAGTGACAAGTGACCAGTGACTTGTGGCGAGTGACCAGCGACCTGTGACTTGTAACGAGTGACCAGTGACCAGTGGCCAGTGACCAGTGTCCAGTGAGCACTGACAAGTGACCAGTGACCAGTGACTTGTGACGAGTGACCAGCGACCTGTGACTTGTGACCAGTGACCAGTGACCAGTGGCCAGTGACCAGTGACCAGTGACCAGTGACCAGTGACCAGTGACCAGTGACCAGTGACCAGTGACCAGGGCCCAGTGACCAGTCACCAGTCACCATTGACCTGTGTCCAGTGACCAGTGACCACTGACCACTGACCAGTGACCAGTGACCAGTGACTTGTGACGAGTGACCAGCGACCTGTGACTTGTAACCAGTGACCAGTGACCAGTGGCCAGTGACCAGTGTCCAGTGAGCACTGACAAGTGGCCAGTGACTAGTGACCCGTGACATGTGACACGTGACCAGTGACCAGTGACCAGTGACCAGTGACCAGCAACCAGTGACCAGTGGCCAGTGACATGTGACCAGTGACCAGTGACCAGTGACCAGTGAACAGTGACCATTGACCAGTGAGCAGTGACCAGTGACCACTCAGCAGTGACCAGCGACTGTGACCATTGAACAGCGACAGTGACCATTGACCAGTGACCAGTGTCCAGTGACCAGTGACCATTGACAAGTGACCAGTGACCAGTGACCATTGACCAGTGACTTGTGACCAGTGACCCGCGACATGTGACTGTGACCAGTGACCACTCACCAGTGACCACAGACCAGTGACCAGTGACCAGTGACCAGTGACCAGTGACCACTGACCAGTGACAAGTGACCAGTGACTTGTGACCAGTGACCAGTGACCTGTGACTTGTAACCAGTGACCAGTGACCAGTGTCCAGTGACCAGTGACCAGTGACCAGTGACCAGTGACCAGTGACCACTGACCAGTGACCAGTGACCAGCGACCCGCGACATGTGACTGTGACCAGTTACCACTGACCAGTGACCAGTGACCTCAGACCAGTGACAAGTGACCAGTGACCAGGGCCCAGTGACCTGTGAACAGTGACCATTGACCAATGAGCAGTGACCACTGACCACTGAGCAGTGACCAGCGACAGTGACCATTGAACAGCGACAGTGACCATTGACCAGTGACCAGTGACCAGTGACCATTGACCAGTGACCAGTGACCATTGACCAGTGACTTGTGACCAGTAACCCGCGACATGTGACTGTGACCAGTGACCACTGACCAGTGACCAGTGACCACAGACCAGTGACCAGTGACCAGTGACCAGTGACCAGTGACCATTGATCTGTGACCAGTGACCAGTGACCAGTGACCATTGACCAGTGACCAGTGACCAGTGACCAGTGACCAGTGACCATTGACCAGTGACTTGTGACCAGTAACCCGCGACATGTGACTGTGACCAGTGACCACTGACCAGTGACCAGTGACCACAGACCAGTGACCAGTGACCAGTGACCAGTGACCAGTGACCAGTGACCAGTGACCAGTGACCAGTGACCAGCGACAGTGACCAGTGAGCAGCGACAGTGACCATTTACCAGCGACAGTGACCATTGACCAGTGACCAGTGACCAGTGACCTGTGACAAGTGACCAGTGACCAGTTACTTGTGACCAGTGACCAGTGACCAGTGACCAGTGACCAGTGACGAGTGACCAGTGACCAGTGACCAGTGACCAGTGACCACTGACCAGTGACAAGTGACCAGTGACTTGTGACCAGTGACCAGTGACCAGTGACATGTGACCCGTGACCAGTGACCAGTGACCAGTGACCAGTGACCAGTGACCAGTGACCAGTGACCCGTGAAATGTGACCAGTGACCAGCGACCAATGACCAGTGACCCGTGACATGTGACACGTGACCAGTGACCAGTGACCAGTGACCAGTGACCATTGACCAGTGACTTGTGACCACTAACCCGCGACATGTGACTGTGACCAGTGACCACTGACCAGTGACCAGTGACCACAGACCAGTGACCACAGACCAGTGACCAGTGACCAGTGACCAGTGACCAGTGACCAGTGACCAGTGACAGTGACCATTGAACAGCGACAGTGACCATTGACCAGTGACCAGTGACCAGTGACCAGAGACCATTGATCTGTGACCAGTGACCAGTGACCAGTGACCAGTGACCAGTGACCAGTGACCACTGACCAGCGACCAGTGACCGGGGACCAGTGACTAGCGACCAGTGACCAGTGACCCGTGACATGTGACCCGTGACCAGTGACCAGTGACCAGGGCCCAGTGACCAGTCACCAGTCACCATTGACCTGTGACCAGTGACCAGTGACCACTGACCACTGACCAGTGACAAGTGACCAGAGACTTGTGTCGAGTGACCAGCGACCTGTGACTTGTGACCAGTGACCAGTGACCAGTGGCCAGTGACGAGTGTCCAGTGAGCACTGACCAGTGGCCAGTGACTAGTGACCCGTGACATGTGACACGTGACCAGTGACCAGTGACCAGTGACCAGTGACCAGTGACCACTGACCAGTGACCAGTGACCGGGGACCAGTGACTAGCGACCAGTGACCAGTGACCCGTGACATGTGACCCGTGACCAGTGACCAGTGACCAGTGACCAGTGACCAGTGACCAGTGACCAGTGACCAGTGACCAGTGACCATTGATCTGTGACCTGTGACCAGTGACCAGTGACCAGTGACCACTGACCAGTGACCAGTGACCTGTGACATGTGCCCCGTGACCAGTGACCAGTGACCAGTGACCAGTGACCAGTGACCAGTGACCAGTGACCAGTGACCAGTGACCAGTGACCAGGGCCCAGTGACCAGTCACCAGTCACCATTGACCTGTGTCCAGTGACCAGTGACCACTGACCACTGACCAGTGACCAGTGACCAGTGACTTGTGACGAGTGACCAGCGACCTGTGACTTGTGACCAGTGACCAGTGACCAGTGGCCAGTGACCAGTGTCTAGTGAGCAGTGACCAGTGGCCAGTGACTAGTGACCCGTGACATGTGACACGTGACCAGTGACCAGTGACCAGTGACCAGTGACCAGCGACAGTGACCATTGAACAGCGACAGTGACCATTGACCAGTGACCAGTGACCATTGACCAGTGACCAGTGACCAGTGACCATTGACCAGTGACTTGTGACCAGTGACCCTCGACATGTGACTGTGACCAGTTACCACTGACCAGTGACCAGTGACCACAGACCAGTGACAAGTGACCAGTGACCAGGGCCCAGTGACCAGTGAACAGTGACCATTGACCAGTGAGCAGTGACCATTGACCAGTGAGCAGTGACCACTGACCACTGAGCAGTGACCAGCGACAGTGACCATTGAACAGCGACAGTGACCATTGACCAGTGACCAGTGACCAGTGACCAGTGACCAGTGACCATTGACCAGTGACCAGTGACCATTGACCAGTGACTTGTGACCAGTAACCCGCGACATGTGACTGTGACCAGTGACCACTGACCAGTGACCAGTGACCACAGACCAGTGACCAGTGACCAGTGACCAGTGACCAGTGACCAGTGACCAGTGACCAGTGACCAGTGACCAGTGACCAGTAACCAGTGACCAGTGGCCAGTGACCTGTGACCAGTGACCAGTGACCAGTGACCAGTGAACAGTGACCATTGACCAGTGAGCAGTGACCAGTGACCACTCAGCAGTGACCAGCGACAGTGACCATTGAACAGCGACAGTGACCATTGACCAGTGACCAGTGACCAGTGACCAGTGACCATTGACAAGTGACCAGTGACCAGTGACCATTGACCAGTGACTTGTGACCAGTGACCCGCGACATGTGACTGTGACCAGTGACCACTTACCAGTGACCACAGACCAGTGACCAGTGACCAGTGACCAGTGACCAGTGACCACTGACCAGTGACAAGTGACCAGTGACTTGTGACCAGTGACCAGTGACCTGTGACTTGTAACCAGTGACCAGTGACCAGTGTCCAGTGACCAGTGACCAGTGACCAGTGACCAGTGACCAGTGACCAGTGACCAGTGACCACTGACCAGTGACCAGTGACCAGCGACCCGCGACATGTGACTGTGACCAGTTACCACTGACCAGTGACCTGTGACCTCAGACCAGTGACAAGTGACCAGTGACCAGGGCCCAGTGACCAGTGAACAGTGACCATTGACCAGTGAGCAGTGACCACTGACCACTGAGCAGTGACCAGCGACAGTGACCATTGAACAGCGACAGTGACCATTGACCAGTGACCAGTGACCAGTGACCAGTGACCATTGACCAGTGACCAGTGACCATTGACCAGTGACTTGTGACCAGTAACCCGCGACATGTGACTGTGACCAGTGACCACTGACCAGTGACCAGTGACCACAGACCAGTGACCAGTGACCAGTGACCAGTGACCAGTGACCATTGATCTGTGACCAGTGACCAGTGACCAGTGACCATTGACCATTGACCAGTGACTTGTGACCAGTAACCCGCGACATGTGACTGTGACCAGTGACCACTGACCAGTGACCAGTGACCACAGACCAGTGACCAGTGACCAGTGACCAGTGACCAGTGACCAGTGACCAGTGACCAGTGACCAGTGACCAGCGACAGTGACCAGTGACCAGCGACAGTGACCATTTACCAGCGACAGTGACCATTGACCAGTGACCAGTGACCAGTGACCAGTGACCAGTGACGAGTGACCAGTGACCAGTGACCAGTGACCAGTGACCACTGACCAGTGACAAGTGACCAGTGACTTGTGACCAGTGCCCAGTGACCAGTGACATGTGACCCGTGACCAGTGACCAGTGACCAGTGACCAGTGACCAGTGACCAGTGACCAGTGACCCGTGACATGTGACCAGTGACCAGCGACAAGTGACCAGTGACCCGTGCCATGTGACACGTGACCAGTGACCAGTGACCAGTGACCAGTGACCATTGACCAGTGACTTGTGACCAGTAACCCGCGACATGTGACTGTGACCAGTGACCACTGACCAGTGACCAGTGACCACAGACCAGTGACCACAGACCAGTGACCAGTGACCAGTGACCAGTGACCAGTGACCAGTGACCAGTGGCCACTCAGCAGTGACCAGCGACAGTGACCATTGAACAGCGACAGTGACCATTGACCAGTGACCAGTGACCAGTGACCAGTGACCAGAGACCATTGATCTGTGACCAGTGACCAGTGACCAGTGACCAGTGACCAGTGACCATTGACCAGTGACCAGTGACCAGTGACCAGTGACCATTGACCAGTGACTTGTGACCAGTAACCCGCGACATGTGACTGTGACCAGTGACCACTGACCAGTGACCAGTGACCACAGACCAGTGACCAGTGACCAGTGACCAGTGACCAGTGACCAGCGACAGTGACCAGTGACCAGCAACAGTGACCATTTACCAGCGACAGTGACCATTGACCAGTGACCAGTGACCAGTGACCTGTGACAAGTGACCAGTGACCAGTTACTTGTGACCAGTGACCAGTGACCAGTGACCAGTGACCAGTGACGAGTGACCAGTGACCAGTGACCAGTGACCAGTGACCACTGACCAGTGACAAGTGACCAGTGACTTGTGACCAGTGACGAGTGACCAGTGACATGTGACCCGTGACCAGTGACCAGCGACCAGTGACCAGTGACCAGTGACCAGTGACCAGTGACCCGTGACATGTGACCAGTGACCAGCGACCAGTGACCAGTGACCCGTGACATGTGACACGTGACCAGTGACCAGTGACCAGTGACCAGTGACCATTGACCAGTGACTTGTGACCAGTAACCCGCGACATGTGACTGTGACCAGTGACCACTGACCAGTGACCAGTGACCACAGACCAGTGACCACAGACCATTGACCAGTGACCAGTGACCAGTGACCAGTGACCAGTGACCAGTGACCACTCAGCAGTGACCAGCGACAGTGACCATTGAACAGCGACAGTGACCATTGACCAGTGACCAGTGACCAGTGACCAGAGACAATTGATCTGTGACCAGTGACCAGTGACCAGTGACCAGTGACCAGTGACCAGTGACCACTGACCAGTGACCAGTGACCGGGGACCAGTGACTAGCGACCAGTGACCAGTGACCCGTGACATGTGACCCGTGACCAGTGACCAGTGACCAGGGCCCAGTGACCAGTCACCAGTCACCATTGACCTGTGACCAGTGACCAGTGACCACTGACCACTGACCAGTGACAAGTGACCAGTGACTTGTGTCGAGTGACCAGCGACCTGTGACTTGTGACCAGTGACCAGTGACCAGTGGCCAGTGACGAGTGTCCAGTGAGCACTGACCAGTGGCCAGTGACTAGTGACCCGTGACATGTGACACGTGACCAGTGACCAGTGACCAGTGACCAGTGACCAGTGACCACTGACCAGTGACCAGTGACCGGGGACCAGTGACTAGCGACCAGTGACCAGTGACCCGTGACATGTGACCCGTGACCAGTGACCAGTGACCAGTGACCAGTGACCAGTGACCAGTGACCAGTGACCAGTGACCATTGATCTGTGACCTGTGACCAGTGACCAGTGACCAGTGACCAGTGACCAGTGACCAGTGACCAGTGACCACTGACCAGTGACCAGTGACCGGGGACCAGTGACCAGTGACCCGTGACATGTGCCCCGTGACCAGTGACCAGTGACCAGTGACCAGTGACCAGTGACCAGTGACCAGTGACCAGTGACCAGTGACCAGTGACCAGGGCCCAGTGACCAGTCACCAGTCACCATTGACCTGTGTCCAGTGACCAGTGACCACTGACCACTGACCAGTGACCAGTGACCAGTGACTTGTGACGAGTGACCAGCGACCTGTGACTTGTGACCAGTGACCAGTGACCAGTGGCCAGTGACCAGTGTCTAGTGAGCAGTGACCAGTGGCCAGTGACTAGTGACCCGTGACATGTGACACGTGACCAGTGACCAGTGACCAGTGACCAGTGACCAGCGACAGTGACCATTGAACAGCGACAGTGACCATTGACCAGTGACCAGTGACCAGTGACCAAGTGACCAGTGACCATTGACCAGTGACCAGTGACCAGTGACCATTGACCAGTGACTTGTGACCAGTGACCCTCGACATGTGACTGTGACCAGTTACCACTGACCAGTGACCAGTGACCACAGACCAGTGACAAGTGACCAGTGACGAGGGCCCAGTGACCAGTGAACAGTGACCATTGACCAGTGAGCTGTGACCATTGACCAGTGAGCAGTGACCACTGACCACTGAGCAGTGACCAGCGACAGTGACCATTGAACAGCGACAGTGACCATTGACCAGTGACCAGTGACCAGTGACCAGTGACCATTGACCAGTGACCAGTGACCATTGACCAGTGACTTGTGACCAGTAACCCGCGACATGTGACTGTGACCAGTGACCACTGACCAGTGACCAGTGACCACAGACCAGTGACCAGTGACCAGTGACCAGTGACCAGTGACCAGTGACCAGTGACCAGTGACCATTGATCTGTGACCAGTGACCAGTGACCAGTGACCATTGACCAGTGACCAGTGACCAGTGACCAGTGACCATTGACCAGTGACTTGTGACCAGTAACCCGCGACATGTGACTGTGACCAGTGACCACTGACCAGTGACCAGTGACCACAGACCAGTGACCAGTGACCAGTGACCACTGACCACTGACCAGTGACCAGAGACCAGTGACTTGTGACGAGTGACCAGCGACCGGTGACTTGTGACCAGTGACCAGTGACCCGTGGCCAGTGACCAGTGTCTAGTGACCATTGACCAGTGACTTGTGACCAGTGACCCGCGACATGTGACTGTGACCAGTGACCACTTACCAGTGACCACAGACCAGTGACCAGTGACCAGTGACCAGTGACCAGTGACCAGTGACCAGTGACCATTGATCTGTGACCAGTGACTAGCGACCAGTGACCCGTGACATGTGACCCGTGACCAGTGACCAGTGACCAGGGCCCAGTCACCAGTCACCAGTCACCATTGACCTGTGACCAGTGACCACTGACCACTGACCACTGACCAGTGACAAGTGACCAGTGACTTGTGGCGAGTGACCAGCGACCTGTGACTTGTAACGAGTGACCAGTGACCAGTGGCCAGTGACCAGTGTCCAGTGAGCACTGACAAGTGACCAGTGACCAGTGACTTGTGACGAGTGACCAGCGACCTGTGACTTGTGACCAGTGACCAGTGACCAGTGGCCAGTGACCAGTGACCAGTGACCAGTGACCAGTGACCAGTGACCAGTGACCAGGGCCCAGTGACCAGTCACCAGTCACCATTGACCTGTGTCCAGTGACCAGTGACCACTGACCACTGACCAGTGACCAGTGACCAGTGACTTGTGACGAGTGACCAGCGACCTGTGACTTGTAACCAGTGACCAGTGACCAGTGGCCAGTGACCAGTGTCCAGTGAGCACTGACAAGTGGCCAGTGACTAGTGACCCGTGACATGTGACACGTGACCAGTGACCAGTGACCAGTGACCAGTGACCAGTAACCAGTGACCAGTGGCCAGTGACCTGTGACCAGTGACCAGTGACCAGTGACCAGTGAACAGTGACCATTGACCAGTGAGCAGTGACCAGTGACCACTCAGCAGTGACCAGCGACAGTGACCATTGAACAGCGACAGTGACCATTGACCAGTGACCAGTGACCAGTGACCAGTGACCATTGACAAGTGACCAGTGACCAGTGACCATTGACCAGTGACTTGTGACCAGTGACCCGCGACATGTGACTGTGACCAGTGACCACTCACCAGTGACCACAGACCAGTGACCAGTGACCAGTGACCAGTGACCAGTGACCACTGACCAGTGACAAGTGACCAGTGACTTGTGACCAGTGACCAGTGACCTGTGACTTGTAACCAGTGACCAGTGACCAGTGTCCAGTGACCAGTGACCAGTGACCAGTGACCAGTGACCAGTGACCACTGACCAGTGACCAGTGACCAGCGACCCGCGACATGTGACTGTGACCAGTTACCACTGACCAGTGACCAGTGACCTCAGACCAGTGACAAGTGACCAGTGACCAGGGCCCAGTGACCAGTGAACAGTGACCATTGACCAGTGAGCAGTGACCACTGACCACTGAGCAGTGACCAGCGACAGTGACCATTGAACAGCGACAGTGACCATTGACCAGTGACCAGTGACCAGTGACCATTGACCAGTGACCAGTGACCATTGACCAGTGACTTGTGACCAGTAACCCGCGACATGTGACTGTGACCAGTGACCACTGACCAGTGACCAGTGACCACAGACCAGTGACCAGTGACCAGTGACCAGTGACCAGTGACCATTGATCTGTGACCAGTGACCAGTGACCAGTGACCATTGACCAGTGACCAGTGACCAGTGACCAGTGACCATTGACCAGTGACTTGTGACCAGTAACCCGCGACATGTGACTGTGACCAGTGACCACTGACCAGTGACCAGTGACCACAGACCAGTGACCAGTGACCAGTGACCAGTGACCAGTGACCAGTGACCAGTGACCAGTGACCAGTGACCAGTGACCAGTGACCATTGATCTGTGACCAGTGACCAGTGACCAGTGACCATTGACCAGTGACCAGTGACCAGTGACCAGTGACCATTGACCAGTGACTTGTGACCAGTAACCCGCGACATGTGACTGTGACCAGTGACCACTGACCAGTGACCAGTGACCACAGACCAGTGACCAGTGACCAGTGACCACTGACCACTGACCAGTGACCAGTGACCAGTGACTTGTGACGAGTGACCAGCGACCGGTGACTTGTGACCAGTGACCAGTGACCAGTGGCCAGTGACCAGTGTCTAGTGACCATTGACCAGTGACTTGTGACCAGTGACCCGCGACATGTGACTGTGACCAGTGACCACTTACCAGTGACCACAGACCAGTGACCAGTGACCAGTGACCAGTGACCAGTGACCAGTGACCATTGATCTGTGACCAGTGACTAGCGACCAGTGACCCGTGACATGTGACCCGTGACCAGTGACCAGTGACCAGGGCCCAGTCACCAGTCACCAGTCACCATTGACCTGTGACCAGTGACCACTGACCACTGACCACTGACCAGTGACAAGTGACCAGTGACCAGTGACCAGAGACCAGTGACTTGTGACGAGTGACCAGCGACCGGTGACTTGTGACCAGTGACCAGTGACCCGTGGCCAGTGACCAGTGTCTAGTGACCATTGACCAGTGACTTGTGACCAGTGACCCGCGACATGTGACTGTGACCAGTGACCACTTACCAGTGACCACAGACCAGTGACCAGTGACCAGTGACCAGTGACCAGTGACCAGTGACCATTGATCTGTGACCAGTGACTAGCGACCAGTGACCCGTGACATGTGACCCGTGACCAGTGACCAGTGGCCAGGGCCCAGTCACCAGTCACCAGTCACCATTGACCTGTGACCAGTGACCACTGACCACTGACCACTGACCAGTGACAAGTGACCAGTGACTTGTGGCGAGTGACCAGCGACCTGTGACTTGTAACGAGTGACCAGTGACCAGTGGCCAGTGACCAGTGGCCAGTGACCAGTGACCAGTGACCAGTGACCAGTGACCAGTGACCAGTGACCAGTGACCAGTGACCAGTGACCAGTGACCAGGGCCCAGTGACCAGTCACCAGTCACCATTGACCTGTGTCCAGTGACCAGTGACCACTGACCACTGACCAGTGACCAGTGACCTGTGACTTGTGACGAGTGACCAGCGACCTGTGACTTGTAACCAGTGACCAGTGACCAGTGGCCAGTGACCAGTGTCCAGTGAGCACTGACAAGTGGCCAGTGACTAGTGACCCGTGACATGTGACACGTGACCAGTGACCAGTGACCAGTGACCAGTGACCAGTAACCAGTGACCAGTGGCCAGTGACCTGTGACCAGTGACCAGTGACCAGTGACCAGTGAACAGTGACCATTGACCAGTGAGCAGTGACCAGTGACCACTCAGCAGTGACCAGCGACAGTGACCATTGAACAGCGACAGTGACCATTGACCAGTGACCAGTGACTAGTGACCAGTGACCATTGACAAGTGACCAGTGACCAGTGACCATTGACCAGTGACTTGTGACCAGTGACCCGCGACATGTGACTGTGACCAGTGACCACTCACCAGTGACCACAGACCAGTGACCAGTGACCAGTGACCAGTGACCAGTGACCACTGACCAGTGACAAGTGACCAGTGACTTGTGACCAATGACCAGTGACCTGTGACTTGTAACCAGTGACCAGTGACCAGTGTCCAGTGACCAGTGACCAGTGACCAGTGACCAGTGACCAGTGACCACTGACCAGTGACCAGTGACCAGCGACCCGCGACATGTGACTGTGACCAGTTACCACTGACCAGTGACCAGTGACCTCAGACCAGTGACAAGTGACCAGTGACCAGGGCCCAGTGAACAGTGAACAGTGACCATTGACCAGTGAGCAGTGACCACTGACCACTGAGCAGTGACCAGCGACAGTGACCATTGAACAGCGACAGTGACCATTGACCAGTGACCAGTGACCAGTGACCATTGACCAGTGACCAGTGACCATTGACCAGTGACTTGTGACCAGTAACCCGCGACATGTGACTGTGACCAGTGACCACTGACCAGTGACCAGTGACCACAGACCAGTGACCAGTGACCAGTGACCAGTGACCAGTGACCATTGATCTGTGACCAGTGACCAGTGACCAGTGACCATTGACCAGTGACCAGTGACCAGTGACCAGTGACTATTGACCAGTGACTTGTGACCAGTAACCCGCGACATGTGACTGTGACCAGTGACCACTGACCAGTGACCAGTGACCACAGACCAGTGACCAGTGACCAGTGACCAGTGACCAGTGACCAGTGACCAGTGACCAGTGACCAGTGACCATTGATCTGTGACCAGTGACCAGTGACCAGTGACCATTGACCAGTGACCAGTGACCAGTGACCAGTGACCATTGACCAGTGACTTGTGACCAGTAACCCGCGACATGTGACTGTGACCAGTGACCACTGACCAGTGACCAGTGACCACAGACCAGTGACCAGTGACCAGTGACCACTGACCACTGACCAGTGACCAGTGACCAGTGACTTGTGACGAGTGACCAGCGACCGGTGACTTGTGACCAGTGACCAGTGACCAGTGGCCAGTGACCAGTGTCTAGTGACCATTGACCAGTGACTTGTGACCAGTGACCCGCGACATGTGACTGTGACCAGTGACCACTTACCAGTGACCACAGACCAGTGACCAGTGACCAGTGACCAGTGACCAGTGACCAGTGACCATTGATCTGTGACCAGTGACTAGCGACCAGTGACCCGTGACATGTGACCCGTGACCAGTGACCAGTGACCAGGGCCCAGTCACCAGTCACCAGTCACCATTGACCTGTGACCAGTGACCACTGACCACTGACCACTGACCAGTGACAAGTGACCAGTGACTTGTGGCGAGTGACCAGCGACCTGTGACTTGTAACGAGTGACCAGTGACCAGTGGCCAGTGACCAGTGTCCAGTGAGCACTGACAAGTGACCAGTGACCAGTGACTTGTGACGAGTGACCAGCGACCTGTGACTTGTGACCAGTGACCAGTGACCAGTGGCCAGTGACCAGTGACCAGTGACCAGTGACCAGTGACCAGTGACCAGTGACCAGTGACCAGTGACCAGGGCCCAGTGACCAGTCACCAGTCACCATTGACCTGTGTCCAGTGACCAGTGACCACTGACCACTGACCAGTGACCAGTGACCAGTGACTTGTGACGAGTGACCAGCGACCTGTGACTTGTAACCAGTGACCAGTGACCAGTGGCCAGTGACCAGTGTCCAGTGAGCACTGACAAGTGGCCAGTGACTAGTGACCCGTGACATGTGACACGTGACCAGTGACCAGTGACCAGTGACCAGTGACCAGCAACCAGTGACCAGTGGCCAGTGACATGTGACCAGTGCCCAGTGACCAGTGACCAGTGAACAGTGACCATTGACCAGTGAGCAGTGACCAGTGACCACTCAGCAGTGACCAGCGACAGTGACCATTGAACAGCGACAGTGACCATTGACCAGTGACCAGTGTCCAGTGACCAGTGACCATTGACAAGTGACCAGTGACCAGTGACCATTGACCAGTGACTTGTGACCAGTGACCCGCGACATGTGACTGTGACCAGTGACCACTCACCAGTGACCACAGACCAGTGACCAGTGACCAGTGACCAGTGACCAGTGACCACTGACCAGTGACAAGTGACCAGTGACTTGTGACCAGTGACCAGTGACCTGTGACTTGTAACCAGTGACCAGTGACCAGTGTCCAGTGACCAGTGACCAGTGACCAGTGACCAGTGACCAGTGACCACTGACCAGTGACCAGTGACCAGCGACCCGCGACATGTGACTGTGACCAGTTACCACTGACCAGTGACCAGTGACCTCAGACCAGTGACAAGTGACCAGTGACCAGGGCCCAGTGACCTGTGAACAGTGACCATTGACCAGTGAGCAGTGACCACTGACCACTGAGCAGTGACCAGCGACAGTGACCATTGAACAGCGACAGTGACCATTGACCAGTGACCAGTGACCAGTGACCATTGACCAGTGACCAGTCACCATTGACCAGTGACTTGTGACCAGTAACCCGCGACATGTGACTGTGACCAGTGACCACTGACCAGTGACCAGTGACCACAGACCAGTGACCAGTGACCAGTGACCAGTGACCAGTGACCATTGATCTGTGACCAGTGACCAGTGACCAGTGACCATTGACCAGTGACCAGTGACCAGTGACCAGTGACCAGTGACCATTGACCAGTGACTTGTGACCAGTAACCCGCGACATGTGACTGTGACCAGTGACCACTGACCAGTGACCAGTGACCACAGACCAGTGACCAGTGACCAGTGACCAGTGACCAGTGACCAGTGACCAGTGACCAGTGACCAGTGACCAGCGACAGTGACCAGTGAGCAGCGACAGTGACCATTTACCAGCGACAGTGACCATTGACCAGTGACCAGTGACCAGTGACCTGTGACAAGTGACCAGTGACCAGTTACTTGTGACCAGTGACCAGTGACCAGTGACCAGTGACCAGTGACGAGTGACCAGTGACCAGTGACCAGTGACCAGTGACCACTGACCAGTGACAAGTGACCAGTGACTTGTGACCAGTGACCAGTGACCAGTGACATGTGACCCGTGACCAGTGACCAGTGACCAGTGACCAGTGACCAGTGACCAGTGACCAGTGACCCGTGACATGTGACCAGTGACCAGCGACCAATGACCAGTGACCCGTGACATGTGACACGTGACCAGTGACCAGTGACCAGTGACCAGTGACCATTGACCAGTGACTTGTGACCACTAACCCGCGACATGTGACTGTGACCAGTGACCACTGACCAGTGACCAGTGACCACAGACCAGTGACCACAGACCAGTGACCAGTGACCAGTGACCAGTGACCAGTGACCAGTGACCAGTGACAGTGACCATTGAACAGCGACAGTGACCATTGACCAGTGACCAGTGACCAGTGACCAGAGACCATTGATTTGTGACCAGTGACCAGTGACCAGTGACCAGTGACCAGTGACCAGTGACCACTGACCAGTGACCAGTGACCGGGGACCAGTGACTAGCGACCAGTGACCAGTGACCCGTGACATGTGACCCGTGACCAGTGACCAGTGACCAGGGCCCAGTGACCAGTCACCAGTCACCATTGACCTGTGACCAGTGACCAGTGACCACTGACCACTGACCAGTGACAAGTGACCAGAGACTTGTGTCGAGTGACCAGCGACCTGTGACTTGTGACCAGTGACCAGTGACCAGTGGCCAGTGACGAGTGTCCAGTGAGCACTGACCAGTGGCCAGTGACTAGTGACCCGTGACATGTGACACGTGACCAGTGACCAGTGACCAGTGACCAGTGACCAGTGACCAGTGACCACTGACCAGTGACCAGTGACCGGGGACCAGTGACTAGCGACCAGTGACCAGTGACCCGTGACATGTGACCCGTGACCAGTGACCAGTGACCAGTGACCAGTGACCAGTGACCAGTGACCAGTGACCAGTGACCAGTGACCATTGATCTGTGACCTGTGACCAGTGACCAGTGACCAGTGACCACTGACCAGTGACCAGTGACCTGTGACATGTGCCCCGTGACCAGTGACCAGTGACCAGTGACCAGTGACCAGTGACCAGTGACCAGTGACCAGTGACCAGTGACCAGTGACCAGGGCCCAGTGACCAGTCACCAGTCACCATTGACCTGTGTCCAGTGACCAGTGACCACTGACCACTGACCAGTGACCAGTGACCAGTGACTTGTGACGAGTGACCAGCGACCTGTGACTTGTGACCAGTGACCAGTGACCAGTGGCCAGTGACCAGTGTCTAGTGAGCAGTGACCAGTGGCCAGTGACTAGTGACCCGTGACATGTGACACGTGACCAGTGACCAGTGACCAGTGACCAGTGACCAGCGACAGTGACCATTGAACAGCGACAGTGACCATTGACCAGTGACCAGTGACCATTGACCAGTGACCAGTGACCAGTGACCATTGACCAGTGACTTGTGACCAGTGACCCTCGACATGTGACTGTGACCAGTTACCACTGACCAGTGACCAGTGACCACAGACCAGTGACAAGTGACCAGTGACCAGGGCCCAGTGACCAGTGAACAGTGACCATTGACCAGTGAGCAGTGACCATTGACCAGTGAGCAGTGACCACTGACCACTGAGCAGTGACCAGCGACAGTGACCATTGAACAGCGACAGTGACCATTGACCAGTGACCAGTGACCAGTGACCAGTGACCAGTGACCATTGACCAGTGACCAGTGACCATTGACCAGTGACTTGTGACCAGTAACCCGCGACATGTGACTGTGACCAGTGACCACTGACCAGTGACCAGTGACCACAGACCAGTGACCAGTGACCAGTGACCAGTGACCAGTGACCAGTGACCAGTGACCAGTGACCAGTGACCAGTGACCAGTAACCAGTGACCAGTGGCCAGTGACCTGTGACCAGTGACCAGTGACCAGTGACCAGTGAACAGTGACCATTGACCAGTGAGCAGTGACCAGTGACCACTCAGCAGTGACCAGCGACAGTGACCATTGAACAGCGACAGTGACCATTGACCATTGACCAGTGACCAGTGACCAGTGACCATTGACAAGTGACCAGTGACCAGTGACCATTGACCAGTGACTTGTGACCAGTGACCCGCGACATGTGACTGTGACCAGTGACCACTTACCAGTGACCACAGACCAGTGACCAGTGACCAGTGACCAGTGACCAGTGACCACTGACCAGTGACAAGTGACCAGTGACTTGTGACCAGTGACCAGTGACCTGTGACTTGTAACCAGTGACCAGTGACCAGTGTCCAGTGACCAGTGACCAGTGACCAGTGACCAGTGACCAGTGACCAGTGACCAGTGACCACTGACCAGTGACCAGTGACCAGCGACCCGCGACATGTGACTGTGACCAGTTACCACTGACCAGTGACCTGTGACCTCAGACCAGTGACAAGTGACCAGTGACCAGGGCCCAGTGACCAGTGAACAGTGACCATTGACCAGTGAGCAGTGACCACTGACCACTGAGCAGTGACCAGCGACAGTGACCATTGAAAAGCGACAGTGACCATTGACCAGTGACCAGTGACCAGTGACCAGTGACCATTGACCAGTGACCAGTGACCATTGACCAGTGACTTGTGACCAGTAACCCGCGACATGTGACTGTGACCAGTGACCACTGACCAGTGACCAGTGACCACAGACCAGTGACCAGTGACCAGTGACCAGTGACCAGTGACCATTGATCTGTGACCAGTGACCAGTGACCAGTGACCATTGACCATTGACCAGTGACTTGTGACCAGTAACCCGCGACATGTGACTGTGACCAGTGACCACTGACCAGTGACCAGTGACCACAGACCAGTGACCAGTGACCAGTGACCAGTGACCAGTGACCAGTGACCATTGACCAGTGACCAGTGACCAGTGACCTGTGACAAGTGACCAGTGACCAGTTACTTGTGACCAGTGACCAGTGACCAGTGACCAGTGACCAGTGACGAGTGACCAGTGACCAGTGACCAGTGACCAGTGACCACTGACCAGTGACAAGTGACCAGTGACTTGTGACCAGTGACCAGTGACCAGTGACATGTGACCCGTGACCAGTGACCAGTGACCAGTGACCAGTGACCAGTGACCAGTGACCAGTGACCCGTGACATGTGACCAGTGACCAGCGACAAGTGACCAGTGACCCGTGACATGTGACACGTGACCAGTGACCAGTGACCAGTGACCAGTGACCATTGACCAGTGACTTGTGACCAGTAACCCGCGACATGTGACTGTGACCAGTGACCACTGACCAGTGACCAGTGACCACAGACCAGTGACCACAGACCAGTGACCAGTGACCAGTGACCAGTGACCAGTGACCAGTGACCAGTGGCCACTCAGCAGTGACCAGCGACAGTGACCATTGAACAGCGACAGTGACCATTGACCAGTGACCAGTGACCAGTGACCAGAGACCATTGATCTGTGACCAGTGACCAGTGACCAGTGACCAGTGACCAGTGACCATTGACCAGTGACCAGTGACCAGTGACCAGTGACCATTGACCAGTGACTTGTGACCAGTAACCCGCGACATGTGACTGTGACCAGTGACCACTGACCAGTGACCAGTGACCACAGACCAGTGACCAGTGACCAGTGACCAGTGACCAGTGACCAGCGACAGTGACCAGTGACCAGCGACAGTGACCATTTACCAGCGACAGTGACCATTGACCAGTGACCAGTGACCAGTGACCTGTGACAAGTGACCAGTGACCAGTTACTTGTGACCAGTGACCAGTGACCAGTGACCAGTGACCAGTGACGAGTGACCAGTGACCAGTGACCAGTGACCAGTGACCACTGACCAGTGACAAGTGACCAGTGACTTGTGACCAGTGACCAGTGACCAGTGACCAGCGACCAGTGACCAGTGACCAGTGACCAGTGACCAGTGACCAGTGACCAGTGACCAGTGACCATTGACCAGTGACTTGTGACCAGTAACCCGCGACATGTGACTGTGACCAGTGACCACTGACCAGTGACCAGTGACCACAGACCAGTGACCACAGACCAGTGACCAGTGACCAGTGACCACTGACCAGTGACAAGTGACCAGTGACTTGTGACCAGTGACCAGTGACCAGTGACATGTGACCCGTGACCAGTGACCAGTGACCAGTGACCAGTGACCATTGACCAGTGACCAGTGACCATTGACCAGTGACTTGTGACCAGTAACCCGCGACATGTGACTGTGACCAGTGACCACTGACCAGTGACCAGTGACCACAGACCAGTGACCAGTGACCAGTGACCAGTGACCAGTGACCAGTGACCAGTGACCAGTGACCATTGATCTGTGACCAGTGACCAGTGACCAGTGACCATTGACCAGTGACCAGTGACCAGTGACCAGTGACCATTGACCAGTGACTTGTGACCAGTAACCCGCGACATGTGACTGTGACCAGTGACCACTGACCAGTGACCAGTGACCACAGACCAGTGACCAGTGACCAGTGACCACTGACCACTGACCAGTGACCAGAGACCAGTGACTTGTGACGAGTGACCAGCGACCGGTGACTTGTGACCAGTGACCAGTGACCCGTGGCCAGTGACCAGTGTCTAGTGACCATTGACCAGTGACTTGTGACCAGTGACCCGCGACATGTGACTGTGACCAGTGACCACTTACCAGTGACCACAGACCAGTGACCAGTGACCAGTGACCAGTGACCAGTGACCAGTGACCATTGATCTGTGACCAGTGACTAGCGACCAGTGACCCGTGACATGTGACCCGTGACCAGTGACCAGTGACCAGGGCCCAGTCACCAGTCACCAGTCACCATTGACCTGTGACCAGTGACCACTGACCACTGACCACTGACCAGTGACAAGTGACCAGTGACTTGTGGCAAGTGACCAGCGACCTGTGACTTGTAACGAGTGACCAGTGACCAGTGGCCAGTGACCAGTGTCCAGTGAGCACTGACAAGTGACCAGTGACCAGTGACTTGTGACGAGTGACCAGCGACCTGTGACTTGTGACCAGTGACCAGTGACCAGTGGCCAGTGACCAGTGACCAGTGACCAGTGACCAGTGACCAGTGACCAGTGACCAGTGACCAGTGACCAGGGCCCAGTGACCAGTCACCAGTCACCATTGACCTGTGTCCAGTGACCAGTGACCACTGACCACTGACCAGTGACCAGTGACCAGTGACTTGTGACGAGTGACCAGCGACCTGTGACTTGTAACCAGTGACCAGTGACCAGTGGCCAGTGACCAGTGTCCAGTGAGCACTGACAAGTGGCCAGTGACTAGTGACCCGTGACATGTGACACGTGACCAGTGACCAGTGACCAGTGACCAGTGACCAGTAACCAGTGACCAGTGGCCAGTGACCTGTGACCAGTGACCAGTGACCAGTGACCAGTGAACAGTGACCATTGACCAGTGAGCAGTGACCAGTGACCACTCAGCAGTGACCAGCGACAGTGACCATTGAACAGCGACAGTGACCATTGACCAGTGACCAGTGACCAGTGACCAGTGACCATTGACAAGTGACCAGTGACCAGTGACCATTGACCAGTGACTTGTGACCAGTGACCCGCGACATGTGACTGTGACCAGTGACCACTCACCAGTGACCACAGACCAGTGACCAGTGACCAGTGACCAGTGACCAGTGACCACTGACCAGTGACAAGTGACCAGTGACTTGTGACCAGTGACCAGTGACCTGTGACTTGTAACCAGTGACCAGTGACCAGTGTCCAGTGACCAGTGACCAGTGACCAGTGACCAGTGACCAGTGACCAGTGACCACTGACCAGTGACCAGTGACCAGCGACCCGCGACATGTGACTGTGACCAGTTACCACTGACCAGTGACCAGTGACCTCAGACCAGTGACAAGTGACCAGTGACCAGGGCCCAGTGACCAGTGAACAGTGACCATTGACCAGTGAGCAGTGACCACTGACCACTGAGCAGTGACCAGCGACAGTGACCATTGAACAGCGACAGTGACCATTGACCAGTGACCAGTGACCAGTGACCATTGACCAGTGACCAGTGACCATTGACCAGTGACTTGTGACCAGTAACCCGCGACATGTGACTGTGACCAGTGACCACTGACCAGTGACCAGTGACCACAGACCAGTGACCAGTGACCAGTGACCAGTGACCAGTGACCATTGATCTGTGACCAGTGACCAGTGACCAGTGACCATTGACCAGTGACCAGTGACCAGTGACCAGTGACCATTGACCAGTGACTTGTGACCAGTAACCCGCGACATGTGACTGTGACCAGTGACCACTGACCAGTGACCAGTGACCACAGACCAGTGACCAGTGACCAGTGACCAGTGACCAGTGACCAGTGACCAGTGACCAGTGACCAGTGACCAGTGACCAGTGACCATTGATCTGTGACCAGTGACCAGTGACCAGTGACCATTGACCAGTGACCAGTGACCAGTGACCAGTGACCATTGACCAGTGACTTGTGACCAGTAACCCGCGACATGTGACTGTGACCAGTGACCACTGACCAGTGACCAGTGACCACAGACCAGTGACCAGTGACCAGTGACCACTGACCACTGACCAGTGACCAGTGACCAGTGACTTGTGACGAGTGACCAGCGACCGGTGACTTGTGACCAGTGACCAGTGACCAGTGGCCAGTGACCAGTGTCTAGTGACCATTGACCAGTGACTTGTGACCAGTGACCCGCGACATGTGACTGTGACCAGTGACCACTTACCAGTGACCACAGACCAGTGACCAGTGACCAGTGACCAGTGACCAGTGACCAGTGACCATTGATCTGTGACCAGTGACTAGCGACCAGTGACCCGTGACATGTGACCCGTGACCAGTGACCAGTGACCAGGGCCCAGTCACCAGTCACCAGTCACCATTGACCTGTGACCAGTGACCACTGACCACTGACCACTGACCAGTGACAAGTGACCAGTGACCAGTGACCAGAGACCAGTGACTTGTGACGAGTGACCAGCGACCGGTGACTTGTGACCAGTGACCAGTGACCCGTGGCCAGTGACCAGTGTCTAGTGACCATTGACCAGTGACTTGTGACCAGTGACCCGCGACATGTGACTGTGACCAGTGACCACTTACCAGTGACCACAGACCAGTGACCAGTGACCAGTGACCAGTGACCAGTGACAAGTGACCAGTGACTTGTGGCGAGTGACCAGCGACCTGTGACTTGTAACGAGTGACCAGTGACCAGTGGCCAGTGACCAGTGTCCAGTGAGCACTGACAAGTGACCAGTGACCAGTGACTTGTGACGAGTGACCAGCGACCTGTGACTTGTGACCAGTGACCAGTGACCAGTGGCCAGTGACCAGTGACCAGTGACCAGTGACCAGTGACCAGTGACCAGTGACCAGTGACCAGTGACCAGTGACCAGGGCCCAGTGACCAGTCACCAGTCACCATTGACCTGTGTCCAGTGACCAGTGACCACTGACCACTGACCAGTGACCAGTGACCTGTGACTTGTGACGAGTGACCAGCGACCTGTGACTTGTAACCAGTGACCAGTGACCAGTGGCCAGTGACCAGTGTCCAGTGAGCACTGACAAGTGGCCAGTGACTAGTGACCCGTGACATGTGACACGTGACCAGTGACCAGTGACCAGTGACCAGTGACCAGTAACCAGTGACCAGTGGCCAGTGACCTGTGACCAGTGACCAGTGACCAGTGACCAGTGAACAGTGACCATTGACCAGTGAGCAGTGACCAGTGACCACTCAGCAGTGACCAGCGACAGTGACCATTGAACAGCGACAGTGACCATTGACCAGTGACCAGTGACTAGTGACCAGTGACCATTGACAAGTGACCAGTGACCAGTGACCATTGACCAGTGACTTGTGACCAGTGACCCGCGACATGTGACTGTGACCAGTGACCACTCACCAGTGACCACAGACCAGTGACCAGTGACCAGTGACCAGTGACCAGTGACCACTGACCAGTGACAAGTGACCAGTGACTTGTGACCAATGACCAGTGACCTGTGACTTGTAACCAGTGACCAGTGACCAGTGTCCAGTGACCAGTGACCAGTGACCAGTGACCAGTGACCAGTGACCACTGACCAGTGACCAGTGACCAGCGACCCGCGACATGTGACTGTGACCAGTTACCACTGACCAGTGACCAGTGACCTCAGACCAGTGACAAGTGACCAGTGACCAGGGCCCAGTGAACAGTGAACAGTGACCATTGACCAGTGAGCAGTGACCACTGACCACTGAGCAGTGACCAGCGACAGTGACCATTGAACAGCGACAGTGACCATTGACCAGTGACCAGTGAACAGTGACCATTGACCAGTGACCAGTGACCATTGACCAGTGACTTGTGACCAGTAACCCGCGACATGTGACTGTGACCAGTGACCACTGACCAGTGACCAGTGACCACAGACCAGTGACCAGTGACCAGTGACCAGTGACCAGTGACCATTGATCTGTGACCAGTGACCAGTGACCAGTGACCATTGACCAGTGACCAGTGACCAGTGACCAGTGACTATTGACCAGTGACTTGTGACCAGTAACCCGCGACATGTGACTGTGACCAGTGACCACTGACCAGTGACCAGTGACCACAGACCAGTGACCAGTGACCAGTGACCAGTGACCAGTGACCAGTGACCAGTGACCAGTGACCAGTGACCATTGATCTGTGACCAGTGACCAGTGACCAGTGACCATTGACCAGTGACCAGTGACCAGTGACCAGTGACCATTGACCAGTGACTTGTGACCAGTAACCCGCGACATGTGACTGTGACAAGTGACCACTGACCAGTGACCAGTGACCACAGACCAGTGACCAGTGACCAGTGACCACTGACCACTGACCAGTGACCAGTGACCAGTGACTTGTGACGAGTGACCAGCGACCGGTGACTTGTGACCAGTGACCAGTGACCAGTGGCCAGTGACCAGTGTCTAGTGACCATTGACCAGTGACTTGTGACCAGTGACCCGCGACATGTGACTGTGACCAGTGACCACTTACCAGTGACCACAGACCAGTGACCAGTGACCAGTGACCAGTGACCAGTGACCAGTGACCATTGATCTGTGACCAGTGACTAGCGACCAGTGACCCGTGACATGTGACCCGTGACCAGTGACCAGTGACCAGGGCCCAGTCACCAGTCACCAGTCACCATTGACCTGTGACCAGTGACCACTGACCACTGACCACTGACCAGTGACAAGTGACCAGTGACTTGTGGCGAGTGACCAGCGACCTGTGACTTGTAACGAGTGACCAGTGACCAGTGGCCAGTGACCAGTGTCCAGTGAGCACTGACAAGTGACCAGTGACCAGTGACTTGTGACGAGTGACCAGCGACCTGTGACTTGTGACCAGTGACCAGTGACCAGTGGCCAGTGACCAGTGACCAGTGACCAGTGACCAGTGACCAGTGACCAGTGACCAGTGACCAGTGACCAGGGCCCAGTGACCAGTCACCAGTCACCATTGACCTGTGTCCAGTGACCAGTGACCACTGACCACTGACCAGTGACCAGTGACCAGTGACTTGTGACGAGTGACCAGCGACCTGTGACTTGTAACCAGTGACCAGTGACCAGTGGCCAGTGACCAGTGTCCAGTGAGCACTGACAAGTGGCCAGTGACTAGTGACCCGTGACATGTGACACGTGACCAGTGACCAGTGACCAGTGACCAGTGACCAGCAACCAGTGACCAGTGGCCAGTGACATGTGACCAGTGACCAGTGACCAGTGACCAGTGAACAGTGACCATTGACCAGTGAGCAGTGACCAGTGACCACTCAGCAGTGACCAGCGACAGTGACCATTGAACAGCGACAGTGACCATTGACCAGTGACCAGTGTCCAGTGACCAGTGACCATTGACAAGTGACCAGTGACCAGTGACCATTGACCAGTGACTTGTGACCAGTGACCCGCGACATGTGACTGTGACCAGTGACCACTCACCAGTGACCACAGACCAGTGACCAGTGACCAGTGACCAGTGACCAGTGACCACTGACCAGTGACAAGTGACCAGTGACTTGTGACCAGTGACCAGTGACCTGTGACTTGTAACCAGTGACCAGTGACCAGTGTCCAGTGACCAGTGACCAGTGACCAGTGACCAGTGACCAGTGACCACTGACCAGTGACCAGTGACCAGCGACCCGCGACATGTGACTGTGACCAGTTACCACTGACCAGTGACCAGTGACCTCAGACCAGTGACAAGTGACCAGTGACCAGGGCCCAGTGACCTGTGAACAGTGACCATTGACCAGTGAGCAGTGACCACTGACCACTGAGCAGTGACCAGCGACAGTGACCATTGAACAGCGACAGTGACCATTGACCAGTGACCAGTGACCAGTGACCATTGACCAGTGACCAGTGACCATTGACCAGTGACTTGTGACCAGT
Organism: Andrena bucephala; assembly: GCA_947577245.1. Lineage (NCBI taxonomy): Eukaryota > Metazoa > Arthropoda > Insecta > Hymenoptera > Andrenidae > Andrena > Andrena bucephala. The sequence goes on along the minus strand of OX387716.1, from coordinate 52,097,515 downwards.
AACCCGCGACATGTGACTGTGACCAGTGACCACTGACCAGTGACCAGTGACCACAGACCAGTGACCAGTGACCAGTGACCAGTGACCAGTGACCATTGATCTGTGACCAGTGACCAGTGACCAGTGACCATTGACCAGTGACCAGTGACCAGTGACCAGTGACCAGTGACCATTGACAAGTGACTTGTGACCAGTAACCCGCGACATGTGACTGTGACCAGTGACCACTGACCAGTGACCAGTGACCACAGACCAGTGACCAGTGACCAGTGACCAGTGACCAGTGACCAGTGACCAGTGACCAGTGACCAGTGACCAGTGACCAGCGACAGTGACCAGTGAGCAGCGACAGTGACCATTTACCAGCGACAGTGACCATTGACCAGTGACCAGTGACCAGTGACCTGTGACAAGTGACCAGTGACCAGTTACTTGTGACCAGTGACCAGTGACCAGTGACCAGTGACCAGTGACCAGTGACGAGTGACCAGTGACCAGTGACCAGTGACCAGTGACCACTGACCAGTGACAAGTGACCAGTGACTTGTGACCAGTGACCAGTGACCAGTGACATGTGACCCGTGACCAGTGACCAGTGACCAGTGACCAGTGACCAGTGACCAGTGACCAGTGACCCGTGACATGTGACCAGTGACCAGCGACCAATGACCAGTGACCCGTGACATGTGACACGTGACCAGTGACCAGTGACCAGTGACCAGTGACCATTGACCAGTGACTTGTGACCACTAACCCGCGACATGTGACTGTGACCAGTGACCACTGACCAGTGACCAGTGACCACAGACCAGTGACCACAGACCAGTGACCAGTGACCAGTGACCAGTGACCAGTGACCAGTGACCAGTGACAGTGACCATTGAACAGCGACAGTGACCATTGACCAGTGACCAGTGACCAGTGACCAGAGACCATTGATCTGTGACCAGTGACCAGTGACCAGTGACCAGTGACCAGTGACCAGTGACCACTGACCAGTGACCAGTGACCGGGGACCAGTGACTAGCGACCAGTGACCAGTGACCCGTGACATGTGACCCGTGACCAGTGACCAGTGACCAGGGCCCAGTGACCAGTCACCAGTCACCATTGACCTGTGACCAGTGACCAGTGACCACTGACCACTGACCAGTGACAAGTGACCAGAGACTTGTGTCGAGTGACCAGCGACCTGTGACTTGTGACCAGTGACCAGTGACCAGTGGCCAGTGACGAGTGTCCAGTGAGCACTGACCAGTGGCCAGTGACTAGTGACCCGTGACATGTGACACGTGACCAGTGACCAGTGACCAGTGACCAGTGACCAGTGACCAGTGACCAGTGACCACTGACCAGTGACCAGTGACCGGGGACCAGTGACTAGCGACCAGTGACCAGTGACCCGTGACATGTGACCCGTGACCAGTGACCAGTGACCAGTGACCAGTGACCAGTGACCAGTGACCAGTGACCAGTGACCAGTGACCATTGATCTGTGACCTGTGACCAGTGACCAGTGACCAGTGACCACTGACCAGTGACCAGTGACCTGTGACATGTGCCCCGTGACCAGTGACCAGTGACCAGTGACCAGTGACCAGTGACCAGTGACCAGTGACCAGTGACCAGTGACCAGTGACCAGGGCCCAGTGACCAGTCACCAGTCACCATTGACCTGTGTCCAGTGACCAGTGACCACTGACCACTGACCAGTGACCAGTGACCAGTGACTTGTGACGAGTGACCAGCGACCTGTGACTTGTGACCAGTGACCAGTGACCAGTGGCCAGTGACCAGTGTCTAGTGAGCAGTGACCAGTGGCCAGTGACTAGTGACCCGTGACATGTGACACGTGACCAGTGACCAGTGACCAGTGACCAGTGACCAGTGACCAGTGACCAGTGACCACTGACCAGTGACAAGTGACCAGTGACTTGTGACCAGTGACCAGTGACCTGTGACTTGTAACCAGTGACCAGTGACCAGTGTCCAGTGACCAGTGACCAGTGACCAGTGACCAGTGACCAGTGACCACTGACCAGTGACCAGTGACCAGCGACCCGCGACATGTGACTGTGACCAGTTACCACTGTCCAGTGACCAGTGACCTCAGACCAGTGACAAGTGACCAGTGACCAGGGCCCAGTGACCAGTGAACAGTGACCATTGACCAGTGAGCAGTGACCACTGACCACTGAGCAGTGACCAGCGACAGTGACCATTGAACAGCGACAGTGACCATTGACCAGTGACCAGTGACCAGTGACCATTGACCAGTGACCAGTGACCATTGACCAGTGACTTGTGACCAGTAACCCGCGACATGTGACTGTGACCAGTGACCACTGACCAGTGACCAGTGACCAGTGGCCAGTGACGAGTGTCCAGTGAGCACTGACCAGTGGCCAGTGACTAGTGACCCGTGACATGTGACACGTGACCAGTGACCAGTGACCAGTGACCAGTGACCAGTGACCACTGACCAGTGACCAGTGACCGGGGACCAGTGACTAGCGACCAGTGACCAGTGACCCGTGACATGTGACCCGTGACCAGTGACCAGTGACCAGTGACCAGTGACCAGTGACCAGTGACCAGTGACCAGTGACCAGTGACCATTGATCTGTGACCTGTGACCAGTGACCAGTGACCAGTGACCACTGACCAGTGACCAGTGACCTGTGACATGTGCCCCGTGACCAGTGACCAGTGACCAGTGACCAGTGACCAGTGACCAGTGACCAGTGACCAGTGACCAGTGACCAGTGACCAGGGCCCAGTGACCAGTCACCAGTCACCATTGACCTGTGTCCAGTGACCAGTGACCACTGACCACTGACCAGTGACCAGTGACCAGTGACTTGTGACGAGTGACCAGCGACCTGTGACTTGTGACCAGTGACCAGTGACCAGTGGCCAGTGACCAGTGTCTAGTGAGCAGTGACCAGTGGCCAGTGACTAGTGACCCGTGACATGTGACACGTGACCAGTGACCAGTGACCAGTGACCAGTGACCAGCGACAGTGACCATTGAACAGCGACAGTGACCATTGACCAGTGACCAGTGACCATTGACCAGTGACCAGTGACCAGTGACCATTGACCAGTGACTTGTGACCAGTGACCCTCGACATGTGACTGTGACCAGTTACCACTGACCAGTGACCAGTGACCACAGACCAGTGACAAGTGACCAGTGACCAGGGCCCAGTGACCAGTGAACAGTGACCATTGACCAGTGAGCAGTGACCATTGACCAGTGAGCAGTGACCACTGACCACTGAGCAGTGACCAGCGACAGTGACCATTGAACAGCGACAGTGACCATTGACCAGTGACCAGTGACCAGTGACCAGTGACCATTGACCAGTGACCAGTGACCATTGACCAGTGACTTGTGACCAGTAACCCGCGACATGTGACTGTGACCAGTGACCACTGACCAGTGACCAGTGACCACAGACCAGTGACCAGTGACCAGTGACCAGTGACCAGTGACCAGTGACCAGTGACCAGTGACCAGTGACCATTGATCTGTGACCAGTGACCAGTGACCAGTGACCATTGACCAGTGACCAGTGACCAGTGACCAGTGACCATTGACCAGTGACTTGTGACCAGTAACCCGCGACATGTGACTGTGACCAGTGACCACTGACCAGTGACCAGTGACCACAGACCAGTGACCAGTGACCAGTGACCAGTGACCAGTGACCAGTGACCAGTGACCAGTGACCATTGATCTGTGACCAGTGACTAGCGACCAGTGACCAGTGACACGTGACATGTGACCCGTGACCAGTGACCAGTGACCAGGGCCCAGTCACCAGTCACCAGTCACCATTGACCTGCGCCCAGTGACCAGTGACCACTGACCACTGACCAGTGACAAGTGACCAGTGACTTGTGACGAGTGACCAGCGACCTGTGACTTGTGACCAGTGACCAGTGACCATTGACCAGTGACTTGTGACCAGTGACCCGCGACATGTGACTGTGACCAGTTACCACTGACCAGTGACCAGTGACCACAGACCAGTGACAAGTGACCAGTGACCAGTGACCAGTGACCAGTGACCAGTGACCAGTGACCAGTGACCAGTGACCAGTGACCAGTGACCATTGATCTGTGACCAGTGACCAGTGACCAGTGACCAGTGTCCAGTGACCAGTGACCAGTGACCACTGACCAGTGACCAGTGACCGGGGACCAGTGACTAGCGACCAGTGACCAGTGACCCCTGACATGTGACCCGTGACCAGTGACCAGTGACCAGTGACCAGTGACCATTGACCAGTGACCAGTGGCCAGTGACCAGTGACCAGTGACCAGTGAACAGTGACCATTGACCAGTGAGCAGTGACCAGTGATCACTGAGCAGTGACCAGCGACAGTGACCAGTGACCAGTGACCAGTGACCATTGATCTGTGACCAGTGACTAGCGACCAGTGACCAGTGACCCGTGACATGTGACCGGTGACCAGTGACCAGTGACCAGGGCCCAGTCACCAGTCACCAGTCACCATTGACCTGTGACCAGTGACCAGTGACCACTGACCACTGACCAGTGACAAGTGACCAGTGACTTGTGGCGAGTGACCAGCGACCTGTGACTTGTGACCAGTGACCAGTGACCAGAGGCCAGTGACCAGTGTCCAGTGAGCACTGACCAGTGGCCAGTGACTAGTGACCCGTGACATGTGACACGTGACCAGTGACCAGTGACCAGTGACCAGTGACCAGTGACCAGTAACCAGTGACCAGTGGCCAGTGACCTGTGACCAGTGACCAGTGACCAGTGACCAGTGACCAGTTACCATTGACCAGTGACTTGTGACCAGTAACCCGCGACATGTGACTGTGACCAGTGACCACTGACCAGTGACCAGTGACCACAGACCAGTGACCAGTGACCAGTGACTAGTGACCAGTGACCAGTGACCAGTGACCAGTGACCAGTGACCATTGATCTGTGACCAGTGACTAGCGACCAGTGACCCGTGACATGTGACCCGTGACCAGTGACCAGTGACCAGGGCCCAGTCACCAGTCACCAGTCACCATTGACCTGTGACCAGTGACCAGTGACCACTGACCACTGACCAGTGACAAGTGACCAGTGACTTGTGGCGAGTGACCAGCGACCTGTGACTTGTGACCAGTGACCAGTGACCAGTGGCCAGTGACCAGTGTCCAGTGAGCACTGACCAGTGGCCAGTGACTAGTGACCCGTGACATGTGACACGTGACCAGTGACCAGTGACCAGTGACCAGTGACCAGTAACCAGTGACCAGTGACCATTGACCAGTGACTTGTAGCCAGTAACCCGCGACATGTGACTGTGACCAGTGACCACTGACCAGTGACCAGTGACCACAGACCAGTGACCAGTGACCAGTGACCAGTGACCAGTGACCAGTGACCAGTGACCAGTGACCAGTGACCATTGATCTGTGACCAGTGACTAGCGACCAGTGACCAGTGACACGTGACATGTGACCCGTGACCAGTGACCAGTGACCAGGGCCCAGTCACCAGTCACCAGTCACCATTGACCTGCGACCAGTGACCAGTGACCACTGACCACTGACCAGTGACAAGTGACCAGTGACTTGTGACGAGTGAGCAGCGACCTGTGACTTGTGACCAGTGACCAGTGACCATTGACCAGTGACTTGTGACCAGTGACCCGCGACATGTGACTGTGACCAGTTACCACTGACCAGTGACCAGTGACCACAGACCAGTGACAAGTGACCAGTGACCAGTGACCAGTGACCAGTGACCAGTGACCAGTGACCAGTGACCAGTGACCAGTGACCAGTGACCATTGATCTGTGACCAGTGACCAGTGACCAGTGACCAGTGACCAGTGACCAGTGACCACTGACCAGTGACCAGTGACCGGGGACCAGTGACTAGCGACCAGTGACCAGTGACCCGTGACATGTGACCCGTGACCAGTGACCAGTGACCAGTGACCAGTGACCAGTGACCATTGACCAGTGACCAGTGGCCAGTGACCAGTGACCAGTGACCAGTGAACAGTGACCATTGACCAGTGAGCAGTGACCAGTGACCACTGAGCAGTGACCAGCGACAGTGACCAGTGACCAGTGACCAGTGACCATTGATCTGTGACCAGTGACTAGCGACCAGTGACCAGTGACCCGTGACATGTGACCCGTGACCAGTGACCAGTGACCAGGGCCCAGTCACCAGTCACCAGTCACCATTGACCTGTGACCAGTGACCAGTGACCACTGACCACTGACCAGTGACAAGTGACCAGTGACTTGTGGCGAGTGACCAGCGACCTGTGACTTGTGACCAGTGACCAGTGACCAGTGGCCAGTGACCAGTGTCCAGTGAGCACTGACCAGTGGCCAGTGACTAGTGACCCGTGACATGTGACACGTGACCAGTGACCAGTGACCAGTGACCAGTGACCAGTAACCAGTCACCAGTGGCCAGTGACCTGTGACCAGTGACCAGTGACCAGTGACCAGTGACCAGTTACCATTGACCAGTGACTTGTGACCAGTAACCCGCGACATGTGACTGTGACCAGTGACCACTGACCAGTGACCAGTGACCACAGACCAGTGACCAGTGACCAGTGACTAGTGACCAGTGACCAGTGACCAGTGACCAGTGACCAGTGACCAGTGACCATTGATCTGTGACCAGTGACTAGCGACCAGTGACCCGTGACATGTGACCCGTGACCAGTGACCAGTCACCAGGGCCCAGTCACCAGTCACCAGTCACCATTGACCTGTGACCAGTGACCAGTGACCACTGACCACTGACCAGTGACAAGTGACCAGTGACTTGTGGCGAGTGACCAGCGACCTGTGACTTGTGACCAGTGACCAGTGACCAGTGGCCAGTGACCAGTGTCCAGTGAGCACTGACCAGTGGCCAGTGACTAGTGACCCGTGACATGTGACACGTGACCAGTGACCAGTGGCCAGTGACCAGTGACCAGTAACCAGTGACCAGTGGCCAGTGACCTGTGACCAGTGACCAGTGACCAGTGACCAGTGAACAGTGATCATTGACCAGTGAGCAGTGACCAGTGACCAATCAGCAGTGACCAGCGACAGTGACCATTGAACAGCGACAATGACCATTGACCAGTGACCAGTGACCAGTGACCAGTGACCATTGACAAGTGACCAGTGACCAGTGACCATTGACCAGTGACTTGTGACCAGTGACCCGCGACATGTGACTGTGACCAGTGACCACTGACCAGTGACCACAGACCAGTGACCAGTGACCATTGACCAGTGACCAGTGACCATTGACCAGTGACTTGTGACCAGTAACACGCGACATGTGACTGTGACCAGTGACCACTGACCAGTGACCAGTGACCACAGACCAGTGACCAGTGACCAGTGACCAGTAACCAGTGACCAGTGGCCACTGACCTGTGACCAGTGACCAGTGACCAGTGACCAGTGACCACAGACCAGTGACCAGTGACCAGTGACCATTGACCAGTGACCAGTGACCAGTGACCATTGACCAGTGACTTGTGACCAGTGACCCTCGACATGTGACTGTGACCAGTTACCACTGACCAGTGACCAGTGACCACAGACCAGTGACAAGTGACCAGTGACCAGTGACCAGTGACCAGTGACCAGTGACCATTGATCTGTGACCAGTGACCAGTGACCAGGGACCAGTGACCACTGACCAGTGACCAGTGACCGGGGACCAGTGACTAGCGACCAGTGACCAGCGACCCGTGACATGTGACCCGTGACCAGTGACCAGTGACCAGTGACCAGGGCCCAGTGACCATTGACCAGTGACCAGTTCCCAGTGACCACTGACCAGTGACCACAGACCAGTGACCAGTTACCAGTGGCCAGTGACCAGTGACCACTGACCAGTGACAAGTGACCAGTGACTTGTGACCAGTGACCAGTGACCAGTGACCAGTGTCCAGTGACCAGTGACCAGTGACCATTGACCAGTGACCAGTGACCAGTGACCAGTGACCATTGACCAGTGGCCAGTGCCCAGTGACCAGTGACCACAGACCAGTGACCAGTGACCAGTGACCAGTGACCAGGGCCCAGTGACCATTGACCAGTGACCAGTGGCCAGTGACCAGTGACCAGTGACCAGTGACCAGTGAACAATGACCATTGACCAGTGACCACTGAGCAGTGACCAGCGACAGTGACCATTGAACAGCGACAGTGACCATTGACCAGTGACCAGTGACCAGTGACCAGTGATCATTGACCAGTGACCAGTGACCAGTGACCAGTGACCATTGACCAGTGACTTGTGACCAGTAACCCGCGACATGTGACTGTGACCAGTGACCACTGACCAGTGACCAGTGACCACAGACCAGTGACCAGTGACCAGTGACCAGTGACCAGTGACCAGTGACCAGTGACCAGTGACCAGTGACCATTGATCTGTGACCAGTGACCAGTGACCAGTGACCAGTGACCACTGACCAGTGACCAGTGACCGGGGACCAGTGACTAGCGACCAGTGACCAGTGACCCGTGACATGTGACATGTGACAAGTGACCAGTGACCAGTGACCAGTGACAAGTGACCACTCAGCAGTGACCAGCGACAGTGACCATTGAACAGCGACAGTGACCATTGACCTGTGACCAGTGACCAGTGACCAGTGACCATTGATCTGTGACCAGTGACCAGTGACCAGTGACCAGTGACCAGTGACCAGTGACCACTGACCAGTGACCAGTGACCGGGGACCAGTGACTAGCGACCAGTGACCAGTGACCCGTGACATGTGACCCGTGACCAGTGACCAGTGACCAGGGCCCAGTGACCAGTCACCAGTCACCATTGACCTGTGACCAGTGACCAGTGACCACTGACCACTGACCACTGACCAGTGACAAGTGACCAGTGACTTGTGTCGAGTGACCAGCGACCTGTGACTTGTGACCAGTGACCAGTGACCAGTGGCCAGTGACGAGTGTCCAGTGAGCACTGACCAGTGGCCAGTGACTAGTGACCCGTGACATGTGACACGTGACCAGTGACCAGTGACCAGTGACCAGTGACCAGTGACCAGTGACCACTGACCAGTGACCAGTGACCGGGGACCAGTGACTAGCGACCATTGACCAGTGACCCGTGACATGTGACCCGTGACCAGTGACCAGTGACCAGTGACCAGTGACCAGTGACCAGTGACCAGTGACCAGTGACCATTGATCTGTGACCTGTGACCAGTGACCAGTGACCAGTGACCAGTGACCCGTGACATGTGACCCGTGACCAGTGACCAGTGACCAGGGCCCAGTGACCAGTCACCAGTCACAATTGACCTGTGACCAGTGACCAGTGACCACTGACCACGGACCAGTGACAAGTGACCAGTGACTTGAGACGAGTGACCAGCGACCTGTGACTTGTGACCAGTGACCAGTGACTAGTCGCCAGTGACGAGTGTCCAGTGAGCAGTGACCAGTGGCCAGTGACTAGTGACCCGTGACATGTGACACGTGACCAGTGACCAGTGACCTGTGACCAGTGACCATTGACCCGCGACATGTGACTGTGACCAGTTACCACTGACCAGTGACCAGTGACCACAGACCAGTGACAAGTGACCAGTGACCAGGGCCCAGTGACCAGTGAACAGTGACCATTGACCAGTGAGCAGTGACCACTGACCACTGAGCAGTGACCAGCGACAGTGACCATTGAACAGCGACAGTGACCATTGACCAGTGACCAGTGACCAGTGACCAGTGACCATTGACCAGTGACCAGTGACCATTGACCAGTGACTTGTGACCAGTAACACGCGACATGTGACTGTGACCAGTGACCACTGACCAGTGACCAGTGACCACAGACCAGTGACCAGTGACCAGTGACCAGTGACCAGTGACCAGTGACCAGTGACCAGTGACCATTGATCTGTGACCAGTGACCAGTGACCAGTGACCATTGACCAGTGACCAGTGACCAGTGACCAGTGACCATTGACCAGTGACTTGTGACCAGTAACCCGCGACATGTGACTGTGACCAGTGACCACTGACCAGTGACCAGTGACCACAGACCAGTGACCAGTGACCAGTGACCATTGACCAGTGACCAGTGACCAGTGACCAGTGACCATTGATCTGTGACCAGTGACTAGCGACCAGTGACCAGTGACACGTGACATGTGACCCGTGACCAGTGACCAGTGACCAGGGCCCAGTCACCAGTCACCAGTCACCATTGACCTGCGACCAGTGACCAGTGACCACTGACCACTGACCAGTGACAAGTGACCAGTGACTTGTGACGAGTGACCAGCGACCTGTGACTTGTGACCAGTGACCAGTGACCATTGACCAGTGACTTGTGACCAGTGACCCGCGACATGTGACTGTGACCAGTTACCACTGACCAGTGACCAGTGACCACAGACCAGTGACAAGTGACCAGTGACCAGTGACCAGTGACCAGTGACCAGTGACCAGTGACCAGTGACCAGTGACCAGTGACCAGTGACCAGTGACCAGTGACCAGTGACCAGTGACCATTGATCTGTGACCAGTGACCAGTGACCAGTGACCAGTGTCCAGTGACCAGTGACCAGTGACCACTGACCAGTGACCAGTGACCGGGGACCAGTGACTTGCGACCAGTGACCAGTGACCCGTGACCAGTGACCAGTGACCAGTGACCAGTGACCAGTGACCATTGACCAGTGACCAGTGGCCAGTGACCAGTGACCAGTGACCAGTGAACAGTGACCATTGACCAGTGAGCAGTGACCAGTGATCACTGAGCAGTGACCAGCGACAGTGACCAGTGACCAGTGACCAGTGACCATTGATCTGTGACCAGTGACTAGCGACCAGTGACCAGTGACCCGTGACATGTGATCGGTGACCAGTGACCAGTGACCAGGGCCCAGTCACCAGTCACCAGTCACCATTGACCTGTGACCAGTGACCAGTGACCACTGACCACTGACCAGTGACAAGTGACCAGTGACTTGTGGCGAGTGACCAGCGACCTGTGACTTGTAACCAGTGACCAGTGACCAGTGGCCAGTGACCAGTGTCCAGTGAGCACTGACCAGTGGCCAGTGACTAGTGACCCGTGACATGTGACACGTGACCAGTGACCAGTGACCAGTGACCAGTGACCAGTAACCAGTGACCAGTGGCCAGTGACATGTGACCAGTGACCAGTGACCAGTGACCAGTGAACAGTGACCATTGACCAGTGAGCAGTGACCAGTGACCACTCAGCAGTGACCAGCGACAGTGACCATTGAACAGCGACAGTGACCATTGACCAGTGACCAGTGACCAGTGACCAGTGACCATTGACAAGTGACCAGTGACCAGTGACCATTGACCAGTGACCCGCGACATGTGACTGTGACCAGTGGCCACTTACCAGTGACCACAGACCAGTGAACAGTGACCAGTGACCAGTGACCAGTGACCAGTGACCACTGACCAGTGACAAGTGACCAGTGACTTGTGACCAGTGACCAGTGACCTGTGACTTGTAACCAGTGACCAGTGACCAGTGTCCAGTGACCAGTGACCAGTGACCAGTGACCAGTGACCAGTGACCAGTGACCAGTGACCAGTGACCACTGACCAGTGACCAGTGACCGGGGACCAGTGACTAGCGACCAGTGACCAGTCACCCGTGACATGTGACCCGTGACCAGTGACCAGTGACCAGTGACCAGTGACCAGTGACCATTAACCAGTGACCAGTGACCAGTGACCAGTGAACAGTGACCATTGACCAGTGAGCAGTGACCAGTGACCACTGAGCAGTGACCAGCGACAGTGACCATTGACCAGTGACCAGTGACCAGTGACCAGTGACCAGTGACTTCTGACCAGTGACCCGCGACATGTGACTGTGACCAGTTACCACTGACCAGTGACCAGTGACCACAGACCAGTAACAAGTGACCAGTGACCAGTGACCAGTGACCAGTGACCAGTGACCAGTGACCAGTGACCAGAGACCAGTGACCAGTGACCAGTGACCATTAATCTGTGACCAGTGACCAGTGACCAGTGACCACTGACCAGTGACCATTGACCGGGGACCAGTGACTAGCGACCTGTGACCAGTCACCCGTGACATGTGACCCGTGACCAGTGACCAGTGACCAGTGACCAGTGACCAGTGACCATTGACCAGTGACCAGTGGCCAGTGACCAGTGACCAGTGACCAGTGAACAGTGACCATTGACCAGTGAGCAGTGACCAGTGACCACTGAGCAGTGACCAGCGACAGTGACCATTGAACAGCGACAGTGACCATTGACCAGTGACCAGTGACCAGTGACCACTGACCAGTGACCAGTGACCGGGGACCAGTGACTAGCGACCAGTGACCAGTGACCCGTAACATGTGACCCGTGACCAGTGACCAGTGACCAGGGCCCAGTGACCAGTCACCAGTCACCATTGACCTGTGACCAGTGACCAGTGACAACTGACCACTGACCAGTGACAAGTGACCAGTGACTTGTGGCGAATGACCAGCGACCTGTGACTTGTAACCAGTGACCAGTGACCAGTGGCCTGTGACCAGTGTCCAGTGAGCACTGACCAGTGGCCAGTGACTAGTGACCCGTGACATGTGACACGTGACCAGTGACCAGTGACCAGTGACCAGTAACCAGTGACCAGTGGCCAGTGACCTGTGACCAGTGACCAGTGACCAGTGACCAGTGAACAGTGACCATTGACCAGTGAGCAGTGACCAGTGACCACTCAGCAGTGACCAGCGACAGTGACCATTGAACAGCGACAGTGACCATTGACCAGTGACCAGTGACCAGTGACCAGTGACCATTGACAAGTGACCAGTGACCAGTGACCATTGACCAGTGACTTGTGACCAGTGACCCGCGACATGTGACTGTGACCAGTGACCACTTACCAGTGACCACAGACCAGTGACCAGTGACCAGTGACCAGTGACCAGTGACCATTGACCAGTGACTTGTGACCAGTAACCGGCGACATGTGACTGTGACCAGTGACCACTGACCAGTGACCAGTGACCACAGACCAGTGACCAATGACCAGTGACCAGTGACCAGTGACCAGTGACCAGTGACCAGTGACCATTGATCTGTGACCAGTGACCAGTGACCAGTGACCATTGACCAGTGACCAGTGACCAGTGACCAGTGACCATTGACCAGTGACTTGTGACCAGTAACCCGCGACATGTGACTGTGACCAGTGACCACTGACCAGTGACCAGTGACCACAGACCAGTGACCAGTGACCAGTGACCATTGACCAGTGACCAGTGACCAGTGACCAGTGACCATTGATCTGTGACCAGTGACTAGCGACCAGTGACCAGTGACACGTGACATGTGACCCGTGACCAGTGACCAGTGACCAGGGCCCAGTCACCAGTCACCAGTCACCATTGACCTGCGACCAGTGACCAGTGACCACTGACCACTGACCAGTGACAAGTGACCAGTGACTTGTGACGAGTGACCAGCGACCTGTGACTTGTGACCAGTGACCAGTGACCATTGACCAGTGACTTGTGACCAGTGACCCGCGACATGTGACTGTGACCAGTTACCACTGACCAGTGACCAGTGACCACAGACCAGTGACAAGTGACCAGTGACCAGTGACCAGTGACCAGTGACCAGTGACCAGTGACCAGTGACCAGTGACCAGTGACCAGTGACCATTGATCTGTGACCAGTGACCAGTGACCAGTGACCAGTGTCCAGTGACCAGTGACCAGTGACCACTGACCAGTGACCAGTGACTTGTGACCAGTAACCCGCGACATGTGACTGTGACCAGTGACCACTGACCAGTGACCAGTGACCACAGACCAGTGACCAGTGACCAGTGACCATTGACCAGTGACCAGTGACCAGTGACCAGTGACCATTGATCTGTGACCAGTGACCAGTGACCAGTGACCAGTGACCAGTGACCAGTGACCAGTGACCATTGATCTGTGACCAGTGACCAGTGACCAGTGACCAGTGAACAGTGACCATTGACCAGTGAGCAGTGACCAGTGATCACTGAGCAGTGACCAGCGACAGTGACCAGTGACCAGTGACCAGTGACCATTGATCTGTGACCAGTGACTAGCGACCAGTGACCAGTGACCCGTGACATGTGACCGGTGACCAGTGACCAGTGACCAGGGCCCAGTCACCAGTCACCAGTCACCATTGACCTGTGACCAGTGACCAGTGACCACTGACCACTGACCAGTGACAAGTGACCAGTGACTTGTGGCGAGTGACCAGCGACCTGTGACTTGTGACCAGTGACCAGTGACCAGTGGCCAGTGACCAGTGTCCAGTGAGCACTGACCAGTGGCCAGTGACCAGTGACTAGTGACCAGTGACCAGTGACCAGTGACCAGTGACCATTGATCTGTGACCAGTGACTAGCGACCAGTGACCCGTGACATGTGACACGTGACCAGTGACCAGTGACCAGTGACCAGTGACCAGTATCCAGTGACCAGTGGCCAGTGACCTGTGACCAGTGACCAGTGACCAGTGACCAGTGACCAGTTACCATTGACCAGTGACTTGTGACCAGTAACCCGCGACATGTGACTGTGACCAGTGACCACTGACCAGTGACCAGTGACCACAGACCAGTGACCAGTGACCAGTGACTAGTGACCAGTGACCAGTGACCAGTGACCAGTGACCAGTGACCATTGATCTGTGACCAGTGACTAGCGACCAGTGACCCGTGACATGTGACCCGTGACCAGCGACAGTAACCATTGAACAGCGACAGTGACCATTGACCAGTGACCAGTGACCAGTGACCATTGACCAGTGACCAGTGACCAGTGACCATTGACCAGTGACACGTGACCAGTGACCAGTGACCAGTAACCAGTGACCAGTGACCAGTGACCAGTGACCAGTGACCAGTGACCAGTGACCAGTGACCAGTGACCAGTGACCATTGATCTGTGACCAGTGACCAGTGACCAGTGACCAGTGACCAGTGACCAGTGACCAGTGACCACTGACCAGTGACCAGTGACCGGAGACCAGTGACTAGCGACCAGTGACCAGTGAACCGTGACATGTGACCCGTGACCAGTGACCAGTGACCAGTGACCAGTGACCATTGACCAGTGACCAGTGGCCAGTGACCAGTGACCAGTGACCAGTGAACAGTGACCATTGACCAGTGAGCATTGACCAGTGACCACTGAGCAGTGACCAGCGACAGTGACCAGTGACCAGTGACCAGTGACCATTGATCTGTGACCAGTGACTAGCGACCAGTGACCAGTGACCCGTGACATGTGACCCGTGACCAGTGACCAGTGACCAGGGCCCAGTCACCAGTCACCAGTCACCATTGACCTGTGACCAGTGACCAGTGACCACTGACCACTGACCAGTGACAAGTGACCAGTGACTTGTGGCGAGTGACCAGCGACCTGTGACTTGTGACCAGTGACCAGTGACCAGTGGCCAGTGACCAGTGTCCAGTGAGCACTGACCAGTGGCCAGTGACTAGTGACCCGTGACATGTGACACGTGACCAGTGACCAGTGACCAGTGACCAGTGACCAGTAACCAGTGACCAGTGGCCACTGACCTGTGACCAGTGACCAGTGACCAGTGACCAGTGACCAGTGACCATTGACCACTGACCAGTGACCAGTGACTTGTGACCAGTAACCCGCGACATGTGACTGTGACCAGTGACCACTGACCAGTGACCAGTGACCACAGACCAGTGACCAGTGACCAGTGACCATTGACCAGTGACCAGTGACCAGTGACCAGTGACCATTGATCTGTGACCAGTGACCAGTGACCAGTGACCAGTGACCAGTGACCAGTGACCAGTGACCATTGATCTGTGACCAGTGACCAGTGACCAGTGACCAGTGAACAGTGACCATTGACCAGTGAGCAGTGACCAGTGATCACTGAGCAGTGACCAGCGACAGTGACCAGTGACCAGTGACCAGTGACCATTGATCTGTGACCAGTGACTAGCGACCAGTGACCAGTGACCCGTGACATGTGACCGGTGACCAGTGACCAGTGACCAGGGCCCAGTCACCAGTCACCAGTCACCATTGACCTGTGACCAGTGACCAGTGACCACTGACCACTGACCAGTGACAAGTGACCAGTGACTTGTGGCGAGTGACCAGAGACCTGTGACTTGTGACCAGTGACCAGTGACCAGTGGCCAGTGACCAGTGTCCAGTGAGCACTGACCAGTGGCCAGTGACTAGTGACCCGTGACATGTGACACGTGACCAGTGACCAGTGACCAGTGACCAGTGACCAGTATCCAGTGACCAGTGGCCAGTGACCTGTGACCAGTGACCAGTGACCAGTGACCAGTGACCAGTTACCATTGACCAGTGACTTGTGACCAGTAACCCGCGACATGTGACTGTGACCAGTGACCACTGACCAGTGACCAGTGACCACAGACCAGTGACCAGTGACCAGTGACTAGTGACCAGTGACCAGTGACCAGTGACCAGTGACCAGTGACCATTGATCTGTGACCAGTGACTAGCGACCAGTGACCCGTGACATGTGACCCGTGACCAGCGACAGTAACCATTGAACAGCGACAGTGACCATTGACCAGTGACCAGTGACCAGTGACCATTGACCAGTGACCAGTGACCAGTGACCATTGACCAGTGACACGTGACCAGTGACCAGTGACCAGTAACCAGTGACCAGTGACCAGTGACCAGTGACCAGTGACCAGTGACCAGTGACCAGTGACCAGTGACCAGTGACCATTGATCTGTGACCAGTGACCAGTGACCAGTGACCAGTGACCAGTGACCAGTGACCACTGACCAGTGACCAGTGACCGGAGACCAGTGACTAGCGACCAGTGACCAGTGAACCGTGACATGTGACCCGTGACCAGTGACCAGTGACCAGTGACCAGTGACCATTGACCAGTGACCAGTGGCCAGTGACCAGTGACCAGTGACCAGTGAACAGTGACCATTGACCAGTGAGCATTGACCAGTGACCACTGAGCAGTGACCAGCGACAGTGACCAGTGACCAGTGACCAGTGACCATTGATCTGTGACCAGTGACTAGCGACCAGTGACCAGTGACCCGTGACATGTGACCCGTGACCAGTGACCAGTGACCAGGGCCCAGTCACCAGTCACCAGTGTCCAT
This sequence comes from Andrena bucephala, assembly GCA_947577245.1. Taxonomy (NCBI): domain Eukaryota; kingdom Metazoa; phylum Arthropoda; class Insecta; order Hymenoptera; family Andrenidae; genus Andrena; species Andrena bucephala. The sequence goes on along the minus strand of OX387716.1, from coordinate 52,080,294 downwards.
TGACCTGTGACCAGTGACCAGTGACCACTGACCACTGACCAGTGACAAGTGACCAGTGACTTGTGGCGAGTGACCAGCGACCTGTGACTTGTGACCAGTGACCAGTGACCAGTGGCCAGTGACCAGTGTCCAGTGAGCACTGACCAGTGGCCAGTGACTAGTGACCCGTGACATGTGACACGTGACCAGTGACCAGTGACCAGTGACCAGTGACCAGTGACCAGTAACCAGTGACCAGTGGCCACTGACCTGTGACCAGTGACCAGTGACCAGTGACCAGTGACCAGTGACCATTGACCAGTGACTTGTGACCAGTAACCCGCGACATGTGACTGTGACCAGTGACCACTGACCAGTGACCAGTGACCACAGACCAGTGACCAGTGACCAGTGACCATTGACCAGTGACCAGTGACCAGTGACCATTGACCAGTGACTTGTGACCAGTGACCCTCGACATGTGACTGTGACCAGTTACCACTGACCAGTGACCAGTGACCACAGACCAGTGACAAGTGACCAGTGACCAGTGACCAGTGACCAGTGACCAGTGACCAGTGACCAGTGACCATTGATCTGTGACCAGTGACCAGTGACCAGGGACCAGTGACCACTGACCAGTGACCAGTGACCGGGGACCAGTGACTAGCGACCAGTGACCAGCGACCCGTGACATGTGACCCGTGACCAGTGACCAGTGACCAGTGACCAGGGCCCAGTGACCATTGACCAGTGACCAGTGACCAGTGACCACTGACCAGTGACCACAGACCAGTGACCAGTTACCAGTGGCCAGTGACCAGTGACCACTGACCAGTGACAAGTGACCAGTGACTTGTGACCAGTGACCAGTGACCAGTGACCAGTGTCCAGTGACCAGTGACCAGTGACCATTGACCAGTGACCAGTGACCAGTGACCAGTGACCATTGACCAGTGGCCAGTGACCAGTGACCAGTGACCACAGACCAGTGACCAGTGACCAGTGACCAGTGACCAGGGCCCAGTGACCATTGACCAGTGACCAGTGGCCAGTGACCAGTGACCAGTGACCAGTGACCAGTGAACAATGACCATTGACCAGTGACCACTGAGCAGTGACCAGCGACAGTGACCATTGAACAGCGACAGTGACCATTGACCAGTGACCAGTGACCAGTGACCAGTGATCATTGACCAGTGACCAGTGACCAGTGACCAGTGACCATTGACCAGTGACTTGTGACCAGTAACCCGCGACATGTGACTGTGACCAGTGACCACTGACCAGTGACCAGTGACCACAGACCAGTGACCAGTGACCAGTGACCAGTGACCAGTGACCAGTGACCAGTGACCATTGATCTGTGACCAGTGACCAGTGACCAGTGACCAGTGACCACTGACCAGTGACCAGTGACCGGGGACCAGTGACTAGCGACCAGTGACCAGTGACCCGTGACATGTGACATGTGACAAGTGACCAGTGACCAGTGACCAGTGACCAGGGCCCAGTGACCATTGACCAGTGACCAGTGACCAGTGACCACTGACCAGTGACCACAGACCAGTGACCAGTTACCAGTGGCCAGTGACCAGTGACCACTGACCAGTGACAAGTGACCAGTGACTTGTGACCAGTGACCAGTGACCAGTGACCAGTGGCCAGTGACCAGTGACCACTGACCAGTGACAAGTGACCAGTGACTTGTGACCAGTGACCAGTGACCAGTGACCAGTGTCCAGTGACCAGTGACCAGTGACCATTGACCAGTGACCAGTGACCAGTGACCAGTGACCATTGACCTGTGACCAGTGACCAGTGACCAGTGACCATTGATCTGTGACCAGTGACCAGTGACCAGTGACCAGTGACCAGTGACCAGTGACCACTGACCAGTGACCAGTGACCGGGGACCAGTGACTAGCGACCAGTGACCAGTGACCCGTGACATGTGACCCGTGACCAGTGACCAGTGACCAGGGCCCAGTGACCAGTGACCAGTCACCATTGACCTGTGACCAGTGACCAGTGACCACTGACCACTGACCACTGACCAGTGACAAGTGACCAGTGACATGTGTCGAGTGACCAGCGACCTGTGACTTGTGAACAGTGACCAGTGACCAGTGGCCAGTGACGAGTGTCCAGTGTGCACTGACCAGTGGCCAGTGACTAGTGACCCGTGACATGTGACACGTGACCAGTGACCAGTGACCAGTGACCAGTGACCAGTGACCAGTGACCACTGACCAGTGACCAGTGACCGGGGACCAGTGACTAGCGACCATTGACCAGTGACCCGTGACATGTGACCCGTGACCAGTGACCAGTGACCAGTGACCAGTGACCAGTGACCAGTGACCAGTGACCATTGATCTGTGACCTGTGACCAGTGACCAGTGACCAGTGACCAGTGACCCGTGACATGTGACCCGTGACCAGTGACCAGTGACCAGGGCCCAGTGACCAGTCACCAGTCACCATTGACCTGTGACCAGTGACCAGTGACCACTGACCACGGACCAGTGACAAGTGACCAGTGACTTGTGACGAGTGACCAGCGACCTGTGACTTGTGACCAGTGACCAGTGACCAGTGGCCAGTGACGAGTGTCCAGTGAGCAGTGACCAGTGGCCAGTGACTAGTGACCCGTGACATGTGACACGTGACCAGTGACCAGTGACCTGTGACCAGTGACCATTGACCCGCGACATGTGACTGTGACCAGTTACCACTGACCAGTGACCAGTGACCACAGACCAGTGACAAGTGACCAGTGACCAGGGCCCAGTGACCAGTGAACAGTGACCATTGACCAGTGAGCAGTGACCACTGACCACTGAGCAGTGACCAGCGACAGTGACCATTGAACAGCGACAGTGACCATTGACCAGTGACCAGTGACCAGTGACCAGTGACCAGTGACCACAGACCAGTGACCAGTGACCAGTGACCAGTGACCAGTGACCAGTGACCAGTGACCAGTGACCATTGATCTGTGTCCAGTGACCAGTGACCAGTGACCATTGACCAGTGACCAGTGACCAGTGACCAGTGACCATTGACCAGTGACTTGTGACCAGTAACCCGCGACATGTGACTGTGACCAGTGACCACTGACCAGTGACCAGTGACCACAGACCAGTGACCAGTGACCAGTGACCATTGACCAGTGACCAGTGACCAGTGACCAGTGACCATTGATCTGTGACCAGTGACTAGCGACCAGTGACCAGTGACACGTGACATGTGACCCGTGACCAGTGACCAGTGACCAGGGCCCAGTCACCAGTCACCAGTCACCATTGACCTGTGACCAGTGACCAGTGACCACTGACCACTGACCAGTGATAAGTGACCAGTGACTTGTGGCGAGTGACCAGCGACCTGTGACTTGTGACCAGTGACCAGTGACCAGTGGCCAGTGACCAGTGTCCAGTGAGCACTGACCAGTGGCCAGTGACTAGTGACCCGTGACATGTGACACGTGACCAGTGACCAGTGACCAGTGACCAGTGACCAGTAACCAGTGACCAGTGGCCAGTGACCTGTGACCAGTGACCAGTGACCAGTGACCAGTGACCAGTTACCATTGACCAGTGACTTGTGACCAGTAACCCGCGACATGTGACTGTGACCAGTGACCACTGACCAGTGACCAGTGACCACAGACCAGTGACCAGTGACCAGTGACTAGTGACCAGTGACCAGTGACCAGTGACCAGTGACCAGTGACCATTGATCTGTGACCAGTGACTAGCGACCAGTGACCCGTGACATGTGACCCGTGACCAGTGACCAGTGACCAGGGCCCAGTCACCAGTCACCAGTCACCATTGACCTGTGACCAGAGACCAGTGACCACTGACCACTGACCAGTGACAAGTGACCAGTGACATGTGGCGAGTGACCAGCGACCTGTGACTTGTGACCAGTGACCAGTGACCAGTGGCCAGTGACCAGTGTCCAGTGAGCACTGACCAGTGGCCAGTGACTAGTGACCCGTGACATGTGACACGTGACCAGTGACCAGTGACCAGTGACCAGTAACCAGTGACCAGTGACCATTGACCAGTGACTTGTGACCAGTAACCCGCGACATGTGACTGTGACCAGTGACCACTGACCAGTGACCAGTGACCACAGACCAGTGACCAGTGACCAGTGACCAGTGACCAGTGACCAGTGACCAGTGACCAGTGACCATTGATCTGTGACCAGTGACTAGCGACCAGTGACCAGTGACACGTGACATGTGACCCGTGACCAGTGACCAGTGACCAGGGCCCAGTGACCAGTGACCAGTGACCAGTGACCAGTGACCAGTGACCATTGATCTGTGACCAGTGACCAGTGACCAGTGACCAGTGACCAGTGACCAGTGACCAGTGACCAGTGACCGGGGACCAGTGACTAGCGACCAGTGACCAGTGACCCGTGACATGTGACCCGTGACCAGTGACCAGTGACCAGTGACCAGTGACCAGTGACCATTGACCAGTGACCAGTGGCCAGTGACCAGTGACCAGTGACCAGTGAACAGTGACCATTGACCAGTGAGCAGTGACCAGTGACCACTGAGCAGTGACCAGCGACAGTGACCAGTGACCAGTGACCAGTGACCATTGATCTGTGACCAGTGACTAGCGACCAGTGACCAGTGACCCGTGACATGTGACCCGTGACCAGTGACCAGGGCCCAGTCACCAGTCACCAGTCACCATTGACCTGTGACCAGTGACCAGTGACCACTGACCACTGACCAGTGACAAGTGACCAGTGACTTGTGGCGAGTGACCAGCGACCTGTGACTTGTGACCAGTGACCAGTGACCAGTGGCCAGTGACCAGTGTCCAGTGAGCACTGACCAGTGGCCAGTGACTAGTGACCCGTGACATGTGACACGTGACCAGTGACCAGTGACCAGTGACCAGTGACCAGTAACCAGTGACCAGTGGCCAGTGACCTGTGACCAGTGACCAGTGACCAGTGACCAGTGAACAGTGACCATTGACCAGTGAGCAGTGACCAGTGACCAATCAGCAGTGACCAGCGACAGTGACCATTGAACAGCGACAATGACCATTGACCAGTGACCAGTGACCAGTGACCAGTGACCATTGACAAGTGACCAGTGACCAGTGACCATTGACCTGTGACTTGTGACCAGTGACCCGCGACATGTGACTGTGACCAGTGACCACTGACCAGTGACCACAGACCAGTGACCAGTGACCAGTGACCAGTGACCAGTGGCCACTGACCAGTGACAAGTGACCAGTAACTTGTGACCAGTGACCAGTGACCTGTGACTTGTAACCAGTGACCAGTGACCAGTGTCCAGTGACCAGTGACCAGTGACCAGTGACCAGTGACCAGTGACCAGTGACCAGTGACCAGTGACCAGTGACCAGTAACCAGTGACCATTGATCTGTGACCAGTGACCAGTGACCACTGAGCAGTGACCAGCGACAGTGACCATTGAACAGCGACAGTGATCATTGACCAGTGACCAGTGACCAGTGACCAGTGACCAGTGACCAGTGACCAGTGACCAGTGACCAGTGATCAGTGACCAGTGACCGGTGACCGGTGACCGGTGACCAGTGAACAGTGACCATTGACCAGTGAGCATTGACCAGTGACCACTGAGCAGTGACCAGCGACAGTGACCAGTGACCAGTGACCAGTGACCATTGATCTGTGACCAGTGACTAGCGACCAGTGACCAGTGACCCGTGACATGTGACCCGTGACCAGTGACCAGTGACCAGTGACCATTGACCAGTGACTTGTGACCAGTAACCCGCGACATGTGACTGTGACCAGTGACCACTGACCAGTGACCAGTGACCACAGACCAGTGACCAGTGACCAGTGACCAGTGACCAGTGACCAGTGACCAGGTACCAGTGACCAGTGACCAGTGACCATTGATCTGTGACCAGTGACCAGTGACCAGGGCCCAGTCACCAGTCACCAGTCACCATTGACCTGTGACCAGTGACCAGTGACCACTGACCACTGACCAGTGACAAGTGACCAGTGACTTGTGGCGAGTGACCAGCGACCTGTGACTTGTGACCAGTGACCAGTGACCAGTGGCCAGTGACCAGTGTCCAGTGAGCACTGACCAGTGACCAGTGACCAGTGACCAGTGACCATTGACCAGTGACTTGTGACCAGTAACCCGCGACATGTGACTGTGACCAGTGACCACTGACCAGTGACCAGTGACCACAGACCAGTGACCAGTGACCAGTGACCAGTGACCAGTGACCAGTGACCAGGTACCAGTGACCAGTGACCAGTGACCATTGATCTGTGACCAGTGACCAGTGACCAGGGCCCAGTCACCAGTCACAAGTCACCATTGACCTGTGACCAGTGACCAGTGACCACTGACCACTGACCAGTGACAAGTGACCAGTGACTTGTGGCGAGTGACCAGCGACCTGTGACTTGTGACCAGTGACCAGTGACCAGTAACCAGTGACCAGTGGCCACTGACCTGTGACCAGTGACCAGTGACCAGTGACCAGTGACCATTGACCAGTGACTTGTGACCAGTAACCCGCGACATGTGACTGTGACCAGTGACCACTGACCAGTGACCAGTGACCACAGACCAGTGACCAGTGACCAGTGACCAGTGACCAGTGACCAGTGACCAGGTACCAGTGACCAGTGACCAGTGACCATTGATCTGTGACCAGTGACTAGCGACCAGTGACCCGTGACATGTGACCCGTGACCTGTGACCAGTGACCAGGGCCCAGTCACCAGTCACCAGTCACCATTGACCTGTGACCAGTGACCAGTGACCACTGACCACTGACCAGTAACCAGTGACCAGTGGCCAGTGACCTGTGACCAGTGACCAGTGACCAGTGACCAGTGAACAGTGACCATTGACCAGTGAGCAGTGACCAGTGACAACTCAGCAGTGACCAGCGACAGTGACCATTGAACAGCGACAGTGACCATTGACCAGTGACCAGTGACCAGTGACCAGTGACCATTGACAAGTGACCAGTGACCAGTGACCATTGACCAGTGACTTGTGACCAGTGACCTGCGACATGTGACTGTGACCAGTGACCACTTACCAGTGACCAGTGACCAGTGACCAGTGACCAGTGACCATTGATCTGTGACCAGTGACTAGCGACCAGTGACCCGTGACATGTGACCCGTGACCAGTGACCAGTGACCAGGGCCCAGTCACCAGTCACCAGTCACCATTGACCTGTGACCAGTGACCAGTGACCACTGACCACTGACCAGTGACAAGTGACCAGTGACTTGTGGCGAGTGACCAGCGACCTGTGACTTGTAACCAGTGACCAGTGACCAGTGGCCAGTGACCAGTGTCCAGTGAGCACTGACCAGTGGCCAGTGACTAGTGACCCGTGACATGTGACACGTGACCAGTGACCAGTGACCAGTGACCAGTGACCAGTAACCAGTGACCAGTGGCCAGTGACATGTGACCAGTGACCAGTGACCAGTGACCAGTGAACAGTGACCATTGACCAGTGAGCAGTGACCAGTGACCACTCAGCAGTGACCAGCGACAGTGACCATTGAACAGCGACAGTGACCATTGACCAGTGACCAGTGACCAGTGACCAGTGACCATTGACAAGTGACCAGTGACCAGTGACCATTGACCAGTGACTTGTGACCAGTGACCCGCGACATGTGACTGTGACCAGTGACCACTTACCAGTGACCACAGACCAGTGACCAGTGACCAGTGACCAGTGACCAGTGACCAGTGACCAGTGACCACTGAACAGTGACAAGTGACCAGTGACTTGTGACCAGTGACCAGTGACCTGTGACTTGTAACCAGTGACCAGTGACCAGTGTCCAGTGACCAGTGACCAGTGACCAGTGACCAGTGACCAGTGTCCAGTGACCAGTGACCAGTGACCAGTGACCACTGACCAGTGACCAGTGACCGGGGACCAGTGACTAGCGACCAGTGACCAGTCACCCGTGACATGTGACCCGTGACCAGTGACCAGTGACCTGTGACTTGTAACCAGTGACCAGTGACCAGTGTCCAGTGACCAGTGACCAGTGACCAGTGACCAGTGACCAGTGACCAGTGACCAGTGACCAGTGACCACTGACCAGTGACCAGTGACCGGGGACCAGTGACTAGCGACCAGTGACCAGTCACCCGTGACATGTGACCCGTGACCAGTGACCAGTGACCAGTGACCAGTGACCAGTGACCAGTGACCATTAACCAGTGACCAGTGGCCAGTGACCAGTGACCAGTGACCAGTGAACAGTGACCATTGACCAGTGAGCAGTGACCAGTGACCACTGAGCAGTGACCAGCGACAGTGACCATTGACCAGTGACCAGTGACCAGTGACCAGTGACCAGTGACTTCTGACCAGTGACCCGCGACATGTGACTGTGACCAGTTACCACTGACCAGTGACCAGTGACCACAGACCAGTAACAAGTGACCAGTGACCAGTGACCAGTGACCAGTGACCAGTGACCAGTGACCAGTGACCAGAGACCAGTGACCAGTGACCAGTGACCATTGATCTGTGACCAGTGACCAGTGACCAGTGACCAGTGACCACTGACCAGTGACCATTGAGCGGGGACCAGTGACTAGCGACCTGTGACCAGTCACCCGTGACATGTGACCCGTGACCAGTGACCAGTGACCAGTGACCAGTGACCAGTGACCATTGACCAGTGACCAGTGACCACTGACAACTGACCAGTGACAAGTGACCAGTGACTTGTGACGAGTGACCAGCGACCTGTGACTTGTGACAAGTGACCAGTGACCAGTGGCCAGTGACCAGTGTCCAGTGAGCAGTAACCAGTGGCCAGTGACTAGTGACCCGTGACATGTGACACGTGACCAGTGACCAGTGACCAGTGACCAGTGACCAGCGACAGTAACCATTGAACAGCGACAGTGACCATTGACCAGTGACCAGTGACCAGTGACCATTGACCAGTGACCAGTGACCAGTGACCATTGACCAGTGACACGTGACCAGTGACCAGTGACCAGTAACCAGTGACCAGTGACCAGTGACCAGTGACCAGTGACCAGTGACCAGTGACCATTGATCTGTGACCAGTGACCAGTGACCAGTGACCAGTGACCAGTGACCAGTGACCACTGACCAGTGACCAGTGACCGGAGACCAGTGACTAGCGACCAGTGACCAGTGACCCGTGACATGTGACCCGTGACCAGTGACCAGTGACCAGTGACCATTGACCAGTGACTTGTGACCAGTAACCCGCGACATGTGACTGTGACCAGTGACCACTGACCAGTGACCAGTGACCACAGACCAGTGACCAGTGACCAGTGACCCGTGACCAGTGACCAGTGACCAGGTACCAGTGACCAGTGACCAGTGACCATTGATCTGTGACCAGTGACCAGTGACCAGGGCCCAGTCACCAGTCACCAGTCACCATTGACCTGTGACCAGTGACCAGTGACCACTGACCACTGACCAGTGACAAGTGACCAGTGACTTGTGGCGAGTGACCAGCGACCTGTGACTTGTGACCAGTGACCAGTGACCAGTGGCCAGTGACCAGTGTCCAGTGAGCACTGACCAGTGACCAGTGACCAGTGACCAGTGACCATTGACCAGTGACTTGTGACCAGTAACCCGCGACATGTGACTGTGACCAGTGACCACTGGCCAGTGACCAGTGACCACAGACCAGTGACCAGTGACCAGTGACCAGTGACCAGTGACCAGTGACCAGGTACCAGTGACCAGTGACCAGTGACCATTGATCTGTGACCAGTGACCAGTGACCAGGGCCCAGTCACCAGTCACAAGTCACCATTGACCTGTGACCAGTGGCCAGTGACCACTGACCACTGACCAGTGACAAGTGACCAGTGACTTGTGGCGAGTGACCAGCGACCTGTGACTTGTGACCAGTGACCAGTGACCAGTAACCAGTGACCAGTGGCCACTGACCTGTGACCAGTGACCAGTGACCAGTGACCAGTGACCATTGACCAGTGACTTGTGACCAGTAACCCGCGACATGTGACTGTGACCAGTGACCACTGACCAGTGACCAGTGACCACAGACCAGTGACCAGTGACCAGTGACCAGTGACCAGTGACCAGTGACCAGGTACCAGTGACCAGTGACCAGTGACCATTGATCTGTGACCAGTGACTAGCGACCAGTGACCCGTGACATGTGACCCGTGACCTGTGACCAGTGACCAGGGCCCAGTCACCAGTCACCAGTCACCATTGACCTGTGACCAGTGACCAGTGACCACTGACCACTGACCAGTAACCAGTGACCAGTGGCCAGTGACCTGTGACCAGTGACCAGTGACCAGTGACCAGTGAACAGTGACCATTGACCAGTGAGCAGTGACCAGTGACAACTCAGCAGTGACCAGCGACAGTGACCATTGAACAGCGACAGTGACCATTGACCAGTGACCAGTGACCAGTGACCAGTGACCATTGACAAGTGACCAGTGACCAGTGACCATTGACCAGTGACTTGTGACCAGTGACCTGCGACATGTGACTGTGACCAGTGACCACTTACCAGTGACCAGTGACCAGTGACCAGTGACCAGTGACCATTGATCTGTGACCAGTGACTAGCGACCAGTGACCCGTGACATGTGACCCGTGACCAGTGACCAGTGACCAGGGCCCAGTCACCAGTCACCAGTCACCATTGACCTGTGACCAGTGACCAGTGACCACTGACCACTGACCAGTGACAAGTGACCAGTGACTTGTGGCGAGTGACCAGCGACCTGTGACTTGTAACCAGTGACCAGTGACCAGTGGCCAGTGACCAGTGTCCAGTGAGCACTGACCAGTGGCCAGTGACTAGTGACCCGTGACATGTGACACGTGACCAGTGACCAGTGACCAGTGACCAGTGACCAGTAACCAGTGACCAGTGGCCAGTGACATGTGACCAGTGACCAGTGACCAGTGACCAGTGAACAGTGACCATTGACCAGTGAGCAGTGACCAGTGACCACTCAGCAGTGACCAGCGACAGTGACCATTGAACAGCGACAGTGACCATTGACCAGTGACCAGTGACCAGTGACCAGTGACCATTGACAAGTGACCAGTGACCAGTGACCATTGACCAGTGACTTGTGACCAGTGACCCGCGACATGTGACTGTGACCAGTGACCACTTACCAGTGACCACAGACCAGTGACCAGTGACCAGTGACCAGTGACCAGTGACCAGTGACCAGTGACCACTGAACAGTGACAAGTGACCAGTGACTTGTGACCAGTGACCAGTGACCTGTGACTTGTAACCAGTGACCAGTGACCAGTGTCCAGTGACCAGTGACCAGTGACCAGTGACCAGTGACCAGTGTCCAGTGACCAGTGACCAGTGACCAGTGACCACTGACCAGTGACCAGTGACCGGGGACCAGTGACTAGCGACCAGTGACCAGTCACCCGTGACATGTGACCCGTGACCAGTGACCAGTGACCTGTGACTTGTAACCAGTGACCAGTGACCAGTGTCCAGTGACCAGTGACCAGTGACCAGTGACCAGTGACCAGTGACCAGTGACCAGTGACCAGTGACCACTGACCAGTGACCAGTGACCGGGGACCAGTGACTAGCGACCAGTGACCAGTCACCCGTGACATGTGACCCGTGACCAGTGACCAGTGACCAGTGACCAGTGACCAGTGACCAGTGACCATTAACCAGTGACCAGTGGCCAGTGACCAGTGACCAGTGACCAGTGAACAGTGACCATTGACCAGTGAGCAGTGACCAGTGACCACTGAGCAGTGACCAGCGACAGTGACCATTGACCAGTGACCAGTGACCAGTGACCAGTGACCAGTGACTTCTGACCAGTGACCCGCGACATGTGACTGTGACCAGTTACCACTGACCAGTGACCAGTGACCACAGACCAGTAACAAGTGACCAGTGACCAGTGACCAGTGACCAGTGACCAGTGACCAGTGACCAGTGACCAGAGACCAGTGACCAGTGACCAGTGACCATTGATCTGTGACCAGTGACCAGTGACCAGTGACCAGTGACCACTGACCAGTGACCATTGAGCGGGGACCAGTGACTAGCGACCTGTGACCAGTCACCCGTGACATGTGACCCGTGACCAGTGACCAGTGACCAGTGACCAGTGACCAGTGACCATTGACCAGTGACCAGTGGCCAGTGACCATTGACCTGTGACCAGTGACCAGTGACCACTGACCACTGACCAGTGACAAGTGACCAGTGACTTGTGGCGAGTGACCAGCGACCTGTGACTTGTGACCAGTGACCAGTGACCAGTGGCCAGTGACCAGTGTCCAGTGAGCACTGACCAGTGGCCAGTGACTAGTGACCCGTGACATGTGACACGTGACCAGTGACCAGTGACCAGTGACCAGTGACCAGTAACCAGTGACCAGTGGCCACTGACCTGTGACCAGTGACCAGTGACCAGTGACCAGTGACCAGTGACCATTGACCACTGACCAGTGACCAGTGACTTGTGACCAGTAACCCGCGACATGTGACTGTGACCAGTGACCACTGACCAGTGACCAGTGACCACAGACCAGTGACCAGTGACCAGTGACCATTGACCAGTGACCAGTGACCAGTGACCAGTGACCATTGATCTGTGACCAGTGACCAGTGACCAGTGACCAGTGACCAGTGACCAGTGACCAGTGACCATTGATCTGTGACCAGTGACCAGTGACCAGTGACCAGTGAACAGTGACCATTGACCAGTGAGCAGTGACCAGTGATCACTGAGCAGTGACCAGCGACAGTGACCAGTGACCAGTGACCAGTGACCATTGATCTGTGACCAGTGACTAGCGACCAGTGACCAGTGACCCGTGACATGTGACCGGTGACCAGTGACCAGTGACCAGGGCCCAGTCACCAGTCACCAGTCACCATTGACCTGTGACCAGTGACCAGTGACCACTGACCACTGACCAGTGACAAGTGACCAGTGACTTGTGGCGAGTGACCAGCGACCTGTGACTTGTAACCAGTGACCAGTGACCAGTGGCCAGTGACCAGTGTCCAGTGAGCACTGACCAGTGGCCAGTGACTAGTGACCCGTGACATGTGACACGTGACCAGTGACCAGTGACCAGTGACCAGTGACCAGTAACCAGTGACCAGTGGCCAGTGACATGTGACCAGTGACCAGTGACCAGTGACCAGTGAACAGTGACCATTGACCAGTGAGCAGTGACCAGTGACCACTCAGCAGTGACCAGCGACAGTGACCATTGAACAGCGACAGTGACCATTGACCAGTGACCAGTGACCAGTGACCAGTGACCATTGACAAGTGACCAGTGACCAGTGACCATTGACCAGTGACCCGCGACATGTGACTGTGACCAGTGACCACTTACCAGTGACCACAGACCAGTGAACAGTGACCAGTGACCAGTGACCAGTGACCAGTGACCACTGACCAGTGACAAGTGACCAGTGACTTGTGACCAGTGACCAGTGACCTGTGACTTGTAACCAGTGACCAGTGACCAGTGTCCAGTGACCAGTGACCAGTGACCAGTGACCAGTGACCAGTGACCAGTGACCAGTGACCAGTGACCACTGACCAGTGACCAGTGACCGGGGACCAGTGACTAGCGACCAGTGACCAGTCACCCGTGACATGTGACCCGTGACCAGTGACCAGTGACCAGTGACCAGTGACCAGTGACCATTAACCAGTGACCAGTGACCAGTGACCAGTGAACAGTGACCATTGACCAGTGAGCAGTGACCAGTGACCACTGAGCAGTGACCAGCGACAGTGACCATTGACCAGTGACCAGTGACCAGTGACCAGTGACCAGTGACTTCTGACCAGTGACCCGCGACATGTGACTGTGACCAGTTACCACTGACCAGTGACCAGTGACCACAGACCAGTAACAAGTGACCAGTGACCAGTGACCAGTGACCAGTGACCAGTGACCAGTGACCAGTGACCAGAGACCAGTGACCAGTGACCAGTGACCATTGATCTGTGACCAGTGACCAGTGACCAGTGACCACTGACCAGTGACCATTGACCGGGGACCAGTGACTAGCGACCTGTGACCAGTCACCCGTGACATGTGACCCGTGACCAGTGACCAGTGACCAGTGACCAGTGACCAGTGACCATTGACCAGTGACCAGTGGCCAGTGACCAGTGACCAGTGACCAGTGAACAGTGACCATTGACCAGTGAGCAGTGACCAGTGACCACTGAGCAGTGACCAGCGACAGTGACCATTGAACAGCGACAGTGACCATTGACCAGTGACCAGTGACCAGTGACCACTGACCAGTGACCAGTGACCGGGGACCAGTGACTAGCGACCAGTGACCAGTGACCCGTAACATGTGACCCGTGACCAGTGACCAGTGACCAGGGCCCAGTGACCAGTCACCAGTCACCATTGACCTGTGACCAGTGACCAGTGACAACTGACCACTGACCAGTGACAAGTGACCAGTGACTTGTGGCGAATGACCAGCGACCTGTGACTTGTAACCAGTGACCAGTGACCAGTGGCCTGTGACCAGTGTCCAGTGAGCACTGACCAGTGGCCAGTGACTAGTGACCCGTGACATGTGACACGTGACCAGTGACCAGTGACCAGTGACCAGTAACCAGTGACCAGTGGCCAGTGACCTGTGACCAGTGACCAGTGACCAGTGACCAGTGAACAGTGACCATTGACCAGTGAGCAGTGACCAGTGACCACTCAGCAGTGACCAGCGACAGTGACCATTGAACAGCGACAGTGACCATTGACCAGTGACCAGTGACCAGTGACCAGTGACCATTGACAAGTGACCAGTGACCAGTGACCATTGACCAGTGACTTGTGACCAGTGACCCGCGACATGTGACTGTGACCAGTGACCACTTACCAGTGACCACAGACCAGTGACCAGTGACCAGTGACCAGTGACCAGTGACCATTGACCAGTGACTTGTGACCAGTAACCCGCGACATGTGACTGTGACCAGTGACCACTGACCAGTGACCAGTGACCACAGACCAGTGACCAATGACCAGTGACCAGTGACCAGTGACCAGTGACCAGTGACCAGTGACCATTGATCTGTGACCAGTGACCAGTGACCAGTGACCATTGACCAGTGACCAGTGACCAGTGACCAGTGACCATTGACCAGTGACTTGTGACCAGTAACCCGCGACATGTGACTGTGACCAGTGACCACTGACCAGTGACCAGTGACCACAGACCAGTGACCAGTGACCAGTGACCATTGACCAGTGACCAGTGACCAGTGACCAGTGACCATTGATCTGTGACCAGTGACTAGCGACCAGTGACCAGTGACACGTGACATGTGACCCGTGACCAGTGACCAGTGACCAGGGCCCAGTCACCAGTCACCAGTCACCATTGACCTGCGACCAGTGACCAGTGACCACTGACCACTGACCAGTGACAAGTGACCAGTGACTTGTGACGAGTGACCAGCGACCTGTGACTTGTGACCAGTGACCAGTGACCATTGACCAGTGACTTGTGACCAGTGACCCGCGACATGTGACTGTGACCAGTTACCACTGACCAGTGACCAGTGACCACAGACCAGTGACAAGTGACCAGTGACCAGTGACCAGTGACCAGTGACCAGTGACCAGTGACCAGTGACCAGTGACCAGTGACCAGTGACCAGTGACCATTGATCTGTGACCAGTGACCAGTGACCAGTGACCAGTGTCCAGTGACCAGTGACCAGTGACCACTGACCAGTGACCAGTGACTTGTGACCAGTAACCCGCGACATGTGACTGTGACCAGTGACCACTGACCAGTGACCAGTGACCACAGACCAGTGACCAGTGACCAGTGACCATTGACCAGTGACCAGTGACCAGTGACCAGTGACCATTGATCTGTGACCAGTGACCAGTGACCAGTGACCAGTGACCAGTGACCAGTGACCAGTGACCATTGATCTGTGACCAGTGACCAGTGACCAGTGACCAGTGAACAGTGACCATTGACCAGTGAGCAGTGACCAGTGATCACTGAGCAGTGACCAGCGACAGTGACCAGTGACCAGTGACCAGTGACCATTGATCTGTGACCAGTGACTAGCGACCAGTGACCAGTGACCCGTGACATGTGACCGGTGACCAGTGACCAGTGACCAGGGCCCAGTCACCAGTCACCAGTCACCATTGACCTGTGACCAGTGACCAGTGACCACTGACCACTGACCAGTGACAAGTGACCAGTGACTTGTGGCGAGTGACCAGCGACCTGTGACTTGTGACCAGTGACCAGTGACCAGTGGCCAGTGACCAGTGTCCAGTGAGCACTGACCAGTGGCCAGTGACCAGTGACTAGTGACCAGTGACCAGTGACCAGTGACCAGTGACCATTGATCTGTGACCAGTGACTAGCGACCAGTGACCCGTGACATGTGACACGTGACCAGTGACCAGTGACCAGTGACCAGTGACCAGTATCCAGTGACCAGTGGCCAGTGACCTGTGACCAGTGACCAGTGACCAGTGACCAGTGACCAGTTACCATTGACCAGTGACTTGTGACCAGTAACCCGCGACATGTGACTGTGACCAGTGACCACTGACCAGTGACCAGTGACCACAGACCAGTGACCAGTGACCAGTGACTAGTGACCAGTGACCAGTGACCAGTGACCAGTGACCAGTGACCATTGATCTGTGACCAGTGACTAGCGACCAGTGACCCGTGACATGTGACCCGTGACCAGCGACAGTAACCATTGAACAGCGACAGTGACCATTGACCAGTGACCAGTGACCAGTGACCATTGACCAGTGACCAGTGACCAGTGACCATTGACCAGTGACACGTGACCAGTGACCAGTGACCAGTAACCAGTGACCAGTGACCAGTGACCAGTGACCAGTGACCAGTGACCAGTGACCAGTGACCAGTGACCAGTGACCAGTGACCATTGATCTGTGACCAGTGACCAGTGACCAGTGACCAGTGAACAGTGACCATTGACCAGTGAGCAGTGACCAGTGATCACTGAGCAGTGACCAGCGACAGTGACCAGTGACCAGTGACCAGTGACCATTGATCTGTGACCAGTGACTAGCGACCAGTGACCAGTGACCCGTGACATGTGACCGGTGACCAGTGACCAGTGACCAGGGCCCAGTCACCAGTCACCAGTCACCATTGACCTGTGACCAGTGACCAGTGACCACTGACCACTGACCAGTGACAAGTGACCAGTGACTTGTGGCGAGTGACCAGCGACCTGTGACTTGTGACCAGTGACCAGTGACCAGTGGCCAGTGACCAGTGTCCAGTGAGCACTGACCAGTGGCCAGTGACCAGTGACTAGTGACCAGTGACCAGTGACCAGTGACCAGTGACCATTGATCTGTGACCAGTGACTAGCGACCAGTGACCCGTGACATGTGACACGTGACCAGTGACCAGTGACCAGTGACCAGTGACCAGTATCCAGTGACCAGTGGCCAGTGACCTGTGACCAGTGACCAGTGACCAGTGACCAGTGACCAGTTACCATTGACCAGTGACTTGTGACCAGTAACCCGCGACATGTGACTGTGACCAGTGACCACTGACCAGTGACCAGTGACCACAGACCAGTGACCAGTGACCAGTGACTAGTGACCAGTGACCAGTGACCAGTGACCAGTGACCAGTGACCATTGATCTGTGACCAGTGACTAGCGACCAGTGACCCGTGACATGTGACCCGTGACCAGCGACAGTAACCATTGAACAGCGACAGTGACCATTGACCAGTGACCAGTGACCAGTGACCATTGACCAGTGACCAGTGACCAGTGACCATTGACCAGTGACACGTGACCAGTGACCAGTGACCAGTAACCAGTGACCAGTGACCAGTGACCAGTGACCAGTGACCAGTGACCAGTGACCAGTGACCAGTGACCAGTGACCATTGATCTGTGACCAGTGACCAGTGACCAGTGACCAGTGACCAGTGACCAGTGACCACTGACCAGTGACCAGTGACCGGAGACCAGTGACTAGCGACCAGTGACCAGTGAACCGTGACATGTGACCCGTGACCAGTGACCAGTGACCAGTGACCAGTGACCATTGACCAGTGACCAGTGGCCAGTGACCAGTGACCAGTGACCAGTGAACAGTGACCATTGACCAGTGAGCATTGACCAGTGACCACTGAGCAGTGACCAGCGACAGTGACCAGTGACCAGTGACCAGTGACCATTGATCTGTGACCAGTGACTAGCGACCAGTGACCAGTGACCCGTGACATGTGACCCGTGACCAGTGACCAGTGACCAGGGCCCAGTCACCAGTCACCAGTCACCATTGACCTGTGACCAGTGACCAGTGACCACTGACCACTGACCAGTGACAAGTGACCAGTGACTTGTGGCGAGTGACCAGCGACCTGTGACTTGTGACCAGTGACCAGTGACCAGTGGCCAGTGACCAGTGTCCAGTGAGCACTGACCAGTGGCCAGTGACTAGTGACCCGTGACATGTGACACGTGACCAGTGACCAGTGACCAGTGACCAGTGACCAGTAACCAGTGACCAGTGGCCACTGACCTGTGACCAGTGACCAGTGACCAGTGACCAGTGACCAGTGACCATTGACCACTGACCAGTGACCAGTGACTTGTGACCAGTAACCCGCGACATGTGACTGTGACCAGTGACCACTGACCAGTGACCAGTGACCACAGACCAGTGACCAGTGACCAGTGACCATTGACCAGTGACCAGTGACCAGTGACCAGTGACCATTGATCTGTGACCAGTGACCAGTGACCAGTGACCAGTGACCAGTGACCAGTGACCAGTGACCATTGATCTGTGACCAGTGACCAGTGACCAGTGACCAGTGACCAGTGACCAGTGACCAGTGACCAGTGACCATTGATCTGTGACCAGTGACCAGTGACCAGTGACCAGTGAACAGTGACCATTGACCAGTGAGCAGTGACCAGTGACCACTGAGCAGTGACCAGCGACAGTGACCAGTGACCAGTGACCAGTGACCATTGATCTGTGACCAGTGACTAGCGACCAGTGACCAGTGACCCGTGACATGTGACCCGTGACCAGTGACCAGGGCCCAGTCACCAGTCACCAGTCACCATTGACCTGTGACCAGTGACCAGTGACCACTGACCACTGACCAGTGACAAGTGACCAGTGACTTGTGGCGAGTGACCAGCGACCTGTGACTTGTGACCAGTGACCAGTGACCAGTGGCCAGTGACCAGTGTCCAGTGAGCACTGACCAGTGGCCAGTGACTAGTGACCCGTGACATGTGACACGTGACCAGTGACCAGTGGCCAGTGACCAGTGACCAGTAACCAGTGACCAGTGGCCAGTGACCTGTGACCAGTGACCAGTGACCAGTGACCAGTGAACAGTGATCATTGACCAGTGAGCAGTGACCAGTGACCAATCAGCAGTGACCAGCGACAGTGACCATTGAACAGCGACAATGACCATTGACCAGTGACCAGTGACCAGTGACCAGTGACCATTGACAAGTGACCAGTGACCAGTGACCATTGACCAGTGACTTGTGACCAGTGACCCGCGACATGTGACTGTGACCAGTGACCACTGACCAGTGACCACAGACCAGTGACCAGTGACCATTGACCAGTGACCAGTGACCATTGACCAGTGACTTGTGACCAGTAACACGCGACATGTGACTGTGACCAGTGACCACTGACCAGTGACCAGTGACCACAGACCAGTGACCAGTGACCAGTGACCAGTAACCAGTGACCAGTGGCCACTGACCTGTGACCAGTGACCAGTGACCAGTGACCAGTGACCACAGACCAGTGACCAGTGACCAGTGACCATTGACCAGTGACCAGTGACCAGTGACCATTGACCAGTGACTTGTGACCAGTGACCCTCGACATGTGACTGTGACCAGTTACCACTGACCAGTGACCAGTGACCACAGACCAGTGACAAGTGACCAGTGACCAGTGACCAGTGACCAGTGACCAGTGACCATTGATCTGTGACCAGTGACCAGTGACCAGGGACCAGTGACCACTGACCAGTGACCAGTGACCGGGGACCAGTGACTAGCGACCAGTGACCAGCGACCCGTGACATGTGACCCGTGACCAGTGACCAGTGACCAGTGACCAGGGCCCAGTGACCATTGACCAGTGACCAGTTCCCAGTGACCACTGACCAGTGACCACAGACCAGTGACCAGTTACCAGTGGCCAGTGACCAGTGACCACTGACCAGTGACAAGTGACCAGTGACTTGTGACCAGTGACCAGTGACCAGTGACCAGTGTCCAGTGACCAGTGACCAGTGACCATTGACCAGTGACCAGTGACCAGTGACCAGTGACCATTGACCAGTGGCCAGTGCCCAGTGACCAGTGACCACAGACCAGTGACCAGTGACCAGTGACCAGTGACCAGGGCCCAGTGACCATTGACCAGTGACCAGTGGCCAGTGACCAGTGACCAGTGACCAGTGACCAGTGAACAATGACCATTGACCAGTGACCACTGAGCAGTGACCAGCGACAGTGACCATTGAACAGCGACAGTGACCATTGACCAGTGACCAGTGACCAGTGACCAGTGATCATTGACCAGTGACCAGTGACCAGTGACCAGTGACCATTGACCAGTGACTTGTGACCAGTAACCCGCGACATGTGACTGTGACCAGTGACCACTGACCAGTGACCAGTGACCACAGACCAGTGACCAGTGACCAGTGACCAGTGACCAGTGACCAGTGACCAGTGACCAGTGACCAGTGACCATTGATCTGTGACCAGTGACCAGTGACCAGTGACCAGTGACCACTGACCAGTGACCAGTGACCGGGGACCAGTGACTAGCGACCAGTGACCAGTGACCCGTGACATGTGACATGTGACAAGTGACCAGTGACCAGTGACCAGTGACAAGTGACCACTCAGCAGTGACCAGCGACAGTGACCATTGAACAGCGACAGTGACCATTGACCTGTGACCAGTGACCAGTGACCAGTGACCATTGATCTGTGACCAGTGACCAGTGACCAGTGACCAGTGACCAGTGACCAGTGACCACTGACCAGTGACCAGTGACCGGGGACCAGTGACTAGCGACCAGTGACCAGTGACCCGTGACATGTGACCCGTGACCAGTGACCAGTGACCAGGGCCCAGTGACCAGTCACCAGTCACCATTGACCTGTGACCAGTGACCAGTGACCACTGACCACTGACCACTGACCAGTGACAAGTGACCAGTGACTTGTGTCGAGTGACCAGCGACCTGTGACTTGTGACCAGTGACCAGTGACCAGTGGCCAGTGACGAGTGTCCAGTGAGCACTGACCAGTGGCCAGTGACTAGTGACCCGTGACATGTGACACGTGACCAGTGACCAGTGACCAGTGACCAGTGACCAGTGACCAGTGACCACTGACCAGTGACCAGTGACCGGGGACCAGTGACTAGCGACCATTGACCAGTGACCCGTGACATGGGACCCGTGACCAGTGACCAGTGACCAGTGACCAGTGACCAGTGACCAGTGACCAGTGACCAGTGACCATTGATCTGTGACCTGTGACCAGTGACCAGTGACCAGTGACCAGTGACCCGTGACATGTGACCCGTGACCAGTGACCAGTGACCAGGGCCCAGTGACCAGTCACCAGTCACAATTGACCTGTGACCAGTGACCAGTGACCACTGACCACGGACCAGTGACAAGTGACCAGTGACTTGTGACGAGTGACCAGCGACCTGTGACTTGTGACCAGTGACCAGTGACTAGTCGCCAGTGACGAGTGTCCAGTGAGCAGTGACCAGTGGCCAGTGACTAGTGACCCGTGACATGTGACACGTGACCAGTGACCAGTGACCTGTGACCAGTGACCATTGACCCGCGACATGTGACTGTGACCAGTTACCACTGACCAGTGACCAGTGACCACAGACCAGTGACAAGTGACCAGTGACCAGGGCCCAGTGACCAGTGAACAGTGACCATTGACCAGTGAGCAGTGACCACTGACCACTGAGCAGTGACCAGCGACAGTGACCATTGAACAGCGACAGTGACCATTGACCAGTGACCAGTGACCAGTGACCAGTGACCATTGACCAGTGACCAGTGACCATTGACCAGTGACTTGTGACCAGTAACACGCGACATGTGACTGTGACCAGTGACCACTGACCAGTGACCAGTGACCACAGACCAGTGACCAGTGACCAGTGACCAGTGACCAGTGACCAGTGACCAGTGACCAGTGACCAGTGACCATTGATCTGTGACCAGTGACCAGTGACCAGTGACCATTGACCAGTGACCAGTGACCAGTGACCAGTGACCATTGACCAGTGACTTGTGACCAGTAACCCGCGACATGTGACTGTGACCAGTGACCACTGACCAGTGACCAGTGACCACAGACCAGTGACCAGTGACCAGTGACCATTGACCAGTGACCAGTGACCAGTGACCAGTGACCATTGATCTGTGACCAGTGACTAGCGACCAGTGACCAGTGACACGTGACATGTGACCCGTGACCAGTGACCAGTGACCAGGGCCCAGTCACCAGTCACCAGTCACCATTGACCTGCGACCAGTGACCAGTGACCACTGACCACTGACCAGTGACAAGTGACCAGTGACTTGTGACGAGTGACCAGCGACCTGTGACTTGTGACCAGTGACCAGTGAACATTGACCAGTGACTTGTGACCAGTGACCCGCGACATGTGACTGTGACCAGTTACCACTGACCAGTGACCAGTGACCACAGACCAGTGACAAGTGACCAGTGACCAGTGACCAGTGACCAGTGACCAGTGACCAGTGACCAGTGACCAGTGACCAGTGACCAGTGACCAGTGACCAGTGACCAGTGACCAGTGACCATTGATCTGTGACCAGTGACCAGTGACCAGTGACCAGTGTCCAGTGACCAGTGACCAGTGACCACTGACCAGTGACCAGTGACCGGGGACCAGTGACTTGCGACCAGTGACCAGTGACCCGTGACCAGTGACCAGTGACCAGTGACCAGTGACCAGTGACCATTGACCAGTGACCAGTGGCCAGTGACCAGTGACCAGTGACCAGTGAACAGTGACCATTGACCAGTGAGCAGTGACCAGTGATCACTGAGCAGTGACCAGCGACAGTGACCAGTGACCAGTGACCAGTGACCATTGATCTGTGACCAGTGACTAGCGACCAGTGACCAGTGACCCGTGACATGTGACCGGTGACCAGTGACCAGTGACCAGGGCCCAGTCACCAGTCACCAGTCACCATTGACCTGTGACCAGTGACCAGTGACCACTGACCACTGACCAGTGACAAGTGACCAGTGACTTGTGACGAGTGACCAGCGACCTGTGACTTGTGACCAGTGACCAGTGACCATTGACCAGTGACTTGTGACCAGTGACCCGCGACATGTGACTGTGACCAGTTACCACTGACCAGTGACCAGTGACCACAGACCAGTGACAAGTGACCAGTGACCAGTGACCAGTGACCAGTGACCAGTGACCAGTGACCAGTGACCAGTGACCAGTGACCAGTGACCAGTGACCAGTGACCATTGATCTGTGACCAGTGACCAGTGACCAGTGACCAGTGTCCAGTGACCAGTGACCAGTGACCACTGACCAGTGACCAGTGACTTGTGACCAGTAACCCGCGACATGTGACTGTGACCAGTGACCACTGACCAGTGACCAGTGACCACAGACCAGTGACCAGTGACCAGTGACCATTGACCAGTGACCAGTGACCAGTGACCAGTGACCATTGATCTGTGACCAGTGACCAGTGACCAGTGACCAGTGACCAGTGACCAGTGACCAGTGACCATTGATCTGTGACCAGTGACCAGTGACCAGTGACCAGTGAACAGTGACCATTGACCAGTGAGCAGTGACCAGTGATCACTGAGCAGTGACCAGCGACAGTGACCAGTGACCAGTGACCAGTGACCATTGATCTGTGACCAGTGACTAGCGACCAGTGACCAGTGACCCGTGACATGTGACCGGTGACCAGTGACCAGTGACCAGGGCCCAGTCACCAGTCACCAGTCACCATTGACCTGTGACCAGTGACCAGTGACCACTGACCACTGACCAGTGACAAGTGACCAGTGACTTGTGGCGAGTGACCAGCGACCTGTGACTTGTGACCAGTGACCAGTGACCAGTGGCCAGTGACCAGTGTCCAGTGAGCACTGACCAGTGGCCAGTGACCAGTGACTAGTGACCAGTGACCAGTGACCAGTGACCAGTGACCATTGATCTGTGACCAGTGACTAGCGACCAGTGACCCGTGACATGTGACACGTGACCAGTGACCAGTGACCAGTGACCAGTGACCAGTATCCAGTGACCAGTGGCCAGTGACCTGTGACCAGTGACCAGTGACCAGTGACCAGTGACCAGTGACCAGTTACCATTGACCAGTGACTTGTGACCAGTAACCCGCGACATGTGACTGTGACCAGTGACCACTGACCAGTGACCAGTGACCACAGACCAGTGACCAGTGACCAGTGACTAGTGACCAGTGACCAGTGACCAGTGACCAGTGACCAGTGACCATTGATCTGTGACCAGTGACTAGCGACCAGTGACCCGTGACATGTGACCCGTGACCAGCGACAGTAACCATTGAACAGCGACAGTGACCATTGACCAGTGACCAGTGACCAGTGACCATTGACCAGTGACCAGTGACCAGTGACCATTGACCAGTGACACGTGACCAGTGACCAGTGACCAGTAACCAGTGACCAGTGACCAGTGACCAGTGACCAGTGACCAGTGACCAGTGACCAGTGACCAGTGACCAGTGACCATTGATCTGTGACCAGTGACCAGTGACCAGTGACCAGTGACCAGTGACCAGTGACCACTGACCAGTGACCAGTGACCGGAGACCAGTGACTAGCGACCAGTGACCAGTGAACCGTGACATGTGACCCGTGACCAGTGACCAGTGACCAGTGACCAGTGACCATTGACCAGTGACCAGTGGCCAGTGACCAGTGACCAGTGACCAGTGAACAGTGACCATTGACCAGTGAGCATTGACCAGTGACCACTGAGCAGTGACCAGCGACAGTGACCAGTGACCAGTGACCAGTGACCATTGATCTGTGACCAGTGACTAGCGACCAGTGACCAGTGACCCGTGTAATGTGACCCGTGACCAGTGACCAGTGACCAGGGCCCAGTCACCAGTCACCAGTCACCATTGACCTGTGACCAGTGACCAGTGACCACTGACCACTGACCAGTGACAAGTGACCAGTGACTTGTGGCGAGTGACCAGCGACCTGTGACTTGTGACCAGTGACCAGTGACCAGTGGCCAGTGACCAGTGTCCAGTGAGCACTGACCAGTGGCCAGTGACTAGTGACCCGTGACATGTGACACGTGACCAGTGACCAGTGACCAGTGACCAGTGACCAGTAACCAGTGACCAGTGGCCACTGACCTGTGACCAGTGACCAGTGACCAGTGACCAGTGACCAGTGACCATTGACCACTGACCAGTGACCAGTGACTTGTGACCAGTAACCCGCGACATGTGACTGTGACCAGTGACCACTGACCAGTGACCAGTGACCACAGACCAGTGACCAGTGACCAGTGACCATTGACCAGTGACCAGTGACCAGTGACCAGTGACCATTGATCTGTGACCAGTGACCAGTGACCAGTGACCAGTGACCAGTGACCAGTGACCAGTGACCATTGATCTGTGACCAGTGACCAGTGACCAGTGACCAGTGAACAGTGACCATTGACCAGTGAGCAGTGACCAGTGATCACTGAGCAGTGACCAGCGACAGTGACCAGTGACCAGTGACCAGTGACCATTGATCTGTGACCAGTGACTAGCGACCAGTGACCAGTGACCCGTGACATGTGACCGGTGACCAGTGACCAGTGACCAGGGCCCAGTCACCAGTCACCAGTCACCATTGACCTGTGACCAGTGACCAGTGACCACTGACCACTGACCAGTGACAAGTGACCAGTGACTTGTGGCGAGTGACCAGAGACCTGTGACTTGTGACCAGTGACCAGTGACCAGTGGCCAGTGACCAGTGTCCAGTGAGCACTGACCAGTGGCCAGTGACTAGTGACCCGTGACATGTGACACGTGACCAGTGACCAGTGACCAGTGACCAGTGACCAGTATCCAGTGACCAGTGGCCAGTGATCTGTGACCAGTGACCAGTGACCAGTGACCAGTGACCAGTTACCATTGACCAGTGACTTGTGACCAGTAACCCGCGACATGTGACTGTGACCAGTGACCACTGACCAGTGACCAGTGACCACAGACCAGTGACCAGTGACCAGTGACTAGTGACCAGTGACCAGTGACCAGTGACCAGTGACCAGTGACCATTGATCTGTGACCAGTGACTAGCGACCAGTGACCCGTGACATGTGACCCGTGACCAGCGACAGTAACCATTGAACAGCGACAGTGACCATTGACCAGTGACCAGTGACCAGTGACCATTGACCAGTGACCAGTGACCAGTGACCATTGACCAGTGACACGTGACCAGTGACCAGTGACCAGTAACCAGTGACCAGTGACCAGTGACCAGTGACCAGTGACCAGTGACCAGTGACCAGTGACCAGTGACCAGTGACCATTGATCTGTGACCAGTGACCAGTGACCAGTGACCAGTGACCAGTGACCAGTGACCACTGACCAGTGACCAGTGACCGGAGACCAGTGACTAGCGACCAGTGACCAGTGAACCGTGACATGTGACCCGTGACCAGTGACCAGTGACCAGTGACCAGTGACCATTGACCAGTGACCAGTGGCCAGTGACCAGTGACCAGTGACCAGTGAACAGTGACCATTGACCAGTGAGCATTGACCAGTGACCACTGAGCAGTGACCAGCGACAGTGACCAGTGACCAGTGACCAGTGACCATTGATCTGTGACCAGTGACTAGCGACCAGTGACCAGTGACCCGTGACATGTGACCCGTGACCAGTGACCAGTGACCAGGGCCCAGTCACCAGTCACCAGTGTCCATTGACCTGTGACCAGTGACCAGTGACCACTGACCACTGACCAGTGACAAGTGACCAGTGACTTGTGGCGAGTGACCAGCGACCTGTGACTTGTGACCAGTGACCAGTGACCAGTGGCCAGTGACCAGTGTCCAGTGAGCACTGACCAGTGGCCAGTGACTAGTGACCCGTGACATGTGACACGTGACCAGTGACCAGTGACCAGTGACCAGTGACCAGTAACCAGTGACCAGTGGCCACTGACCTGTGACCAGTGACCAGTGACCAGTGACCAGTGACCAGTGACCATTGACCAGTGACTTGTGACCAGTAACCCGCGACATGTGACTGTGACCAGTGACCACTGACCAGTGACCAGTGACCACAGACCAGTGACCAGTGACCAGTGACCATTGACCAGTGACCAGTGACCAGTGACCATTGACCAGTGACTTGTGACCAGTGACCCTCGACATGTGACTGTGACCAGTTACCACTGACCAGTGACCAGTGACCACAGACCAGTGACAAGTGACCAGTGACCAGTGACCAGTGACCAGTGACCAGTGACCAGTGACCAGTGACCATTGATCTGTGACCAGTGACCAGTGACCAGGGACCAGTGACCACTGACCAGTGACCAGTGACCGGGGACCAGTGACTAGCGACCAGTGACCAGCGACCCGTGACATGTGACCCGTGACCAGTGACCAGTGACCAGTGACCAGGGCCCAGTGACCATTGACCAGTGACCAGTGACCAGTGACCACTGACCAGTGACCACAGACCAGTGACCAGTTACCAGTGGCCAGTGACCAGTGACCACTGACCAGTGACAAGTGACCAGTGACTTGTGACCAGTGACCAGTGACCAGTGACCAGTGTCCAGTGACCAGTGACCAGTGACCATTGACCAGTGACCAGTGACCAGTGACCAGTGACCATTGACCAGTGGCCAGTGACCAGTGACCAGTGACCACAGACCAGTGACCAGTGACCAGTGACCAGTGACCAGGGCCCAGTGACCATTGACCAGTGACCAGTGGCCAGTGACCAGTGACCAGTGACCAGTGACCAGTGAACAATGACCATTGACCAGTGACCACTGAGCAGTGACCAGCGACAGTGACCATTGAACAGCGACAGTGACCATTGACCAGTGACCAGTGACCAGTGACCAGTGATCATTGACCAGTGACCAGTGACCAGTGACCAGTGACCATTGACCAGTGACTTGTGACCAGTAACCCGCGACATGTGACTGTGACCAGTGACCACTGACCAGTGACCAGTGACCACAGACCAGTGACCAGTGACCAGTGACCAGTGACCAGTGACCAGTGACCAGTGACCATTGATCTGTGACCAGTGACCAGTGACCAGTGACCAGTGACCACTGACCAGTGACCAGTGACCGGGGACCAGTGACTAGCGACCAGTGACCAGTGACCCGTGACATGTGACATGTGACAAGTGACCAGTGACCAGTGACCAGTGACCAGGGCCCAGTGACCATTGACCAGTGACCAGTGACCAGTGACCACTGACCAGTGACCACAGACCAGTGACCAGTTACCAGTGGCCAGTGACCAGTGACCACTGACCAGTGACAAGTGACCAGTGACTTGTGACCAGTGACCAGTGACCAGTGACCAGTGTCCAGTGACCAGTGACCAGTGACCATTGACCAGTGACCAGTGACCAGTGACCAGTGACCATTGACCTGTGACCAGTGACCAGTGACCAGTGACCATTGATCTGTGACCAGTGACCAGTGACCAGTGACCAGTGACCAGTGACCAGTGACCACTGACCAGTGACCAGTGACCGGGGACCAGTGACTAGCGACCAGTGACCAGTGACCCGTGACATGTGACCCGTGACCAGTGACCAGTGACCAGGGCCCAGTGACCAGTGACCAGTCACCATTGACCTGTGACCAGTGACCAGTGACCACTGACCACTGACCACTGACCAGTGACAAGTGACCAGTGACATGTGTCGAGTGACCAGCGACCTGTGACTTGTGAACAGTGACCAGTGACCAGTGGCCAGTGACGAGTGTCCAGTGAGCACTGACCAGTGGCCAGTGACTAGTGACCCGTGACATGTGACACGTGACCAGTGACCAGTGACCAGTGACCAGTGACCAGTGACCAGTGACCACTGACCAGTTACCAGTGACCGGGGACCAGTGACTAGCGACCATTGACCAGTGACCCGTGACATGTGACCCGTGACCAGTGACCAGTGACCAGTGACCAGTGACCAGTGACCAGTGACCAGTGACCATTGATCTGTGACCTGTGACCAGTGACCAGTGACCAGTGACCAGTGACCCGTGACATGTGACCCGTGACCAGTGACCAGTGACCAGGGCCCAGTGACCAGTCACCAGTCACCATTGACCTGTGACCAGTGACCAGTGACCACTGACCACGGACCAGTGACAAGTGACCAGTGACTTGTGACGAGTGACCAGCGACCTGTGACTTGTGACCAGTGACCAGTGACCAGTGGCCAGTGACGAGTGTCCAGTGAGCAGTGACCAGTGGCCAGTGACTAGTGACCCGTGACATGTGACACGTGACCAGTGACCAGTGACCTGTGACCAGTGACCATTGACCCGCGACATGTGACTGTGACCAGTTACCACTGACCAGTGACCAGTGACCACAGACCAGTGACAAGTGACCAGTGACCAGGGCCCAGTGACCAGTGAACAGTGACCATTGACCAGTGAGCAGTGACCACTGACCACTGAGCAGTGACCAGCGACAGTGACCATTGAACAGCGACAGTGACCATTGACCAGTGACCAGTGACCAGTGACCAGTGACCAGTGACCACAGACCAGTGACCAGTGACCAGTGACCAGTGACCAGTGACCAGTGACCAGTGACCAGTGACCATTGATCTGTGTCCAGTGACCAGTGACCAGTGACCATTGACCAGTGACCAGTGACCAGTGACCAGTGACCATTGACCAGTGACTTGTGACCAGTAACCCGCGACATGTGACTGTGACCAGTGACCACTGACCAGTGACCAGTGACCACAGACCAGTGACCAGTGACCAGTGACCATTGACCAGTGACCAGTGACCAGTGACCAGTGACCATTGATCTGTGACCAGTGACTAGCGACCAGTGACCAGTGACACGTGACATGTGACCCGTGACCAGTGACCAGTGACCAGGGCCCAGTCACCAGTCACCAGTCACCATTGACCTGTGACCAGTGACCAGTGACCACTGACCACTGACCAGTGATAAGTGACCTGTGACTTGTGGCGAGTGACCAGCGACCTGTGACTTGTGACCAGTGACCAGTGACCAGTGGCCAGTGACCAGTGTCCAGTGAGCACTGACCAGTGGCCAGTGACTAGTGACCCGTGACATGTGACACGTGACCAGTGACCAGTGACCAGTGACCAGTGACCAGTAACCAGTGACCAGTGGCCAGTGACCTGTGACCAGTGACCAGTGACCAGTGACCAGTGACCAGTTACCATTGACCAGTGACTTGTGACCAGTAACCCGCGACATGTGACTGTGACCAGTGACCACTGACCAGTGACCAGTGACCACAGACCAGTGACCAGTGACCAGTGACTAGTGACCAGTGACCAGTGACCAGTGACCAGTGACCAGTGACCATTGATCTGTGACCAGTGACTAGCGACCAGTGACCCGTGACATGTGACCCGTGACCAGTGACCAGTGACCAGGGCCCAGTCACCAGTCACCAGTCACCATTGACCTGTGACCAGAGACCAGTGACCACTGACCACTGACCAGTGACAAGTGACCAGTGACATGTGGCGAGTGACCAGCGACCTGTGACTTGTGACCAGTGACCAGTGACCAGTGGCCAGTGACCAGTGTCCAGTGAGCACTGACCAGTGGCCAGTGACTAGTGACCCGTGACATGTGACACGTGACCAGTGACCAGTGACCAGTGACCAGTAACCAGTGACCAGTGACCATTGACCAGTGACTTGTGACCAGTAACCCGCGACATGTGACTGTGACCAGTGACCACTGACCAGTGACCAGTGACCACAGACCAGTGACCAGTGACCAGTGACCAGTGACCAGTGACCAGTGACCAGTGACCAGTGACCATTGATCTGTGACCAGTGACTAGCGACCAGTGACCAGTGACACGTGACATGTGACCCGTGACCAGTGACCAGTGACCAGGGCCCAGTGACCAGTGACCAGTGACCAGTGACCAGTGACCAGTGACCATTGATCTGTGACCAGTGACCAGTGACCAGTGACCAGTGACCAGTGACCACTGACCAGTGACCAGTGACCGGGGACCAGTGACTAGCGACCAGTGACCAGTGACCCGTGACATGTGACCCGTGACCAGTGACCAGTGACCAGTGACCAGTGACCAGTGACCATTGACCAGTGACCAGTGGCCAGTGACCAGTGACCAGTGACCAGTGAACAGTGACCATTGACCAGTGAGCAGTGACCAGTGACCACTGAGCAGTGACCAGCGACAGTGACCAGTGACCAGTGACCAGTGACCATTGATCTGTGACCAGTGACTAGCGACCAGTGACCAGTGACCCGTGACATGTGACCCGTGACCAGTGACCAGGGCCCAGTCACCAGTCACCAGTCACCATTGACCTGTGACCAGTGACCAGTGACCACTGACCACTGACCAGTGACAAGTGACCAGTGACTTGTGGCGAGTGACCAGCGACCTGTGACTTGTGACCAGTGACCAGTGACCAGTGGCCAGTGACCAGTGTCCAGTGAGCACTGACCAGTGGCCAGTGACTAGTGACCCGTGACATGTGACACGTGACCAGTGACCAGTGACCAGTGACCAGTGACCAGTAACCAGTGACCAGTGGCCAGTGACCTGTGACCAGTGACCAGTGACCAGTGACCAGTGAACAGTGACCATTGACCAGTGAGCAGTGACCAGTGACCAATCAGCAGTGACCAGCGACAGTGACCATTGAACAGCGACAATGACCATTGACCAGTGACCAGTGACCAGTGACCAGTGACCATTGACAAGTGACCAGTGACCAGTGACCATTGACCTGTGACTTGTGACCAGTGACCCGCGACATGTGACTGTGACCAGTGACCACTGACCAGTGACCACAGACCAGTGACCAGTGACCAGTGACCAGTGACCAGTGGCCACTGACCAGTGACAAGTGACCAGTAACTTGTGACCAGTGACCAGTGACCTGTGACTTGTAACCAGTGACCAGTGACCAGTGTCCAGTGACCAGTGACCAGTGACCAGTGACCAGTGACCAGTGACCAGTGACCAGTGACCAGTGACCAGTGACCAGTAACCAGTGACCATTGATCTGTGACCAGTGACCAGTGACCAGTGACCAGTGACCACTGACCAGTGACCAGTGACCGGGGAGCAGTGACTAGCGACCAGTGACCAGTCACCCGTGACATGTGACCCGTGACCAGTGACCAGTGACCAGTGACCAGTGACCAGTGACCAGTGACCAGTGACCAGTGACCATTAACCAGTGACCAGTGGCCAGTGACCAGTGACCAGTGACCAGTGAACAGTGACCATTGACCAGTGAGCAGTGACCAGTGACCACTGAGCAGTGACCAGCGACAGTGACCATTGAACAGCGACAGTGATCATTGACCAGTGACCAGTGACCAGTGACCAGTGACCAGTGACCAGTGACCAGTGACCAGTGACCAGTGATCAGTGACCAGTGACCGGTGACCGGTGACCGGTGACCAGTGACTAGCGACCAGTGAACAGTGACCCGTGACATGTGACCCGTGACCAGTGACCAGTGACCAGTGACCAGTGACCAGTGACCAGTGACCAGGGCCCAGTGACCAGTCACCAGTCACCATTGACCTGTGACCAGTGACCAGTGACCACTGACAACTGACCAGTGACAAGTGACCAGTGACTTGTGACGAGTGACCAGCGACCTGTGACTTGTGACAAGTGACCAGTGACCAGTGGCCAGTGACCAGTGTCCAGTGAGCAGTAACCAGTGGCCAGTGACTAGTGACCCGTGACATGTGACACGTGACCAGTGACCAGTGACCAGTGACCAGTGACCAGCGACAGTAACCATTGAACAGCGACAGTGACCATTGACCAGTGACCAGTGACCAGTGACCATTGACCAGTGACCAGTGACCAGTGACCATTGACCAGTGACACGTGACCAGTGACCAGTGACCAGTAACCAGTGACCAGTGACCAGTGACCAGTGACCAGGGACCAGTGACCAGTGACCATTGATCTGTGACCAGTGACCAGTGACCAGTGACCAGTGACCAGTGACCAGTGACCACTGACCAGTGACCAGTGACCGGAGACCAGTGACTAGCGACCAGTGACCAGTGAACCGTGACATGTGACCCGTGACCAGTGACCAGTGACCAGTGACCAGTGACCAGTGACCATTGACCAGTGACCAGTGGCCAGTGACCAGTGACCAGTGACCAGTGAACAGTGACCATTGACCAGTGAGCATTGACCAGTGACCACTGAGCAGTGACCAGCGACAGTGACCAGTGACCAGTGACCAGTGACCATTGATCTGTGACCAGTGACTAGCGACCAGTGACCAGTGACCCGTGACATGTGACCCGTGACCAGTGACCAGTGACCAGTGACCATTGACCAGTGACTTGTGACCAGTAACCCGCGACATGTGACTGTGACCAGTGACCACTGACCAGTGACCAGTGACCACAGACCAGTGACCAGTGACCAGTGACCAGTGACCAGTGACCAGTGACCAGGTACCAGTGACCAGTGACCAGTGACCATTGATCTGTGACCAGTGACCAGTGACCAGGGCCCAGTCACCAGTCACCAGTCACCATTGACCTGTGACCAGTGACCAGTGACCACTGACCACTGACCAGTGACAAGTGACCAGTGACTTGTGGCGAGTGACCAGCGACCTGTGACTTGTGACCAGTGACCAGTGACCAGTGGCCAGTGACCAGTGTCCAGTGAGCACTGACCAGTGACCAGTGACCAGTGACCAGTGACCATTGACCAGTGACTTGTGACCAGTAACCCGCGACATGTGACTGTGACCAGTGACCACTGACCAGTGACCAGTGACCACAGACCAGTGACCAGTGACCAGTGACCAGTGACCAGTGACCAGTGACCAGGTACCAGTGACCAGTGACCAGTGACCATTGATCTGTGACCAGTGACCAGTGACCAGGGCCCAGTCACCAGTCACAAGTCACCATTGACCTGTGACCAGTGACCAGTGACCACTGACCACTGACCAGTGACAAGTGACCAGTGACTTGTGGCGAGTGACCAGCGACCTGTGACTTGTGACCAGTGACCAGTGACCAGTAACCAGTGACCAGTGGCCACTGACCTGTGACCAGTGACCAGTGACCAGTGACCAGTGACCATTGACCAGTGACTTGTGACCAGTAACCCGCGACATGTGACTGTGACCAGTGACCACTGACCAGTGACCAGTGACCACAGACCAGTGACCAGTGACCAGTGACCAGTGACCAGTGACCAGTGACCAGGTACCAGTGACCAGTGACCAGTGACCATTGATCTGTGACCAGTGACTAGCGACCAGTGACCCGTGACATGTGACCCGTGACCTGTGACCAGTGACCAGGGCCCAGTCACCAGTCACCAGTCACCATTGACCTGTGACCAGTGACCAGTGACCACTGACCACTGACCAGTAACCAGTGACCAGTGGCCAGTGACCTGTGACCAGTGACCAGTGACCAGTGACCAGTGAACAGTGACCATTGACCAGTGAGCAGTGACCAGTGACAACTCAGCAGTGACCAGCGACAGTGACCATTGAACAGCGACAGTGACCATTGACCAGTGACCAGTGACCAGTGACCAGTGACCATTGACAAGTGACCAGTGACCAGTGACCATTGACCAGTGACTTGTGACCAGTGACCTGCGACATGTGACTGTGACCAGTGACCACTTACCAGTGACCAGTGACCAGTGACCAGTGACCAGTGACCATTGATCTGTGACCAGTGACTAGCGACCAGTGACCCGTGACATGTGACCCGTGACCAGTGACCAGTGACCAGGGCCCAGTCACCAGTCACCAGTCACCATTGACCTGTGACCAGTGACCAGTGACCACTGACCACTGACCAGTGACAAGTGACCAGTGACTTGTGGCGAGTGACCAGCGACCTGTGACTTGTAACCAGTGACCAGTGACCAGTGGCCAGTGACCAGTGTCCAGTGAGCACTGACCAGTGGCCAGTGACTAGTGACCCGTGACATGTGACACGTGACCAGTGACCAGTGACCAGTGACCAGTGACCAGTAACCAGTGACCAGTGGCCAGTGACATGTGACCAGTGACCAGTGACCAGTGACCAGTGAACAGTGACCATTGACCAGTGAGCAGTGACCAGTGACCACTCAGCAGTGACCAGCGACAGTGACCATTGAACAGCGACAGTGACCATTGACCAGTGACCAGTGACCAGTGACCAGTGACCATTGACAAGTGACCAGTGACCAGTGACCATTGACCAGTGACTTGTGACCAGTGACCCGCGACATGTGACTGTGACCAGTGACCACTTACCAGTGACCACAGACCAGTGACCAGTGACCAGTGACCAGTGACCAGTGACCAGTGACCAGTGACCACTGAACAGTGACAAGTGACCAGTGACTTGTGACCAGTGACCAGTGACCTGTGACTTGTAACCAGTGACCAGTGACCAGTGTCCAGTGACCAGTGACCAGTGACCAGTGACCAGTGACCAGTGTCCAGTGACCAGTGACCAGTGACCAGTGACCACTGACCAGTGACCAGTGACCGGGGACCAGTGACTAGCGACCAGTGACCAGTCACCCGTGACATGTGACCCGTGACCAGTGACCAGTGACCTGTGACTTGTAACCAGTGACCAGTGACCAGTGTCCAGTGACCAGTGACCAGTGACCAGTGACCAGTGACCAGTGACCAGTGACCAGTGACCAGTGACCACTGACCAGTGACCAGTGACCGGGGACCAGTGACTAGCGACCAGTGACCAGTCACCCGTGACATGTGACCCGTGACCAGTGACCAGTGACCAGTGACCAGTGACCAGTGACCAGTGACCATTAACCAGTGACCAGTGGCCAGTGACCAGTGACCAGTGACCAGTGAACAGTGACCATTGACCAGTGAGCAGTGACCAGTGACCACTGAGCAGTGACCAGCGACAGTGACCATTGACCAGTGACCAGTGACCAGTGACCAGTGACCAGTGACTTCTGACCAGTGACCCGCGACATGTGACTGTGACCAGTTACCACTGACCAGTGACCAGTGACCACAGACCAGTAACAAGTGACCAGTGAGCAGTGACCAGTGACCAGTGACCAGTGACCAGTGACCAGTGACCAGAGACCAGTGACCAGTGACCAGTGACCATTGATCTGTGACCAGTGACCAGTGACCAGTGACCAGTGACCACTGACCAGTGACCATTGAGCGGGGACCAGTGACTAGCGACCTGTGACCAGTCACCCGTGACATGTGACCCGTGACCAGTGACCAGTGACCAGTGACCAGTGACCAGTGACCATTGACCAGTGACCAGTGGCCAGTGACCATTGACCTGTGACCAGTGACCAGTGACCACTGACCACTGACCAGTGACAAGTGACCAGTGACTTGTGGCGAGTGACCAGCGACCTGTGACTTGTGACCAGTGACCAGTGACCAGTGGCCAGTGACCAGTGTCCAGTGAGCACTGACCAGTGGCCAGTGACTAGTGACCCGTGACATGTGACACGTGACCAGTGACCAGTGACCAGTGACCAGTGACCAGTAACCAGTGACCAGTGGCCACTGACCTGTGACCAGTGACCAGTGACCAGTGACCAGTGACCAGTGACCATTGACCACTGACCAGTGACCAGTGACTTGTGACCAGTAACCCGCGACATGTGACTGTGACCAGTGACCACTGACCAGTGACCAGTGACCACAGACCAGTGACCAGTGACCAGTGACCATTGACCAGTGACCAGTGACCAGTGACCAGTGACCATTGATCTGTGACCAGTGACCAGTGACCAGTGACCAGTGACCAGTGACCAGTGACCAGTGACCATTGATCTGTGACCAGTGACCAGTGACCAGTGACCAGTGAACAGTGACCATTGACCAGTGAGCAGTGACCAGTGATCACTGAGCAGTGACCAGCGACAGTGACCAGTTACCAGTGACCAGTGACCATTGATCTGTGACCAGTGACTAGCGACCAGTGACCAGTGACCCGTGACATGTGACCGGTGACCAGTGACCAGTGACCAGGGCCCAGTCACCAGTCACCAGTCACCATTGACCTGTGACCAGTGACCAGTGACCACTGACCACTGACCAGTGACAAGTGACCAGTGACTTGTGGCGAGTGACCAGAGACCTGTGACTTGTGACCAGTGACCAGTGACCAGTGGCCAGTGACCAGTGTCCAGTGAGCACTGACCAGTGGCCAGTGACTAGTGACCCGTGACATGTGACACGTGACCAGTGACCAGTGACCAGTGACCAGTGACCAGTATCCAGTGACCAGTGGCCAGTGACCTGTGACCAGTGACCAGTGACCAGTGACCAGTGACCAGTTACCATTGACCAGTGACTTGTGACCAGTAACCCGCGACATGTGACTGTGACCAGTGACCACTGACCAGTGACCAGTGACCACAGACCAGTGACCAGTGACCAGTGACTAGTGACCAGTGACCAGTGACCAGTGACCAGTGACCAGTGACCATTGATCTGTGACCAGTGACTAGCGACCAGTGACCCGTGACCCGTGACATGTGACCCGTGACCAGTGACCAGTGACCAGGGCCCAGTCACCAGTCACCAGTCACCATTGACCTGTGACCAGTGACCAGTGACCACTGACCACTGACCAGTGACAAGTGACCAGTGACTTGTGGCGAGTGACCAGCGACCTGTGACTTGTGACCAGTGACCAGTGACCAGTGGCCAGTGACCAGTGTCCAGTGAGCACTGACCAGTGGCCAGTGACTAGTGACCCGTGACATGTGACACGTGACCAGTGACCAGTGACCAGTGACCAGTGACCAGTAACCAGTGACCAGTGGCCACTGACCTGTGACCAGTGACCAGTGACCAGTGACCAGTGACCAGTGACCATTGACCAGTGACTTGTGACCAGTAACCCGCGACATGTGACTGTGACCAGTGACCACTGACCAGTGACCAGTGACCACAGACCAGTGACCAGTGACCAGTGACCATTGACCAGTGACCAGTGACCAGTGACCATTGACCAGTGACTTGTGACCAGTGACCCTCGACATGTGACTGTGACCAGTTACCACTGACCAGTGACCAGTGACCACAGACCAGTGACAAGTGACCAGTGACCAGTGACCAGTGACCAGTGACCAGTGACCAGTGACCAGTGACCATTGATCTGTGACCAGTGACCAGTGACCAGGGACCAGTGACCACTGACCAGTGACCAGTGACCGGGGACCAGTGACTAGCGACCAGTGACCAGCGACCCGTGACATGTGACCCGTGACCAGTGACCAGTGACCAGTGACCAGGGCCCAGTGACCATTGACCAGTGACCAGTGACCAGTGACCACTGACCAGTGACCACAGACCAGTGACCAGTTACCAGTGGCCAGTGACCAGTGACCACTGACCAGTGACAAGTGACCAGTGACTTGTGACCAGTGACCAGTGACCAGTGACCAGTGTCCAGTGACCAGTGACCAGTGACCATTGACCAGTGACCAGTGACCAGTGACCAGTGACCATTGACCAGTGGCCAGTGACCAGTGACCAGTGACCACAGACCAGTGACCAGTGACCAGTGACCAGTGACCAGGGCCCAGTGACCATTGACCAGTGACCAGTGGCCAGTGACCAGTGACCAGTGACCAGTGACCAGTGAACAATGACCATTGACCAGTGACCACTGAGCAGTGACCAGCGACAGTGACCATTGAACAGCGACAGTGACCATTGACCAGTGACCAGTGACCAGTGACCAGTGATCATTGACCAGTGACCAGTGACCAGTGACCAGTGACCATTGACCAGTGACTTGTGACCAGTAACCCGCGACATGTGACTGTGACCAGTGACCACTGACCAGTGACCAGTGACCACAGACCAGTGACCAGTGACCAGTGACCAGTGACCAGTGACCAGTGACCAGTGACCATTGATCTGTGACCAGTGACCAGTGACCAGTGACCAGTGACCACTGACCAGTGACCAGTGACCGGGGACCAGTGACTAGCGACCAGTGACCAGTGACCCGTGACATGTGACATGTGACAAGTGACCAGTGACCAGTGACCAGTGACCAGGGCCCAGTGACCATTGACCAGTGACCAGTGACCAGTGACCACTGACCAGTGACCACAGACCAGTGACCAGTTACCAGTGGCCAGTGACCAGTGACCACTGACCAGTGACAAGTGACCAGTGACTTGTGACCAGTGACCAGTGACCAGTGACCAGTGGCCAGTGACCAGTGACCACTGACCAGTGACAAGTGACCAGTGACTTGTGACCAGTGACCAGTGACCAGTGACCAGTGTCCAGTGACCAGTGACCAGTGACCATTGACCAGTGACCAGTGACCAGTGACCAGTGACCATTGACCTGTGACCAGTGACCAGTGACCAGTGACCATTGATCTGTGACCAGTGACCAGTGACCAGTGACCAGTGACCAGTGACCAGTGACCACTGACCAGTGACCAGTGACCGGGGACCAGTGACTAGCGACCAGTGACCAGTGACCCGTGACATGTGACCCGTGACCAGTGACCAGTGACCAGGGCCCAGTGACCAGTGACCAGTCACCATTGACCTGTGACCAGTGACCAGTGACCACTGACCACTGACCACTGACCAGTGACAAGTGACCAGTGACATGTGTCGAGTGACCAGCGACCTGTGACTTGTGAACAGTGACCAGTGACCAGTGGCCAGTGACGAGTGTCCAGTGAGCACTGACCAGTGGCCAGTGACTAGTGACCCGTGACATGTGACACGTGACCAGTGACCAGTGACCAGTGACCAGTGACCAGTGACCAGTGACCACTGACCAGTGACCAGTGACCGGGGACCAGTGACTAGCGACCATTGACCAGTGACCCGTGACATGTGACCCGTGACCAGTGACCAGTGACCAGTGACCAGTGACCAGTGACCAGTGACCAGTGACCATTGATCTGTGACCTGTGACCAGTGACCAGTGACCAGTGACCAGTGACCCGTGACATGTGACCCGTGACCAGTGACCAGTGACCAGGGCCCAGTGACCAGTCACCAGTCACCATTGACCTGTGACCAGTGACCAGTGACCACTGACCACGGACCAGTGACAAGTGACCAGTGACTTGTGACGAGTGACCAGCGACCTGTGACTTGTGACCAGTGACCAGTGACCAGTGGCCAGTGACGAGTGTCCAGTGAGCAGTGACCAGTGGCCAGTGACTAGTGACCCGTGACATGTGACACGTGACCAGTGACCAGTGACCTGTGACCAGTGACCATTGACCCGCGACATGTGACTGTGACCAGTTACCACTGACCAGTGACCAGTGACCACAGACCAGTGACAAGTGACCAGTGACCAGGGCCCAGTGACCAGTGAACAGTGACCATTGACCAGTGAGCAGTGACCACTGACCACTGAGCAGTGACCAGCGACAGTGACCATTGAACAGCGACAGTGACCATTGACCAGTGACCAGTGACCAGTGACCAGTGACCAGTGACCACAGACCAGTGACCAGTGACCAGTGACCAGTGACCAGTGACCAGTGACCAGTGACCAGTGACCATTGATCTGTGTCCAGTGACCAGTGACCAGTGACCATTGACCAGTGACCAGTGACCAGTGACCAGTGACCATTGACCAGTGACTTGTGACCAGTAACCCGCGACATGTGACTGTGACCAGTGACCACTGACCAGTGACCAGTGACCACAGACCAGTGACCAGTGACCAGTGACCATTGACCAGTGACCAGTGACCAGTGACCAGTGACCATTGATCTGTGACCAGTGACTAGCGACCAGTGACCAGTGACACGTGACATGTGACCCGTGACCAGTGACCAGTGACCAGGGCCCAGTCACCAGTCACCAGTCACCATTGACCTGTGACCAGTGACCAGTGACCACTGACCACTGACCAGTGATAAGTGACCAGTGACTTGTGGCGAGTGACCAGCGACCTGTGACTTGTGACCAGTGACCAGTGACCAGTGGCCAGTGACCAGTGTCCAGTGAGCACTGACCAGTGGCCAGTGACTAGTGACCCGTGACATGTGACACGTGACCAGTGACCAGTGACCAGTGACCAGTGACCAGTAACCAGTGACCAGTGGCCAGTGACCTGTGACCAGTGACCAGTGACCAGTGACCAGTGACCAGTTACCATTGACCAGTGACTTGTGACCAGTAACCCGCGACATGTGACTGTGACCAGTGACCACTGACCAGTGACCAGTGACCACAGACCAGTGACCAGTGACCAGTGACTAGTGACCAGTGACCAGTGACCAGTGACCAGTGACCAGTGACCATTGATCTGTGACCAGTGACTAGCGACCAGTGACCCGTGACATGTGACCCGTGACCAGTGACCAGTGACCAGGGCCCAGTCACCAGTCACCAGTCACCATTGACCTGTGACCAGAGACCAGTGACCACTGACCACTGACCAGTGACAAGTGACCAGTGACATGTGGCGAGTGACCAGCGACCTGTGACTTGTGACCAGTGACCAGTGACCAGTGGCCAGTGACCAGTGTCCAGTGAGCACTGACCAGTGGCCAGTGACTAGTGACCCGTGACATGTGACACGTGACCAGTGACCAGTGACCAGTGACCAGTAACCAGTGACCAGTGACCATTGACCAGTGACTTGTGACCAGTAACCCGCGACATGTGACTGTGACCAGTGACCACTGACCAGTGACCAGTGACCACAGACCAGTGACCAGTGACCAGTGACCAGTGACCAGTGACCAGTGACCAGTGACCAGTGACCATTGATCTGTGACCAGTGACTAGCGACCAGTGACCAGTGACACGTGACATGTGACCCGTGACCAGTGACCAGTGACCAGTGACCATTGATCTGTGACCAGTGACCAGTGACCAGTGACCAGTGACCAGTGACCAGTGACCGGGGACCAGTGACTAGCGACCAGTGACCAGTGACCCGTGACATGTGACCCGTGACCAGTGACCAGTGACCAGTGACCAGTGACCAGTGACCATTGACCAGTGACCAGTGGCCAGTGACCAGTGACCAGTGACCAGTGAACAGTGACCATTGACCAGTGAGCAGTGACCAGTGACCACTGAGCAGTGACCAGCGACAGTGACCAGTGACCAGTGACCAGTGACCA
Source organism: Andrena bucephala (assembly GCA_947577245.1). NCBI lineage: Eukaryota > Metazoa > Arthropoda > Insecta > Hymenoptera > Andrenidae > Andrena > Andrena bucephala. The sequence goes on along the minus strand of OX387716.1, from coordinate 52,037,712 downwards.
TTGATCTGTGACCAGTGACTAGCGACCAGTGACCAGTGACCCGTGACATGTGACCCGTGACCAGTGACCAGGGCCCAGTCACCAGTCACCAGTCACCATTGACCTGTGACCAGTGACCAGTGACCACTGACCACTGACCAGTGACAAGTGACCAGTGACTTGTGGCGAGTGACCAGCGACCTGTGACTTGTGACCAGTGACCAGTGACCAGTGGCCAGTGACCAGTGTCCAGTGAGCACTGACCAGTGGCCAGTGACTAGTGACCCGTGACATGTGACACGTGACCAGTGACCAGTGACCAGTGACCAGTGACCAGTAACCAGTGACCAGTGGCCAGTGACCTGTGACCAGTGACCAGTGACCAGTGACCAGTGAACAGTGACCATTGACCAGTGAGCAGTGACCAGTGACCAATCAGCAGTGACCAGCGACAGTGACCATTGAACAGCGACAATGACCATTGACCAGTGACCAGTGACCAGTGACCAGTGACCATTGACAAGTGACCAGTGACCAGTGACCATTGACCTGTGACTTGTGACCAGTGACCCGCGACATGTGACTGTGACCAGTGACCACTGACCAGTGACCACAGACCAGTGACCAGTGACCAGTGACCAGTGACCAGTGGCCACTGACCAGTGACAAGTGACCAGTAACTTGTGACCAGTGACCAGTGACCTGTGACTTGTAACCAGTGACCAGTGACCAGTGTCCAGTGACCAGTGACCAGTGACCAGTGACCAGTGACCAGTGACCAGTGACCAGTGACCAGTGACCAGTGACCAGTAACCAGTGACCATTGATCTGTGACCAGTGACCAGTGACCAGTGACCAGTGACCACTGACCAGTGACCAGTGACCGGGGAGCAGTGACTAGCGACCAGTGACCAGTCACCCGTGACATGTGACCCGTGACCAGTGACCAGTGACCAGTGACCAGTGACCAGTGACCAGTGACCAGTGACCATTAACCAGTGACCAGTGGCCAGTGACCAGTGACCAGTGAACAGTGACCATTGACCAGTGAGCAGTGACCAGTGACCACTGAGCAGTGACCAGCGACAGTGACCATTGAACAGCGACAGTGATCATTGACCAGTGACCAGTGACCAGTGACCAGTGACCAGTGACCAGTGACCAGTGACCAGTGACCAGTGATCAGTGACCAGTGACCGGTGACCGGTGACCGGTGACCAGTGACTAGCGACCAGTGAACAGTGACCCGTGACATGTGACCCGTGACCAGTGACCAGTGACCAGTGACCAGTGACCAGTGACCAGTGACCAGGGCCCAGTGACCAGTCACCAGTCACCATTGACCTGTGACCAGTGACCAGTGACCACTGACAACTGACCAGTGACAAGTGACCAGTGACTTGTGACGAGTGACCAGCGACCTGTGACTTGTGACAAGTGACCAGTGACCAGTGGCCAGTGACCAGTGTCCAGTGAGCAGTAACCAGTGGCCAGTGACTAGTGACCCGTGACATGTGACACGTGACCAGTGACCAGTGACCAGTGACCAGTGACCAGCGACAGTAACCATTGAACAGCGACAGTGACCATTGACCAGTGACCAGTGACCAGTGACCATTGACCAGTGACCAGTGACCAGTGACCATTGACCAGTGACACGTGACCAGTGACCAGTGACCAGTAACCAGTGACCAGTGACCAGTGACCAGTGACCAGTGACCAGTGACCAGTGACCATTGATCTGTGACCAGTGACCAGTGACCAGTGACCAGTGACCAGTGACCAGTGACCACTGACCAGTGACCAGTGACCGGAGACCAGTGACTAGCGACCAGTGACCAGTGAACCGTGACATGTGACCCGTGACCAGTGACCAGTGACCAGTGACCAGTGACCAGTGACCATTGACCAGTGACCAGTGGCCAGTGACCAGTGACCAGTGACCAGTGAACAGTGACCATTGACCAGTGAGCATTGACCAGTGACCACTGAGCAGTGACCAGCGACAGTGACCAGTGACCAGTGACCAGTGACCATTGATCTGTGACCAGTGACTAGCGACCAGTGACCAGTGACCCGTGACATGTGACCCGTGACCAGTGACCAGTGACCAGTGACCATTGACCAGTGACTTGTGACCAGTAACCCGCGACATGTGACTGTGACCAGTGACCACTGACCAGTGACCAGTGACCACAGACCAGTGACCAGTGACCAGTGACCAGTGACCAGTGACCAGGTACCAGTGACCAGTGACCAGTGACCATTGATCTGTGACCAGTGACCAGTGACCAGGGCCCAGTCACCAGTCACCAGTCACCATTGACCTGTGACCAGTGACCAGTGACCACTGACCACTGACCAGTGACAAGTGACCAGTGACTTGTGGCGAGTGACCAGCGACCTGTGACTTGTGACCAGTGACCAGTGACCAGTGGCCAGTGACCAGTGTCCAGTGAGCACTGACCAGTGACCAGTGACCAGTGACCAGTGACCATTGACCAGTGACTTGTGACCAGTAACCCGCGACATGTGACTGTGACCAGTGACCACTGACCAGTGACCAGTGACCACAGACCAGTGACCAGTGACCAGTGACCAGTGACCAGTGACCAGTGACCAGGTACCAGTGACCAGTGACCAGTGACCATTGATCTGTGACCAGTGACCAGTGACCAGGGCCCAGTCACCAGTCACAAGTCACCATTGACCTGTGACCAGTGACCAGTGACCACTGACCACTGACCAGTGACAAGTGACCAGTGACTTGTGGCGAGTGACCAGCGACCTGTGACTTGTGACCAGTGACCAGTGACCAGTAACCAGTGACCAGTGGCCACTGACCTGTGACCAGTGACCAGTGACCAGTGACCAGTGACCATTGACCAGTGACTTGTGACCAGTAACCCGCGACATGTGACTGTGACCAGTGACCACTGACCAGTGACCAGTGACCACAGACCAGTGACCAGTGACCAGTGACCAGTGACCAGTGACCAGTGACCAGGTACCAGTGACCAGTGACCAGTGACCATTGATCTGTGACCAGTGACTAGCGACCAGTGACCCGTGACATGTGACCCGTGACCTGTGACCAGTGACCAGGGCCCAGTCACCAGTCACCAGTCACCATTGACCTGTGACCAGTGACCAGTGACCACTGACCACTGACCAGTAACCAGTGACCAGTGGCCAGTGACCTGTGACCAGTGACCAGTGACCAGTGACCAGTGAACAGTGACCATTGACCAGTGAGCAGTGACCAGTGACAACTCAGCAGTGACCAGCGACAGTGACCATTGAACAGCGACAGTGACCATTGACCAGTGACCAGTGACCAGTGACCAGTGACCATTGACAAGTGACCAGTGACCAGTGACCATTGACCAGTGACTTGTGACCAGTGACCTGCGACATGTGACTGTGACCAGTGACCACTTACCAGTGACCAGTGACCAGTGACCAGTGACCAGTGACCATTGATCTGTGACCAGTGACTAGCGACCAGTGACCCGTGACATGTGACCCGTGACCAGTGACCAGTGACCAGGGCCCAGTCACCAGTCACCAGTCACCATTGACCTGTGACCAGTGACCAGTGACCACTGACCACTGACCAGTGACAAGTGACCAGTGACTTGTGGCGAGTGACCAGCGACCTGTGACTTGTAACCAGTGACCAGTGACCAGTGGCCAGTGACCAGTGTCCAGTGAGCACTGACCAGTGGCCAGTGACTAGTGACCCGTGACATGTGACACGTGACCAGTGACCAGTGACCAGTGACCAGTGACCAGTAACCAGTGACCAGTGGCCAGTGACATGTGACCAGTGACCAGTGACCAGTGACCAGTGACCAGTGAACAGTGACCATTGACCAGTGAGCAGTGACCAGTGACCACTCAGCAGTGACCAGCGACAGTGACCATTGAACAGCGACAGTGACCAGTGACCAGTGACCAGTGACCATTGACAAGTGACCAGTGACCAGTGACCATTGACCAGTGACTTGTGACCAGTGACCCGCGACATGTGACTGTGACCAGTGACCACTTACCAGTGACCACAGACCAGTGACCAGTGACCAGTGACCAGTGACCAGTGACCAGTGACCAGTGACCACTGAACAGTGACAAGTGACCAGTGACTTGTGACCAGTGACCAGTGACCTGTGACTTGTAACCAGTGACCAGTGACCAGTGTCCAGTGACCAGTGACCAGTGACCAGTGACCAGTGTCCAGTGACCAGTGACCAGTGACCAGTGACCACTGACCAGTGACCAGTGACCGGGGACCAGTGACTAGCGACCAGTGACCAGTCACCCGTGACATGTGACCCGTGACCAGTGACCAGTGACCAGTGACCAGTGACCAGTGACCAGTGACCAGTGACCATTGATCTGTGACCAGTGACCAGTGACCAGTGACCAGTGACCAGTGACCAGTGACCACTGACCAGTGACCAGTGACCGGAGACCAGTGACTAGCGACCAGTGACCAGTGAACCGTGACATGTGACCCGTGACCAGTGACCAGTGACCAGTGACCAGTGACCATTGACCAGTGACCAGTGGCCAGTGACCAGTGACCAGTGACCAGTGAACAGTGACCATTGACCAGTGAGCATTGACCAGTGACCACTGAGCAGTGACCAGCGACAGTGACCAGTGACCAGTGACCAGTGACCATTGATCTGTGACCAGTGACTAGCGACCAGTGACCAGTGACCCGTGTAATGTGACCCGTGACCAGTGACCAGTGACCAGGGCCCAGTCACCAGTCACCAGTCACCATTGACCTGTGACCAGTGACCAGTGACCACTGACCACTGACCAGTGACAAGTGACCAGTGACTTGTGGCGAGTGACCAGCGACCTGTGACTTGTGACCAGTGACCAGTGACCAGTGGCCAGTGACCAGTGTCCAGTGAGCACTGACCAGTGGCCAGTGACTAGTGACCCGTGACATGTGACACGTGACCAGTGACCAGTGACCAGTGACCAGTGACCAGTAACCAGTGACCAGTGGCCACTGACCTGTGACCAGTGACCAGTGACCAGTGACCAGTGACCAGTGACCATTGACCACTGACCAGTGACCAGTGACTTGTGACCAGTAACCCGCGACATGTGACTGTGACCAGTGACCACTGACCAGTGACCAGTGACCACAGACCAGTGACCAGTGACCAGTGACCATTGACCAGTGACCAGTGACCAGTGACCAGTGACCATTGATCTGTGACCAGTGACCAGTGACCAGTGACCAGTGACCAGTGACCAGTGACCAGTGACCATTGATCTGTGACCAGTGACCAGTGACCAGTGACCAGTGAACAGTGACCATTGACCAGTGAGCAGTGACCAGTGATCACTGAGCAGTGACCAGCGACAGTGACCAGTGACCAGTGACCAGTGACCATTGATCTGTGACCAGTGACTAGCGACCAGTGACCAGTGACCCGTGACATGTGACCGGTGACCAGTGACCAGTGACCAGGGCCCAGTCACCAGTCACCAGTCACCATTGACCTGTGACCAGTGACCAGTGACCACTGACCACTGACCAGTGACAAGTGACCAGTGACTTGTGGCGAGTGACCAGAGACCTGTGACTTGTGACCAGTGACCAGTGACCAGTGGCCAGTGACCAGTGTCCAGTGAGCACTGACCAGTGGCCAGTGACTAGTGACCCGTGACATGTGACACGTGACCAGTGACCAGTGACCAGTATCCAGTGACCAGTGGCCAGTGATCTGTGACCAGTGACCAGTGACCAGTGACCAGTGACCAGTTACCATTGACCAGTGACTTGTGACCAGTAACCCGCGACATGTGACTGTGACCAGTGACCACTGACCAGTGACCAGTGACCACAGACCAGTGACCAGTGACCAGTGACTAGTGACCAGTGACCAGTGACCAGTGACCAGTGACCAGTGACCATTGATCTGTGACCAGTGACTAGCGACCAGTGACCCGTGACATGTGACCCGTGACCAGCGACAGTAACCATTGAACAGCGACAGTGACCATTGACCAGTGACCAGTGACCAGTGACCATTGACCAGTGACCAGTGACCAGTGACCATTGACCAGTGACACGTGACCAGTGACCAGTGACCAGTAACCAGTGACCAGTGACCAGTGACCAGTGACCAGTGACCAGTGACCAGTGACCAGTGACCAGTGACCAGTGACCATTGATCTGTGACCAGTGACCAGTGACCAGTGACCAGTGACCAGTGACCAGTGACCACTGACCAGTGACCAGTGACCGGAGACCAGTGACTAGCGACCAGTGACCAGTGAACCGTGACATGTGACCCGTGACCAGTGACCAGTGACCAGTGACCAGTGACCATTGACCAGTGACCAGTGGCCAGTGACCAGTGACCAGTGACCAGTGAACAGTGACCATTGACCAGTGAGCATTGACCAGTGACCACTGAGCAGTGACCAGCGACAGTGACCAGTGACCAGTGACCAGTGACCATTGATCTGTGACCAGTGACTAGCGACCAGTGACCAGTGACCCGTGACATGTGACCCGTGACCAGTGACCAGTGACCAGGGCCCAGTCACCAGTCACCAGTGTCCATTGACCTGTGACCAGTGACCAGTGACCACTGACCACTGACCAGTGACAAGTGACCAGTGACTTGTGGCGAGTGACCAGCGACCTGTGACTTGTGACCAGTGACCAGTGACCAGTGGCCAGTGACCAGTGTCCAGTGAGCACTGACCAGTGGCCAGTGACTAGTGACCCGTGACATGTGACACGTGACCAGTGACCAGTGACCAGTGACCAGTGACCAGTAACCAGTGACCAGTGGCCACTGACCTGTGACCAGTGACCAGTGACCAGTGACCAGTGACCAGTGACCATTGACCAGTGACTTGTGACCAGTAACCCGCGACATGTGACTGTGACCAGTGACCACTGACCAGTGACCAGTGACCACAGACCAGTGACCAGTGACCAGTGACCATTGACCAGTGACCAGTGACCAGTGACCATTGACCAGTGACTTGTGACCAGTGACCCTCGACATGTGACTGTGACCAGTTACCACTGACCAGTGACCAGTGACCACAGACCAGTGACAAGTGACCAGTGACCAGTGACCAGTGACCAGTGACCAGTGACCAGTGACCAGTGACCATTGATCTGTGACCAGTGACCAGTGACCAGGGACCAGTGACCACTGACCAGTGACCAGTGACCGGGGACCAGTGACTAGCGACCAGTGACCAGCGACCCGTGACATGTGACCCGTGACCAGTGACCAGTGACCAGTGACCAGGGCCCAGTGACCATTGACCAGTGACCAGTGACCAGTGACCACTGACCAGTGACCACAGACCAGTGACCAGTTACCAGTGGCCAGTGACCAGTGACCACTGACCAGTGACAAGTGACCAGTGACTTGTGACCAGTGACCAGTGACCAGTGACCAGTGTCCAGTGACCAGTGACCAGTGACCATTGACCAGTGACCAGTGACCAGTGACCAGTGACCATTGACCAGTGGCCAGTGACCAGTGACCAGTGACCACAGACCAGTGACCAGTGACCAGTGACCAGTGACCAGGGCCCAGTGACCATTGACCAGTGACCAGTGGCCAGTGACCAGTGACCAGTGACCAGTGACCAGTGAACAATGACCATTGACCAGTGACCACTGAGCAGTGACCAGCGACAGTGACCATTGAACAGCGACAGTGACCATTGACCAGTGACCAGTGACCAGTGACCAGTGATCATTGACCAGTGACCAGTGACCAGTGACCAGTGACCATTGACCAGTGACTTGTGACCAGTAACCCGCGACATGTGACTGTGACCAGTGACCACTGACCAGTGACCAGTGACCACAGACCAGTGACCAGTGACCAGTGACCAGTGACCAGTGACCAGTGACCAGTGACCATTGATCTGTGACCAGTGACCAGTGACCAGTGACCAGTGACCACTGACCAGTGACCAGTGACCGGGGACCAGTGACTAGCGACCAGTGACCAGTGACCCGTGACATGTGACATGTGACAAGTGACCAGTGACCAGTGACCAGTGACCAGGGCCCAGTGACCATTGACCAGTGACCAGTGACCAGTGACCACTGACCAGTGACCACAGACCAGTGACCAGTTACCAGTGGCCAGTGACCAGTGACCACTGACCAGTGACAAGTGACCAGTGACTTGTGACCAGTGACCAGTGACCAGTGACCAGTGTCCAGTGACCAGTGACCAGTGACCATTGACCAGTGACCAGTGACCAGTGACCAGTGACCATTGACCTGTGACCAGTGACCAGTGACCAGTGACCATTGATCTGTGACCAGTGACCAGTGACCAGTGACCAGTGACCAGTGACCAGTGACCACTGACCAGTGACCAGTGACCGGGGACCAGTGACTAGCGACCAGTGACCAGTGACCCGTGACATGTGACCCGTGACCAGTGACCAGTGACCAGGGCCCAGTGACCAGTGACCAGTCACCATTGACCTGTGACCAGTGACCAGTGACCACTGACCACTGACCACTGACCAGTGACAAGTGACCAGTGACATGTGTCGAGTGACCAGCGACCTGTGACTTGTGAACAGTGACCAGTGACCAGTGGCCAGTGACGAGTGTCCAGTGAGCACTGACCAGTGGCCAGTGACTAGTGACCCGTGACATGTGACACGTGACCAGTGACCAGTGACCAGTGACCAGTGACCAGTGACCAGTGACCACTGACCAGTTACCAGTGACCGGGGACCAGTGACTAGCGACCATTGACCAGTGACCCGTGACATGTGACCCGTGACCAGTGACCAGTGACCAGTGACCAGTGACCAGTGACCAGTGACCAGTGACCATTGATCTGTGACCTGTGACCAGTGACCAGTGACCAGTGACCAGTGACCCGTGACATGTGACCCGTGACCAGTGACCAGTGACCAGGGCCCAGTGACCAGTCACCAGTCACCATTGACCTGTGACCAGTGACCAGTGACCACTGACCACGGACCAGTGACAAGTGACCAGTGACTTGTGACGAGTGACCAGCGACCTGTGACTTGTGACCAGTGACCAGTGACCAGTGGCCAGTGACGAGTGTCCAGTGAGCAGTGACCAGTGGCCAGTGACTAGTGACCCGTGACATGTGACACGTGACCAGTGACCAGTGACCTGTGACCAGTGACCATTGACCCGCGACATGTGACTGTGACCAGTTACCACTGACCAGTGACCAGTGACCACAGACCAGTGACAAGTGACCAGTGACCAGGGCCCAGTGACCAGTGAACAGTGACCATTGACCAGTGAGCAGTGACCACTGACCACTGAGCAGTGACCAGCGACAGTGACCATTGAACAGCGACAGTGACCATTGACCAGTGACCAGTGACCAGTGACCAGTGACCAGTGACCACAGACCAGTGACCAGTGACCAGTGACCAGTGACCAGTGACCAGTGACCAGTGACCAGTGACCATTGATCTGTGTCCAGTGACCAGTGACCAGTGACCATTGACCAGTGACCAGTGACCAGTGACCAGTGACCATTGACCAGTGACTTGTGACCAGTAACCCGCGACATGTGACTGTGACCAGTGACCACTGACCAGTGACCAGTGACCACAGACCAGTGACCAGTGACCAGTGACCATTGACCAGTGACCAGTGACCAGTGACCAGTGACCATTGATCTGTGACCAGTGACTAGCGACCAGTGACCAGTGACACGTGACATGTGACCCGTGACCAGTGACCAGTGACCAGGGCCCAGTCACCAGTCACCAGTCACCATTGACCTGTGACCAGTGACCAGTGACCACTGACCACTGACCAGTGATAAGTGACCTGTGACTTGTGGCGAGTGACCAGCGACCTGTGACTTGTGACCAGTGACCAGTGACCAGTGGCCAGTGACCAGTGTCCAGTGAGCACTGACCAGTGGCCAGTGACTAGTGACCCGTGACATGTGACACGTGACCAGTGACCAGTGACCAGTGACCAGTGACCAGTAACCAGTGACCAGTGGCCAGTGACCTGTGACCAGTGACCAGTGACCAGTGACCAGTGACCAGTTACCATTGACCAGTGACTTGTGACCAGTAACCCGCGACATGTGACTGTGACCAGTGACCACTGACCAGTGACCAGTGACCACAGACCAGTGACCAGTGACCAGTGACTAGTGACCAGTGACCAGTGACCAGTGACCAGTGACCAGTGACCATTGATCTGTGACCAGTGACTAGCGACCAGTGACCCGTGACATGTGACCCGTGACCAGTGACCAGTGACCAGGGCCCAGTCACCAGTCACCAGTCACCATTGACCTGTGACCAGAGACCAGTGACCACTGACCACTGACCAGTGACAAGTGACCAGTGACATGTGGCGAGTGACCAGCGACCTGTGACTTGTGACCAGTGACCAGTGACCAGTGGCCAGTGACCAGTGTCCAGTGAGCACTGACCAGTGGCCAGTGACTAGTGACCCGTGACATGTGACACGTGACCAGTGACCAGTGACCAGTGACCAGTAACCAGTGACCAGTGACCATTGACCAGTGACTTGTGACCAGTAACCCGCGACATGTGACTGTGACCAGTGACCACTGACCAGTGACCAGTGACCACAGACCAGTGACCAGTGACCAGTGACCAGTGACCAGTGACCAGTGACCAGTGACCAGTGACCATTGATCTGTGACCAGTGACTAGCGACCAGTGACCAGTGACACGTGACATGTGACCCGTGACCAGTGACCAGTGACCAGGGCCCAGTGACCAGTGACCAGTGACCAGTGACCAGTGACCAGTGACCATTGATCTGTGACCAGTGACCAGTGACCAGTGACCAGTGACCAGTGACCACTGACCAGTGACCAGTGACCGGGGACCAGTGACTAGCGACCAGTGACCAGTGACCCGTGACATGTGACCCGTGACCAGTGACCAGTGACCAGTGACCAGTGACCAGTGACCATTGACCAGTGACCAGTGGCCAGTGACCAGTGACCAGTGACCAGTGAACAGTGACCATTGACCAGTGAGCAGTGACCAGTGACCACTGAGCAGTGACCAGCGACAGTGACCAGTGACCAGTGACCAGTGACCATTGATCTGTGACCAGTGACTAGCGACCAGTGACCAGTGACCCGTGACATGTGACCCGTGACCAGTGACCAGGGCCCAGTCACCAGTCACCAGTCACCATTGACCTGTGACCAGTGACCAGTGACCACTGACCACTGACCAGTGACAAGTGACCAGTGACTTGTGGCGAGTGACCAGCGACCTGTGACTTGTGACCAGTGACCAGTGACCAGTGGCCAGTGACCAGTGTCCAGTGAGCACTGACCAGTGGCCAGTGACTAGTGACCCGTGACATGTGACACGTGACCAGTGACCAGTGACCAGTGACCAGTGACCAGTAACCAGTGACCAGTGGCCAGTGACCTGTGACCAGTGACCAGTGACCAGTGACCAGTGAACAGTGACCATTGACCAGTGAGCAGTGACCAGTGACCAATCAGCAGTGACCAGCGACAGTGACCATTGAACAGCGACAATGACCATTGACCAGTGACCAGTGACCAGTGACCAGTGACCATTGACAAGTGACCAGTGACCAGTGACCATTGACCTGTGACTTGTGACCAGTGACCCGCGACATGTGACTGTGACCAGTGACCACTGACCAGTGACCACAGACCAGTGACCAGTGACCAGTGACCAGTGACCAGTGGCCACTGACCAGTGACAAGTGACCAGTAACTTGTGACCAGTGACCAGTGACCTGTGACTTGTAACCAGTGACCAGTGACCAGTGTCCAGTGACCAGTGACCAGTGACCAGTGACCAGTGACCAGTGACCAGTGACCAGTGACCAGTGACCAGTGACCAGTAACCAGTGACCATTGATCTGTGACCAGTGACCAGTGACCAGTGACCAGTGACCACTGACCAGTGACCAGTGACCGGGGAGCAGTGACTAGCGACCAGTGACCAGTCACCCGTGACATGTGACCCGTGACCAGTGACCAGTGACCAGTGACCAGTGACCAGTGACCAGTGACCAGTGACCAGTGACCATTAACCAGTGACCAGTGGCCAGTGACCAGTGACCAGTGACCAGTGAACAGTGACCATTGACCAGTGAGCAGTGACCAGTGACCACTGAGCAGTGACCAGCGACAGTGACCATTGAACAGCGACAGTGATCATTGACCAGTGACCAGTGACCAGTGACCAGTGACCAGTGACCAGTGACCAGTGACCAGTGACCAGTGATCAGTGACCAGTGACCGGTGACCGGTGACCGGTGACCAGTGACTAGCGACCAGTGAACAGTGACCCGTGACATGTGACCCGTGACCAGTGACCAGTGACCAGTGACCAGTGACCAGTGACCAGTGACCAGGGCCCAGTGACCAGTCACCAGTCACCATTGACCTGTGACCAGTGACCAGTGACCACTGACAACTGACCAGTGACAAGTGACCAGTGACTTGTGACGAGTGACCAGCGACCTGTGACTTGTGACAAGTGACCAGTGACCAGTGGCCAGTGACCAGTGTCCAGTGAGCAGTAACCAGTGGCCAGTGACTAGTGACCCGTGACATGTGACACGTGACCAGTGACCAGTGACCAGTGACCAGTGACCAGCGACAGTAACCATTGAACAGCGACAGTGACCATTGACCAGTGACCAGTGACCAGTGACCATTGACCAGTGACCAGTGACCAGTGACCATTGACCAGTGACACGTGACCAGTGACCAGTGACCAGTAACCAGTGACCAGTGACCAGTGACCAGTGACCAGGGACCAGTGACCAGTGACCATTGATCTGTGACCAGTGACCAGTGACCAGTGACCAGTGACCAGTGACCAGTGACCACTGACCAGTGACCAGTGACCGGAGACCAGTGACTAGCGACCAGTGACCAGTGAACCGTGACATGTGACCCGTGACCAGTGACCAGTGACCAGTGACCAGTGACCAGTGACCATTGACCAGTGACCAGTGGCCAGTGACCAGTGACCAGTGACCAGTGAACAGTGACCATTGACCAGTGAGCATTGACCAGTGACCACTGAGCAGTGACCAGCGACAGTGACCAGTGACCAGTGACCAGTGACCATTGATCTGTGACCAGTGACTAGCGACCAGTGACCAGTGACCCGTGACATGTGACCCGTGACCAGTGACCAGTGACCAGTGACCATTGACCAGTGACTTGTGACCAGTAACCCGCGACATGTGACTGTGACCAGTGACCACTGACCAGTGACCAGTGACCACAGACCAGTGACCAGTGACCAGTGACCAGTGACCAGTGACCAGTGACCAGGTACCAGTGACCAGTGACCAGTGACCATTGATCTGTGACCAGTGACCAGTGACCAGGGCCCAGTCACCAGTCACCAGTCACCATTGACCTGTGACCAGTGACCAGTGACCACTGACCACTGACCAGTGACAAGTGACCAGTGACTTGTGGCGAGTGACCAGCGACCTGTGACTTGTGACCAGTGACCAGTGACCAGTGGCCAGTGACCAGTGTCCAGTGAGCACTGACCAGTGACCAGTGACCAGTGACCAGTGACCATTGACCAGTGACTTGTGACCAGTAACCCGCGACATGTGACTGTGACCAGTGACCACTGACCAGTGACCAGTGACCACAGACCAGTGACCAGTGACCAGTGACCAGTGACCAGTGACCAGTGACCAGGTACCAGTGACCAGTGACCAGTGACCATTGATCTGTGACCAGTGACCAGTGACCAGGGCCCAGTCACCAGTCACAAGTCACCATTGACCTGTGACCAGTGACCAGTGACCACTGACCACTGACCAGTGACAAGTGACCAGTGACTTGTGGCGAGTGACCAGCGACCTGTGACTTGTGACCAGTGACCAGTGACCAGTAACCAGTGACCAGTGGCCACTGACCTGTGACCAGTGACCAGTGACCAGTGACCAGTGACCATTGACCAGTGACTTGTGACCAGTAACCCGCGACATGTGACTGTGACCAGTGACCACTGACCAGTGACCAGTGACCACAGACCAGTGACCAGTGACCAGTGACCAGTGACCAGTGACCAGTGACCAGGTACCAGTGACCAGTGACCAGTGACCATTGATCTGTGACCAGTGACTAGCGACCAGTGACCCGTGACATGTGACCCGTGACCTGTGACCAGTGACCAGGGCCCAGTCACCAGTCACCAGTCACCATTGACCTGTGACCAGTGACCAGTGACCACTGACCACTGACCAGTAACCAGTGACCAGTGGCCAGTGACCTGTGACCAGTGACCAGTGACCAGTGACCAGTGAACAGTGACCATTGACCAGTGAGCAGTGACCAGTGACAACTCAGCAGTGACCAGCGACAGTGACCATTGAACAGCGACAGTGACCATTGACCAGTGACCAGTGACCAGTGACCAGTGACCATTGACAAGTGACCAGTGACCAGTGACCATTGACCAGTGACTTGTGACCAGTGACCTGCGACATGTGACTGTGACCAGTGACCACTTACCAGTGACCAGTGACCAGTGACCAGTGACCAGTGACCATTGATCTGTGACCAGTGACTAGCGACCAGTGACCCGTGACATGTGACCCGTGACCAGTGACCAGTGACCAGGGCCCAGTCACCAGTCACCAGTCACCATTGACCTGTGACCAGTGACCAGTGACCACTGACCACTGACCAGTGACAAGTGACCAGTGACTTGTGGCGAGTGACCAGCGACCTGTGACTTGTAACCAGTGACCAGTGACCAGTGGCCAGTGACCAGTGTCCAGTGAGCACTGACCAGTGGCCAGTGACTAGTGACCCGTGACATGTGACACGTGACCAGTGACCAGTGACCAGTGACCAGTGACCAGTAACCAGTGACCAGTGGCCAGTGACATGTGACCAGTGACCAGTGACCAGTGACCAGTGAACAGTGACCATTGACCAGTGAGCAGTGACCAGTGACCACTCAGCAGTGACCAGCGACAGTGACCATTGAACAGCGACAGTGACCATTGACCAGTGACCAGTGACCAGTGACCAGTGACCATTGACAAGTGACCAGTGACCAGTGACCATTGACCAGTGACTTGTGACCAGTGACCCGCGACATGTGACTGTGACCAGTGACCACTTACCAGTGACCACAGACCAGTGACCAGTGACCAGTGACCAGTGACCAGTGACCAGTGACCAGTGACCACTGAACAGTGACAAGTGACCAGTGACTTGTGACCAGTGACCAGTGACCTGTGACTTGTAACCAGTGACCAGTGACCAGTGTCCAGTGACCAGTGACCAGTGACCAGTGACCAGTGACCAGTGTCCAGTGACCAGTGACCAGTGACCAGTGACCACTGACCAGTGACCAGTGACCGGGGACCAGTGACTAGCGACCAGTGACCAGTCACCCGTGACATGTGACCCGTGACCAGTGACCAGTGACCTGTGACTTGTAACCAGTGACCAGTGACCAGTGTCCAGTGACCAGTGACCAGTGACCAGTGACCAGTGACCAGTGACCAGTGACCAGTGACCAGTGACCACTGACCAGTGACCAGTGACCGGGGACCAGTGACTAGCGACCAGTGACCAGTCACCCGTGACATGTGACCCGTGACCAGTGACCAGTGACCAGTGACCAGTGACCAGTGACCAGTGACCATTAACCAGTGACCAGTGGCCAGTGACCAGTGACCAGTGACCAGTGAACAGTGACCATTGACCAGTGAGCAGTGACCAGTGACCACTGAGCAGTGACCAGCGACAGTGACCATTGACCAGTGACCAGTGACCAGTGACCAGTGACCAGTGACTTCTGACCAGTGACCCGCGACATGTGACTGTGACCAGTTACCACTGACCAGTGACCAGTGACCACAGACCAGTAACAAGTGACCAGTGAGCAGTGACCAGTGACCAGTGACCAGTGACCAGTGACCAGTGACCAGAGACCAGTGACCAGTGACCAGTGACCATTGATCTGTGACCAGTGACCAGTGACCAGTGACCAGTGACCACTGACCAGTGACCATTGAGCGGGGACCAGTGACTAGCGACCTGTGACCAGTCACCCGTGACATGTGACCCGTGACCAGTGACCAGTGACCAGTGACCAGTGACCAGTGACCATTGACCAGTGACCAGTGGCCAGTGACCATTGACCTGTGACCAGTGACCAGTGACCACTGACCACTGACCAGTGACAAGTGACCAGTGACTTGTGGCGAGTGACCAGCGACCTGTGACTTGTGACCAGTGACCAGTGACCAGTGGCCAGTGACCAGTGTCCAGTGAGCACTGACCAGTGGCCAGTGACTAGTGACCCGTGACATGTGACACGTGACCAGTGACCAGTGACCAGTGACCAGTGACCAGTAACCAGTGACCAGTGGCCACTGACCTGTGACCAGTGACCAGTGACCAGTGACCAGTGACCAGTGACCATTGACCACTGACCAGTGACCAGTGACTTGTGACCAGTAACCCGCGACATGTGACTGTGACCAGTGACCACTGACCAGTGACCAGTGACCACAGACCAGTGACCAGTGACCAGTGACCATTGACCAGTGACCAGTGACCAGTGACCAGTGACCATTGATCTGTGACCAGTGACCAGTGACCAGTGACCAGTGACCAGTGACCAGTGACCAGTGACCATTGATCTGTGACCAGTGACCAGTGACCAGTGACCAGTGAACAGTGACCATTGACCAGTGAGCAGTGACCAGTGATCACTGAGCAGTGACCAGCGACAGTGACCAGTGACCAGTGACCAGTGACCATTGATCTGTGACCAGTGACTAGCGACCAGTGACCAGTGACCCGTGACATGTGACCGGTGACCAGTGACCAGTGACCAGGGCCCAGTCACCAGTCACCAGTCACCATTGACCTGTGACCAGTGACCAGTGACCACTGACCACTGACCAGTGACAAGTGACCAGTGACTTGTGGCGAGTGACCAGAGACCTGTGACTTGTGACCAGTGACCAGTGACCAGTGGCCAGTGACCAGTGTCCAGTGAGCACTGACCAGTGGCCAGTGACTAGTGACCCGTGACATGTGACACGTGACCAGTGACCAGTGACCAGTGACCAGTGACCAGTATCCAGTGACCAGTGGCCAGTGACCTGTGACCAGTGACCAGTGACCAGTGACCAGTGACCAGTTACCATTGACCAGTGACTTGTGACCAGTAACCCGCGACATGTGACTGTGACCAGTGACCACTGACCAGTGACCAGTGACCACAGACCAGTGACCAGTGACCAGTGACTAGTGACCAGTGACCAGTGACCAGTGACCAGTGACCAGTGACCATTGATCTGTGACCAGTGACTAGCGACCAGTGACCCGTGACATGTGACCCGTGACCAGCGACAGTAACCATTGAACAGCGACAGTGACCATTGACCAGTGACCAGTGACCAGTGACCATTGACCAGTGACCAGTGACCAGTGACCATTGACCAGTGACACGTGACCAGTGACCAGTGACCAGTAACCAGTGACCAGTGACCAGTGACCAGTGACCAGTGACCAGTGACCAGTGACCAGTGACCAGTGACCAGTGACCATTGATCTGTGACCAGTGACCAGTGACCAGTGACCAGTGACCAGTGACCAGTGACCACTGACCAGTGACCAGTGACCAGTGACCAGTGACCGGAGACCAGTGACTAGCGACCAGTGACCAGTGAACCGTGACATGTGACCCGTGACCAGTGACCAGTGACCAGTGACCAGTGACCATTGACCAGTGACCAGTGGCCAGTGACCAGTGACCAGTGACCAGTGAACAGTGACCATTGACCAGTGAGCATTGACCAGTGACCACTGAGCAGTGACCAGCGACAGTGACCAGTGACCAGTGACCAGTGACCATTGATCTGTGACCAGTGACTAGCGACCAGTGACCAGTGACCCGTGACATGTGACCCGTGACCAGTGACCAGTGACCAGGGCCCAGTCACCAGTCACCAGTCACCATTGACCTGTGACCAGTGACCAGTGACCACTGACCACTGACCAGTGACAAGTGACCAGTGACTTGTGGCGAGTGACCAGCGACCTGTGACTTGTGACCAGTGACCAGTGACCAGTGGCCAGTGACCAGTGTCCAGTGAGCACTGACCAGTGGCCAGTGACTAGTGACCCGTGACATGTGACACGTGACCAGTGACCAGTGACCAGTGACCAGTGACCAGTAACCAGTGACCAGTGGCCACTGACCTGTGACCAGTGACCAGTGACCAGTGACCAGTGACCAGTGACCATTGACCAGTGACTTGTGACCAGTAACCCGCGACATGTGACTGTGACCAGTGACCACTGACCAGTGACCAGTGACCACAGACCAGTGACCAGTGACCAGTGACCATTGACCAGTGACCAGTGACCAGTGACCATTGACCAGTGACTTGTGACCAGTGACCCTCGACATGTGACTGTGACCAGTTACCACTGACCAGTGACCAGTGACCACAGACCAGTGACAAGTGACCAGTGACCAGTGACCAGTGACCAGTGACCAGTGACCAGTGACCAGTGACCATTGATCTGTGACCAGTGACCAGTGACCAGGGACCAGTGACCACTGACCAGTGACCAGTGACCGGGGACCAGTGACTAGCGACCAGTGACCAGCGACCCGTGACATGTGACCCGTGACCAGTGACCAGTGACCAGTGACCAGGGCCCAGTGACCATTGACCAGTGACCAGTGACCAGTGACCACTGACCAGTGACCACAGACCAGTGACCAGTTACCAGTGGCCAGTGACCAGTGACCACTGACCAGTGACAAGTGACCAGTGACTTGTGACCAGTGACCAGTGACCAGTGACCAGTGTCCAGTGACCAGTGACCAGTGACCATTGACCAGTGACCAGTGACCAGTGACCAGTGACCATTGACCAGTGGCCAGTGACCAGTGACCAGTGACCACAGACCAGTGACCAGTGACCAGTGACCAGTGACCAGGGCCCAGTGACCATTGACCAGTGACCAGTGGCCAGTGACCAGTGACCAGTGACCAGTGACCAGTGAACAATGACCATTGACCAGTGACCACTGAGCAGTGACCAGCGACAGTGACCATTGAACAGCGACAGTGACCATTGACCAGTGACCAGTGACCAGTGACCAGTGATCATTGACCAGTGACCAGTGACCAGTGACCAGTGACCATTGACCAGTGACTTGTGACCAGTAACCCGCGACATGTGACTGTGACCAGTGACCACTGACCAGTGACCAGTGACCACAGACCAGTGACCAGTGACCAGTGACCAGTGACCAGTGACCAGTGACCAGTGACCATTGATCTGTGACCAGTGACCAGTGACCAGTGACCAGTGACCACTGACCAGTGACCAGTGACCGGGGACCAGTGACTAGCGACCAGTGACCAGTGACCCGTGACATGTGACATGTGACAAGTGACCAGTGACCAGTGACCAGTGACCAGGGCCCAGTGACCATTGACCAGTGACCAGTGACCAGTGACCACTGACCAGTGACCACAGACCAGTGACCAGTTACCAGTGGCCAGTGACCAGTGACCACTGACCAGTGACAAGTGACCAGTGACTTGTGACCAGTGACCAGTGACCAGTGACCAGTGGCCAGTGACCAGTGACCACTGACCAGTGACAAGTGACCAGTGACTTGTGACCAGTGACCAGTGACCAGTGACCAGTGTCCAGTGACCAGTGACCAGTGACCATTGACCAGTGACCAGTGACCAGTGACCAGTGACCATTGACCTGTGACCAGTGACCAGTGACCAGTGACCATTGATCTGTGACCAGTGACCAGTGACCAGTGACCAGTGACCAGTGACCAGTGACCACTGACCAGTGACCAGTGACCGGGGACCAGTGACTAGCGACCAGTGACCAGTGACCCGTGACATGTGACCCGTGACCAGTGACCAGTGACCAGGGCCCAGTGACCAGTGACCAGTCACCATTGACCTGTGACCAGTGACCAGTGACCACTGACCACTGACCACTGACCAGTGACAAGTGACCAGTGACATGTGTCGAGTGACCAGCGACCTGTGACTTGTGAACAGTGACCAGTGACCAGTGGCCAGTGACGAGTGTCCAGTGAGCACTGACCAGTGGCCAGTGACTAGTGACCCGTGACATGTGACACGTGACCAGTGACCAGTGACCAGTGACCAGTGACCAGTGACCAGTGACCACTGACCAGTGACCAGTGACCGGGGACCAGTGACTAGCGACCATTGACCAGTGACCCGTGACATGTGACCCGTGACCAGTGACCAGTGACCAGTGACCAGTGACCAGTGACCAGTGACCAGTGACCATTGATCTGTGACCTGTGACCAGTGACCAGTGACCAGTGACCAGTGACCCGTGACATGTGACCCGTGACCAGTGACCAGTGACCAGGGCCCAGTGACCAGTCACCAGTCACCATTGACCTGTGACCAGTGACCAGTGACCACTGACCACGGACCAGTGACAAGTGACCAGTGACTTGTGACGAGTGACCAGCGACCTGTGACTTGTGACCAGTGACCAGTGACCAGTGGCCAGTGACGAGTGTCCAGTGAGCAGTGACCAGTGGCCAGTGACTAGTGACCCGTGACATGTGACACGTGACCAGTGACCAGTGACCTGTGACCAGTGACCATTGACCCGCGACATGTGACTGTGACCAGTTACCACTGACCAGTGACCAGTGACCACAGACCAGTGACAAGTGACCAGTGACCAGGGCCCAGTGACCAGTGAACAGTGACCATTGACCAGTGAGCAGTGACCACTGACCACTGAGCAGTGACCAGCGACAGTGACCATTGAACAGCGACAGTGACCATTGACCAGTGACCAGTGACCAGTGACCAGTGACCAGTGACCACAGACCAGTGACCAGTGACCAGTGACCAGTGACCAGTGACCAGTGACCAGTGACCAGTGACCATTGATCTGTGTCCAGTGACCAGTGACCAGTGACCATTGACCAGTGACCAGTGACCAGTGACCAGTGACCATTGACCAGTGACTTGTGACCAGTAACCCGCGACATGTGACTGTGACCAGTGACCACTGACCAGTGACCAGTGACCACAGACCAGTGACCAGTGACCAGTGACCATTGACCAGTGACCAGTGACCAGTGACCAGTGACCATTGATCTGTGACCAGTGACTAGCGACCAGTGACCAGTGACACGTGACATGTGACCCGTGACCAGTGACCAGTGACCAGGGCCCAGTCACCAGTCACCAGTCACCATTGACCTGTGACCAGTGACCAGTGACCACTGACCACTGACCAGTGATAAGTGACCAGTGACTTGTGGCGAGTGACCAGCGACCTGTGACTTGTGACCAGTGACCAGTGACCAGTGGCCAGTGACCAGTGTCCAGTGAGCACTGACCAGTGGCCAGTGACTAGTGACCCGTGACATGTGACACGTGACCAGTGACCAGTGACCAGTGACCAGTGACCAGTAACCAGTGACCAGTGGCCAGTGACCTGTGACCAGTGACCAGTGACCAGTGACCAGTGACCAGTTACCATTGACCAGTGACTTGTGACCAGTAACCCGCGACATGTGACTGTGACCAGTGACCACTGACCAGTGACCAGTGACCACAGACCAGTGACCAGTGACCAGTGACTAGTGACCAGTGACCAGTGACCAGTGACCAGTGACCAGTGACCATTGATCTGTGACCAGTGACTAGCGACCAGTGACCCGTGACATGTGACCCGTGACCAGTGACCAGTGACCAGGGCCCAGTCACCAGTCACCAGTCACCATTGACCTGTGACCAGAGACCAGTGACCACTGACCACTGACCAGTGACAAGTGACCAGTGACATGTGGCGAGTGACCAGCGACCTGTGACTTGTGACCAGTGACCAGTGACCAGTGGCCAGTGACCAGTGTCCAGTGAGCACTGACCAGTGGCCAGTGACTAGTGACCCGTGACATGTGACACGTGACCAGTGACCAGTGACCAGTGACCAGTAACCAGTGACCAGTGACCATTGACCAGTGACTTGTGACCAGTAACCCGCGACATGTGACTGTGACCAGTGACCACTGACCAGTGACCAGTGACCACAGACCAGTGACCAGTGACCAGTGACCAGTGACCAGTGACCAGTGACCAGTGACCAGTGACCATTGATCTGTGACCAGTGACTAGCGACCAGTGACCAGTGACACGTGACATGTGACCCGTGACCAGTGACCAGTGACCAGTGACCATTGATCTGTGACCAGTGACCAGTGACCAGTGACCAGTGACCAGTGACCACTGACCAGTGACCAGTGACCGGGGACCAGTGACTAGCGACCAGTGACCAGTGACCCGTGACATGTGACCCGTGACCAGTGACCAGTGACCAGTGACCAGTGACCAGTGACCATTGACCAGTGACCAGTGGCCAGTGACCAGTGACCAGTGACCAGTGAACAGTGACCATTGACCAGTGAGCAGTGACCAGTGACCACTGAGCAGTGACCAGCGACAGTGACCAGTGACCAGTGACCAGTGACCATTGATCTGTGACCAGTGACTAGCGACCAGTGACCAGTGACCCGTGACATGTGACCCGTGACCAGTGACCAGGGCCCAGTCACCAGTCACCAGTCACCATTGACCTGTGACCAGTGACCAGTGACCACTGACCACTGACCAGTGACAAGTGACCAGTGACTTGTGGCGAGTGACCAGCGACCTGTGACTTGTGACCAGTGACCAGTGACCAGTGGCCAGTGACCAGTGTCCAGTGAGCACTGACCAGTGGCCAGTGACTAGTGACCCGTGACATGTGACACGTGACCAGTGACCAGTGACCAGTGACCAGTGACCAGTAACCAGTGACCAGTGGCCAGTGACCTGTGACCAGTGACCAGTGACCAGTGACCAGTGAACAGTGACCATTGACCAGTGAGCAGTGACCAGTGACCAATCAGCAGTGACCAGCGACAGTGACCATTGAACAGCGACAATGACCATTGACCAGTGACCAGTGACCAGTGACCAGTGACCATTGACAAGTGACCAGTGACCAGTGACCATTGACCTGTGACTTGTGACCAGTGACCCGCGACATGTGACTGTGACCAGTGACCACTGACCAGTGACCACAGACCAGTGACCAGTGACCAGTGACCAGTGACCAGTGGCCACTGACCAGTGACAAGTGACCAGTAACTTGTGACCAGTGACCAGTGACCTGTGACTTGTAACCAGTGACCAGTGACCAGTGTCCAGTGACCAGTGACCAGTGACCAGTGACCAGTGACCAGTGACCAGTGACCAGTGACCAGTGACCAGTGACCAGTAACCAGTGACCATTGATCTGTGACCAGTGACCAGTGACCAGTGACCAGTGACCACTGACCAGTGACCAGTGACCGGGGAGCAGTGACTAGCGACCAGTGACCAGTCACCCGTGACATGTGACCCGTGACCAGTGACCAGTGACCAGTGACCAGTGACCAGTGACCAGTGACCAGTGACCATTAACCAGTGACCAGTGGCCAGTGACCAGTGACCAGTGAA
Source organism: Andrena bucephala (assembly GCA_947577245.1). Classification (NCBI taxonomy): domain Eukaryota; kingdom Metazoa; phylum Arthropoda; class Insecta; order Hymenoptera; family Andrenidae; genus Andrena; species Andrena bucephala. Next base: position 52,014,123 of record OX387716.1, on the reverse strand, counting down.
CAGTGACCATTGACCAGTGAGCAGTGACCAGTGACCACTGAGCAGTGACCAGCGACAGTGACCATTGAACAGCGACAGTGATCATTGACCAGTGACCAGTGACCAGTGACCAGTGACCAGTGACCAGTGACCAGTGACCAGTGACCAGTGATCAGTGACCAGTGACCGGTGACCGGTGACCGGTGACCAGTGACTAGCGACCAGTGAACAGTGACCCGTGACATGTGACCCGTGACCAGTGACCAGTGACCAGTGACCAGTGACCAGTGACCAGTGACCAGGGCCCAGTGACCAGTCACCAGTCACCATTGACCTGTGACCAGTGACCAGTGACCACTGACAACTGACCAGTGACAAGTGACCAGTGACTTGTGACGAGTGACCAGCGACCTGTGACTTGTGACAAGTGACCAGTGACCAGTGGCCAGTGACCAGTGTCCAGTGAGCAGTAACCAGTGGCCAGTGACTAGTGACCCGTGACATGTGACACGTGACCAGTGACCAGTGACCAGTGACCAGTGACCAGCGACAGTAACCATTGAACAGCGACAGTGACCATTGACCAGTGACCAGTGACCAGTGACCATTGACCAGTGACCAGTGACCAGTGACCATTGACCAGTGACACGTGACCAGTGACCAGTGACCAGTAACCAGTGACCAGTGACCAGTGACCAGTGACCAGTGACCAGTGACCAGTGACCATTGATCTGTGACCAGTGACCAGTGACCAGTGACCAGTGACCAGTGACCAGTGACCACTGACCAGTGACCAGTGACCGGAGACCAGTGACTAGCGACCAGTGACCAGTGAACCGTGACATGTGACCCGTGACCAGTGACCAGTGACCAGTGACCAGTGACCAGTGACCATTGACCAGTGACCAGTGGCCAGTGACCAGTGACCAGTGACCAGTGAACAGTGACCATTGACCAGTGAGCATTGACCAGTGACCACTGAGCAGTGACCAGCGACAGTGACCAGTGACCAGTGACCAGTGACCATTGATCTGTGACCAGTGACTAGCGACCAGTGACCAGTGACCCGTGACATGTGACCCGTGACCAGTGACCAGTGACCAGTGACCATTGACCAGTGACTTGTGACCAGTAACCCGCGACATGTGACTGTGACCAGTGACCACTGACCAGTGACCAGTGACCACAGACCAGTGACCAGTGACCAGTGACCAGTGACCAGTGACCAGGTACCAGTGACCAGTGACCAGTGACCATTGATCTGTGACCAGTGACCAGTGACCAGGGCCCAGTCACCAGTCACCAGTCACCATTGACCTGTGACCAGTGACCAGTGACCACTGACCACTGACCAGTGACAAGTGACCAGTGACTTGTGGCGAGTGACCAGCGACCTGTGACTTGTGACCAGTGACCAGTGACCAGTGGCCAGTGACCAGTGTCCAGTGAGCACTGACCAGTGACCAGTGACCAGTGACCAGTGACCATTGACCAGTGACTTGTGACCAGTAACCCGCGACATGTGACTGTGACCAGTGACCACTGACCAGTGACCAGTGACCACAGACCAGTGACCAGTGACCAGTGACCAGTGACCAGTGACCAGTGACCAGGTACCAGTGACCAGTGACCAGTGACCATTGATCTGTGACCAGTGACCAGTGACCAGGGCCCAGTCACCAGTCACAAGTCACCATTGACCTGTGACCAGTGACCAGTGACCACTGACCACTGACCAGTGACAAGTGACCAGTGACTTGTGGCGAGTGACCAGCGACCTGTGACTTGTGACCAGTGACCAGTGACCAGTAACCAGTGACCAGTGGCCACTGACCTGTGACCAGTGACCAGTGACCAGTGACCAGTGACCATTGACCAGTGACTTGTGACCAGTAACCCGCGACATGTGACTGTGACCAGTGACCACTGACCAGTGACCAGTGACCACAGACCAGTGACCAGTGACCAGTGACCAGTGACCAGTGACCAGTGACCAGGTACCAGTGACCAGTGACCAGTGACCATTGATCTGTGACCAGTGACTAGCGACCAGTGACCCGTGACATGTGACCCGTGACCTGTGACCAGTGACCAGGGCCCAGTCACCAGTCACCAGTCACCATTGACCTGTGACCAGTGACCAGTGACCACTGACCACTGACCAGTAACCAGTGACCAGTGGCCAGTGACCTGTGACCAGTGACCAGTGACCAGTGACCAGTGAACAGTGACCATTGACCAGTGAGCAGTGACCAGTGACAACTCAGCAGTGACCAGCGACAGTGACCATTGAACAGCGACAGTGACCATTGACCAGTGACCAGTGACCAGTGACCAGTGACCATTGACAAGTGACCAGTGACCAGTGACCATTGACCAGTGACTTGTGACCAGTGACCTGCGACATGTGACTGTGACCAGTGACCACTTACCAGTGACCAGTGACCAGTGACCAGTGACCAGTGACCATTGATCTGTGACCAGTGACTAGCGACCAGTGACCCGTGACATGTGACCCGTGACCAGTGACCAGTGACCAGGGCCCAGTCACCAGTCACCAGTCACCATTGACCTGTGACCAGTGACCAGTGACCACTGACCACTGACCAGTGACAAGTGACCAGTGACTTGTGGCGAGTGACCAGCGACCTGTGACTTGTAACCAGTGACCAGTGACCAGTGGCCAGTGACCAGTGTCCAGTGAGCACTGACCAGTGGCCAGTGACTAGTGACCCGTGACATGTGACACGTGACCAGTGACCAGTGACCAGTGACCAGTGACCAGTAACCAGTGACCAGTGGCCAGTGACATGTGACCAGTGACCAGTGACCAGTGACCAGTGACCAGTGAACAGTGACCATTGACCAGTGAGCAGTGACCAGTGACCACTCAGCAGTGACCAGCGACAGTGACCATTGAACAGCGACAGTGACCAGTGACCAGTGACCAGTGACCATTGACAAGTGACCAGTGACCAGTGACCATTGACCAGTGACTTGTGACCAGTGACCCGCGACATGTGACTGTGACCAGTGACCACTTACCAGTGACCACAGACCAGTGACCAGTGACCAGTGACCAGTGACCAGTGACCAGTGACCAGTGACCACTGAACAGTGACAAGTGACCAGTGACTTGTGACCAGTGACCAGTGACCTGTGACTTGTAACCAGTGACCAGTGACCAGTGTCCAGTGACCAGTGACCAGTGACCAGTGACCAGTGTCCAGTGACCAGTGACCAGTGACCAGTGACCACTGACCAGTGACCAGTGACCGGGGACCAGTGACTAGCGACCAGTGACCAGTCACCCGTGACATGTGACCCGTGACCAGTGACCAGTGACCTGTGACTTGTAACCAGTGACCAGTGACCAGTGTCCAGTGACCAGTGACCAGTGACCAGTGACCAGTGACCAGTGACCAGTGACCAGTGACCAGTGACCACTGACCAGTGACCAGTGACCGGGGACCAGTGACTAGCGACCAGTGACCAGTCACCCGTGACATGTGACCCGTGACCAGTGACCAGTGACCAGTGACCAGTGACCAGTGACCAGTGACCATTAACCAGTGACCAGTGGCCAGTGACCAGTGACCAGTGACCAGTGAACAGTGACCATTGACCAGTGAGCAGTGACCAGTGACCACTGAGCAGTGACCAGCGACAGTGACCATTGACCAGTGACCAGTGACCAGTGACCAGTGACCAGTGACTTCTGACCAGTGACCCGCGACATGTGACTGTGACCAGTTACCACTGACCAGTGACCAGTGACCACAGACCAGTAACAAGTGACCAGTGACCAGTGACCAGTGACCAGTGACCAGTGACCAGTGACCAGTGACCAGAGACCAGTGACCAGTGACCAGTGACCATTGATCTGTGACCAGTGACCAGTGACCAGTGACCAGTGACCACTGACCAGTGACCATTGAGCGGGGACCAGTGACTAGCGACCTGTGACCAGTCACCCGTGACATGTGACCCGTGACCAGTGACCAGTGACCAGTGACCAGTGACCAGTGACCATTGACCAGTGACCAGTGGCCAGTGACCAGTGACCAGTGACCAGTGAACAGTGACCATTGACCAGTGAGCAGTGACCAGTGACCACTGAGCAGTGACCAGCGACAGTGACCATTGAACAGCGACAGTGACCATTGACCAGTGACCAGTGACCAGTGACCAGTGACCAGTGACCACTGACCAGTGACCAGTGACCGGGGACCAGTGACTAGCGACCAGTGACCAGTGACCCGTAACATGTGACCCGTGACCAGTGACCAGTGACCAGGGCCCAGTGACCAGTCACCAGTCACCATTGACCTGTGACCAGTGACCAGTGACAACTGACCACTGACCAGTGACAAGTGACCAGTGACTTGTGGCGAATGACCAGCGATCTGTGACTTGTAACCAGTGACCAGTGACCAGTGGCCTGTGACCAGTGTCCAGTGAGCACTGACCAGTGGCCAGTGACTAGTGACCCGTGACATGTGACACGTGACCAGTGACCAGTGACCAGTGACCAGTAACCAGTGACCAGTGGCCAGTGACCTGTGACCAGTGACCAGTGACCAGTGACCAGTGAACAGTGACCATTGACCAGTGAGCAGTGACCAGTGACCACTCAGCAGTGACCAGCGACAGTGACCATTGAACAGCGACAGTGACCATTGACCAGTGACCAGTGACCAGTGACCAGTGACCATTGACAAGTGACCAGTGACCAGTGACCATTGACCAGTGACTTGTGACCAGTGACCCGCGACATGTGACTGTGACCAGTGACCACTTACCAGTGACCACAGACCAGTGACCAGTGACCAGTGACCAGTGACCAGTGACCACTGACCAGTGACAAGTGACCAGTGACTTGTGACCAGTGACCAGTGACCTGTGACTTGTAACCAGTGACCAGTGACCAGTGTCCAGTGACCAGTGACCAGTGACCAGTGACCAGTGACCAGTGACCAGTGACCAGTGACCAGTGACCAGTGACCACTGACCAGTGACCAGTGACCGGGGACCAGTGACTAGCGACCAGTGACCAGTCACCCGTGACATGTGACCCGTGACCAGTGACCAGTGACCAGTGACCAGTGACCAGTGACCATTAACCAGTGACCAGTGGCCAGTGACCAGTGACCAGTGACCAGTGAACAGTGACCATTGACCAGTGACCAGTGACCACTGAGCAGTGACCAGCGACAGTGACCATTGAACAGCGACAGTGACCATTGACCAGTGACCAGTGACCAGTGACTTGTGACCAGTGACCCGCGACATGTGACTGTGACCAGTTACCACTGACCAGTGACCAGTGACCACAGACCAGTAACAAGTGACCAGTGACCAGTGACCAGTGACCAGTGACCAGTGACCAGTGACCAGTGACCAGTGACCAGTGACCATTGATCTGTGACCAGTGACCAGTGACCAGTGACCAGTGACCACTGACCAGTGACCAGTGACCGGGGACCAGTGACTAGCGACCTGTGATCAGTGACCCGTAACATGTGACCCGTGACCAGTGACCAGTGACCAGGGCCCAGTGACCAGTCACCAGTCACCATTGACCTGTGACCAGTGACCAGTGACCACTGACCACTGACCAGTGACAAGTGACCAGTGACTTGTGACGAGTGACCAGTGACCACTGAGCAGTGACCAGCGACAGTGACCAGTGACCAGTGACCAGTGACCAGTGACCAGCGACAGTAACCATTGAACAGCGACAGTGACCATTGACCAGTGACCAGTGACCAGTGACCATTGACCAGTGACCAGTGACCAGTGACCATTGACCAGTGACACGTGACCAGTGACCAGTGACCAGTAACCAGTGACCAGTGACCAGTGACCAGTGACCAGGGACCAGTGACCAGTGACCATTGATCTGTGACCAGTGACCAGTGACCAGTGACCAGTGACCAGTGACCAGTGACCACTGACCAGTGACCAGTGACCGGAGACCAGTGACTAGCGACCAGTGACCAGTGAACCGTGACATGTGACCCGTGACCAGTGACCAGTGACCAGTGACCAGTGACCAGTGACCATTGACCAGTGACCAGTGGCCAGTGACCAGTGACCAGTGACCAGTGAACAGTGACCATTGACCAGTGAGCATTGACCAGTGACCACTGAGCAGTGACCAGCGACAGTGACCAGTGACCAGTGACCAGTGACCATTGATCTGTGACCAGTGACTAGCGACCAGTGACCAGTGACCCGTGACATGTGACCCGTGACCAGTGACCAGTGACCAGTGACCATTGACCAGTGACTTGTGACCAGTAACCCGCGACATGTGACTGTGACCAGTGACCACTGACCAGTGACCAGTGACCACAGACCAGTGACCAGTGACCAGTGACCAGTGACCAGTGACCAGTGACCAGGTACCAGTGACCAGTGACCAGTGACCATTGATCTGTGACCAGTGACCAGTGACCAGGGCCCAGTCACCAGTCACCAGTCACCATTGACCTGTGACCAGTGACCAGTGACCACTGACCACTGACCAGTGACAAGTGACCAGTGACTTGTGGCGAGTGACCAGCGACCTGTGACTTGTGACCAGTGACCAGTGACCAGTGGCCAGTGACCAGTGTCCAGTGAGCACTGACCAGTGACCAGTGACCAGTGACCAGTGACCATTGACCAGTGACTTGTGACCAGTAACCCGCGACATGTGACTGTGACCAGTGACCACTGACCAGTGACCAGTGACCACAGACCAGTGACCAGTGACCAGTGACCAGTGACCAGTGACCAGTGACCAGGTACCAGTGACCAGTGACCAGTGACCATTGATCTGTGACCAGTGACCAGTGACCAGGGCCCAGTCACCAGTCACAAGTCACCATTGACCTGTGACCAGTGACCAGTGACCACTGACCACTGACCAGTGACAAGTGACCAGTGACTTGTGGCGAGTGACCAGCGACCTGTGACTTGTGACCAGTGACCAGTGACCAGTAACCAGTGACCAGTGGCCACTGACCTGTGACCAGTGACCAGTGACCAGTGACCAGTGACCATTGACCAGTGACTTGTGACCAGTAACCCGCGACATGTGACTGTGACCAGTGACCACTGACCAGTGACCAGTGACCACAGACCAGTGACCAGTGACCAGTGACCAGTGACCAGTGACCAGTGACCAGGTACCAGTGACCAGTGACCAGTGACCATTGATCTGTGACCAGTGACTAGCGACCAGTGACCCGTGACATGTGACCCGTGACCTGTGACCAGTGACCAGGGCCCAGTCACCAGTCACCAGTCACCATTGACCTGTGACCAGTGACCAGTGACCACTGACCACTGACCAGTAACCAGTGACCAGTGGCCAGTGACCTGTGACCAGTGACCAGTGACCAGTGACCAGTGAACAGTGACCATTGACCAGTGAGCAGTGACCAGTGACAACTCAGCAGTGACCAGCGACAGTGACCATTGAACAGCGACAGTGACCATTGACCAGTGACCAGTGACCAGTGACCAGTGACCATTGACAAGTGACCAGTGACCAGTGACCATTGACCAGTGACTTGTGACCAGTGACCTGCGACATGTGACTGTGACCAGTGACCACTTACCAGTGACCAGTGACCAGTGACCAGTGACCAGTGACCATTGATCTGTGACCAGTGACTAGCGACCAGTGACCCGTGACATGTGACCCGTGACCAGTGACCAGTGACCAGGGCCCAGTCACCAGTCACCAGTCACCATTGACCTGTGACCAGTGACCAGTGACCACTGACCACTGACCAGTGACAAGTGACCAGTGACTTGTGGCGAGTGACCAGCGACCTGTGACTTGTAACCAGTGACCAGTGACCAGTGGCCAGTGACCAGTGTCCAGTGAGCACTGACCAGTGGCCAGTGACTAGTGACCCGTGACATGTGACACGTGACCAGTGACCAGTGACCAGTGACCAGTGACCAGTAACCAGTGACCAGTGGCCAGTGACATGTGACCAGTGACCAGTGACCAGTGACCAGTGAACAGTGACCATTGACCAGTGAGCAGTGACCAGTGACCACTCAGCAGTGACCAGCGACAGTGACCATTGAACAGCGACAGTGACCATTGACCAGTGACCAGTGACCAGTGACCAGTGACCATTGACAAGTGACCAGTGACCAGTGACCATTGACCAGTGACTTGTGACCAGTGACCCGCGACATGTGACTGTGACCAGTGACCACTTACCAGTGACCACAGACCAGTGACCAGTGACCAGTGACCAGTGACCAGTGACCAGTGACCAGTGACCACTGAACAGTGACAAGTGACCAGTGACTTGTGACCAGTGACCAGTGACCTGTGACTTGTAACCAGTGACCAGTGACCAGTGTCCAGTGACCAGTGACCAGTGACCAGTGACCAGTGACCAGTGTCCAGTGACCAGTGACCAGTGACCAGTGACCACTGACCAGTGACCAGTGACCGGGGACCAGTGACTAGCGACCAGTGACCAGTCACCCGTGACATGTGACCCGTGACCAGTGACCAGTGACCTGTGACTTGTAACCAGTGACCAGTGACCAGTGTCCAGTGACCAGTGACCAGTGACCAGTGACCAGTGACCAGTGACCAGTGACCAGTGACCAGTGACCACTGACCAGTGACCAGTGACCGGGGACCAGTGACTAGCGACCAGTGACCAGTCACCCGTGACATGTGACCCGTGACCAGTGACCAGTGACCAGTGACCAGTGACCAGTGACCAGTGACCATTAACCAGTGACCAGTGGCCAGTGACCAGTGACCAGTGACCAGTGAACAGTGACCATTGACCAGTGAGCAGTGACCAGTGACCACTGAGCAGTGACCAGCGACAGTGACCATTGACCAGTGACCAGTGACCAGTGACCAGTGACCAGTGACTTCTGACCAGTGACCCGCGACATGTGACTGTGACCAGTTACCACTGACCAGTGACCAGTGACCACAGACCAGTAACAAGTGACCAGTGAGCAGTGACCAGTGACCAGTGACCAGTGACCAGTGACCAGTGACCAGAGACCAGTGACCAGTGACCAGTGACCATTGATCTGTGACCAGTGACCAGTGACCAGTGACCAGTGACCACTGACCAGTGACCATTGAGCGGGGACCAGTGACTAGCGACCTGTGACCAGTCACCCGTGACATGTGACCCGTGACCAGTGACCAGTGACCAGTGACCAGTGACCAGTGACCATTGACCAGTGACCAGTGGCCAGTGACCATTGACCTGTGACCAGTGACCAGTGACCACTGACCACTGACCAGTGACAAGTGACCAGTGACTTGTGGCGAGTGACCAGCGACCTGTGACTTGTGACCAGTGACCAGTGACCAGTGGCCAGTGACCAGTGTCCAGTGAGCACTGACCAGTGGCCAGTGACTAGTGACCCGTGACATGTGACACGTGACCAGTGACCAGTGACCAGTGACCAGTGACCAGTAACCAGTGACCAGTGGCCACTGACCTGTGACCAGTGACCAGTGACCAGTGACCAGTGACCAGTAACCATTGACCACTGACCAGTGACCAGTGACTTGTGACCAGTAACCCGCGACATGTGACTGTGACCAGTGACCACTGACCAGTGACCAGTGACCACAGACCAGTGACCAGTGACCAGTGACCATTGACCAGTGACCAGTGACCAGTGACCAGTGACCATTGATCTGTGACCAGTGACCAGTGACCAGTGACCAGTGACCAGTGACCAGTGACCAGTGACCATTGATCTGTGACCAGTGACCAGTGACCAGTGACCAGTGAACAGTGACCATTGACCAGTGAGCAGTGACCAGTGATCACTGAGCAGTGACCAGCGACAGTGACCAGTGACCAGTGACCAGTGACCATTGATCTGTGACCAGTGACTAGCGACCAGTGACCAGTGACCCGTGACATGTGACCGGTGACCAGTGACCAGTGACCAGGGCCCAGTCACCAGTCACCAGTCACCATTGACCTGTGACCAGTGACCAGTGACCACTGACCACTGACCAGTGACAAGTGACCAGTGACTTGTGGCGAGTGACCAGAGACCTGTGACTTGTGACCAGTGACCAGTGACCAGTGGCCAGTGACCAGTGTCCAGTGAGCACTGACCAGTGGCCAGTGACTAGTGACCCGTGACATGTGACACGTGACCAGTGACCAGTGACCAGTGACCAGTGACCAGTATCCAGTGACCAGTGGCCAGTGACCTGTGACCAGTGACCAGTGACCAGTGACCAGTGACCAGTTACCATTGACCAGTGACTTGTGACCAGTAACCCGCGACATGTGACTGTGACCAGTGACCACTGACCAGTGACCAGTGACCACAGACCAGTGACCAGTGACCAGTGACTAGTGACCAGTGACCAGTGACCAGTGACCAGTGACCAGTGACCATTGATCTGTGACCAGTGACTAGCGACCAGTGACCCGTGACATGTGACCCGTGACCAGCGACAGTAACCATTGAACAGCGACAGTGACCATTGACCAGTGACCAGTGACCAGTGACCATTGACCAGTGACCAGTGACCAGTGACCATTGACCAGTGACACGTGACCAGTGACCAGTGACCAGTAACCAGTGACCAGTGACCAGTGACCAGTGACCAGTGACCAGTGACCAGTGACCAGTGACCAGTGACCAGTGACCATTGATCTGTGACCAGTGACCAGTGACCAGTGACCAGTGACCAGTGACCAGTGACCACTGACCAGTGACCAGTGACCAGTGACCAGTGACCGGAGACCAGTGACTAGCGACCAGTGACCAGTGAACCGTGACATGTGACCCGTGACCAGTGACCAGTGACCAGTGACCAGTGACCATTGACCAGTGACCAGTGGCCAGTGACCAGTGACCAGTGACCAGTGAACAGTGACCATTGACCAGTGAGCATTGACCAGTGACCACTGAGCAGTGACCAGCGACAGTGACCAGTGACCAGTGACCAGTGACCATTGATCTGTGACCAGTGACTAGCGACCAGTGACCAGTGACCCGTGACATGTGACCCGTGACCAGTGACCAGTGACCAGGGCCCAGTCACCAGTCACCAGTCACCATTGACCTGTGACCAGTGACCAGTGACCACTGACCACTGACCAGTGACAAGTGACCAGTGACTTGTGGCGAGTGACCAGCGACCTGTGACTTGTGACCAGTGACCAGTGACCAGTGGCCAGTGACCAGTGTCCAGTGAGCACTGACCAGTGGCCAGTGACTAGTGACCCGTGACATGTGACACGTGACCAGTGACCAGTGACCAGTGACCAGTGACCAGTAACCAGTGACCAGTGGCCACTGACCTGTGACCAGTGACCAGTGACCAGTGACCAGTGACCAGTGACCATTGACCAGTGACTTGTGACCAGTAACCCGCGACATGTGACTGTGACCAGTGACCACTGACCAGTGACCAGTGACCACAGACCAGTGACCAGTGACCAGTGACCATTGACCAGTGACCAGTGACCAGTGACCATTGACCAGTGACTTGTGACCAGTGACCCTCGACATGTGACTGTGACCAGTTACCACTGACCAGTGACCAGTGACCACAGACCAGTGACAAGTGACCAGTGACCAGTGACCAGTGACCAGTGACCAGTGACCAGTGACCAGTGACCATTGATCTGTGACCAGTGACCAGTGACCAGGGACCAGTGACCACTGACCAGTGACCAGTGACCGGGGACCAGTGACTAGCGACCAGTGACCAGCGACCCGTGACATGTGACCCGTGACCAGTGACCAGTGACCAGTGACCAGGGCCCAGTGACCATTGACCAGTGACCAGTGACCAGTGACCACTGACCAGTGACCACAGACCAGTGACCAGTTACCAGTGGCCAGTGACCAGTGACCACTGACCAGTGACAAGTGACCAGTGACTTGTGACCAGTGACCAGTGACCAGTGACCAGTGTCCAGTGACCAGTGACCAGTGACCATTGACCAGTGACCAGTGACCAGTGACCAGTGACCATTGACCAGTGGCCAGTGACCAGTGACCAGTGACCACAGACCAGTGACCAGTGACCAGTGACCAGTGACCAGGGCCCAGTGACCATTGACCAGTGACCAGTGGCCAGTGACCAGTGACCAGTGACCAGTGACCAGTGAACAATGACCATTGACCAGTGACCACTGAGCAGTGACCAGCGACAGTGACCATTGAACAGCGACAGTGACCATTGACCAGTGACCAGTGACCAGTGACCAGTGATCATTGACCAGTGACCAGTGACCAGTGACCAGTGACCATTGACCAGTGACTTGTGACCAGTAACCCGCGACATGTGACTGTGACCAGTGACCACTGACCAGTGACCAGTGACCACAGACCAGTGACCAGTGACCAGTGACCAGTGACCAGTGACCAGTGACCAGTGACCATTGATCTGTGACCAGTGACCAGTGACCAGTGACCAGTGACCACTGACCAGTGACCAGTGACCGGGGACCAGTGACTAGCGACCAGTGACCAGTGACCCGTGACATGTGACATGTGACAAGTGACCAGTGACCAGTGACCAGTGACCAGGGCCCAGTGACCATTGACCAGTGACCAGTGACCAGTGACCACTGACCAGTGACCACAGACCAGTGACCAGTTACCAGTGGCCAGTGACCAGTGACCACTGACCAGTGACAAGTGACCAGTGACTTGTGACCAGTGACCAGTGACCAGTGACCAGTGGCCAGTGACCAGTGACCACTGACCAGTGACAAGTGACCAGTGACTTGTGACCAGTGACCAGTGACCAGTGACCAGTGTCCAGTGACCAGTGACCAGTGACCATTGACCAGTGACCAGTGACCAGTGACCAGTGACCATTGACCTGTGACCAGTGACCAGTGACCAGTGACCATTGATCTGTGACCAGTGACCAGTGACCAGTGACCAGTGACCAGTGACCAGTGACCACTGACCAGTGACCAGTGACCGGGGACCAGTGACTAGCGACCAGTGACCAGTGACCCGTGACATGTGACCCGTGACCAGTGACCAGTGACCAGGGCCCAGTGACCAGTGACCAGTCACCATTGACCTGTGACCAGTGACCAGTGACCACTGACCACTGACCACTGACCAGTGACAAGTGACCAGTGACATGTGTCGAGTGACCAGCGACCTGTGACTTGTGAACAGTGACCAGTGACCAGTGGCCAGTGACGAGTGTCCAGTGAGCACTGACCAGTGGCCAGTGACTAGTGACCCGTGACATGTGACACGTGACCAGTGACCAGTGACCAGTGACCAGTGACCAGTGACCAGTGACCACTGACCAGTGACCAGTGACCGGGGACCAGTGACTAGCGACCATTGACCAGTGACCCGTGACATGTGACCCGTGACCAGTGACCAGTGACCAGTGACCAGTGACCAGTGACCAGTGACCAGTGACCATTGATCTGTGACCTGTGACCAGTGACCAGTGACCAGTGACCAGTGACCCGTGACATGTGACCCGTGACCAGTGACCAGTGACCAGGGCCCAGTGACCAGTCACCAGTCACCATTGACCTGTGACCAGTGACCAGTGACCACTGACCACGGACCAGTGACAAGTGACCAGTGACTTGTGACGAGTGACCAGCGACCTGTGACTTGTGACCAGTGACCAGTGACCAGTGGCCAGTGACGAGTGTCCAGTGAGCAGTGACCAGTGGCCAGTGACTAGTGACCCGTGACATGTGACACGTGACCAGTGACCAGTGACCTGTGACCAGTGACCATTGACCCGCGACATGTGACTGTGACCAGTTACCACTGACCAGTGACCAGTGACCACAGACCAGTGACAAGTGACCAGTGACCAGGGCCCAGTGACCAGTGAACAGTGACCATTGACCAGTGAGCAGTGACCACTGACCACTGAGCAGTGACCAGCGACAGTGACCATTGAACAGCGACAGTGACCATTGACCAGTGACCAGTGACCAGTGACCAGTGACCAGTGACCACAGACCAGTGACCAGTGACCAGTGACCAGTGACCAGTGACCAGTGACCAGTGACCAGTGACCATTGATCTGTGTCCAGTGACCAGTGACCAGTGACCATTGACCAGTGACCAGTGACCAGTGACCAGTGACCATTGACCAGTGACTTGTGACCAGTAACCCGCGACATGTGACTGTGACCAGTGACCACTGACCAGTGACCAGTGACCACAGACCAGTGACCAGTGACCAGTGACCATTGACCAGTGACCAGTGACCAGTGACCAGTGACCATTGATCTGTGACCAGTGACTAGCGACCAGTGACCAGTGACACGTGACATGTGACCCGTGACCAGTGACCAGTGACCAGGGCCCAGTCACCAGTCACCAGTCACCATTGACCTGTGACCAGTGACCAGTGACCACTGACCACTGACCAGTGATAAGTGACCAGTGACTTGTGGCGAGTGACCAGCGACCTGTGACTTGTGACCAGTGACCAGTGACCAGTGGCCAGTGACCAGTGTCCAGTGAGCACTGACCAGTGGCCAGTGACTAGTGACCCGTGACATGTGACACGTGACCAGTGACCAGTGACCAGTGACCAGTGACCAGTAACCAGTGACCAGTGGCCAGTGACCTGTGACCAGTGACCAGTGACCAGTGACCAGTGACCAGTTACCATTGACCAGTGACTTGTGACCAGTAACCCGCGACATGTGACTGTGACCAGTGACCACTGACCAGTGACCAGTGACCACAGACCAGTGACCAGTGACCAGTGACTAGTGACCAGTGACCAGTGACCAGTGACCAGTGACCAGTGACCATTGATCTGTGACCAGTGACTAGCGACCAGTGACCCGTGACATGTGACCCGTGACCAGTGACCAGTGACCAGGGCCCAGTCACCAGTCACCAGTCACCATTGACCTGTGACCAGAGACCAGTGACCACTGACCACTGACCAGTGACAAGTGACCAGTGACATGTGGCGAGTGACCAGCGACCTGTGACTTGTGACCAGTGACCAGTGACCAGTGGCCAGTGACCAGTGTCCAGTGAGCACTGACCAGTGGCCAGTGACTAGTGACCCGTGACATGTGACACGTGACCAGTGACCAGTGACCAGTGACCAGTAACCAGTGACCAGTGACCATTGACCAGTGACTTGTGACCAGTAACCCGCGACATGTGACTGTGACCAGTGACCACTGACCAGTGACCAGTGACCACAGACCAGTGACCAGTGACCAGTGACCAGTGACCAGTGACCAGTGACCAGTGACCAGTGACCATTGATCTGTGACCAGTGACTAGCGACCAGTGACCAGTGACACGTGACATGTGACCCGTGACCAGTGACCAGTGACCAGTGACCATTGATCTGTGACCAGTGACCAGTGACCAGTGACCAGTGACCAGTGACCACTGACCAGTGACCAGTGACCGGGGACCAGTGACTAGCGACCAGTGACCAGTGACCCGTGACATGTGACCCGTGACCAGTGACCAGTGACCAGTGACCAGTGACCAGTGACCATTGACCAGTGACCAGTGGCCAGTGACCAGTGACCAGTGACCAGTGAACAGTGACCATTGACCAGTGAGCAGTGACCAGTGACCACTGAGCAGTGACCAGCGACAGTGACCAGTGACCAGTGACCAGTGACCATTGATCTGTGACCAGTGACTAGCGACCAGTGACCAGTGACCCGTGACATGTGACCCGTGACCAGTGACCAGGGCCCAGTCACCAGTCACCAGTCACCATTGACCTGTGACCAGTGACCAGTGACCACTGACCACTGACCAGTGACAAGTGACCAGTGACTTGTGGCGAGTGACCAGCGACCTGTGACTTGTGACCAGTGACCAGTGACCAGTGGCCAGTGACCAGTGTCCAGTGAGCACTGACCAGTGGCCAGTGACTAGTGACCCGTGACATGTGACACGTGACCAGTGACCAGTGACCAGTGACCAGTGACCAGTAACCAGTGACCAGTGGCCAGTGACCTGTGACCAGTGACCAGTGACCAGTGACCAGTGAACAGTGACCATTGACCAGTGAGCAGTGACCAGTGACCAATCAGCAGTGACCAGCGACAGTGACCATTGAACAGCGACAATGACCATTGACCAGTGACCAGTGACCAGTGACCAGTGACCATTGACAAGTGACCAGTGACCAGTGACCATTGACCTGTGACTTGTGACCAGTGACCCGCGACATGTGACTGTGACCAGTGACCACTGACCAGTGACCACAGACCAGTGACCAGTGACCAGTGACCAGTGACCAGTGGCCACTGACCAGTGACAAGTGACCAGTAACTTGTGACCAGTGACCAGTGACCTGTGACTTGTAACCAGTGACCAGTGACCAGTGTCCAGTGACCAGTGACCAGTGACCAGTGACCAGTGACCAGTGACCAGTGACCAGTGACCAGTGACCAGTGACCAGTAACCAGTGACCATTGATCTGTGACCAGTGACCAGTGACCAGTGACCAGTGACCACTGACCAGTGACCAGTGACCGGGGAGCAGTGACTAGCGACCAGTGACCAGTCACCCGTGACATGTGACCCGTGACCAGTGACCAGTGACCAGTGACCAGTGACCAGTGACCAGTGACCAGTGACCATTAACCAGTGACCAGTGGCCAGTGACCAGTGACCAGTGAACAGTGACCATTGACCAGTGAGCAGTGACCAGTGACCACTGAGCAGTGACCAGCGACAGTGACCATTGAACAGCGACAGTGATCATTGACCAGTGACCAGTGACCAGTGACCAGTGACCAGTGACCAGTGACCAGTGACCAGTGACCAGTGATCAGTGACCAGTGACCGGTGACCGGTGACCGGTGACCAGTGACTAGCGACCAGTGAACAGTGACCCGTGACATGTGACCCGTGACCAGTGACCAGTGACCAGTGACCAGTGACCAGTGACCAGTGACCAGGGCCCAGTGACCAGTCACCAGTCACCATTGACCTGTGACCAGTGACCAGTGACCACTGACAACTGACCAGTGACAAGTGACCAGTGACTTGTGACGAGTGACCAGCGACCTGTGACTTGTGACAAGTGACCAGTGACCAGTGGCCAGTGACCAGTGTCCAGTGAGCAGTAACCAGTGGCCAGTGACTAGTGACCCGTGACATGTGACACGTGACCAGTGACCAGTGACCAGTGACCAGTGACCAGCGACAGTAACCATTGAACAGCGACAGTGACCATTGACCAGTGACCAGTGACCAGTGACCATTGACCAGTGACCAGTGACCAGTGACCATTGACCAGTGACACGTGACCAGTGACCAGTGACCAGTAACCAGTGACCAGTGACCAGTGACCAGTGACCAGTGACCAGTGACCAGTGACCATTGATCTGTGACCAGTGACCAGTGACCAGTGACCAGTGACCAGTGACCAGTGACCACTGACCAGTGACCAGTGACCGGAGACCAGTGACTAGCGACCAGTGACCAGTGAACCGTGACATGTGACCCGTGACCAGTGACCAGTGACCAGTGACCAGTGACCAGTGACCATTGACCAGTGACCAGTGGCCAGTGACCAGTGACCAGTGACCAGTGAACAGTGACCATTGACCAGTGAGCATTGACCAGTGACCACTGAGCAGTGACCAGCGACAGTGACCAGTGACCAGTGACCAGTGACCATTGATCTGTGACCAGTGACTAGCGACCAGTGACCAGTGACCCGTGACATGTGACCCGTGACCAGTGACCAGTGACCAGTGACCATTGACCAGTGACTTGTGACCAGTAACCCGCGACATGTGACTGTGACCAGTGACCACTGACCAGTGACCAGTGACCACAGACCAGTGACCAGTGACCAGTGACCAGTGACCAGTGACCAGGTACCAGTGACCAGTGACCAGTGACCATTGATCTGTGACCAGTGACCAGTGACCAGGGCCCAGTCACCAGTCACCAGTCACCATTGACCTGTGACCAGTGACCAGTGACCACTGACCACTGACCAGTGACAAGTGACCAGTGACTTGTGGCGAGTGACCAGCGACCTGTGACTTGTGACCAGTGACCAGTGACCAGTGGCCAGTGACCAGTGTCCAGTGAGCACTGACCAGTGACCAGTGACCAGTGACCAGTGACCATTGACCAGTGACTTGTGACCAGTAACCCGCGACATGTGACTGTGACCAGTGACCACTGACCAGTGACCAGTGACCACAGACCAGTGACCAGTGACCAGTGACCAGTGACCAGTGACCAGTGACCAGGTACCAGTGACCAGTGACCAGTGACCATTGATCTGTGACCAGTGACCAGTGACCAGGGCCCAGTCACCAGTCACAAGTCACCATTGACCTGTGACCAGTGACCAGTGACCACTGACCACTGACCAGTGACAAGTGACCAGTGACTTGTGGCGAGTGACCAGCGACCTGTGACTTGTGACCAGTGACCAGTGACCAGTAACCAGTGACCAGTGGCCACTGACCTGTGACCAGTGACCAGTGACCAGTGACCAGTGACCATTGACCAGTGACTTGTGACCAGTAACCCGCGACATGTGACTGTGACCAGTGACCACTGACCAGTGACCAGTGACCACAGACCAGTGACCAGTGACCAGTGACCAGTGACCAGTGACCAGTGACCAGGTACCAGTGACCAGTGACCAGTGACCATTGATCTGTGACCAGTGACTAGCGACCAGTGACCCGTGACATGTGACCCGTGACCTGTGACCAGTGACCAGGGCCCAGTCACCAGTCACCAGTCACCATTGACCTGTGACCAGTGACCAGTGACCACTGACCACTGACCAGTAACCAGTGACCAGTGGCCAGTGACCTGTGACCAGTGACCAGTGACCAGTGACCAGTGAACAGTGACCATTGACCAGTGAGCAGTGACCAGTGACAACTCAGCAGTGACCAGCGACAGTGACCATTGAACAGCGACAGTGACCATTGACCAGTGACCAGTGACCAGTGACCAGTGACCATTGACAAGTGACCAGTGACCAGTGACCATTGACCAGTGACTTGTGACCAGTGACCTGCGACATGTGACTGTGACCAGTGACCACTTACCAGTGACCAGTGACCAGTGACCAGTGACCAGTGACCATTGATCTGTGACCAGTGACTAGCGACCAGTGACCCGTGACATGTGACCCGTGACCAGTGACCAGTGACCAGGGCCCAGTCACCAGTCACCAGTCACCATTGACCTGTGACCAGTGACCAGTGACCACTGACCACTGACCAGTGACAAGTGACCAGTGACTTGTGGCGAGTGACCAGCGACCTGTGACTTGTAACCAGTGACCAGTGACCAGTGGCCAGTGACCAGTGTCCAGTGAGCACTGACCAGTGGCCAGTGACTAGTGACCCGTGACATGTGACACGTGACCAGTGACCAGTGACCAGTGACCAGTGACCAGTAACCAGTGACCAGTGGCCAGTGACATGTGACCAGTGACCAGTGACCAGTGACCAGTGACCAGTGAACAGTGACCATTGACCAGTGAGCAGTGACCAGTGACCACTCAGCAGTGACCAGCGACAGTGACCATTGAACAGCGACAGTGACCAGTGACCAGTGACCAGTGACCATTGACAAGTGACCAGTGACCAGTGACCATTGACCAGTGACTTGTGACCAGTGACCCGCGACATGTGACTGTGACCAGTGACCACTTACCAGTGACCACAGACCAGTGACCAGTGACCAGTGACCAGTGACCAGTGACCAGTGACCAGTGACCACTGAACAGTGACAAGTGACCAGTGACTTGTGACCAGTGACCAGTGACCTGTGACTTGTAACCAGTGACCAGTGACCAGTGTCCAGTGACCAGTGACCAGTGACCAGTGACCAGTGTCCAGTGACCAGTGACCAGTGACCAGTGACCACTGACCAGTGACCAGTGACCGGGGACCAGTGACTAGCGACCAGTGACCAGTCACCCGTGACATGTGACCCGTGACCAGTGACCAGTGACCTGTGACTTGTAACCAGTGACCAGTGACCAGTGTCCAGTGACCAGTGACCAGTGACCAGTGACCAGTGACCAGTGACCAGTGACCAGTGACCAGTGACCACTGACCAGTGACCAGTGACCGGGGACCAGTGACTAGCGACCAGTGACCAGTCACCCGTGACATGTGACCCGTGACCAGTGACCAGTGACCAGTGACCAGTGACCAGTGACCAGTGACCATTAACCAGTGACCAGTGGCCAGTGACCAGTGACCAGTGACCAGTGAACAGTGACCATTGACCAGTGAGCAGTGACCAGTGACCACTGAGCAGTGACCAGCGACAGTGACCATTGACCAGTGACCAGTGACCAGTGACCAGTGACCAGTGACTTCTGACCAGTGACCCGCGACATGTGACTGTGACCAGTTACCACTGACCAGTGACCAGTGACCACAGACCAGTAACAAGTGACCAGTGACCAGTGACCAGTGACCAGTGACCAGTGACCAGTGACCAGTGACCAGAGACCAGTGACCAGTGACCAGTGACCATTGATCTGTGACCAGTGACCAGTGACCAGTGACCAGTGACCACTGACCAGTGACCATTGAGCGGGGACCAGTGACTAGCGACCTGTGACCAGTCACCCGTGACATGTGACCCGTGACCAGTGACCAGTGACCAGTGACCAGTGACCAGTGACCATTGACCAGTGACCAGTGGCCAGTGACCAGTGACCAGTGACCAGTGAACAGTGACCATTGACCAGTGAGCAGTGACCAGTGACCACTGAGCAGTGACCAGCGACAGTGACCATTGAACAGCGACAGTGACCATTGACCAGTGACCAGTGACCAGTGACCAGTGACCAGTGACCACTGACCAGTGACCAGTGACCGGGGACCAGTGACTAGCGACCAGTGACCAGTGACCCGTAACATGTGACCCGTGACCAGTGACCAGTGACCAGGGCCCAGTGACCAGTCACCAGTCACCATTGACCTGTGACCAGTGACCAGTGACAACTGACCACTGACCAGTGACAAGTGACCAGTGACTTGTGGCGAATGACCAGCGATCTGTGACTTGTAACCAGTGACCAGTGACCAGTGGCCTGTGACCAGTGTCCAGTGAGCACTGACCAGTGGCCAGTGACTAGTGACCCGTGACATGTGACACGTGACCAGTGACCAGTGACCAGTGACCAGTAACCAGTGACCAGTGGCCAGTGACCTGTGACCAGTGACCAGTGACCAGTGACCAGTGAACAGTGACCATTGACCAGTGAGCAGTGACCAGTGACCACTCAGCAGTGACCAGCGACAGTGACCATTGAACAGCGACAGTGACCATTGACCAGTGACCAGTGACCAGTGACCAGTGACCATTGACAAGTGACCAGTGACCAGTGACCATTGACCAGTGACTTGTGACCAGTGACCCGCGACATGTGACTGTGACCAGTGACCACTTACCAGTGACCACAGACCAGTGACCAGTGACCAGTGACCAGTGACCAGTGACCACTGACCAGTGACAAGTGACCAGTGACTTGTGACCAGTGACCAGTGACCTGTGACTTGTAACCAGTGACCAGTGACCAGTGTCCAGTGACCAGTGACCAGTGACCAGTGACCAGTGACCAGTGACCAGTGACCAGTGACCAGTGACCAGTGACCACTGACCAGTGACCAGTGACCGGGGACCAGTGACTAGCGACCAGTGACCAGTCACCCGTGACATGTGACCCGTGACCAGTGACCAGTGACCAGTGACCAGTGACCAGTGACCATTAACCAGTGACCAGTGGCCAGTGACCAGTGACCAGTGACCAGTGAACAGTGACCATTGACCAGTGACCAGTGACCACTGAGCAGTGACCAGCGACAGTGACCATTGAACAGCGACAGTGACCATTGACCAGTGACCAGTGACCAGTGACTTGTGACCAGTGACCCGCGACATGTGACTGTGACCAGTTACCACTGACCAGTGACCAGTGACCACAGACCAGTAACAAGTGACCAGTGACCAGTGACCAGTGACCAGTGACCAGTGACCAGTGACCAGTGACCAGTGACCAGTGACCATTGATCTGTGACCAGTGACCAGTGACCAGTGACCAGTGACCACTGACCAGTGACCAGTGACCGGGGACCAGTGACTAGCGACCTGTGATCAGTGACCCGTAACATGTGACCCGTGACCAGTGACCAGTGACCAGGGCCCAGTGACCAGTCACCAGTCACCATTGACCTGTGACCAGTGACCAGTGACCACTGACCACTGACCAGTGACAAGTGACCAGTGACTTGTGACGAGTGACCAGTGACCACTGAGCAGTGACCAGCGACAGTGACCAGTGACCAGTGACCAGTGACCATTGATCTGTGACCAGTGACTAGCGACCAGTGACCAGTGACCCGTGACATGTGACCCGTGACCAGTGACCAGTGACCAGGGCCCAGTCACCAGTCACCAGTCACCATTGACCTGTGACCAGTGACCACTGACCAGTGACAAGTGACCAGTGACTTGTGGCGAGTGACCAGCGACCTGTGACTTGTAACCAGTGACCAGTGACCAGTGGCCAGGGACCAGTGTCCAGTGAGCACTGACCAGTGGCCAGTGACTAGTGACCCGTGACATGTGACACGTGACCAGTGACCAGTGACCAGTGACCAGTGACCAGTAACCAGTGACCAGTGGCCAGTGACCTGTGACCAGTGACCAGTGACCAGTGACCAGTGAACAGTGACCATTGACCAGTGAGCAGTGACCAGTGACCACTCAGCAGTGACCAGCGACAGTGACCATTGAACAGCGACAGTGACCATTGACCAGTGACCAGTGACCAGTGACCAGTGACCATTGACAAGTGACCAGTGACCAGTGACCATTGACCAGTGACTTGTGACCAGTGACCCGCGACATGTGACTGTGACCAGTGACCACTTACCAGTGACCACAGACCAGTGACCAGTGACCAGTGACCAGTGACCAGTGACCAGTGACCACTGACCTGTGACAAGTGACCAGTGACTTGTGACCAGTGACCAGTGACCTGTGACTTGTAACCAGTGACCAGTGACCAGTGTCCAGTGACCAGTGACCAGTGACCAGTGACCAGTGACCAGTGACCAGTGACCAGTGACCAGTGACCAGTGACCACTGACCAGTGACCAGTGACCGGGGACCAGTGACTAGCGACCAGTGACCAGTCACCCGTGACATGTGACCCGTGACCAGTGACCAGTGAACAGTGACCAGTGACCAGTGACCATTAACCAGTGACCAGTGGCCAGTGACCAGTGACCCGTGACCAGTGACCAGTGACCAGGGCCCATCACCAGTCACCAGTCACCATTGACCTGTGACCAGTGACCAGTGACCACTGACCACTGACCAGTGACAAGTGACCAGTGACTTGTGGCGAGTGACCAGCGACCTGTGACTTGTAACCAGTGACCAGTGACCAGTGGCCAGGGACCAGTGTCCAGTGAGCACTGACCAGTGGCCAGTGACTAGTGACCCGTGACATGTGACACGTGACCAGTGACCATTGACCAGTGACCAGTGACCAGTAACCAGTGACCAGTGGCCAGTGACCTGTGACCAGTGACCAGTGACCAGTGACCAGTGAACAGTGACCATTGACCAGTGAGCAGTGACCAGTGACCACTCAGCAGTGACCAGCGACAGTGACCATTGAACAGCGACAGTGACCATTGACCAGTGACCAGTGACCATTGACAAGTGACCAGTGACCAGTGACCATTGACCAGTGACTTCTGACCAGTGACCCGCGACATGTGACAGAGACCAGTGACCACTTACCAGTGACCACAGACCAGTGACCAGTGACCAGTGACCAGTGACCAGTGACCACTGACCAGTGACAAGTGACCAGTGACTTGTGAACAGTGACCAGTGACCTGTGACTTGTAACCAGTGACCAGTGACCAGTGTCCAGTGACCAGTGACCAGTGACCAGTGACCAGTGACCAGTGACCAGTGACCAGTGACCAGTGACCACTGACCAGTGACCAGTGACCGGGGACCAGTGACTAGCGACCAGTGACCAGTCACCCGTGACATGTGACCCGTGACCAGTGACCAGTGAACAGTGACCAGTGACCAGTGACCATTAACCAGTGACCAGTGGCCAGTGACCAGTGACCAGTGACCAGTGAACAGTGACCATTGACCAGTGACGAGTGACCAGTGACTTGTGGCGAGTGACCAGCGACCTGTGACTTGTAACCAGTGACCAGTGACCAGTGGCCAGGGACCAGTGTCCAGTGAGCACTGACCAGTGGCCAGTGATTAGTGACCCGTGACATGTGACACGTGCCCAGTAACCAGTGACCAGTGACCTGTGACCAGTAACCAGTGACCAGTGGCCAGTGACCTGTGACCAGTGACCAGTGACCAGTGACCAGTGACCACTGACCAGTGACCAGTGACCGGGGACCAGTGACTAGCGACCAGTGACCAGTCACCCGTGACATGTGACCCGTGACCAGTGACCAGTGACCAGTGACCAGTGACCAGTGACCATTA